>OU898283.1:130496221-131204577 GCA_918026665.1 Diabrotica balteata
TTGCAAATTTGCTCAATATCAGGCCTGATGTGGGAAAGAGCTACTCTCATTTCTTGTTCTAAGTTTAGCAGCCTTTCCCGTTTGTTATTTTTAATGTTTGTTAAAGTTGAGAACCCAAATTCACATAAATAGGACGTTGAAAACTGTATTAAAATAATAATCGCTTTTTTGGCAAGAAGTGGATATTCCTCTTGGATGAAGATCCAAAATTCCTGAACATTCACTTCTGAAAACTTAATTTTCAGAGTACGATCAGATGACAACGAAATAAATTCTTCTTCTTGGTTCAGAGAAAACTGGAAATTGGCTGTATTACTTGTGCTAAAAGGACTTCTTATCCAGTCATATTTTTCTACGTTCAGAGATGGAAAATACCTGGCAATTCTCCTCTAACAGTGATAAGTGTTCTGTAACTATATGCGTGATTTCTTGTTCTTTATCTTCATCACCTTCATTCTGAAGCAGTGGAAACATATCCATTTTATTTGTCTCTAAAATGCGCTTCTTCCAAAATGACAATTTTTTCTGGAAAGCTGACAGCTTATCCGTGGATGTTAAAATATTTTCATTTTTGCCTTGCATACTTGAGTTAACGCCATTTAAATAATTAAAAATATCGGCCAAATATGCCACTTTAGTGCACCATGCATCATTTTCAAAATATGTGGTAAATGTGTCATTATCTTCTTCTTGGAAAAAAGTTAACAGTTCCATTCTAAGTTCATAAATTCGACATAATACTTTGCCCCTTGACAACCATCTAACTTCGGTGTGCAGCAACAAACATTCATACTTTGATTCCATTGAGATGCATAGTTGTTTAAAAAGACGGGTTTTTAGTGGTCTTGATTTGATGTAATTCACGACATTAACCACTTGGTCTAATACAGATTTCAAAGTAGCTGGTAGCGTTTTTGAAATTAGAGATTCTCTATGCAAGAAACAGTGCGTAGATATGATATTTTCATTTCGCTTTTTTGCAAGGGTACAAAAACCTTTTATGGAGCCTACCATGGAAGGAGCACCATCCGTACAAATTCCTACGCAAAAGTCCCATGATATATTTTTTTTTCTCTAAATATGACGTTATGGAATCAAATAAATCCTGACCTGTTGTACGTGCTGTAAGTTCTCTGCAGCATAAAAACTGATTGACTATTTCAGCTTCGTCGACAAATCGAATAAATCCTAATAAATGAGCTTTGCTTCGATTTGTCATCAACCCCACTTCGTAAAGTTCCAGTATCTCCGCTGGTGCCCGCTTCATCATCATTAATTATGAGTTGTTCCACAGTAGTTTTTCTTTTAAGTTTGAGGAACTTATCCATTTTAATTTATTCGTCTCTAAACAAAATAATATGGATGAATGCTTCACATTTTGTATAAAATATGCAATTACTTACCTTTGATAGATAAGCCGTACGTAAACGTTATCATAAAAAAACTGACACATCGATTTTCACGTATTACGTTTGTGCAATGTAACAAATTCAACATTCAGTTGCAGACTGTGGCGTGGGTGACTCAGATTGGCTGTGGCCACTGCGGAGCTCAGCGCTCAGCGCTTATAAAATCCAACGTGTGCATTGTGCCGACGCGGAATTTTATTAAATTAAAATGTACGTAAGTTACTATTTTAAAATTTGAAAATATTTATTTGAAAAGAGTAATTTAGCAAAATTGCGAGTATTTCGCGGATCACTTGGAAGGAAATCGCGGAACACTAGTGTTCCGCGGAACACCGGTTGAGAACCACTGCCGTAGTACTAGAACATTATTGCTACTTCCTTTCATTCTCTCTTTCCCTTTTACCGTACCCTCAATCAGATATTACACAATGATCGTCTTTCTTATAGCTTTTTCTGCACTCGTCTCCTATATATCTCTTGTACGTTCCCTTATAAAAAAATATGCTACATACTACATACCATCTTAGACAACGATACACATCAGACAACATTTTTCGTTTAGTTTCCTACATAAACAATTTGATCATGTAGGAATCTAATCATTAATTACTATTAAACTGGGAATAAGCCACAATTAAAGATAAAAATACGTTTATTGACGTTTCAATTTCCACTTCGGAAATCGTTTTCAAAATACAAACAGTAAATTAAACAAATTTTGTTTTTTGTTACATAGTGAAAAATTCTTCTAATAATTTAATTTTATCTGACTCATTTATATTGACAATTCAGACATACATTATGCATTTTAAAGTAGACGACTTTAAAATGATATTGATAATATTGTTGAGATGCGCTCCTGGGACGACTTTACTTATAAGATAGTTCCTTCGATTACATGAAATCAACTTTAACTTGAGAATATCCGTCAGAAAAAAATCATAGCATGTAACTCGTCTTTAAAAAGACAAACACATGACATGATGACAGTAAAATTCTCCTGTTAGTGATTCCATAGTAAATTATGAGGGAAAACCAGGAAAAAAACCTCATAATACTATTCCGACATTGTAAGTATTTGTTCGTGAATTTAGTTTACCTTCAACAAATATCAAAATTCTGATTTTATATGTTTCGTTATTTAAAAAACATAAATGATGTATCCTCTATATGTTACTGACTTACTAATACTGGTATTTTCTTATTAATAACTTTCTCTTTCAATATTGGTAACCAGATCCTACTACATCCGGCCGAGGAATTTGCGACACAATTGGCCTCATTTAGCATAATTAGAGCCGCTTCTTTGATTTTCCTTTTTTTACCATCCGTTTCTTTTAGGACTACATTTGAATTATTCCATTGAACCCTATGTCCATTATCTCATGCGTGTTTACAGATTTGAGATCTATAATATACATCTTGCTAGGATAGATTTCGGGGACTAAGGTTTAATTCATTTATGATACGTCTACATCTTTCGTGAAAGGGAGTATGGGTTTTTGACTGCTGGATATTCGAGCAGCGAATGGTTTGGTGATATCGTAAAGCTTACCGCTTCGATGCATATAAAAGCAATAATTCTTGTATTCTTAAATCCAATGGTAGTTCACCGCTATTACTTAAGTCATTCTATTAAAACTATTGTCATATTAATTTTTTGAAAAAACAAATTTAAAGTTCTATTTAAGCATAACAAATCAGCAACAGTTGCATGACTAAATAATTACAGGTGTAGAAAAATATTTTTACACCTCGTGTTGAGGTATATTTACCTATGTTATTATAGCACGACAAATCGAATGACTCATTAAACTCGACCTTGTCTTATGATATAATTTAACGAATATAAACATTGGGTATTGAAAAAATAAAAATACCCTTCGTAATGCCAACGTCAAGGCCCAACAAACTCTACAAATAAACCGTTAGTCACGCACCCGAAATGCATTTGTAGCGGTGGTGGCGAAAATTGGATCACACCCAACAACACATTGTTTAAAATCTTTTGGAGATTACCGATAATCGCATAAAATTTGTAACACTGTTACGAACAGTACCTGCAGGCTGTGATATTTTTGGTTTTGAGTAGAAAATAGTAGGTAAGTACAGACTTCCTTTTTAAATTATTTATATTAGTGGTAACTGAAAAATGGCGGGAAAAATGGATAAAATTGACTTAATACGGGAAACGAAAAACAATTTTGTTTAGTGTTCCACTATAAATACTGCTACTACTTGTCGGTATTTTTTGTATGTATTCAAACCAGATAAGTTGTTTTGTTGTTAGGTCATCTGTGATTGTTAGATTATTTCTCTAATACATTTGTTGATAATCCTTTCTCTTCTAAATCTTCCTGTGGCACTTCTCCAAAAATCCATTTTCGTTGCTTTCAGCGTTGCCACTGTTTTTTCTTTCAGTGGCCATACCTCACAACTGTATAAAGTAATACTTTTTACTAAAGTCTTATATATCCTTGTTGTATTTTCTTTGCTGATGAATTGGTCCCGTAAAATGCTGTTTAACATTGTGATGGCTTTTCTCCCTGACGTATTTCTCTCTCTAAAATGTTCCATTTTGTGAAATAGTGATACCTAGATATTTGTAGTCACAACAGTGCTTTATCGTAGTGTTATCGTCTAATATGAGATCTTATTGTTCTACTCCAATGCACAGGTATTCGGTTTTCTTTTTATTTACTTCTAGACCCCATATATCATACTCTCCAATTAATTTTCATGCCATATAGTTTAAATCGTCATTATCTTGAGCCATTATTACTTGATCATCTCCAAAGTTGAGCGTATTATATACCATAGTGTTGGTGAGCGGTATTCCCGTTATCCTGCATTTTCTTTCCATGTTTTTTAAAGTACTTTCGAGGTATATTTCAAATAAAGTGGGTGACAGACAACATCCTTGCTTTGAAATATTACACAATTAAAGATAAGTCTTTTATCCACTTTTAACTATATTTTTTATTTAAATTAAGTTAATAAAAGTAAAATTAATATGTTTTGTATTTATCAAACGGTAAATAAAAATCAAACCTTACTTACTTACTTACTTACTCCGTGGCGTTACAACCCTTCGTGGGTTTTAGCCGACTCGACAACATGCCTCCACTGTTTTCTGTCTTGAGCAACCTCCATCCAATTCTCCACGCCCATAGTGCTTAGGTCTCCTGCTATATTATCTCGCCACCGGAGACGAGGGCGTCCGCGTGGTCTCCTTCCAGTTGGGACTTCCTGCCACACCAGTCTTACTGTTCGTTCGTCAGAATGTCTTCTGAGGTGTCCTGCCCATTGGAGTCTTCTGGACTTTATTTCTTTTATGATGTTGGCGTCTGGGTAAAGTTCTTCAAGCTCTTTATTAGTTCTTATCCTATATTGTCCTGATGTTTCATCAAGCACCGGACCAAAGATCTTCCTTAGGATTTTTCTTTCCCAAACACGTAGTCTCTCTTCATTTGCCTTTGTCATCGTCCACGTTTCGCTTCCATACATCACAACGGGTCGTATGATTGTTTTATAGACCTGTATCTTCGTACGTCGTGTTAGTTGTTTTGATTTTATAAGGTTTTGGAGGGCAAAAATACATCTGTTGCCGGCCTGAATCCTGTTGTTTATTTCTTGTGATCCGTTATTGTCTTCAGTTATTGTTGTTCCAAGATACTTGAATTCCCTAACGCGCTCAAAGTTAAAGTCATCGATGGTAATGTTCTGACCGATTCTGTCTCTGCTTTGGTTATTGCGGCTCATATACATATATTTCGTCTTGTTTTCGTTGATTTGGAGCCCCATCTTCTCTGCTTCCTTCTCAAACCTTACGAAAGTCTCCTTCATCCTTAATCGCGTGTTTCCTATTAGATCTATATCGTCTGCAAATGCCAGTAGTAAGTTTGGTCCTTCTCGATGAAATACTGTATTCGGTTTTTCGATTCTTGCACTTCTGATTATGTGCTCCAGAGCTAAGTTGAAGAGTTGTGGTGAAAGTGCATCTCCCTGTTTTAGTCCATTGTTTATTTCAAATGTCTCCGAGTATTGTTGTCCAACTCTCACCTTACATCGTAACCGTTCCATACACATCCGTATCAACCGGACTAGTTTTTTTGGAAAGCCAAGTTCCTGCATCGCTGTCCACAGTCTGTCCCTACATACTCTATCAAATGCTTGTTTAAAATCTATGAACATCTGATGAAGCTCACGATCAAACTCCCAGCATTTTTCCATTATCTGTTTTATTGTGAATATCTGGTCAATTGTAGAGCGGCCCGGTCTAAATCCGCATTGATAATCTCCAACAATTTCTTCTGTGTATGTTTTGGTTCTTTCTAGCAGGATGTTTGCAAGGATTTTGTAGGTGGTGTTTAGGAGTGTTATTCCCCTGTAGTTAATACATTGCTTTTTGTTTCCTTTTTTGTGTATTGGTACAATAACCCTTCTTTCCATTCATCTGGCATTGTTTCTTCTTGCCAAATGTCTTGAATTAGCTTGTATATCGAACTGTACAATCCTTCTCCTCCATGTTTTAAGCACTCTGCGGGTATAACCATCGCTACCTGGTGTCTTATTATTTTTGAGTTTTTTAATTGCCTGTATTACTTCTTCGTATGTCGGGTATTGGTCTTCTATTTCAGCTGTATGTACCTCTATGTTTGATGTACTTCTGCTAGATTGAAAATCAAACCTACTGACATTTAATTCAAAAAGATAAGAAATAATTTTCTGTTTTAGATAACATGCTCACTTACCTTAGGAATCCGATAACGGGTTACGAATACTCATTCTGGCCCGATGCGAAATTTTTTTATCATTATAAAATATATCGACCATTATACTTACACGAAGATTGGCCAATAAAGGGTAGAGAATGGTATCCAGAATACTGGCCGAGCCACCACTCATACTGGCACTATTTGAGAGACACGCCCAGCGAAAAGGCATTCTCTCAAGTCAGGGTAGGTAACATTTAGTGATCATATTTTAATTAATTTACAATTAACAAAACGAAAAACAGTTATAATTAAAAGCATATAAATGTTTTTTCCAAATTTACTAAAGTTTTAAAAAGTTTTGCAGAAACTGCAAAATCTGTAAAGTTCTTAAGTACTATAACAAAAATTTAATACAAGTATCTTTCTAATTAAGAAGCACGTACTCTAAAGAAAAATGTTGATAACTGAAATATAATATTTATTTGTTTCAATTTGGATATGCTATATTTGAGTAGTTCACTGTTATATTTGGCACACTGTATTAAAAAAATGGTTTACCGTTAGAACATTGTTGCACACTTCACACACTGGTATATTTTGCGCTGTAATATACTTGGTCGATACGGAGACGGGTAAGTATCACTTGCTCTCTTCTGTCTTTTATTTTTGGTTTCCAAAGATGTGGATGTTTGTTGACTTCGTATAGCCTTAATGGAGTGTTGTTCCAAATTTGTTGCCATTTTTGAATTATTTGCTGTTTTAAGTATGATTTTAAATCGTTTTGTACCAATATGTTACTTTTTTCAGACATCGGATTAGTTGGTGCGTTTTTAGCCAGTTTATCTACAACTTCATTACCTTCAATTCATTCATTACATGAGAAGGCACCCATAAAAAGTGAACTTGGATGTTCTTATTTAAAATGTTTTTAAGTTTATTTTTAATAAGAAGTAGAAGAAGGTTGTCACAGTACAATTGAGTCAGTGAGGATAATGAACTTAGAGAATCTGTGATTATTATAAATCTTTCTTTGTTTTGTTTTATATTAACGATAGTGCTTTTAGAATTGCGAATAATTCAGCCGAAAAGATGGTTGTAATTGACGACAATTTAAAACTAACTGATGCGTCTTCCGAATAAATTGCTGCTCCAACTCTGTCTTCATTTTTTGACGCATCGGTGTATACGTTGTAGATATTGCCATATCTGTTTAATAGTGTATGAAACTTTTGTTTAATGATGATTGAAGATATCTCTGATTTTCTTAGGTTTGTTAGACTGATGTCGATAGCAGGAATAGATATTGTCCATGGTGGTCATATGGTGCAGGGTTGTGGATTGAAGAGGTATTATAGGTTTTTGGAAATTGAAAATTTAATTTGGATAAATGTGATTGTATACGAAAGTAAAAAGGATGATTAATTTGATGTGTTTGTTGAAATTTATTTGTAAATCGATCATCAAGAACGTTATGCAGTACTGGATAATTTCGGTTAGATGACACTGCAGCTGCATATGTTAGGCTTAGATATTGTCTTCTGAGACTTTGAATGGGGACTTGTGTAGTAATCATGTAAAGAAATACGTAAACATCTATTTTAGATAATATCCATTGACTTGGAATATGTTTTTTTGGAGGAGTTGTAGACGATGGCTCCGTAGTCAAGTTTTGATCGAATTATGGATTTGTAAATAAGTATTAAACTTAAATAATCCGCACCCCAGTTTTTAAAGGCAAATAATCGTAGTCAATTTATACCAGGTAGACAGGATTTTTTTAGAATCTTGTTGAATATGTGTCTTCCAAGTTAATTTTTTATCAAACGTCATACCCAAGAATCGGATTTCTTCTACATAATCTAGTGTTTGTTTGTGTAGATATAATTCTTTTGTTTGGATTTGATTTCTCTTTGAGAAACAGATTGCTCTCGTTTTTGAAGTGTTAAACTAAAGTCCACTTGTAGCTGACAAGTGGACTTTTTGAATGTGATTGTGAATCGTTATGTTTTTTCCTGTACAGAAAATAACTAGGTCGTCAACGCATAATTTAGCTTTGACGGGGTTTTTAATTTGTGTTAATCTCTAATTTATTGCTACTAATAATAAAAGTTGCGCTTAAGTCTGATCCTTGTGGTATACCATTTTGTTGAATTTTTGTTTAAGAATATGTTCCGTCAACTCGGACTTGAAATTATCTGTTTTCAAGAACATTTGAAATGTATCTTAATATGATACCCTTATTAACCAGTTGCTGAGTGTTTTAATGATTGAATATTTCCAAACTGTATCATACGCTTGGCTTATATCAAAAAATATTCCAACACACTGTTTTATTGCGAATGCTTCGTGGATTTCTGATTCTAAGTCAACAAGGTTGTCTAAAGTTGAGCAAAATTAATTTTGTTTATACAATTTTTAGCATTATTGCTAACTTTTGACTAGTAGTTTATATTTTCTAGAATTATCTTCACTAAATTACAGCTTTATGTAAAATAATATAAAATAAAGACAACTGTTAATAAAAACCATCCAGTGGCCATGTGTTCCATAAAATTATACGTTTCAGATGCTTACGAAATAGCTGTGGGATTATATTTTGATTAATCAAAATGCAGGACGACTGAGTTAATTATGTTATTGTTTGTCTAATGAAAATTAGACCTCGTGCAGATTTTATGCTGATTTATTCTGCATTTAATAAATATGAGTGCTAATTTAGGGTTCATATAATCTTTATTTAGGCAATGAGTTCATTTCCCGAGCTTTTATATGCTCTATTACTAACGTACAGGATATGCATGCAGTATTAGTATAATGCAAAATATAAACGACTGCAATAAAAGTTCTTGATAATCAAAATTGAGAACAGTGGAAAATAAATAGAAAGCAATAAACTAGATAAAGATTTACAGTGTATACACTTCTCTCCAAAATTAATGCACCATTTCAAAATGTATCATTCATTCGTTCAACCTTTCAGTCCACGCGCCTCAAACAGTCACATCAGTACACGCGGCGGACTGTGAGTCCGCATGTTGAAATAGAAAGTATGGGACGGACTAAAAAATTCTTTTGATAAAATAAAATGAACTACTATTCATCGACTACCCCAAGGCGACTATATACGTGGACGTACCTCAACATACACAAGAAAAAGTGGTCAGAAACCAAATAGATTACATATTGGTGACAAAAAGATACCGTAATGCCGTAAAATCTACTAAAACTTTCCCTGGAGCTGATATCGGTTCGGATCATAATCCAGTAGTATCTGTGATAGAAGCTAGACCAAAGAAAATAAGAAAAGCCATCATTCCAGCATTAGACTTAAGCCAGCTTAAAAATGAACATCTACGACAAACAGTGCGAGAAGAAATAAACACCAGCCTCAGTGTAGCAGAAAGCCAAATCCGCAGAACAGACAACATAGATGAAAAACTTAAGTATATAAATACTATAATAAGAACTACGGGAAAGAAACACCTAACCAAATCTGCAAAGAAACATAAGGTGTGGATGACACCAGACATTCTAGAACTAATGGATGAAAGACGTAAAATGAAGAATAATGCAGAAAAATACAAAGAGGTTGATAAGAACATAAAGCAAAGAATAAGAAATGCCAAAGAATCATGGATTACAGAACAATGTGTAGAAATGGAAAACTATGAAAGAAAGTATGACACGTTCAATATACATAAAAAAGTAAGAGAAATTACAGGAACCCAAAGAAGACGTCAAATAAGTTTGCTTAAGAACAAAGATGGAAAGATTATTATAGATTTAACAGAGAAAATTAATAGATGGAGTGAATACATAAGAGAATTATTTGAGGACAACAGAAATAACATTGTTCTGATATATGGCGAAACGGGACCTGAAATTCTAAAATGTGAAGTAGAAATGGCACTTAAAAATTCCAAAACTGGGAAGGCAAATGGACCGGATGAGGTTCCTACCGAATTGCTAAAGCTCTTGAATGATGAATCAATAGGTATAATATTGCACTTATTTAATACAATATACAATACTGGCATTATACCTCAAGAGTGGCTGTTGTCTACATTCGTTACACTGCCAAAGAAATCTAATGCTAAAGAATGTTCAGAACATCGAACAATATCTTTAATGAGCCACCTACTAAAGATATTTCTAAAAATCATCCACAACCGAGTTTATCAAAAGTTGGAGTCAGATATTAGTAATACACAGATGGGTTCAGAAAAGGGCTTGGTGCTCGAGAAGCTCTCTTCGGTTTGAATGTTCTCACACAAAGATGCCTAGACGTTAATCAGGAGGTACATACGTGTTTTATCGATTTTGAAAAAGCGTTTGACAGAGTACGCCATGATAAGCTTAGAGAGATTCTTGAAAGGAAGGACATAGATAATAAAGATCTGCGAATAATTCTCAATCTATATTGGAATCAGAAAGCTAACATCAAAATAGAAACTGAAACATCACAAGCAATAGAAATACGTAGAGGAGTACGACAGGGTTGCATTTTGTCACCTCTGTTATTTAATGTATATAGTGAAAGCATCTGTCAGGAAGCCCTTTTACAAGCAAACGGAGGAATCGTAATTAATGGAGAGATTGTAAATAATATTCGATACGCGGACGACACTGTACTAGTTGCAAGAACAGTAGAAGAATTACAAAGATTACTTACAGACATAAATATTGCTTGCAACAATTATGGTATAAATATCAATATTAAAAAAACCAAGTATATGGTCTTCAGTAAAAACATGACACAACCAGCGTATATTAGTATAAACGGCACTCAAGTTGAAAAAGTATCAAGTTACAAATACTTGGGAACTTTAATAAACGAAACTGGAGACCAAAACAGTGAAATAAAAAGACGTATCGAAATTGCCAGGGCCACCTTCATAAAGATGAGAAAATTCTTCTGCAACAGAAATATAAGCATCCCTCTACGATTAAGAATGCTGAGAGGCTATGTATTTAACACGCTATTATACGGTGTAGAGGCCTGGACTCTCAAACAGAACAACATGAAAAATATTGAAAGTTTCGAGATGTGGTGCTACCGTCGAATGCTGAAGATTAGTTGGGTTGAAAGAATAACAAACTGTGAAGTAATACGAAGAATAGGAAAAGACCCAGAGATTTTGTTAACGCTAAAGCGAAGAAAACTCGAATATTTTGGTCACCTGATGAGAGGACATAAATACGCATTACTTCAAAATATAATGCAGGGAAAAATAGAAGGAAAACGGAATCCAGGCCGTAGAAGAATGTCATGGTTGCGGAATTTGAGAGAGTGGTTTGGCTGCACCACTAATGAACTCTTTAGGTCAGTCGTAAACAAGGTCAGAATAGCCTTGATGATTTCCAATCTCCGATAGGAGTGGCACAAAAAGAAGAAGACTATTCATCGTCAACATCATCATTATCAACCTGTATGCGTCCACTGCTGGACATAATTCTTCTTCAGCTCTTTCCATCTCTCTCTGTCTTGTGCGGCTTGCATCCAGTTATTGTTAACACGCTTCAGGTTATCAGTCCATCTAGTTGGTGAGCGTCCTCTGTTCCGTATTACTTCTTGCCTTGGTCTCCACTCTCCTCCTCCTCCTAAGTGCCTTCTCTATTGAGGTTGGCGATCAATATGGCAAATTTCTCTCTGTTCTGGGCTTGATGGATTAAGTCATTTCCTGTTGTGTGAGTCCAATCTCTGATGTTTCGGAGCCAGGATTTCTTCTTTCTTCCTATACCTCTTTTACCCTCGATTTTGCCTTCTAATATTACCTGGAGCTGCTCAAATTCCTTATGGCGCATTATGTGTCCTAGATATGAAGTCTTTCTAATTTTGATTGTATTAACCAGATGAGGTCGTGTGTTCATTATTTCCAGTACCTCTTCATTTGTAGTTTTGCTGGTCCAGCTTATTCTTAGCATTCGGCGATACATCCACATTTCGAATGAATTCAGTTTGTTGATGTCATACTGTTTTAATGTCCAGGTCTCACAGCCATATAGTAGTAGAGACCACACATAACACTTTAGTGTTCTTAACCTTATTGTGATTGATAGCTTGGGTTACAGAGCATTTTACGCATGTTCATGAAGCCAGATCTTGCTATTTCAATACGTCTTCTAATTTCTTTTGAGTGGTCTAGCTGACTGTTTAGCGCTTCTGCCCAGGTATATGAAGCTTTGGGAGCTCTGAAGGGTGATACCATTGATTTGTATGTTGAGTGTAATTTGTTCATAGGGGTTCTTGTGGAATACCACGATTTTGGTTTTGGAAAGATTAATATCCAAACCTAGTCTGTGACTTTCTTCTGATAGTATGTTCATCAATATTTTTAGTTGGTCTTCTATTTCTGCTAATACTACGGTGTCATCGGCATATCTTACACTACTGTCTCCACTGTCTCTACTCTAAAATACGTTTTATCCAACGGTTGTCAGATAATCTGGTGACGTGTCCTGCCCAATTCCATTTAAACAACGCGATTTTTTCGGTAGCGTCTGTTGTTTTTGTTCTGCGACGTATTTCTTTGTTTGGGATTCGGTCTCTCATAGAGACACCCAACATCTGGCGCTCCATAGCCATCTGAGTCACGCTTATTTTGTGACTGTTAATGTTTCCACTGCATAAGTGAGTACAGGTAACATACATTGGTCAAAGATTTTCCTTTGATGCATATGGGTAGATCCGATTTAAATACATAGTTTAATTTACCAAACGCTGCCTAGGCTAATCCTACGCGACGTGGGAGCTCACGTGTCTGGTTATCTCTGCCTAACCGAACTTCATGTATATGGAGTTTCATCCATATATCCCTTCCATCAACAGTAATATTTAGATTTAGCACCAGATTAGTCACTATTTGCGTCTTGGTCATATTAATCTGTAGTCCGACCTTCAAAGAAGCGTGTTTTTCAAACATTATTATTGCATCATTCATACAATCGGCTATAACGACGATGTCATCTGCAAATCTCAAATGACTGAGCTTCTCTCCATTTATTTTGATACCATGCTCGTTCACATATGCCTTCTTATAAATATGTTCTAAAAGCGTTGTGAATAGCTTTGAAGGGACTGTGTCTTCTTGAATTACTCCTCGCTGTACACAGAATTTATATATTTTTTGTTCAGATAGTCTTACGCTAGCTATGGCATTTTGGTAGATGTATTTGATTATGTTAGTGTAACGATGGCCTATTCGGCGTTCTTACAATGCTTTTAACATTTTCTAATGGCTTATGGTATCGAACGCTTTCTCGTAGTCGTCAAATATCAGTGCCAATGGTTTAAGTACAAAAATCGAAAGAGTGCTTGAAGCTCGCACATATCCGTAGGTGATGTATCTCTTTCACGAGAATAATTGGCTGCAGTTAAAGGAATATGTTGATTTGTACATTCGACAATAATTTTTAACATATCTAAGTATTAAAAAAGTATTCCAGATTTTAATTAGATCTTTAAATATTTTAGTTAGAAGTTTTCGGACCAGGTATATGTTTCAATAAATTTACAGTTGATGGTGCGTCTTTTTTCGTTTTGTTAAATAAAGTTTTGGTTTTTAATGAATTTTATTGCAATTGCAGTATAATTAGCGAAGCAGAAATTAAATAGTTTAGAAATTCCCATTGCCTTGTTTATCATAAATTAAACAATTCACCCCTCACTGCATTATTTCTATGTTAATATATTTTGTCTTTATCAATAACTATATATTTGACATATTTTTTGTTTTAGGTGGCCAGTAACCTTTATTGGACGGACACCATTTTACCATGATTTTTATACGAAATAATTTCTATAATTGTAAATAAGTTGTATATATATTTAAATGAGTATTTTTGTACAAAAGTTTAGGGATCAATAAATATTCTAAATATACTAGACTTTTTTTTTAATTGGCGACGTGCAAGTACTTGGAGGGATACGAGAAACGATCGTGCGCGAGTAGCGGAGAAATCTTGCATTTTTTACTGAACATTTCATAGATTTCATAAATTCATATTGTCAATTGTCATATTTCATATTCGTTTGTTTATTTACACCTTCTGTCACTGAAGAAATGGGATTTAGGAAATGCTGTGTTATAAATTGTAAAAATACAACAAAAAATTGTCAATTTAAGTTTTATTCGTTTCCAAGCTTCGAAGCACAAAGCTACTACAAAGAGAAAAGTGGATTTATATCATAAAAAAGCATAAGTAACATAATCTAAATTATACATTATTCTTGCGCCCGATTTTAAAGTCAGTTTGAAATAAATAATAAATAAAAGTTCACTTTTAAGTGTAAATTTTAGTTTCATAACATTCACTTCAAGAGTTCATTTTAACCCAAAAATCAGTTTATGTTTAAATTTTATTTTTTTGAAGTTTACAAAATGCGTCAAGTTCAAGTTTTTCCTGAAGATGCATTAAGATATATTCGATATCCAAAAGTTTACAGAGAAAAGAATTAATTGTTTAAACCAATATGATGATGTATGGGCTTAACCTGCTAATTTATGCATTTAGCATTAGCATTTATGGTAATTTATTTTTCTTAATTCTTCCACATAATTCTTCCATTTTTTTTGACATTTGCCACTACTAAAGCTTTTCCCTTTGACTCAGACTTGGTTGAAAAGTTATTTGGTGAATTTACTTTCTCAAATCCAGTTTTTATTATTGCATCCATATTAACAGTAATGCTGTAATTTAATAATATATTTATTTGTATTTACACTACTTACAACGTTTACCTTTTAATAACATACCGACATAACCTCAATCTTACTTTTTCTTCTTATTCTTTTTGGGGCTA
Source organism: Diabrotica balteata (assembly GCA_918026665.1). NCBI lineage: Eukaryota > Metazoa > Arthropoda > Insecta > Coleoptera > Chrysomelidae > Diabrotica > Diabrotica balteata. The sequence continues at coordinate 130,511,152 of OU898283.1, forward strand.
CGTCCTTGACAGTTATCCGGTAACCTCGATCTAACATGAAAGCGAAGTAAATTTTGCTGATTTACGACACCAGGTTTCCGAACTTGCACGGTCCCAATAGTTACAACTAAAATTGAAACTATTTTACGTAAGGTGCTCTTTACTGTAGAAGTTATAACTATTCTTTATTTTTCTACAATCTATATAGAGTTTTCTTTATCTATCATCTGCTATATTTATTTGGTTTCACTTTTATTCGATTTCCTTTTAAATTATCTTAGCAAATGTAGTGTAGAATTCCAGTCAATTTTTTTACTCTCTTTAACTCTTTGGAGTTTGGTAATTACTTGTTTATATTAAAACGAAAGTTATATTTTAGTGGATAATATTATATTTCTACCCAATATACTTTGTCAACTGTCCTGTTTCAACTATCTACCAGTTAATTCTCTCTCGGAAAGAAAGAGACATTTTCGACGAGCCTTGATTACCGATATAAAACATATTTTTTTGTGACTTACTGATTACACAAAGTTCTTCCTAGACAAAACATCGCTCGGCGTGAGTTGGAAAATGTCATCTATCTGTAGTCTACTAGTATTCCATTTACTGATAAGTTTTTCTAAGTTTTGCTAGAAGTAACTCAGATAAATTGGGCGATAATGGAACTATCGTCGAAATAGGTGAAGCAAATTCATTAGGAGACAAGTACAACAGTGATTGCTTGTTTCCTGGCCAGTAAGTTTTAGATTGTCTTCGAACTGAACTCTAATGCTCGCAAAAAACCAGTGACACAGATACTTTGTTAAGAATAATAAAGAAGTGGATTTTTTCAAAGACAGCCATTTACAGTAATGGTTGGAAATCTTAACAATTGTTTGTATTATAACGGATTTTAACACCAAAACCGGAAATCATTCCAGACAATTTGTTGATCCTGAAACCGAAACATTTTGGTAAAGATGTAATAAAATTTATGTACAATCACACTGTTCTTAACGAAAAAATGTTTGCGTGAAGCAGAGCTTAAAGTGGGTGTTCAAAGAAATTTGGGATGCTACAAAAAAGTTAGCAAGAATAAGAAAGCTGCCAAGAGATGGGCTTTTTCATTTATCGGTGAGAGATTCATTAATTTTTTGCTAAGTTGAACAAATTCTTACTTCGACTGCTAACAATCAAGCACCCGTACTTATAGCCAAGAATATATTGGAACGCAAAGTAAAAAAATCTATCATATGCAGTATAATTAACAAAACTAACAACTGCCTGTATGACAACAAAGGTTTAAATGTTTATTTTTGAAAGTTTTTTAATCGGTTATAGATTATTATTTACAAATTTAATCAGCAACAATTAATCAATTGCACACCTCTATTATTTGTGATTCTTTTTTTTTCACTTAAAGAAGTCTTCAACAGTAAGTTAATTTCAAGTATTATTAAAGTGTGGAAGGAATCGATTTATTCTATGCTTCCTACAACAATGACTCTATAAAAGTAATATATAATAATATATACAATGTATATACTTATTTAATTTTTTTTTTCACGGAATATATGACCAAAAAGACAGCCAAGTTAATAGAATTTTTTACAGCCATCGCATGTGAATGAGTGTGTTGTTCTCTGTGATACTTGCCTTCCTTCCTCTTCTTACCATTTTTGCGTAACACGTTGAACATTGTCTTCTGCCTTCGCGACCAACATCGCTCAGTTTGTGACTATTTTCCATAATGACTGCTGTGACAATAAAATCTCCTAATAGGCCCCGAATTACCTCTTCCTTGAATTTGGTAATCGTCATGCTTTCATTGGCAATGCTTTGATAAGCGACATAGGCATTTATAAGTGCTGTGCCAGTCAAGAGCTCCATCGATATATTATTTTATGTACCATTTTATTCCTTTAACGTAATGGCGAATTATATCTTTTTATTTGATTGATATATCAATAAAGCTGTTATGCGTATTATATTCGATGACATTCTTTGACTTTACATCGCCGCATGTCTTCTGTATTGTCACCATTTCGTCAGTTAATTTGGTGCTAATCATCAGCACATCTTGCTTGTCCCGTTTTTTATGGAAATGTCGTTTTTGGTATTATATTTGCGATTTGCACGTAGCGTATTAATCAAATAAGTTTTTGGGTGTAGGACTTCATGTGCAAGTGTGACAGAACTGTAGTAGTTATAAATCGCAAATGTTCGTCCCTTGTCAAGTAGTCCATCCATAAGTTTCATCAATACATTTGTTGGTACGGTGCTACCTTCAGCATATTCTTTTCCACAATATACGTTAAAATCGTATGTAAAATCACCTTCCAGACGAAGTTTGGAAATTTATCCTAAATTTGTGCCCAGTATTTGCAATATACTACTTGAATTTTAGTTGAAAAGGCCCTAAAGTTTCGTCAATGCACACGTTTTTCTTTGGAAGTATGGCAGCGTTGAATTTATCATTCAGTCTGCTAACCAAGGGAACTCTCTTCTGCAAACGGTCATCTTCTGTTACTAATTATCGTTGAAATGCAGCGTTTTCCACAATAACTGGAAACGATTCCTTGATATTACTTTTTTGATATTATTCACATAAAGATCACTCTTTGATCAGTAATAACTGCGCTTTTTTTTCTGATTTCTTTCCTGACATTGCAGGCATAACGATTTATTTCTTCGACATAAAAATAAAAAAAAAATCAAAATAAAGTTGAACAAAATAAATTAGATATTTACCATCATGGATGAAAGATCATCGTACAAAAATAATTTTCGGCGACAATGTATGTCCTTTGCCTTATTCCCACGATTTATTTTTATCGGTCGGGTTTTATTGTCTATTTTAACAGTCAAATGTGGCATTTTGTAAATATTATAAATAAGCATTACTATACCTATGGTCAATCCTGCTGTCATTCATTGCTTCTATAAAGGCTGTCTAATTCGATCGTGTCGAACGCTTTATGAAAATCCTATGAAAGTGAGAACAAGAGGTTTGTTTAATATTCTATAGATTTTTCAATGAGTGTTTTAACTGTGTGGAGGGTGATCATTGGTACCATAATTTGAGCGGAATCCTGCCTGCTCTCTCGGTTGGTAGAATCTAATTTTTTCTCCAATCTTGTTTGGAGGATTGAAAAAGGATGTACATATATGAAATTAAAACTATAATTTCAGTATATGAGGACTGTATTACATACGGTTGGTTCAAATAAAATTAGGATGTGTATTAAAGGGTTATACAGATTATAGTAAAATAAGTATTATACAAAGTCTGTTCTGCTACAACATACACCACGGTATTCACAGGCCTTCAATCGCGGTTGTTCTTCATACGGGGAATCTGTCCAGTTACCGGTTTTTGAACACAGTGTTTCGTGGTACTAACACTGAGATCACGAGATATAGCACATTTGCGTCTGTACACGATTTAAAACATTATTTGCGGTATTTTTCGCGTAACTAAAAGCGTTGAGGAGAGAAAGAATGTCTGTTGTTAGCGGCAGTCAACAGTAGAGAGGATACCTCTATTACATAACGATATTTAACAGGGAGAGAGGGCGTCTGTATTTCGTATTTCTAAAGGAGGTGAGGTTGAAAATCGAATAGGAAGGGTTATCAAAGGTTAGACTATGGTAGTGATTGTAAATTTGTGGTAAAAGGATAGTTAGTAATCACATATATAGTAATGGTAAAAGGATTATAGTCCTTAAATGTAAATTTCTATAAATTTTTGCTATTGACTGACCCTTAGACAATAAGCTTCATTTATTGCATTTGATACTATTGGTTTTTCTTAAATGTCCTGTTCGGAGACTTCAGAATGTTGGGCAATGACAGATTCTATAGCAGCATCAACTGTTTTCTGAAATTCGTATAATCTTTTTCTTTACTGGTGGACGCTGATCCACCTTGTTCCCAACGATTTGGTATTCTAGCCACACGTTTTCTTGTTTTATTCTGTTCGATTCTAACTCGATTCATTTTCCACTGTCACTAGAATCAGTTTTATTGGTACTCGTCCGAAAGGTACGTGTCGCCAAATTATCCGAATCTTCACCTGCTTTGCTTGCTTTGCTTGTTGAATTTGCCCGACAGGTTACCAACAGAAATAGACAAGTCTAGGCGATGATGCCACGTTTGACTCTCATAGGCATTTCGTGATAAAAATCTTCCTGGTGACCGCGAAACTTCAAGGTGAATTCACATTTTGAAAAATGAAATTTTTACCAAAATTCGCATTTTACAGTGTTAGATTTTGATTTGAAATGTAAAGAAAATAATAGAAATACTTTAAAAGAAGTGATCGGCCAATGAAAACATTAAAATTTTCAGTATGATAGCACTTAGCCTGTTAATATAAATAATCCAATTTATTTTCTCAAAACGAATCATAAATTAAGCGCAAACTAATCGAGTCATTAATAAAAATTATTTCATGGGCACGTCCCAATATAAATTAGCGTAAAAACAACCTGCTACCACATTCAGCTCACAATTAATTTTAATTTTTTGGCAAACATTTAAATTTTTGCACCCATTCTCTGACGTTAACAAAAGCATCCGAAATTATTTTGGATTATCTTTTTGTTTCATATAACAATTCGAAGTGCTAGAAGAAAGAGAATTTTTTAAAGTAAGTGATTTTGGTCGAAAATTGGTAAGAAAAATATTTTGTGCATTTTTAAATACAAACCAGAAACTTTTTGTGTGTTTTTACATAATCAAGAAATCAAAAACTATTATGCTGATATGGTGATACGTTTTATTTGATCTATATATTTTTTAAATTATTATAATTTGGTTTACCATTGGTTTAACTCAACTGTTATTTTTTAGAATAGTAGTTAAAAGTCAGACCGTAAATTTAGTATTATCTAATAATATTTGTTGATTTTATAGAATATTTGTCAAATTTTGTTAATGTGTACAATTTAAAAACAATATGCTGTATTTTAGTATCAAATTTTAGCATAGTGATTGTCTTTTTAAATTGAAATTAGTTTAGGATTTTTGTTATAATAATTTTGACATTACATAATAAGCAAAAATTATATAAAAATGCACAAAATTCTACATAAATTTACAATTTTACAAAATTTTCTTTTTTCTAGAAACCGTTTTCTCCTAAAAATGCTTAAACTTAAATATGACCATCTATATGGCAGCAAAGTGGTATATTATCCCGATACAAAAAATTATTATGATGATACTCTTGGACTTTATTGGTCAGTAAGACCTGTTTATTGGATTCGCCACTATTGGCCAAGACACATGTCAGATTTATGGCCTACGGAATACCACCTAAGACAACTTAGGGTAAGAAGTACTACCTATAGGACTTAATTTCTTGGAATTATAACAGAAAAATGTCTAAATTATTATCATTATCATTAATATTAATTTGATAAGAAATCTTTTCGCTTTTGATCTAACTATTGCTTTTTTTAATTTTGTATGTCATTTAGTTCCTCGATTCAATATTTTCTTAGTTAATTTTCGATTTTCTTTTAATATTGGTAATAAGTTTCATATATACAGCTCGCCAAAATTTGAGGCTATTGTTGGTTGTCAAATAAAAACTTTTTTTAAAAGATTTTTGGTTATCAAATCAAATCAATCAAACAAATTCAGTAAATGACTATTTTATTAATAAATCTATCAGTCTCTGTGTTTTCTCACAATATGACACTAGTTTATTCTACATTATAATCGCCCATTTCAAAGTCCTTGGTATCATTTCTCCATCACCTTGATATCCTGATGGAATCTTTCGTCTGGTTCTTCACTGACATCACCCAGATTTTCAGGGAAAACGTCAAGATGATTAAGCAAAAACTGGATTTTAAAGCTCAATAAATATACCAAATCTTTAAACTTATCTAATAAAGTACCTACTATACGCTCATAGTTAGGGTGTTTCACATTACCTAAAAACTTGGTTACAACTTTTTTAAATGCACTCCAAGCTTCTTTTTCCTTGATAGTTATCTTGGTTTTAAAGGTGTAGTCGAATATTATTTTACAAATATCTGGTTCAACAAAAACACCCTCTTGCTTTTGCTTTTTAATCTTCTTCGTCGCGTGCCATATAAGAATAATCCTACGTTGGCGATCACCATTGCGAAGGCTTCTCAATCTTCTGCAATATGGAATAATTGTCCCGCATTTGATATTCAAGTACATTCACGAATGTTACTTAACCAAAAAACCCGTTTCCTTCCTACAACTCCAGGGCCCTCTATTTTGCTTTTAAGGATCAGTTGTATTATTTTATATCGACTTTTCAAATAACTGGCCCGAGTAAACATTGAACAATGTTGGCGACAAACTGAAACCTTGTCTGACTCCTCGTTGTATGGAGATTTAATCGGTGTAGTTTTTTTTCTAATTTTTATGATAGCAGTTTGATTCCAGTACAAATTTTTATTGACAGGAATATCCTTGTCATCTATTCCGATATTTTTCAGTATTTGCATTTAGTTTTACACGTTGTACTTTACCGAATGCCTTTTCGAAGTCCACGAAACATAAAAATGCATCTTTTCTTTGGTCACGGCATTTTTGTAGTAATATTTTAAGCACAAAGTGTCTCCCTGCTGGTCCAGATCTTTTTCGCATATGCGTCTAATTATGTTGTGAAGTATTCTTAGGAAAATTTTAAGAGTGTGGTTCATTAGGCTAATTAATCGATATTCTGAGCATTTTCTCACATTGTGTTTTTAGCTATTTCGACAAAAATGGATTTAAGCCAATCTGTGGGAATCACTCCGGTGTTTATTTGGAATTAAAAAGTCTTACTACTACTTTTATGTTATCATCCTTTGCTAGTTTCAGCAACTTAGTGTATCATGTGGACTACAAGCTTTTCTAATTTAAGTATTATTTGTAGCGTGTTTTACCGCGTATTTCATAATTTCTAGGACGTCAGTACAGTTTTGGTAGAATTCGGCAATATTATTCCTGTCATCTTCAAACAACTCTGATATATACAGCTGCCATTCTTTTCTTATTTCGTGCTCATTTCAATAATTTTGTTATTATTGTCAACGAGTACAGGGGGAACTCATTTCTTTTAGTTTTTTGTGCAAATTAAATAAGTCGTGTTTAGATATTACATCCTCCATTTCGTCGCACCTTTCTCTCATCCAAACTTCTTTGGCTAATTTGTTCTCCTTTTTTATTCTTCTCTGTTTCATTAAATTTTATCAATCGATGTTGTTCCATTAATTTCAAGACGTCGTCTGTCACCCATTTATTTTTCTTGATTAAATTTTTTCTATAACCATTGTTTGTGGAGGTTTCGTTAACTTGGTTTTAAATTCACGTTATAGTTGTTCTGTATATTCTAGTTGTTCTTCGATGTTTTTTATTCTACTGTTAAATTATTTTTTAATGTTATGTTTTATGTTTAAATCGTCAAAGTTAAGTACATTGGTTTTTGTCGCTAAATTCGTTTTAACCTTAGTTTAATATCTGGCTTTTGATAGATATGGGAAAACTTTTCCACTCAAGTACTTAAAAATTTTTCCATCGTTAGGCAGGGTCTTGTCAAATTGTTTCATTAAACCTAACCTAATGTGCAAAGCGGAAGGAGGATCTTTTTTGGATCTACCAAAGTTTTGTACAAAATGTTCTTCTCGTCAGGTGTTAAAACATTTGTTATGGGCCATTGTTTTCTCAACCAGTGTTTATCTATTGCTCTACTGTCCTATCACATCACGGATATAAACCTATTAACATCACATATTTAGGTCATAATTAACACCCTTAGGGAACCAGTAGTCAGTAGCCCTGAACCAGTCGCTAAACTTCTATTGTAATTCGACGGTCTATCTGTGCCATATTCCCGTTCTCCTCCGCCAATCCACCCGGTCCAAGGTATGCTACTTCTCCAAACCTCTCGATTCCATCGCTCTTCTAATTCCTTCATTCCATGAGCATCGAGGTGTACCTCTTTTTCTTCTTCATGGGGGCTTCCATCTGTGAAGTTTAGAAAAATATTGCATTTTGAATTAAAGTTATTGATAAATTGAACAATTATATTTCTACGGAAATGTTTAATAAAAGTTTTAATTAAAAATAATTTTTTAGGTACGAAATAATTTGTATAGACTTGGATTCTAAGATATCCAGAATATGGCGAACATATTTTTATGGAAAATCTAGCTTTTGTGTGATATTATTGTTGTTATAAATATAAGGATGTTTCTTTGGTGTTAAGTTTTTAAATATATAATAGTAAAATGTGTTAAGCGTTTATTTTTCTACTACTACAAGAAAAAACAATAAAACTTTTTTTTTTATTTTTTTATTTCGAAAATATGTTTCTCGACAGCTAATGGTCATTGACACAGGTACAATTTACATTCATGTTTACATGGTTAATACTTTACATTGGGGACAAGTTAGTTTGGACATATTTTTTTTTGCTTTTTTCTCTCCTCTAGACTGTTTGGCCTTGGAAACCATATCCATGTGCAAACCAGCAGCGGCAGCTCCAGGGAATGTAGCTGAAGCTGAGCTTGCACTTCCAGCATCTTCCAATTCAGGGATGTCTTCATATGAGTCACTGTCTCTTGAGGATTTACTTTGTTCAGCTTTTACCTCTGAAACCAAGGTTTTGTCTACTTGTCATTTTTGTCATTTCTGGCATTCTTTATAACTACGAATTAAAAGTAATATTAATACACTTCATGCAAAAGAACATTGAATGTTTGATATATAAAAAAGTATTTTACAACTATTTGTTAGTTAGTTAGAGTTGTTATCAACAGGTCCTCGAAGACACTTCGTCTCAGGACCATTTTACCTATGTAGGCTCATACGTCGCCATGTAACCAATTCCAACGGTAACTTAAACATCATAATTTGTAACCACATATAATGTAAAACAACTGTAAATCTATATCGTTTAAAGGGTTTTGACCCATATATTTTGGTGGCTCATAGCATGTATACCTCGTTTACACTGATGATGGATTTAACAATCCGAAAACGTTTTGTAATATATTTGTGATAGCCCGTTTGGGCATTTTATTATATACCTGTTATAAAGGATTTGAAATACATTTTTTGAATGTATGTATGTTATTTGTATTTTGATTTTACTATTTGTCCATTTCCCAAGGAAAATGAAGGATATACACTGCTTTTATTTGCCCAACTAAAACTTTTCTAAGTAGAAAAAGTACGCCTCTGCATGAACTTGACCAATATACTTCATTAATATCCAATCAATCATCCTCACTTCACCAGCAAAGATAACTCAGAACATAATTTTCATTTTCAAGATCAGAATCAATCCTCAAGGATCCGAGGAATTACGATTCTATTATTGACGGATCTCCTCTGGGGAAAAATCCATCAATAATAAAACAACAAAAATAATTAAAGTTTGATTTTTAATTAAATTCTGGTTTGTGTTAAACGAATAAAAGAGCAGTTGAGAGTAAAATGGGTGTATTTTTAATTTACTAAATACTTGAATGTTTTCAGTCAAGTCTAGATTCAGATAGATTTAGAAACACTCACAGCTGCGTGAAAAAATGACTACTTTATAATCTTAACAAACTTTTATTTTAAATAAGTTTTTTGTATTTAAGTATCAATTTTATATGATTATACGAGGAAAAACAAAATTATGTTTCTATCATCTACATTTAAATACCCTGCCATGAAATATAGCGGGATATTACTTAGGGCTAGCCTATAATAATAATAATGTTTATTTAGTTCAGTTTAGTTTTGTCAAAGCGAAGATTTAATAATAACTAATACATTCTTTAAACTACCTCCAAGGCGACTATATACGTGGACGTCACCTCAACATACACAAGAAAAAGTGGTCAGAAACCAAATAGATTACATATTGGTGACAAAAAGATACCGTAATGCCGTAAAATCTACTAAAACTTTCCCTAGAGCTGATATCGGTGCGGATCATAATCCAGTAGTATCTGTGATAGAAGCTAGACCAAAGAAAATAAGAAAAGCCATTATTCCAGCATTAGACTTAAGCCAGCTTAAAAATGAACATCTACGACAAACAGTGCGAGAAGAAATAAACACCAGCCTCAGTGTAGCAGAAAGCCAAATCCGCAGAACAGACAACATAGATGAAAAACTTAAGTATATAAATACTATAATAAGAACTACGGGAAAGAACCACCTAACCAAATCTGCAAAGAAACATAAGGTGTGGATGACACCAGACATTCTAGAACTAATGGATGAAAGACGTAAAATGAAGAATAATGCAGAAAAATACAAAGAGGTTGATAAGAACATAAAGCAAAGAATAAGAAATGCCAAAGAATCATGGATTACAGAACAATGTGTAGAAATGGAAAACTATGAAAGAAAGTATGACACGTTCAATATACATAAAAAAGTAAGAGAAATTACAGGAACCCAAAGAAGACGTCAAATAAGTTTGCTTAAGAACAAAGATGGAAAGATTATTATAGATTTAACAGAGAAAATTAATAGATGGAGTGAATACATAAGAGAATTATTTGAGGACAACAGAAATAACATTGTTCTGATATATGGCGAAACGGGACCTGAAATTCTAAAATGTGAAGTAGAAATGGCACTTAAAAATTCCAAAACTGGGAAGGCAAATGGATCGGATGAGGTTCCTACCGAATTGCTAAAGCTCTTGAATGATGAATCAATAGGTATAATATTGCACTTATTTAATACAATATACAATACTGGCATTATACCTCAAGAGTGGCTGTTGTCTACATTCGTTACACTGCCAAAGAAATCTAATGCTAAAGAATGTTTAGAACATCGAACAATATCTTTAATGAGCCACCTACTAAAGATATTTCTAAAAATCATCCACAACCGAGTTTATCAAAAGTTGGAGTCAGATATTAGTAATACACAGATGGGGTTCAGAAAAGGGCTTGGTGCTCGAGAAGCTCTCTTCGGTTTGAATGTTCTTACACAAAGATGCCTAGACGTTAATCAGGAGGCACATACGTGTTTTATCGATTTTAGAAAAAGCGTTTGACAGAGTACGCCATGATAAGCTTAGAGAGATTCTTGAAAGGAAGGACATAGATAATAAAGATCTACGAATAATTCTCAATCTATATTGGAATCAGAAAGCTAACATCAAAATAGAAACTGAAACATCACAAGCAATAGAAATACGTAGAGGAGTACGACAGGGTTGCATTTTGTCACCTCTGTTATTTAATGTATATAGTGAAAGCATCTTTCAGGAAGCCCTTTTACAAGCAAACGGAGGAATCGTAATTAATGGAGAGATTGTAAATAATATTCGATACGCGGACGACACTGTACTAGTTGCAAGAACAGTAGAAGAATTACAAAGATTACTTACAGACATAAATATTGCTTGCAACAATTATGGTATAAATATCAATATTAAAAAAACCAAGTATATGGTCTTCAGTAAAAACATGACACAACCAGCGTATATTAGTACAAACGGCACTCAAGTTGAAAAAGTATCAAGTTACAAATACTTGGGAACTTTAATAAACGAAACTGGAGACCAAAACAGTGAAATAAAAAGACGTATCGAAATTGCCAGGGCCACCTTCATAAAGTTGAGAAAATTCTTCTGCAACAGAAATATAAGCATCCCTCTACGATTAAGAATGCTGAGAGGCTATGTATTTAACACGCTATTATACGGTGTAGAGGCCTGGACTCTCAAACAGAACAACATGAAAAATATTGAAAGTTTCGAGATGTGGTGCTACCGTCGAATGCTGAAGATTAGTTGGGTTGAAAGAATAACAAACTGTGAAGTAATACGAAGAATAGGAAAAGACCCAGAGATTTTGTTAACGCTAAAGCGAAGAAAACTCGAATATTTTGGTCGCCTGATGAGAGGACATAAATACGCATTACTTCAAAATATAATGCAGGGAAAAATAGAAGGAAAACGGAATCCAGGCCATAGAAGAATGTCATGGTTGCGGAATTTGAGAGAGTGGTTTGGCTGCACCACTAATGAACTCTTTAGGTCAGCCGTAAACAAGGTCAGAATAGCCTTGATGATGTCCAATCTCCGATAGGAGTGGCACAAAAAGAAGAAGAAGGAAGCTAACATAGATTACAATAAACAAAAAATATACTAAATACTAAATAAACATAAAAACTTACTGAAGTAGAGCTACTATAAAAGTAGCACCCCTTGTGCATGAGACTATAAAAATATATATCTAAACAAAGAAATATTTAACAATTTGTATAAATATAAATAATAGTAAGTTACATTATGCGTACTTACAAAAATACATTAATTTTAATTTTAATATAGCATGTGACAGAACTGTGAGTACACAAATGTACATAAGTGCATGATATTAATTAAGAAAATATAAGGCAGTATTAGTTTTTTAGCAGCATAAGCTTTTTCCTTGGTTTTTTGTGTATTCAACTGGAAGTTTAGTCTTTTGTCGAGGTAGACATCTAGGTACTTGACTGAATCTCCTGATTGGATCCTGTTTCCTCTTACTGATATTTCTTGCATTGATGGGTTGTTTTCCTGTGTGAACATGATGAATTGTGTCTTCTCTGCGTTAATTTTATCTTCCATTTATCGGTGTATTTCGTGATTTTTCCAAGCTTATTTTTTATGTTCCTGATGATTATTTTATCATCCTTTCCAGTTGCATACACTGCAGTATTATCTGCGTGGAGGGCTGTAGATGTTCTTAGATCTGAAACAAATATGTTATACATAATGGGCGAGAGAATACTGCCCTGGTGCATCCCTTCTGGGATTTATTGGATCATCTTTCGGTCTGCTGAAACTTGTAATATTCTATTGGTTATGTCATGTCACATATGTTAACTAAATAATGAGGAAGTCTAGCTTTGTCCATCTTGAAGATTAGTGCTTTAAATAATGTCGTATGCTTTTTCTATATTCAGAATATCAATTCCTGTTCTTTGTCTTCTGTTAAATCTTATCTTCGTGTCACTGATGACTCTTGCTAATTGGAGTTTACAGTTTCTTTCTTTTCTAAATCCGAATTGTTCCTCTTGGATGATTCTTCTTCTTACTGTATATTTTATTAGCTTTTTATAGATGATTTTCTCCAGTATTTTTCCAATTGTTTCAAGGAGGGATATTGGCTTGTAGCTTTCTGGTCTTCTTCCATCTTTCGTAGGTTTAGTAGAGGAATTATCTTAATTACTATTAAACTGGGAATAAGCCACAATTAAAGATAAAAATACGTTTATTGACGTTTCAATTTCCACTTCGGAAATCGTTCTCAAAATTTATTTTATTTCCGAAGTGGAAATTGAAACGTACAATAAACGTATTTTTATCTTTAATTGTGGCTTATTCCCAGTTTAATAGTAATTAATTTACAATGCCACAAGAAAATAGCTTCAGAACAATATTAGGAATTATCTTGGCGTGTTTCTTCACTTCGTCACTTCGTCACTTCGAAAGTGCGATTTTCTAAGCAGGTACTTGAAGATATAGTACAGTCGTACTATGATCTTTTTTGGTAGTTCATTGAGGGTGATGTTGTGTACTCCTTTTGGTCCTGGTGCTCTGCTTCCTTTTAGTTTCCTGATTATTTTGGCGACTTCTGTTGGGTATGTGTAATCGTCTTCCTCATAAGTTTTCTTGGTTTTCTTTTGCTGTTCTGATGTTCTTGTGCCATTTATGTTTAGTAAGGCCTCCGAGTCTTATCCTTATTTTTTTAGATAATGTGTCTTCGTAATTCCTGAATTATTGTCTTCTTGTCGTCTGGAAAGCTTTTCTGACCTTATTTCTCTCCTTAATGAGGTACTGCAGTTCGGTTGGGATAATTATTCCTTTGTTATTTGTCATACGAATTTTTCTTGATATTTCCTCGATACTTCTTAAGAACTGTAACTCGTTCTAATGATTCAATAAAATATTAGTACTGATTTGTTTGAAAAATCATTGAACAAAAAATGGAATACTCGATTTTTTTTTATAAATTAGTTATTCAACTATCGCTGTCGGAGTGATAGTTATTTTTTATCATCATCATCATCAGTGGCATTACAGCTCGTCATGAGCCAAAGCTTTTTTCTGAACAATCTTCCATTCATCCCTGTCTCTGGCAACTCTTGTCCATGCTTTAACTCCGATGGATTCTGGTCTTCCTCTGGATCGTCTTCGTCGAAAATTTTTCTGATCGTTATAGTTATTTTTATAGTCATAACTAAAGATCTCTCATGTTAAGTTTTTGAAAGAATATCTTGTTTAAATTTTATAAATATTTTCTTTGTATCTAAAATAACTGACTAATCCTCACCACACGCCAATAAATTTATTTCTTACTGTGCTGTTTTGACTTGCATTAAAAATTAATTAAAAAGTTCAAACAAAAACAGAAAAGCATTCGCACAAATCCCAGTGTTATTGAGAACGTGACTTTCTAAAATCGTTTGTCAAACTTTTGATACAGCAATTTTTTATAACATTATTAACTTTTTCAGTTTATAATGAATGAACAGAAAAGTTTCTCTTTTATATATTTAGAATGAATATGTGAATTACAATTATTTCAACTTCGCGTTAATGAAATTTATCGATACATTGTATAACTTTCCGGTATTTTAGTAAATTGTAAAACTAAAAATCTTTTTATTCTTTAATAATTTAAGAATATTTTCACCGGTATAATTTTGTTCCAAGGCTTTGCTATATTGCATTAGAAGTTATTAGAAGAGCTTGGATTTATAGGTAACAACCATCGAAGAAAAAGGCATCTTTATAGGCAAATACTTTTGCTCAAACTTACATCGGTCAAACTGGCAGAACTTTTAAAAAACATACAACAGAACATAAAAGGGCTTTTAATAATAGAAAAACATATTCTACGAGCTATCTTTATTCGAATATATAGAAATTAGCAAATTAAAAAATACAGACATATTTCTGAATGGCCAACTTCTTATCACTATTATTGTTGTCAGAATATTTATTACTTGTAATTTATTTTTTCTGACGGCGATGGGAATACTTCCTTCAACAGCGAACATTGTCAACACCAATTTATTCTGTTCAAAGCTAAACCCACTAAGATTAAGCCTAGTGGTTTTAAAGTGTTATTTACCAAATTTAATGAACTCGAGAGATACACTTCCAAATATTTGGCTATTTTCGCGTTTCGTTATTGGGAAGTTAAATCAGTTGGCAGCTTTCCAGTAGTTTGAAGCTTATATTCGCTGTATTTACCTGTTGCGAGACAAAAATCGAGTGACTTGTGAGAGGCATATTTATCATAAAAACGTAAGTTGGCAACAAAAACCGTGATGCTTGAAAATAAGTTGAGAGAGTCGTTATATCATTTAGGCAATAACTGTTTGTTCCGTTTGACAAAGCACATATTTCATTTTGACATAAGCGAAACAATAACAAAGTTATTATTATTTAAGGTTTACTATAGATCAAATAGTATGTTTTATTACTACACATATTAGTTTAATTTGTGTGTCATTTTAAATGCTATGAACTAAATTTTGTTAGTAAAGATATATTGTAAACTTAAAAATATTACTATTAGTTTGACAGATCCATCTTCAATGGATATTTGTAACCCTATATTACTTTTATTATCTTAACTTAACTCCTACGATTTTATGTAACTTCAAAGCTAGATATTAACTATTAAATATGTCATCTAAGTTCTATTTGTTTTTCCGAATGCTACTGACTTTTTAACACTTTTTTTATTGACCGCAAGTTTATACAATTGCAATTAGGTTCTAAAACTTATAATATAGTGTGAGATATTGAGTGTTTGTGTCGATATGTGCAACAGTTATACCACAGTTTTTATACTAAAAGGATATGGTGACATGTATATATACAAGCTATCTACTCCCGAAGAAGCTAAAGCTGTTTTCACTTGAAGATCCTTTTTGTGTGGGGGATCATTCCATTCTGGGTTTAGTTTTACAGTTTCTAATGTAACATTGCTATTTCCACTACTTTTCTCCATTCTTTTATTCCTTTAATTGTCCTTTCTATATTTCTAATTTCCATATTCCTTAATTTTTCTTCCACTTGCTGTCTCCATCACAGGTTAGGTCTGTCTCTGATTCTTTAAACCTGATGGTATCCATTCCTTTTTTTTTTGAACCTATTCTCTATCCTTCCATTGTTGGATATAGGTCTCCCCCAGTTCTCTCCATCTTTCTCTATCTTGAGCTGTTCTCTGCCATGTGGGACCTCCTTGTTTCCTGATGTCATCTTTCCACCTCATCTGTGGACTGCCTCTTGATCTCTTTGCATTGTATGGACGACACTTTCCGATGGCATTGTTCCATCGTCCGTCTTGGAGACGTTCATTGTGTCCAGCCCATTTCCATTTCAGTTTTGCTGCTTGTTCTATCGCGTCTACTGTCTTTGTTCTGGTTCTGATCCACTGATTACGTTTTCTATCTCTAAGTGATACACCCAACATTTGTCTCTTCATCGCTCTTTCCTATCAAGCCTTCCTTATCCTATCCAAATTGGCCTGTGTAAATGTCCATGTCTGTGCTCCGTAGGTGAGCACCGGTATGATACAGGAGTTATATACCTTGCTTCGTAAGTATAGAGAGATTGTTTGATTTTTTAGAACGTAAGAAAGTCTGCCGAACGCTGCCCATCCCATTCTTACTCGTCTCGATATTTCGGCTGTTTGATTTTCTCTATTAGCTCTGATTGCTTGTCCTAGATAGATATACTCATTTACCTGTTCTATTTTTTCTGTTTTTATTTTTATTGCCTCTTGGTCTTCCGTGTTTGTCATTACTTTTGTTTTGTTGAAGTTAATTTTTAGGCCTTTTTGCAGTGATTTTTTATGAAGTTCATTCAGCATTAATTCCAGTTCTTGTCGTTCCGAGGAGATCAGGAGTATATCTTCCGCATATCTAAGGTGATTTAGGTATTTTCCGTTAATACATATTCCTCTGTTTTCCCAATCTGTTGATTTTATTATGTCTTCAAGGGTCAAGATAAACAGTTTAGGTGAAATTATATCACCTTGTCGGACTCCTCGTTTAACTTTTATATTATCCGTTATTAATTTGTCGTCCAAAATTACGGTCATGGTTGTGTTTTGGTAAATATCATGTATCAATTGTCAGTATCTTGAATCTATTCTACTATTGATTAGAGCTTCTTCAACCGCCCAGTGTTCAATGCTGTCGAAAGCCTTTTCATAATCTACGAATGCTAAGTACAGCGGAAGGTTGTATTCATTGGTTTTCTCAATTAAGATTTTAAGCGTATGTAGATGGTCGATTGTGCTGTATCCTTTCTGAATCCGGCCTGTTCCACTGGTTGGTAGTTATCAAGTTTATAGGTTAGTCAGTTGTTTATTATTCTTGTGAAGGTTTTATATAGTTGTGACAAAAGGGAAATAGGACGGTAGTTGTTTAGGTCTGTTAGGTCTCCTTTCTTATGTATTAAGATTGTGTTGGCATTTCTCCATTGTTTGGATATTTTACCTTCAAACAGACATTCCTTTATAACCATTCCTTTATAACTCTTAATAGATTTTTTTCTCTTTTCTTATTTTGTGTCCATACTATCTAATTCTTTGTGCTCTTATTGCGATAAACATGTTCTCTTGACCCTTCCATTGTTGTATTTCGTGATATATCCATTGTCTTGCATCCTCTTTGATCCCAGTATTTTTCTGATAATCTTTCTCTCAAAAACGTTTTGCTCTTTCTCTCTAGTTGCTAATGCAAATGTTTCTACAGGATATACTACTATTGGTCTTTATGGTCGTTTTGTATATGCTTATAAGCATTTTTTCTGTAAAATGAATCGTTCCCTTAGAAACTAGGCTTGAAGCAACCGTCGATTTTGCATGTCAATTACTGTTAAATAAAATTTGTATCAGCTCGTTTTTGTAATTTTCTGTTCTAGTATTTTAGTAACATTGAGTCAAGCTGATCATATTATAGCTCTCGAAATAGTTATTGTTTATGTACATTATTACAGTATTAGTTTATAGTTCGGTATTTTAAATATACATTGGAGATATATACAATCACATTCATCCACTAAAGTTATAAAATTTATATTATCATATATGATAATGGAAATAAACTCAACTTATTATATGAGCATACGTTATAGCATACACACAAAGCAGTAATGTATATTCTGGGTCAGAGAATAATATTTACAGTAAAATTTATATCATATCACATCCAGATGCTTCATTTCTTTAAGTTTTCCCTTTAGATATTTGAAGTGACTGAAAAAACACAGCACATTATTTTAAATGATGAAGTTATAGTTTTGTACTACATTATATATCTTGTTCATGAATTGTAAACCGTTTCAAAGTACTTTATGGCAATTATTTCACTCTCTTTTTTATATAATGCTACGTAACCTAACAAAGACTTCAAAAATGTCAGACATAACCGTCTTATCGAATTACTTGAAAAGAAAAACTTAGATATGAGAGACATTAGAATCATTAGCGCTATCTGTTATCGCTATGGTAAAAGAGAACAAGGTCTTTTCAAATGAAATACAGATTGAGAGGGGCGTCAGGCAGGGCTGTGTCCTCACTCCTACTTAGTTCAATTTGTATTCAGAGGTCATAATCCAGGAAGCACTAGAACAACTAACTATGGGAATAAAAGTAAATGGCCGACCAATAAATAATATACGGTTTGCCGACGACACTGTTATTAGCGGAATGTATTGAGGATTTACAACAAATGGTTGACAGAGTGGTAGAAGTCAGTGAAGTAAACGGACTGTCCCTAACACAAAAAAGACACAATTTATGGTAATTACAGAAGCCTAAAAGCGCCAAGAAAACATAACAATACATGGAGAACAAATTAAAAAAGTTGAAAAATATAAATATCTGGGTACAATAATTAATGAAAATAATGAGTACACAGAAGAGAATAAGACAAGAATTTGGACAGGCAAGAAATTCTTTCAATAAACTGAAAAAAGTACTCTGAAGCAGGGACATTTCAATTTTTTTAAAGATGTCAGAAAACTGCAATATCTGGGACATGTCATGAGAGGCAAGCGTTATAACTTGTTGCAATTAATAATGCAAGGAAGAATACAGGGTAGAAGGAGAAATATTGTAGACATCTTTTACAGTAATGTAATGTGGCATTATGAGAGAAATTATTAAGATTTTTATTTGTGTTAGAAAGATTAATTAAACATTTTGGACATATCTATGTCTATTGACTCTTCAAAGTTTAATCTCCGATATTCCAGCATCATTTATCATGCAATGTACCTACATAACTGGTAGGTTTTTTACTGGTTCATGCAATAAACCTATTTAATTGAAAGCAATTTTCCCCCTTATACCAATACAAGAATACATCTTCATCTCCACCTTAAATTATAAAAATTCCAACAGTCAATTGCAGTCTGTTACAATTCGAAAAAAATACTGATCTTATCATACAACACTTCAGAGATCTAATTAACTTCCATTTCGAATTTACAGTATACAATACAGACGCGTCTAAAACTAAAAATGCAGTCGAAGTTGCAATATTTAATACCACAGAGATTCTTAAACATAGAACTTTAAATACTGGAACTATATTACCAGACTAGTTCTATGCGATTTATCAAGCGATACTGCACGCAAATAAGATGAACCCAATATTAATCGTGACATATTCTAAGTTATCAGTACAAATAATCAGGAGAATATATACACAGCATCTATTAGCTTTACTAATAAAGGAAAAACTAAATAAATTGCATACTGAAGATACAAGCATAAAGTTTCTCTGATCTCTGAAGTACACACCATCAAAGCTTCAAGAGATGAAAAATAAGATGGACCATGGCAACCACCCGAAATATCCAGACGAAAGCAAATAATTATTTCCCGTTGACGACTTAAACGTACTTATTTTTCTCATAAACACCTTCTCGCCCTTCTGGAAAGTCACTGGTCTTCGTCTTCTATTTCGATCCTGTCTTTGGATATATTTCTCATTGCTTCTTCGCAGCTTCCTCTGCACCATTTTCAACACCTGTTGGAAACACCTCTGGATCTTCTTATGGTCTTCTCAGCATTAGCCATTTTCTGATGTATTCCGAGGTCTCTTTTGTTTTAAAAAAGAAAAATGCCCAATTTGGGATGGGTGCGTTTCATCCCTTACGGTAAAATATGTGTTAGTGGAATAGTGCGAAAAGTTCAATAGTAACAGAATTAAATGTAACATTTACAAAACAATTTTAAAAACATTTTAAACCCAAAAAATACTATAGATAACCAAAGCTAGAAAAATATCTGGTTTACACACTTCACTTGAAGCCTTCGAGATGTGGCTATACAGGCGAATTCTAAGGATATCATGGACAGACAAGATAACCAACGAGACCGTATTACGAAGAGTGGGCAAAGAAAGAGAGGTGATGTATACCATTAAAAGGAGAAAGTTGGAATATCTCGGACATATAATGAGAAACAGCACTAAATACAGATTACTGAAGGTAATCCTACAGGGTAAAGTATTCGGAAAGCGAGGAATTGGGAGAAGGAGAATATCATGGTTGAAGAACCTGAGGAAATGGTTCTCCACAACAACAACGAATCTATTTAAAGCATCAGTTAATAAAATAATTATAGCCAGAATGATTGCCAATATTCGGAACGAATAGGCACTGAAAGAAGAAGAAGACACACTTCACACAATTTCAAGGGTGTAAAAGAAAATAATAATTTTATAAAATCGAGCAGTGATATTGCAAACATTTTTGGTAGAATCTATCAAAGCCACTCATCGAATCAACAGTATACAGCCAATTTTCTTAAAGTCAAAGAATTCGCCGAACAATCCCGTACATCCATTAGAAGTTCAAAATAATTACTTAAACCATCATTAAGAAGAGATGAATTTTTCTCTTTTCAAGAGTCAAGCAAAGTGTAATTAACTGTTCATCATCATCATCATCCAGCCCATTTTCACATCCATTGTTGGATATAGGCCTCCTCCAAACCTCTCCAGTTCTCTCTATCTCTAGATGCTGCAATCCAGTTTGTTTCTATTCTCCTTAGGTAGTCGGTCCATCAGGTGGGTGGTCTGCCTCGACTTCACTTGTCGGCTCTTGGTCTCCACTCCAATAATCTTTTCATTCATCTTCCGTCTTCCATTCTAGCAACATGTCCAGCCCACCTCTACTTTTGTTTATTGATTCGCAGTATAATATCGTCTACGCCAGTTCGCCGGAGTATCTCCTCATTTTTCACGCGATCTTTCAAGGTCAGGCCCAGCATTAATCTCTCCATTTGCCTTTGTGCTACTCTCAGTTTATCGGCAGTAGCTTTCGTTAAAGTTAGGGTAGGTCAAGACTGGTAAGATGCATTGGTTAAATGCTTCCTTTTCAGGTGAATTGGGATATTTGTTTTAAAAATGTCTCTCATCCGTCCATATGCCGCCCATTCCAACATGATTCGTCTATTTAGCTCGCAGGTTTGGTTGTCTCTGGTTATTCTAATTTCATGACCCAAGTATGTGTATTTATCGATTAATTCTACCTTGTTGTTATTGATCTGTATCTCTTCGCTGGGAACCATATTAGTCATCATTTTGGTTTTCTCGAAATTTATCTCCAGCCCAGTTTCTTGTAGTATGTCATTCAGTTCTTGGAGCATGTCTTTGATCTCTCCCAGATTATCTGACAGAAGCACGATATTGTCCGCAAAGCGTAGATGGTTTAATCTTTCTCCATCGATGGATATTCCTTTCTGTTGCCATGTTAGTCTTTTAAATGCATACTCAAGAACGGTAATGAACAGCTTTGGTGACATGGTATCAGATTGCCTGACTCCCCTTTGTATATTTATTTTATTAGTTGCAGAATGTAGACTTATGGTTGTTGTGGCATTTTCATATATATTTTAAATTATATTACAATATTTTTGTGGTTGACCCTGCAATCTTGTAGTGCTCTTAAGATGGACGGTAGTTCCACTGTATCAAACGCCTTTTTAAAGTCTACAAATATCAATGCCAAGGGACGGTTATATTCGTTAGTTTTTTCTATCAGGGTTTTTAGGCACTGCAGGTGATCGTGTGTGCCGTAATTAGGTCGGAAATCGGCTTGTTGCCGAGGTTGGTAAAAATCCAGCTTTGTCTCTAGTCTGTTCGTTATTATTCGGGTGTATAATTTATAAAGATGGTTAAGGAGACTGATTGGTCTGTATCTTTCCAAATACAGACCAAAGATACAGACCTGGAAAGAAATGAACTGTTACCGTTCTGATAATATCCTAATTATGTTATAAGCAAAACAATGTAATAAAAAAAAATGTTCTGTGCTGGATAATATCGTTTAATTTAATGTTTTCTAATTTAAAAATATTTGTTCATTTTTGAATTTCTTCTTTTATTATTTACATGCTATAACAAATTCGCATTCGTTTATTTGAATCACTAATGTTAAAAAGTTGAAAAGAATTTCAACTCTTTGGAAATATCTTTTCTTAATAATCGATATTGCAAATATTTTTCTCAGACCACATATGCTTAACAAACACTACAAGTTGACAAACTCATTTCCTACCGTTAACTTTCCAGGAACATGTTAAAATTGCGATATGACACGTCTTACGGCAGCAGATATAACTATTTGCTGGCGCCGGCGACCAGATTTTATATAGACTACAGTACCCTCGACAATCAAGATCTTTACGAACCAACTAGGCATCGTTACTGGTATCCACATTATTGGCCCTCGCACTTGTTAGAGTACATTCCAACCGAATACTCTTTACGACAGATACGTGTAAGTGAACTCGACAAAGGGTTGATTTGGGGTGAACGTGACGAAAATGTAATACGCATAGATATCGCTTACTCGTTTCGTGATTCTGCAGGAGGTAATATTTGTGAAATCGGTAATGGTGATTGTAGAGATAAAAGTTTATTAGAGAATGAACTAGAAATTCGCAGAGAAATGTGCAAGATATATGCAGGATATTCTCAAACAGGTCATATATGTCTATAATTTTCATTTAAACTTTTTATATCATTTTATATCGCATCGTTAAAGAGAGCACTCCAGCTTCTGACATTAGATATTATTGAAAACTGGCAGGGCTCCTCTGACATCGTTCTAGTGGACTGAATGAATACTTCGGCTGGGTACAAGTAATTATAAGGTATAATTACTTCGGATTATTCTTTTGACTTGGAATCTTTTCATTAAGCTGTGGTTCTTTTGTTGCGTGTATTTAAATAAACTACTCTTACTCAGTAGAAATTATAACCAGTACACTTTTAAATTATTCAAAAAATAATACAGTTACTATTTATTTGCTCTCTGCTTTATATAAGAAATAATATCACTTACAATTGTTAACACGTGATTGGATAATTCACAAAATGCGGCAGTTGAAACTTAAGAGCCGCGTGTCTTCTTGGACAGTTAAAAGTAAAAGAGAGAGAAGTATGTACAATCTTTCGCAGAGTCAAATTTTGGTCTGTGTCAAAGGGCGGACAGGGGTAGGACGTGGGAGCGCTGTTGTCAGTTTGGATCAAATCCAAACAATTATTTAACTGGAATACCAAATTAATAAATATAATGTTGTCGATTCATACTTTAAATAACAAAAGTGCTTCAAAGCTTCAATTAAAGGGAGTCCAAGTTAAGAAAGTTCACAAAATGACATATTTGGGAACCGTGATAACGGACTAACTAGATCCAGACATAGAAAATAAAACTACTAAAACTACTTTTATGAGAATGAAGTCATTTCTTTGCAGTAACCATCTCAGTTTAGAACTAAGACAAAGAATGGATGAGTGTTATGTTTGGTCTCTACTTTTGTATAGTACAGAAGTGTGGACGATAAAAGTCTCAATCAAAGTCTCAATCATCGCTAGAGCAGTGGAGGAAAAAAGTATACGGAATTGGAATAGACATAGGCGGTGGTAAATTTCTAACAACTTTATTTTTCGCAGATGATCAGGTAGTCGTAGCGAATGATGAGGAAGACATGGACTACATGTTTAGAAAACTTAAAAAAGAATATGAAAAATGGGGCCTGAATATAAATATGTCAAAGACAGAGTATCCTAAAATAGGAGATGATGAAGAAGATCCAGAGTTAGATATTAGAAACACAAAAACATGCAATGAATATAAATATCTCCGCTCTATAATGTCTAAAGAAGCCACTACCAAAAAAGACATCAAAAACAGAACGCAGCAGGGCAAAAAAGCACTAAACAGTCTAAACTCTCTACTATGGTCTAAAGATAATAAATAAAAAAAAACGAAATTGACAATCTATCGAACCTTGGTAGAGCCTATTGTGACTTATTGGGCAGAAGTTTGGCAGATCACGAAAAAAGATAAAAGCGAAAAAAATAGACGTAGTAGAAAGGGATTTTCTAAGGAGAGCGTGTGGTGTATCCAAAAACAATCATACCAGGAATAAAAATATTGGAAGAAGGACAAATACTGTATATTCCAGTGTAGACAGAATTAAAACGAGACAATTAGTGTGGTATGGTCACGTGAAGCGAATGAATGAAGATAGATGGCCAAAGAAAGCTTTAAATTACATACCACAGCAAAGAAGAAGAAGGGGAAGACCTTCAGTTTCTTGGGAAGAAAATGTACAGCACATAATAAAAGATAAAGCAATCAAAGAAGACAGAAAACAATGGCGGTCGAAATGCGAGACGCGGTAGAGCTATTCTTTGACCTGGAATATTCTCCCGGAGACTGCAAACTTCCCTTTGTTGATTTTGAACTTTGCAGAATGATTTTGATTCAGCAAAAGGAGTACTATTAAATTTTTATAGATTTTTATTCGATATATACATACGTTCACGTTCATCTTCAAATTGACCCTATTTATTACGCTAATATAATTAATATTAAAGTAGAAACCTGTTTTAGGTGAGAAATAATCTTTACAACAATTATCACTAAGATAAATTTCCAAAATTCCGAACGTAAACGACCACTTACGAAGTATTTAGTAGTTAATAAACGAGTAATATAAAAGTTTTATATTTTTCTCCAAAATTTCACAAATTAAGTACAATAAAGATGTCGATTTTTATTAGCTGTTTTATTTATTAACTCATCGATATTTTTCAATGAATACTTTAAAATAATTATAACATATGTAAATATTTTGTTTTTATATAGTGAAATGGGTTAAAAATCTACAAACAATAATAACAAACACGAAAATACAAAATATAATCTGAGAGGTCTATTGTCCGGATTGAATTGCATCACGTTCTACTACACCGAGCTTTCGACTCTTCATCAGGAACTTTTATCTGGACTTTTAGCACCTTATGGAATCGTCTTATGGAATCGACCCGTAATTCTGGCTTGGAAATTTGTTTATTATGAGAACTCGAAATTTGTATTATATTTTTTCTTCTTCTTCTTCAGATGCAAATCCACTTTTGGATGTTAGCGATTGTTTTCCATTAAGTCTCTATTTCTTGCAATATCTATCAGAGATTGTATGTCGTTACTCCCTGTCCATTGCCTTATGTTTCGGAGCCAGGACATTTTCTTGCGTCCCATTCCTCTCTTGCCTTCAATTTTACCCTCGATTATAAGTTGGAGGAACTTTTATTTTTCATTTCGCATGATGTGCCCTACATACGCCGTTTTCCTTTTCTTAATGGTTTCGAAAAGTTGGCGTTCTTGGTTTATTCTTTTAAGGACATCTATATTTGTGATTTTCGCTATCCATGGTATTTTTAGGATACGGCGATAGAGCCACATTTCGAAAGCTTCTAATCTATTTATATCCCTCGTTTTGAGAGTCCAACCCTCTACTCCATATAGCAGCACTGACCACACGTAGTACTAAGTAAACCTTAGTCTCAGTTGAAGATCGAACTCTGAGCAAGTCAGTACCTTCTTGAATTTTACGAAAGCTTGTCGAGCTTGCTCAATGCGACATTTTACTTCCCTGTCCGATGCCCAGTCTTCAAAAAGCCACGATCCCAGGTATTTAAATTTACTCACTCTTTCAATGGACTTAGGATTCAGTGTTATGGTGGAGTTTTCAAGTGCATCCAAGTTTCTGGAGATGATCATAAATTTGGTTTTTTTGGTATTAATCTCTAATCCCATTCGCTTACTGTATTCTCCGGTTATAGTGACAAGTTGTTGAACATCGACTATGTTGTCACAAATTAAGACACCATCATCAGCATATCGCATGTTGTTGATCAATACTCCATTCACCTTGCTTCCCATCTCTGCATCCTCCAAAGACTCTTGAAATATGGCTTCCGAATAAATGTTAAATAAAAGAGGGGAAAGCACACATCCCTGTCGAACGCCCCTTCTTATATGTATGGGTTTGGATATAGAATTGTCTATTTTTAACTGTGCCGTTTGATGTCAGTACAAGTACATTATATTTTTTTACTGATCACCAAATTCGCAGCCAACTTTTTAGGACCGACAAAATTTTCAAAAGAATTAAAAATTGAACTTTTAAAATAATAAACTTCTTGGATAAAAGGGCCGTCCTTTTCATCTTCAGATAAATATTGTCCTATTTGATAGATAGATATTTATTTATAAAATAAAATATACCCGTTTTTTCACGTCAAATTATAATGTGGAAACCACTTATGGAATTAAATTGTTTGTGTCCTTATTATGAAAAAATAATAAAAAAATCTGGGAAATGTTAAGTTTTAAATAAATGTGAGCTTTTTAAACATAAATTTAAATGTGCAAGGTGATCCACGCAAATCTGGCATAGTCCATAATCCTTACTTTTAATGAAACACCCTGTATATTTTTATGTGTTTAAAATATTTTTAACAACCTGATTTCAACGAACTATCATACATATATAATGTGGGGTCTATAATAAATAATACAAGGTGAAATTTTGAAATTAATAGTTTATCACGTGTTATGATATTATTTTAAATAAACTAAATACAGACAATACACTTCTACTCTAAGTTTCAGTATATTGAGGAAAATTTCTGTTTAGTAACCGTGTTAACATTTTTTGTTATGAATAGGTAAAAACTGTCTAGATAGTCTGCTAATTAAACTAAATCGGTAAATAACGCGGATTGTTATTAATTAGTTGGTGTGAGGACATTTTACATTAAAATAATAAATTCCTTATTTCTTGCAGAATTGAGATTTTAATAATTATCGGTTACGGGAAGAATTGTAGAAGTAGTTGAAGTAGCAAACTTATTTAATCAGAGGTATCCTCAGTTGCCTAATATTTCACAAGGTAGTGTGTCTGAAATTTATGCAGAATTCAGAGAACTTGGACATGTCAAACCATTGAAAAGAAAGCCGAACTTCATTGAAGATGAGGTGAAAGTGGATATTTTGTTAAGTGTCACAGAGAATCAAGTTCACGTCAAATTGACGTAAAAATAATGTGAGTCACACGACTGTCCTAAGGAGTATCCATGAAGACAAACTTCACCCATATAAAATAAATTTTTTTGCAGGAGCTAACAGAAGACGATCCAGATCGGAGAATGGATTTCTGCGAAAGAATGATGGATAAAATTAATACAAATGAAATAGCTCTTGGCACAATTCTTTTTTCTGATCAATCAACATTTACATTGAACGAAGAGGTAAATCGACACACACTCAGTATCCTCAAAAGTTGAATGTTTGGGCAGGTATTATAGACGATCATCATATTGGTCCTATATTTGTAGATAGTAATTTGACAGCGGAAAAATATTTAAGCATGCTAAGAGACGATGTTCTTCCTCAGTTAGCTAACTTGTATCCCAATCCAATAGATCCGACCCTACCGTATGAAACTGTCTGGTTCCAGCAGGACGGTGTAACACCCCATTACGCTTTAATGGCGAGAAATTACCTGAATAAAATCTTCTTCAATATATGTATCGGACGAAGGGGTACTATTCAGTGGAGTAGTAGAATAATTCTATGAATTATTTGTCTTATATAGAAAATATAATAATTCTATGAATTATTTGTCTTATATAGAAAATGATACTTAATTTCAAAATTTCACCTTGTTTTATTCATAATAGACCCTACATGATATAGTTCGTTAAAATTAGGTTGTTAAGGAACTTTTAAAAACATATAAATATACAGGGTGTTTTAATTTAAAATACAGATTATGGACTTTAGATTCAAATTTATGTTTAAAAAGCGCAAATTTAAATTTAGAAGTTAAGGTATCTCAACGTTTTTTATTATTTTCTAAAATAAGGACACAAACAATTTTATTCCATAAGTGGTTTCCACACTGTATATATATACCCATTTTGATAGTCAACTTGTGTCAACGTGTCACACGGATATTTCAAAAAAATATGTCAATATTTGCACGAACTAGTAAGAGCCCGAAAACTTGACGTGCTTATCTTACGTGCTTAGCCTAATTACACAAAAATCTATATTTATAAATTCACGCTCATTCTTTTGGCGATCGCCCAAACACATAACTACTTTAAAGATTCTCCAACTTATTGTTTGTTGCAACGTCAGATGTGTAGGGAGGTTAATTGGTTTTTAAAACTGTGTAAGTACCTGTGAATATTACTTTTACTTTATAAGTTCTACTGTGAACAGTTTCTGAAACATTTTACTTCTCTCTATTCGTGATATTTGACACAAATATCAATTCATTAAAAAAAAATTGATCAATATCATTTTTGATTGCTGTTATAACCATGCATTTTGTCTTTTTGGGGAAATTATCACGTTAAATTGTCTGGTGATTGTATTAAATTTATACAACATATGTTGCAAATTATTTTCACTTTAAGAGATCAGTATTAAGTCGTCTGCATAGTAGATTATTTTAAGTTGTTTTTCTCCCATTTGGTATCCTTTTTCCTTTCCTACTTTTTTATTTTTTCATCCATGATCAGGTTGACTAATAAAGAGCTTAGGGAATCCCACCGTCTTATCCCATTGCCAAACTTGATTGGGTCAGTTAGTTCTTCTTCTACTTATACTTAATAGTATTATTATTATACATTAGAAATACTTATGTAACAAAAAGACTCTACGCATAATTTAATAAAAAATTAACTAACTAGATAAACCGATTTCATCCAATCTTTAAGAATCCTCCCTACACAGTTTGAATTTCTATCAAGATTTCACGCCGTTACTCAGAAACTGTCACAAGAGAACTGTAGAATACTTCATTAAGTAACGAAAATTCAGTTAAACTGAATATAATTAGACCGGAGGAGTTGATTTGTTGAGGTGGAAGCTGAAAAATAATTGTGCTGTAAGGTCAACGTCTTGGTTCATTAATAATTTATTTCACTATTTTCATGAGAAAATTAGTACTACGTAAACTCAATTGTGTAAAGTTAAAAAGTAGTGTAAAAATATTTATGATGTTAACAATAAGTGGATCATTTAGATTATTTTTTGTAGCGAAATTTTACATTTTTAATTATAAGAATGCTTTTATTAACAAAATCGCATCAGCCAAATTGGCTATTAACGAATAATGTTTGTTAAGACACTTTTTATGTTTGAAATATTGTAATATTATCGCTAAGTGTGTTTGGTATATTGTACAACATACGCTTTGGCGTTTTATCTTTTGGCATAGGCATTTGCCATTCAGTCAGTCACAACTTTTTTAAGTTTTTTGGTTATTTGGTTATCCAAATAAATTTTATTAAGTAGTTATATACAATTTTGTTATTTAATGTCAAAAGGTAACAAATGTTATAGGGTGGAAGGATTTTATTTTTAATTAAATTTTTTATAAAAGTCCTCAGTTTGTTGTATATATAGTCCGTCTAGAAAGTATACGGAAAAAAGAAAGCAGAATTATAATTTTACGGTATTTATTTCTACCACTTGTAATATAAAATGTCAACAAATAATTCATCACATTACTTATACAACCTCCATTTAAATCTAAAGTCTTAACTAAACGTTTAGGTACATCCGAAACTAGTTCAAGGCCATAATTTTTAGTAAGGGTGTTCCAGGCCTATAAAAACTAACCGAATCAAACCTTCTTTATCTCGTGGCGCTGCTCGTTTCACTTTAATCTTCATCAGTCCCCATATGTTTTCGATGGGGTTAAGATCTGGAGATGCTGATGGCTACCGCATTGTTACAATTCGTGTTCTTGCATCCAAGCTTGAGTATAAGCAGAAGTATGGCATCTTGAATTATCTTGCTGAAAACCCCTCTGGATATAAAACATGAGCCGTTTCAAGAAGAAAACCATTTAGGATGTCACAATAACATTAACTATACAGAGAGGTGTAGCACCACGCTGAGATATTGCTCCCAAAACCACTATTTTAGTAGGAAATTTGTAAATTTGAACGGTAACATATTCTCTTGATAGGACATGCGGACAGTTTTTGGGCACACTTTTATTCTTCGTTGATTTCCAAATCTGTTTCGGTAATTTTCGAAACCCTAGGCGCGAATTTTGTCGTCCTAAAGCCATTAAACTATTTAAATTGACCTACTTAACTTTACACGAAACTGGTCTATGTCTCATATCTATGCCATTTTTTATCCTCTTTATTGTCTCACACACTGCACTTTTTCCGAGTTCAGTCAATTGCACTAATTTTTTAACGTTTTGGACACACTTTCTATACAAATATTTCACCACTTTTCTTTTTACTACTTGCGACATTATTTCACAAATCTTAAGTTTGTTTACAAATAACAATATTTGACAGATAGCATTGTTATGCGATTTTGTCAATAACCTATTATCGGCACAACCTACTTGATGTATTACTTTTGTCTTAAAATGTTACAAAAAGGAAATCTATTAAAATTGGGAAAAACATAAAATTCCGGATACTTTCTAGACGGACTATATTTTGTACATTCAAAGAATGTTTCTTTTTGACGAACTTCGCATAAATTGGAATTTACAATTTTAAGTTTTGCCAGATGAGCCGGATAACATGCTTGTCCTGATTTCATTCTGATAATAGATGTAATGTATCTAGGTACGTGGAACAGAGTAACTTTTAAACCAAAATTTACTCTGGATTGAGGGTTGTATGAGTGCAGATTATTGCTGGGCATTTCTCTAATATATGTTTAGTTGTTTATTTTTTCATCTCAGTTGTCACATCTTGGTTCTTGCTTATTGGAGAACACATAGCTATTAGTTAATCGCATATGACCCAGTCAGAGTCTGACTTGTTGGTAATGTGGGCCACTTTTCTTCCCACATATATCGCACGTTTTAGTAGAATCCTCACTACCACTAGTTGCAGCTTCTTTTGCAGCATTGTCTGCCTCTTCATTTCCAGAAATTCCAATATAGGATGGTAACCAGAATAATATAATATTTTTTCCATTCAGTTGAGCGGTATGAATTTCTTCTTTTATCTTGATAACTAAAGGATTAGTTGGGTAGACATATTGGATTGACTTGATACTTAGAGAGTCTGTAAGTATAATATAACTGGTATTATTGGATGCCTTGATAGCAAGGGTGGCCTGGTATTGAGCATATAGTTCAGCAGAGTAAATGGAGTACTCTGTAGTATTTATTTGTCGATGTTGGGGTTATGATTCTATCACCAGTACCTTCATTTGATTTAGATGCGTCTGTGTATATATATGTATGATCCTTGTAGTTGTGAAGTATACCGTTGAGGGCGGATTTGATTAACTGTGGATTTGTTGAATGTTTGTCAAAAGAAATGAGGCGGATTAGGCACTGAGGGTTCGTTATTTGCCATGAAGAATTGAGGACGATTGTGAGGAAAATCATTTTGGGAACATATAGTTTTATTGATTTAAGTAGCTTTTAATTCTTACCTAGAAAGGTTTGGCAGTTCTTGGCCTATTTATGAAGATATATGGGAACGTTTCTGTAAAACCATTGTGAATAGTAGGGTTTTTTGGTTTAGACCTGATTTTTGCGGCTTATGCTATGCTTAAATAAAGTCTGTCTTCTAAGGACGGTTCACCATTAATAAATACTTTTGATTGGTGTTATGCGAAAAGCTCCAGATATTATACGTAAAGATAGGTTGTGAAGACTGTCAAGTTTTTTTAGCAGTGTCTTAGTGGCTGTAGAATACACAGTAGATCCATAATATAATTTTGATTTTTTTTTATTTAATTAGATGGCTTTGGCAAAGACTAATTAGCCAGACGATTTTTTTTAACTATATTTTATTAACTATAATAATTAAAAAAAACTTTAAAAGAAAACTCACCCTTCTTCACAATAACATTGCTTAAAGTATTAGTACTGTAAAAGTTAAGTGTGAGCAATATATGTTTTGTTCTTAAATTTTTTTTTTAATTTATTTTTTATTTTTATGCTTTCAATTTTTTTTATGTAGAATTTAGTTTTTTTTTAAATTTTGATCTGATTAATGATCTGTATAACATTAACAGTGTTTGGGGATCTGCACCCCATTCTTTATTTAATTTCTAATGGAAATATTACGTTTTCTCAAATAGCGTGTATTTCAATCTACCTCAACAAAACAATCTCCGCAATTTTCATTAAATAAATTTCATAATACTATCTATATTGTAGGATAACAAATATTTTTAAATATGTTGCAAATAAAATATTATCCTGGCGAAGGATATAACTTCCAATATATGCCCGATTATAGATTTTACTGCGATGAAAAAATTCATAGGCATTTTAGTTCCTATTACGACTGGCCATTTAGGACCAGAGTTTGGGTGCCTTATAGAAATTTAAGAGTGCATCATGATTATTTTCCATCAAGACGACCATTTGGAATACAAAGGGTAAGCTATACGTCTCATTGTAAATATGGATACTCATTTTCCTCCCACTTTAGTCACAATCTTCCCATATGTTGCCATATTAATGATCAATTGTTATAACACCTTTATGTATCTTTTTCTTTATTTTAACTGATTTATCTCAAAACAATTACGAAGCAAAACGAGAGTCTTAGTTCTTTCCAATTTCATTTCTGTTTATTTGTTTATCTACAATATATCCGGTATAATATCGACTACGTAATTTAAGATGCGCCTTTTTTCCTTCCCTGGGTCTGATCCAAAAAGATTTCCGTTATTCCTGAAGCTGTAACTTATTGTGTTTAGTGCCCATTGTAGTTTTCTACACCCAGTCTAAAATTTGTAATCTGTAGAAGTTTGAACAGGTCTTTTGCTTGGTGTCTCTTAATACACCAGGCTATTCTCTTGGTTGCTCATATAATTTTTGTCCTTTGTGATCCAGCGTATCGCAATCGCATATTACATGTTTTACAGTTTCCGCAGTTAAAATCTTTATTGTAAATGCATTAAGGAATTCTCTTACTGGTTCGTGCTCGGTCAACATTTGTTATTGTTCCCAGTTTGTTCCTGTTCTTATATAGCAGTTCCTGTGTTCTTTTTGTACGTGCTTTACCACTAAAAATTATTTTAAGTGTTTGTTTTGGTATTCTTTTCCACTCACAGTCCTTTACAGCCATACATATTGCAGTTTTTGGCAGTCCCAGCCGAACCGTTTGATTAGTTCGATCGTCTTTTAGCAAGTGACTCTGCTTTTTCGTTACCTTCAATACCCTGATGCTTAGATATCCAGAAAATCTCAACCTTGTTCCAGTCTTCCTGTTCATTCTGTTCTTTAATATAGTCTCACACTAGTCTATATTTTATTGTCTGACATGCCAATGCCTTTAGTGTCGATTGACTGTCGGCAATCTAAGGATCTGCTCTTTTTCAAGTGCTCTCTCACTATTTCCCTTTGCAGTTTTGACTAACATGGCTCTTACCCTTAAGTTTATACTTTTGAGAATACTCGCTGCACCCTTCTATTTCTAATATTTGGCTGCAATATTTACTTCTGTATTTCTTTGTCTTGTAATGTAACTTAAAAATTATTTTTACTAGTTAATACTAAGATAAATTCATGCGCTACTCTATTCTTTCTTCCTTAGCGATTAATTTTATATATCACATTTGACGAAGACATTTCTTAAGATAATGTTAGATTTCATTTTTGCGATTTTGTTAAAGTTGCGAATTATTTTGTCATTTTGTTATGAATGGTCCATCATCATCATCATCTTGGTGCTACAGCCCTTAGAGGGCCTCGACCTTCTCAAGCTTTCTACGCCATTCTGTTCTGTCCCTTGCTTGAATTTTCCTATGAATTATGAGTTATGAATGGTCCTATCAGTAAATTTCTTTCAATTTAGTGGTTATAGATACTATTTACAAATATGAGGAATATATATTTTAAAATCATTCAAGAACTCTTTTTTTTTAGAACTTTGAATTTAGTGATTCTTCAAGATGCGTACTTATTGGCTTTGCTGAGTTTAAGAGTAAAGTTGAATATTAACACTTTCTTAGTTAATAATCCCTAATTACATGCTTAAACGTTCTTACTTTCTTTTTCAAGTAATTCGTTTGGTATACCATTTTTACCTGTATCTTTTCTGTTCGTCAGCTTTTCTTCATTCATTTGGGGTAAGTTCTTCATTTGGGGTAATTTCTAGTGTTTCCTGTTCTAGCATCATTTGTTCTTCCTCTGCATAGATCTCGTCTTTAGGTTGTCAATCCACTTTTCCTATATTTGTTGTCCTTTCTATGTCCTTCTAAAACTGTTTAATGTCCTTAAATTTTATTCAAAAGTGAGTTTATTTACCTTGTTTAATATTTCTGTTACTAATATTAAAAATATACATACTTCTATAAAAATTTATTAATAAATTTAAAATTATCTGTACTGTTTTATTATTTTTAGACTCGCAACCTTATCTACTAAGTGAGCACCATGACTAGAAATACGTTAAGTGATTAAAAGAGAAGAAAATATAAATCTCAAATTATATAAATACATTCATGTGGCCATTTGTAACTTATATAATATATAATATACCTTTTTTATAAACTGTGTTTGTATAAGAAAATCCTTTTCTATTATTAAAGAAGTACTTGTTGCCGAGGATCTAAGGCTGAGGTTTCTTCGGTCCCACAGAACCCCACGGACTTGCTACGGTCTTCTGATTACGACCATAGGGAGGATCAAGTGTCTAAGCTTCTTGTCCTTTGTTTTGAAAAGCAAGGTGCCATGTATGTCTTGCGACAGGCACGTTTTATGGGCACTTGTACTCGTAAATGGGAATCTATCTCTAGATTCCGTCACGAAATTTGTTCACGTGTAACCTTTATCAAAGGTTAAACACGCCTACAGTGTACATATAAACGGGTTAAGTGTATGATCTCGATAAGAGAAATATTACATACAGTCAAAATACATAATAAATGAGTAGAATTCAAGCGATAGTTTTCTCGCAAGAATTATGTGACAGTTAATATGCAATAACAAAATAGCAAGTAAAATAATGCGTATTTAATTTAGGTATTTAATCTAATATATAACAAATGCGAAGCAAATATATCGGAGTCACAGTTCGGATTCCGAAGCGCATTGGGCACAAGAGAGGCGATCTTTAGTCTGCAAGTTTCAATTCAAAGATGCAGAGACATGCACAAGGACGTCCACTTGTGCTTCATCGACTTCTCCAAGGCGTTTGACAAGGTCAAACATGATAAACTCATGGAAATGCTCAGGAAGATGCATATTGATGGCAAGGATCTGCGCATAATAACCAGTCTCTATTGGAACCAAAGTTCTGAGATAATGATGGGCAACAGAGTGGGAAGATAGATATTAAAAAGGGTGTACGACAGGGATGCGTCTTCTCGCCGCTCCTGTTCAATATATACTCTGAACAAATCTTCAGAGAAGCACTGGGAGAAGTTTCGGAGGGTATCAAAGTAAATGGAGAGGTAATCAATAATATTAGATATACTGACGACACAGTTATTATCGCAAATGACTACAACGAGATTCAAAGACTCATGCAAATCATACACACAACAAGTAAAGAATATGGTTTAGAACTGAATACAAATAAAACTAAATGCATGCTCATCAGCAGAACACAACAACCTCCGATGCAATTGACATTAAACAACCGAAAAATAGAACAAGTGGAGACATACACATACCTTGGAACCACAGTCAACACAAAATGGGACCAGTCAACAGAAATAAGATCACGAATTGAAAAAGCGCGAAACGCGTTCAACAATATGAAAAAGTGGTTCACAAGCAAAATCTCAATGGAACTAAAATTAAGACTGGTCAAATGTTATGTCTTCCCGGTCTTGTTCTATGGAGCAGAGGCATGGACCACAACGGAAGCCACCCTGAAGAAACTAGAATCCTTTGAGCTGTGGATATATCGCCGTATTCTTCGGATATCCTGGACAGACCACATCACTAACGTGGAAGTAATGCAGAGAATAGGCAAAAGCAAAGAAATAATCTTCACCGTAAAGAAACGAAAGCTTGAGTACTTCGGACATGTCATTAGGCATACTAAGTACCGGCTGCTACAGTTAATAGTCCAAGGAAGAATCGACAGTAAGAGGGGACCGGGAAGAAGACGACACTCATGGATGCATAACCTGCGACAATGGTTCGGACTAACATCGACCGAACTGTTCAGAGGTGCCGTAAACAAAGTCAAAATAGCCTTGTTAATAGCCAACGTCCGAAACGGATAGGGCAAATGAAGAAGGAGATTTGATCTACAATCACCTTAGTATTTGAAAATGAAAAAACCTGCGTTTTTGCATAACTACCATCTAAAAAAAGTACAAATAGTCTTCGTTCTTCATATATGTACTATAATCTTATAGAAATATCTAATAAAAAATTAGGAGGTCTCAAAAATGTACTATCAGTAATCACCTCTTATTGGCATAAAATAAATACATACCATTTCATATTTCTTTGGGTGCACTCACGCTTTAGTTATTTCGAGAAAATCTTTCTATTTCCGTCAGCGGAAGTAGGAAGTATAATATTACTTACAATATTAATTTTAAAAAATTTCAAATTCTATTTCGCTATAATATCGCAAGTTTACATTTATACTTGGAAGTCATACTTCATTATCTATAAAAAGATTTTTATGTAATATTTGATTATATTATTCTATAATTTAATCAAGTTTAACTTAAGAATACAAGACCTACACATGTAGTCACCTAAAACTTTATCATTAATAGCTTTTTAAATGATTTTCAATAATTTCGGTCGTAAAATTATTTCGTCGATCATTTAATAGTATATTGCTTTATGAGGCGGAGAAGACATGACTTCTCTTGATGCGCCCGATATTACGCGCCGAACGAAGTGAGTCAAGAAAAGTCGCTTTTTTTTACTATTTTTTCTTCAAACGTAGCAATTTTCAACCATAAATAGTACAATTCATAAGCTATTTTTACTCGAAATTAACTGTATGGTAACTTCCATGGTAAATAACAAAGGAATATAATAACACGCTACCTTTCCTGGATGTTTTAATCTCTAAGAACGATACTGGATATGAGACTCAGGTGTATAGAAAACCAACACACATTAATAGATATTTAAATTTTAAATCAAATCACAATATTAATGTAAAAAAAGGAATAATTAAATCCTTATACGATAGAGCCAAAATTACTTGTTCTAACGAAAATTCGTTCTTGGAGGAGAAACATTTGTTAACATCTATTTTATTAAAAAATGATTATCCTTTATCGTTTATAAATAAGGAATTTTCAACAATCGATCGAATAGAACAGAACAACTTAGAACGAGATCCTACAGCATACACAAGGAATAATATGAGGAAAATAACAATATCGTACAGAAAAGGATTATCAGAAAAACTTAAGGATAGGAAATAAATTCAACATTTCAACAACATTCAAAACAACAAACACGTTGAGATCTATTTTGTCCAAAACCAAACCTAACAATGAACAAGAAAGGACAAAGAATTGCATTTATAAAATACCTTGTGAATGCGATCAGTTTTATTTACGTGAATCATCAAGGCCATTAAATGTTAGAATAAGTGAACATCAATTTTATATTAAAAATAGAGAATTTGATAGATCTCAAATATGTAAACACGCATGGGATAATGAACATAGGGTTCAATGGAATAATTCAAATGTAGTCCTAAAAGAAACGGATGGTAAAAAAAGAAAAATCAAAGAAGCGGCTCTAATTATGCTAAATGAGGCCAATTGTGTCGCAAATTCCTCGGCAGAATGTAGTAGGATCTGGTTACCAATATTGAAAGAGGAAGTTATTAATAAGAAAATACCAGTATTAGTAAGTCAGTAACATATAGAGGATACATCATTTATGTTTTTTAAATAAAGTAACATATAAAATCAGAATTTTGATGTTTGTTGAAGGTAAACTAAATTCACGAACAAATACTTACAATGTCGTGATAGTATTACGAGGTTTTTTCCTGGTTTTTCCCTCATAATTTACTATGGAATCACTAACAGGAGAATTTTAATGTCATCATGTCATGTGTTTGTCTTTTTAAAGACGAATTACATGCTATGATTTTTTTCTGACGGATATTCTCAAGTTAAAGTTGATTTCATGTAATCGAATGAACTATCTTATAAGTAAAGTCGTCCCAGGAGCGCAACTCAACAATATTGGCAATATCATTTTAAAGTCGTCTACTTTAAAATGCATAATGTATGTCTGAATTGTCAATATAAATGAGTCAGATAAAATTAAATTATTAGAAGAATTTTTCACTACGTAACAAAAAACAAAATTTGTTTAATTTACTGTTTGTATTTTGAGAACGATTTCCGAAGTGGAAATTGAAACGTCAATAAACGTATTTTTATCTTTAATTGCGGCTTATTCCCAGTTAAATAGTAATTAATTTACAATGCCACAAGAAAATAGCTTCAGAACAATATTAAAAAACAATTTATTACCACCAATTTATACTCCACCTAAGACTTTCTTCTTCAAGGTAATAGAAACATATTGTATGGATTTAAACCTTCCAGGAAGTATGGTTAACAAAATAATTACAGATAAGTGGCCTGCATTTCAATATATTTTTATTGACGGCTCTAAAATTCAAAATCAAACGGTGTGCAATATATCACTAAAATTCTGATTACAAAGAATTGCCCAATAAAGCCCAAAATATTGCCCAATAAAGCTTCAATTTATACTGCCAAACTATCAGCTTTATTACTTGCGGTAAAATATATAGCCTCTATTGGTATGGATAATTATATCCTAACCGATTGTAGAAGTATTCTACAAACTCGCTTCTATCAAAGCCACAAAAAACCTAAACCATATTGAGATATAAATAAAGAGTTTACATTATGATATTACTTCCGCAGGTAGCTCGATTATTGTTTGTTGGGTAAAAGGACACTCTGGAATATTAGGAAATGAAGCAAAAATTGTAACTATCACAAATGCTCTAGCTAATTGGCTATGCCAAAGCCATTATTAAATAAAAACAATAAATTTCACATTACAAACGATCTAAAATGTTAAAAAATGCTCTTTTTGAATTACACTAGTACGTTTTTTAAAAGTACTTCTGCTATAAATTACACCCAAAACTGTCTTCTAGGATACATTTCCCGTAACGAGCGATGGTTTGTAATGTAAAAGTTTAAATTCTGCGTTTTTTGGTCATATTTAAAATGCCTCATATTTGTTTCCATAACTTAAAATATAACTTTCATGTTATAGGTTTTAAAAATTGATTTCTATAAATTAAAATTTCTTTATGATCGTTGAATCAAAGTGATCATTTCATTGATCTCAGGAGAATTGCAAAAAATGTCAAAAATCGCTAAACGTTTATTTATTGAACAGATTTATAGAAACCACTTGCGGCAATATACAAAAATATTGCAAAAAATCTGCACTCTTTACCTTTGAAACGCATTTTGATTTCTGTCGATAGCATATTTAAATCAAAAGATATTGAATTTTAACCGTCGAGCTGATACAAATTTTATTTAACATTGATTTTGCGCGAGTAATCACATTAAAAATTGCCGGTCGCTTCAAGCGTTGTTTCTGAGAGAACGGTTTATTCTACAGAAAAAGTGCTAATAAACATTTTTGTTCAAAATTATCTTAGCTACATTTTTTATTAAAAACATTTTTTCTATGAGATACAGTTCTTGTTAAATCAATTTTTTTGAATTTTTACCCCATCACAGGGGGTGTTTCAGGGGGAAACTCGGGGGTAAAAGTGGTTAACTTGTTTGTGGTAATCTATTTTAAGGTTCCAAAATTAATATTCTCATCAAAATTTAGCTTGGTTGTATGAATTTTAGGGGTAAAATCTCTGACGACTTAACTACATTCTTATGTAAACAAATAACTTTCAAGAAACGCGGAAAATCAGACAAAAATAAGGGTTACCAAACAATTTTATTCTATTGATGTTAAGGTTTATTTAACAAAAAATATAAACAATATAATTTATTACGATACTAAATTTTTCGTCGAGTTGATACACCCACAAGCTCTCTATTTTCAGAAAATCCGTCTATTTTCATTTTATGCGATGACTAATTGCCATAAAAACAAAATATGTTAATATTATAAGGATCTTGGAAATCAAACCACCTCGCGAAAACGGTGTCATAACGTTACATACTCAGTTGGCTTTGGACCAATATGTTCTAATCACCTCCAAATTTTGTACAATTGGTGCAAAACTGACGCTTAGCATCCTGAAACAGTTTGCAGTTGTTGGTCTGTGATTACTTGAGTGTCATCTTACTTCTCCTGGTAAGTACCTATAAGTTTTTTTGTAATAAAGGAAACCAAATCAGTTTAAAAGATTAGTCATATGTAAAAAAGAGGACAGTTAAAATACAAAAAATATAATTGAAGGCTTTGTTTTGAAATATATGTCACATACATTTTTTTATTTTTAGCATTTGTTGTATTTTATACAATTTATTTGATTGACTTATATCCTGGTTTTATTATTATGACTTTAAAAATTTATGTAAAATATTTTGGTACTGATATCCTTTGGCTGTCATAAATTTTATTATTTTCTTCTTTGTATGTAGATGTATATAATTTTTTTCCTAATGAAACTATAAATTTTCTTAGTTTGTTATATTTTTAGATTGTTTCTTTAATTTCCAATGATTTAAATTGATTTAAAAATACGTACGTTTAAGTCTTACGCTTAAACAATTAACTTTCCATAATATTATCTATTATTTCATTCATTTCATCAAATGTTATCAGAAAACCAACACACTTAATCTGTTTTAAGTTGCTATTAGCTATATTAAGCTTAGGTAATGATCTTCTAATGCTTCTTATTGATCTTCTATTGGTCAGCTTCTGCTAATGCTTCTCTAAACTTTTCCGGGTGTTTTGGAATAAATTTTTGTCTTTTATTTGTGATTGTTTTATGACAGAACCACAGTTTGCAGCTGGTTATGTTTTCACGTTGATTATTCAGCTCCTCCATCATTTAATGGGAAGAATATAATCTATTTGGTTCTTATATCGTCCTCTAGGCGAAGACCATATTAATAATCTCCGCGGATGATGTCTAAACATTGTGTTTACTATAATAAGATCCATAGCGATGGCAAATTGAATCGTTTACCTCGTTCATTTCTCTGGCCTAAGCCATGCTCACCTATCGTTCCTTTCAAATGGTCATCTATTTTAGTTTTTCCTTTTTTTGCATTCCAATCTCATATTTGCATTAAAGACATTAAAGACAATTTTATGAAGAACGAAGAAGGTAAGAATAAGACATGGATGACGACAGAGATTCTGCACTAATGGAAGAAAGAAGGAAAAACAAGAACGATAACTCCATGTATAAAACATTACAGCGAGAGATACAGAGAAAGATCAGAGAAGCCAAACAGAAAGAACTGGAGAAAAAATGCCAAGAAATCGAAATTCTCCAAAGTGAATACGACGACTTCAACGTGCATGAGAAGGTAAGAGAAATTACAGGTAAATGTAAAAACAGAAGAATAAGTAAACTTGTTAATGACAATGGAGAGATAATCGTGGACAAAGAAAGTATCAATGATACCTGGAAAAATTACATAAGAAATTTATTTTTTTTATGAGAGAGAGAACCAGCCCCCAATACCTACGGAAACAGGACCACCTATACTAGTGGCAGAAATAAGAGCAGCCATAATATCACTAAAAGAAGGTAGAGCTCCAGGACCAGACGGAGTACAATCTGAATTTCTTAAACTTCTTGATGATGAATCTTTAAGAGTACTATGTAAAATCTTCAATAATATCTATGACACAGGCAATATCCCAAAAGATTGGCTACTTTCAGAATTTATTACCTTACCAAAGAAACAGGGAGCAAAAAAGTGCGGAGAATATAGGCTAATAAGTCTAATGAGCCATACATTAAAACTTTTTCTTAAAATTATACATCGTAGAATATACAAGCTATGCGAAGAGAGAAT
Organism: Diabrotica balteata; assembly: GCA_918026665.1. NCBI lineage: Eukaryota > Metazoa > Arthropoda > Insecta > Coleoptera > Chrysomelidae > Diabrotica > Diabrotica balteata. Next base: position 130,553,456 of record OU898283.1, read on the forward strand.
ACAAGACACACAGTTTGGATTCATGAAAGGCGTAGGTACAAGAGATGCACTGTTTAGTCTACAAGTATTATTTCAAAGATGCAGAGATATGACTTGCGATATTTACACCTGCTTTGTGGACTACCAAAAAGCATTTGATACAGTTCAACACCAAAAAATGATGGATATTCTAACAAAAGCCCAAATGGATGATAAAGATCGGCGTATAATACAAAATTTATACTGGAACCAATCAGCCACAATAAGAACGAATTTTGGAGGTGAACCAACGGAAATGATCCAGATTCTACGAGGCGTTAGACAAGGTTGTATACTTTCACCTATAATATTTAATCTATATTCAGAGGAAATATTTAGTGAAGCCTTGGAAAAATGCGAACATGGAATACTTCTAAATGGAGAACGCCTAAACAACATCCGTTATGCAGACGACACCGTTATTTTTGCAGACAGTTTGAACAGTTTACAGCAACTAATAAACAAAGTAAATGAAGTAAGTGAAAGATTTGGACTTCAAGTAAATATAACAAAAACTAAATTTATGATCATCAGCAAAAATAAAGTTAGAGACGCTCAACTACTTATCAATAATACACCAGTGGACCGAGTAAAACAGTATAACTATCTTGGAACAACAGTAAATGAACAATGGGATCACTCACAGGAAATAAAATGTAGAATAGAGAAGGCTAGGAGTGCATTCAATAACATGGCCAAACTCTTTAAAAGCCACAATCTTAATCTGGAGATAAAAGTAAGGCTCCTACGATGTTATATCTTCTCAATATTGTATTACGGAGTTGAATCCTGGACACTAACTGAAGCAATGGAGAAAAAACTTGAAGCCTTCGAGATGTGGCTATACAGGCGAATTCTAAGGATATCATGGACAGACAAGATAACCAACGAGACCGTATTACGAAGAGTGGGCAAAGAAAGAGAGGTGATGTATACCATTAAAAGGAGAAAGTTGGAATATCTCGGACATATAATGAGAAACAGCACTAAATACAGATTACTGAAGGTAATCCTACAGGGTAAAGTATTCGGAAAGCGAGGAATTGGGAGAAGGAGAATATCATGGTTGAAGAACCTGAGGAAATGGTTCTCCACAACAACAACGAATCTATTTAAAGCATCAGTCAATAAAATAATTATAGCCAGAATGATTGCCAATATTCGGAACGAATAGGCACTGAAAGAAGAAGAAGAATCTCGTATCATCGTCATTGGTTCATTTTTGAAAATGTTAGAGATGGTTTCATATATCAGAAGGTATGTTTCTTGTACGGTATCTTCTATCCTTATATTATAAAGAGAAGTAAATACTATTTGGGTCTTCTAATTATAAGACCGTTTTTTAATTATAAGACCGAAGTATTCCGTTTTTTTTCTCTTTATGATGTTTGACAGCAAGCGTTCTAAATTCATCATTTTAAGAACATCTTCATTGGAAGTATGCAAAACCCATGATATTTTTAGGATTCTTCAATAACATCACAATTTGGATGATTTTAATGTGTTTAGCATTGTGGTTTCTATTGTTCATGTCTAACAACCATATAATAGGATAGACCACACATCACATTTCAGGACCTTCTTGTGCATATGTATCAACAGGTTTCTGGTACACAAAACCCTTACTTGATATCTTGACCCTGGTTATTATCTCTTCCTCAGAGATGATTTACGCGTATCTCCTCTCCATTAAACAAAAACAAACTTTGATCTATATTTATGTATTTATGTTTCCAATCACCATTCACGCTCTTTGAAATATTAATTTTAAGGCCCCTCCGATAACTTGCTTCACTGACTAGATTTACCAATGTACGCAGATCTTTTGCAAATTTTTTTTTCTTTGCAAATTCTTTTGCAAATAGTTCTTCACAAGATAGATTAAAAGAATGGGTGACAAAACGCAATGGGTACTCCACGTTTAATGGAAAACGTTTTTAGTACAACTATCTCCAAATTGTATTAAGGCTACTTGATTGTAATATAAGTATTTAAGCAGTCCTATATCATAGTGGTCAAGTCCTGTTGCACGCAAGCAATCAAAAAGTGTTTAACTCGGTCAAATGCCTTCTCAAATTCGACGAAACAAACATGAACTTTCTTTTGGGAACTTCTTGATTATTCTAATTTGGCACAGAATAAATACTCTTCTTAAGTAAGGAAAGTATCTTAAGTTGGAGCTGAATCAAACTGATTAGTCTAAAATCGCTGCAGTTGGTGGGCCAGCTTTTCTCTAGTAATTTTATAAACAGTGACTCCAACCAATCATCTTGTATTATTCCTTCATTGTTAATGTTTTTAAAGTGTTAGGTAGTGTTAAAATGTTAAGTAGGTAATGTTTTCTTCGTCCAAAAGTTTAAGTTGCTCAGTTGAAAATTGATCTGGTCCAAGTGCTTTATTATTTTTGGCTTGCTAAAAATAAACAATCAACTAGTGTCAATATGTGACTAAAATTTTGTACGTCGTAATTTTGTTATCTTCGTCGATTTTAAAGTTTTTTATGACGTGAAAAGTTTAGTCCAATTTAGAAATTATATTATGCATTAACATATCTACGAATACTGCTTTTAAATAGAATAAAATCGATGCTAATCTTTAAATTGATTGGTTTCCTTGTAATCAATTTCATTACCATCTTCATACAATATATACACAGTAAAATATTTGCAGAAGATGCTAAAATTAAGATACGATCCCGTCCACGGGTACGACTATTCATACGAAAATACCTATATCCCGGACTACAGAATCCATCGAGCGTATGATTACTATTTTGATTGGCCATGGAGATATCGCGTGTGGCTACCAAACAGACCTTACAGGCGATTTTTGCATAAGGAGCTTCGCGGAGTAAGTTTTTTGTTCTTTTTTCTGCGATATCGACACATTTAACCATCAAATAAAAAAATTGACAAAATTCTATATATTGCATTCATAAATCCTGTGTTAATCGTGTCCTAATAGTCAGATTGTATTTTAAGCACAGATTAATGATGTGTTCTAAATTTGATCATTCAAATAACAGAGAATCTGGCATAAATAATAGTCAGTCTAGTAGAAGGGTATCTTTCTGTATGCATGGAAGGGTAAATAGTTAATAACTATGCTGAATACGAATATGTAAGTCACCCACTTTTATAAACACAACAACATTTTATAAATAAATTTTTAAATTTGATCTAATGTAATTTTATTTGATGATGATTGATTGGTAAAAATAAAGAAAGTTTAACCTATTTCGATACTTAATTATTTAAACAAATGGACGAAACATTCTTTTTATTGAGTTAACAAGCAATACTATAAAGAGATATAGAAAGACCTATTAAAAGAACAACTTACCCAAAAATTAGACAGTGATGATAAAGATGTAGACGAAATAGACAACATACTTACAGCAACGATGATTACATCAGGAAAAGAAATAGCAAAAAAGGATCTAAAAGAGAACAACTATATATCAACAGAAACAAAGAAGCTTATGGATAAAAGAAGGAAGCTGAACGAAGAAGGCAAAAGGAAATCTGTAGAACATGTAGAAATCAATAAAACAATAAGCAGAATGATAAAAGAAAATAAGAGAAAAGAACAAGAAATAAAAATAGAAGATGTGATAGAGAACAACAAAAATATACAATGCTTACGACCGAAAGAAATGATAAACAACAAATGCTGGCCTGGAAAAGATGGAATAATAGCAGAGATGCTGAAATATGGTGGAAAAGTGGTAATTAATACTCTACATTCCCTTTTTAAGAAGATATTAAAAAAAACAGAATCCCAAACAACTGGACGGAATCCTTAACCATTATCCTACACAAGAAAGGTGATAAAGCAGGATAAAGCAGATATAAAAAACTACCGTTCTATAACACTCCTCAATGTAATGTATAAACTTCTAAAAAAAATTTTAACCAATAGATTGACGACAAAATTCGACGAATACCACTCGAAAGAACAAGCTGGCTTTAGAAAGGGATTGAAAGTATGAAAATACTACTTATAGAATGAGCAAATGAATACCACATTCCTCTATATATATAGCGTTCATAGATTTTGAAAAGGCTTTCGACAGTGTCGAACATTAGGCAGTGAAAAGTTCTTTGATTAACAACAGAATTGACCACATATATACGGAACTAATAGCCAATATGGAAGCCAAGACAACAATTAAAGTATATGAAGGAACAAAATCAATACAAATAAACAGAAGCGTGAGACAGGGTGACACAATATTACCAAAACTGAGATATTTTTTAAAGCAAGCTCTGGAAGATATTTTTTAAAGATTAGAATGGGAAGAAAAAGGTATAAAAATTTGCGGACAACGCTTGAACCATCTAAGGTATGCTGTTGACATCGTATTAATAACCGATGAAAAAGAAGAATTGTTTGAAATTATGAAAGAACTGGAGTAGAAGCTAGAAAGATAGGCCTTAATATAAATTACAGCAAGACCAAAATCATAATAAATACAGATGAAGACATCCCAATGAGGATAGGACAAGATAAAATAGAACAAGTTCAGGATTATATATATCTGGGTCAAACTATAAAACTTAACAAAGAAAACCAAACAGCAAAAATAAAAGAGACGAGTTAGACTGGCATGAGCGGCATTTGGAAAACTAAACTATATTCTTAAAACAAAAGATATCCACAGCATCTTAAGAGCAAAGTATACAATCAATCCGTTCTCATTTATGGTTCCAAAGGGAGGGACATTTACAAAAGCAAACATGGACAAAATCATAAAAACCTAAAAAGCAATAGAAAGACAAATGTTGCACATAAGACTAATGGATAAAAAGAGAAACGAGTGGATAAGAGAGAAAACAAAAGTGAATGATGGTAGACAAGAAGTTGTAAAATTGAAATGGAGATTTGCCGGGCACAATATAAGACAAAAAGAAGACCGATGGAAATAAAATTCTTATAAGTTAGAGACCATGGGAATATAAACGAAGCAAAGAAAGTACCTAAAGGAGATGGGCAGATAATATCAAGAAGCACGTGAGCTCTAGATGGATGACTATAGCGACAGACAGAGAAGAATGGAAAAGGATTGGGGAGGTCTATGTCCAAAGATGAATAAAGAAGGCTAATTAGATAGGTAGATAGAACAAGCAATAAATAAATAGCTTTTTGTCCCTGCAGAGTCACAAGCACACAGCGGGCTAGTAATTGTTGATATGAAACAGTAGCTATTTTAAAATTTCAATGACTGTTCGATGCAGGCAAATATTGACAACACGTACTATACAATCGAGACCAAGGCTCGATTTGGGCTATAGTGCTATTGGAGAGACTTAGTTTAAAAATAGTTTAAAAATAAACACTGAAACGGAAAACTGACGGAAAGTATTGAACTTTAGACATTTACTTTTATATGCAGGCGTATGAATCTCTGTTTAGAGAAAGGGGAAAAACAAACGTACCGCTTTTAATATTATTATACATTTGATCTGAATATTACAATTAAAGTCTCGTTGAATAATAATCAGACATATAATTTCAACAAATTTTTGACAAATTTATTATTGTTATATATAGCAGCATCTAATACAAAGATAAATAAATTCATGAATTGTTTCGATATCGCAGAGTTTTTTATATAATCTGGCCCAAAATTATTTCCAGTAATTCCTTTTTTATTTTTTTTTAGGTACGAGATATCGTCTACATGGCCTAATTTTAATATGATAATGTGCTTGAATGCGACGCATTTTTTTGTAAATAATTGAACACGTTTTAATATTTTTAATCTTAATATTAATATTGTACTGATTTTTATAGCTTATTTTACAACTAATTAATAAATTGGTTTTACAAAATTACTCGTATTTTTAGCTCCTTTTCACTCTTTTTTTATCATACTGGTAGCCCATGACAACCCAAAGAACTATTGTACAATTTGTAATCCTATTTATAATACAACTACTTAGATTTAAAAATTATCTTCTCAAATTATTATCACAAAAACTAAAACACTACATATGTACACATGCATAATGTTACATTAACGAAAAATTTAAAGACTTGCTTTAACTGTAAAGACCATTGGTAAAAACTTGATTATCCTTTGTTTCTCATATTTTTAATTTCTTAAGAGACTTACAATTTTCATTTAGCAAAAATACAAACTTTATTGTTCAAATATGTTGGAGATGAGAAAATAACAAAGATATAGGGTAAATATAGGAGAATCTTTGTTATTTTGTAATTAAAATAAGTCTGAAGTAAACAGAAAAGCTCCACAAATTAAGTTTTTTTTTGAATAGCTACTTTAAAAAAATTACTACGTAAATAGAATTATCTTGTGAATAATGTTATTACTCGCACTTTTTTTGCCATTATAGATTGTTGTATCTTCAACAGACTTACCCTTGTGAGGATTGTACTATAAAATTAGTAGAATTACCTAACATTTGACATTATAATATTTGATTTTCTTTTTCTTTTCCATGTCTCTTCTTATTTTTTATGTTCATTTTATGTTAGTTTGACAAAGAAAGTGTTTATGTTTATGCAAACCTTCATTGCCAATTTTGACATAATATGTAAAAATGTTTTGTTTGCACTTATTAAACTAGAAACAGAGTTTATGTTAATAAGTACTTAAGAAGGAAAAAACGAAACACAAATTAAAAATAAATTTTATCTTATTTGAACATGGAATAATCCCTTTAATCTGTGTAAATTTTAAATAACTTTTATATAGTTGTTGTTCTTTTCTTTAAATGAAGATTACTGTATATAGCACTACGATTCTCAATGTCTTCTCTTGTCTTGTTTAAGATGTTTTGTTTAGTTTTAATTAAACGCACTTCCCTTCTTAATATTTCTGCTTGATCATAGTTAGGCGTGTGGCCTATCGTAATAGAATGTTCACTTAATGCACAGGCTTGTACTTTATTCAGATTAATGTCACTTTTATGCGATGTTAATCTTCTTGAAAAATTTCTGGACGTTTCTCCAATATATATTCTATTGCAATTATTACAGAGTACACTACATTGGAGCTTCCTTTAAATATTATATAATATAAGAAAACTGCATCCAAATACACAATACATCAAACTTCTAGAATATCTGCACTTTTCTTGCGACCAAACATGAATTAATTGTAAATGTCGTCCCGGCTATACGAAAACGAAATTCACTCTCAGATTTGACAGTTGTTACCATGTGATCTGATATCTTTTAAATCAGTTGACAGTATTGTTAAAGAAGAAAGGCCGTGAATTATCCAAAAGAATTTTTAAATTCTCTGGATATACCAAGGATTCATTACAGATTCCATTATATTTACTTAACTCTGGTAAATAAACATGTTAGTCGTATAATAACCAAGCCTCAGCAAAGTGGCATATATCTTCTTCTTCTCAAGGTGCCCTCTCCATTACTGAAGGTTCGCTATAACTACAGCAAATTGCTCCCTATCTTGAGCTGTTCTTAGTATCGAATGTGTGTCCATACTGTCCAGTCTCTTACATTTTTCAGTCAGAAGCATTTTCTTCTTCTTGGACCTCTTCTTCCTTCCACTTTTCCTTCCATTATCAGTCGTAGGAAGTTGTATTTTTCTTCTCTATAAATATGTCCTAGATTACTCGTTTTTTTCGCTTTTTGGATTTTAAAATTTGGGAGTTCTCTCTCGATCCCCATTCTTCTCAGCACCGTGTTGTTGGTTACGTGCTCTGTCCAAGAGATCTTCAGCATCCTTCGAAAAACACACATCTCAAAGTTTCTTTACATCTTATACTTATGATTCCGAGAGTCCATGTTTCCACTCCGTAAGCAATATAAAATAAATGAATGTTTTTTACAAATTGGTATCGGATATCCAACGAAAAGGTAGAGTTTATTAGTAATTTTTTCATTCTTTGAAAAGCAGACCTAGCATACTCTATACGAGCACGTACTTCAGCTTCGTAGTCAAGAACGTTTGTTATCCAGCAACCAAGATACTGGAATTTTTGTACGGGTTCTATCTATTTGTTGTAGATACTAATATTAATGTCGGCATTTGATGCACGTACAACTGACATTATTTTTGTTTTATTTGTGTTTATATTCAGCCCCAAGCTATCTCCCTCTCTGGTTATGATATTTAAAAGTCGTTACAAACCCTCAGCACTCTTCGCAATAATGAGTGCCGACTAAGTTCTTACAATCGTTGATTTTTATTCGTTCTTCAATATTTTCGAGGGCATTTTATATTAAAAAATAGTGGAGAAAGTACACAACTCAGTACTAGTGGCGAACTCCTCTTTTTATTGACGTTTCTGCTGTCATACGACTGTCTATTTTAATCGACGCCATTTGATTCCAGTATAGGTTTTTAATAATGGCCACCGTGTTATGGTCTATACCATGTTGTGTTAGGATTTCTATTATTTGTGTGTGTTTTACTCGACAAAACGCTTTTTCGTAGTCGATAAAACTGAGAAAATATATATAACAAACAGAGCATATATACCTTTCATTAAAAAACACTTTTGTGGAGCGATGTTTTACTAAGGGTTATAATAAAAACAAATTAGCAAAACAGTATAATATAAATATAAATGAAAATTGTATTTGAATAATATAAAAACAGTTATTACGACCTTACATATTTTATATACACAGATACCGTTCGATCTTCTTGCCATTAGTATAATGTCCTAATACATTATCATCCTAAAATCCAAAATGGCCTTGTGTTTAGAAGTTTTAGATAAGCTTATATTTAATTCAATCTTATGTTAATTTATAGTATACACATGTATTCTGTATTTTTTAAATTTAAATAATATTTTTGAATATTATTATAATTGAACAAAGTAATTTTATTACTTACCTATATTTTAATAACACATGTAATTTTAATATACACGTGGTGCATTTATAGATGATTCAGAAATATTCAAATTTTTTAATAAAAAGATTTTAATAAAAATGGAAAGTTTACATATTGTATAACTGACTCTCCTCGTCGTGTAAATGGACTCTTCCAACTGTCTACAGCGCCTTACCAGGGCGCTACTTTCGTGACGCCGTGTTGTGACGCTACTCCCGTGAAGTTCACCTCAGCATTTTACTATAGGGAAAAAGCAATACAACGCTAGAATACAAGCTTACTTTAAATGTCTGCAGTCTAAAATAGTTGCGAATTTCGTACCACCTTAAAATTAATAAATGTTCTGTTAAATTATTAGCTGACTTTTTTAAACTGAGAATAAATTAATCCTTACATTAAATGATAGTTCGAACCTAACAAGATTTTCTACTTTGTTATATAACATAAAAATAAAAAACGAACAAATTGACAAGTGATGGATTCGACCGTTACTTGATGGAGATTCAACAACACTCTAAGAACTTTTGTTTTTAACACTCCCACAAAATGTATTATAATTTATTATCAATACAGGTGTTTCGGCAGAATGTTTTCTCAAGTGATCTATTTTTGGTATGTTTTACACTTTAGAGTCTTCAAGTTGAGGAGGGAAGAACTGTTTGTCATAATTGGCCATTCAGAATTATATCTGCATTTTTCGATTTGTTAAGGTCCATACATTGTAATAATAATAGCTTGAGGCCTTTATTTTGAATATCAAGAATTTAAAACCCATCATTAAAAGAATGATTATGATGTATAAAGGTAAAGTGTGTACGTATAATCTATTTATGAAAGCCCTTTTATGTTCTGCGATACGTTTGCTATAAGTTTTACCAGTCTGACCGATATAAGTTTTTGAGCAGTCGCCACATTTGTTTGTATACTTCACTGTATATGAGCTTTTTTGGCTCTTGTTGTTTGAGCTTAAGTTGTTGTTTGTTCTGAAAGCTGGAGTTATTTCTTTATTTTTTATGTGTTTGGCTAATTTTATGATATCATGCCTGCATATGTAATTAATGAGAAGGTATTGAGTAACAAAAACTACATAATTGATGGATTCGACCATTACTTGATGGAAATTCATTTTATGTAACAATAAAACACTGAAAACTTTGTTTTCAAGCTTCCACAAAATATATTTTAAACTATTATCACTACTGCTGTTACGGCTGATTGCCTTTACGAATCACTTCACTGAAATAATTAGTATGTCAATTATAAATATTTATCCTTATATTCCAGTTTTTTTAGGAACCAGCTGTACAAATACCTCACGTATAAAGACCGGATCCAACGGATCGTGGTGAGACGCTCTTCATCTGTTTACAGTTCTTGTTTTTTTCTTCTTCATGTGCCGTGCTCGATTATCGAGCGTTGGCTATCAAATTGGCTATAGTAATTTTGTTGAGCGGCAGCTCGGAAAAGAGATGCAGATGATCTGTTAAACCAATCTCTCAGGTTTCTAAGCCATGACGTTCTTCTTCAAACTGGCCCTCTTCTTCGATCTACCTTGCCTTGTAATTATTAAATGGAGTATATTATATCTCTCTAGGTGGCGCATAATAATGGCTAAAATATTCAAGTTTTGCACAATTTTTAAACTGTTTTGAATGACGACTTTTAAAGACATTTTGCCATGTTGTAAAGACAAGCCAGTGCATAGCAAATACTTACCCCTCCTTTTATTTTGACGTAACTAGGGAATGGTACGATCAACGTAGTACTATTTTACTATTTTTATCGCTGTATAAATTACCCAACTTACTAAAATGTTTACCGCCAACACTGGTGGCGGTGCAAACAAAACTAAACTAAAACCTAGATTTCGAGGGGACACGCTCCATAGGGTAGTTATCAAAAAGTAAATATTTATTAAGTTTACAATAAGGTAGCCGGCCAACAATGCTCGTTTTTTTTTTTCACTATTACCTATTTTTTATTTCTCTTCGCTGACGAGATATGAAGAAAAGCGTCTCTACTTGCTCTGTGAGATCTCGGCTTAACAGGTAGTATGCCTATTGAGAATAACGGGGAAAAACACCTATTTTTTATTCAAAGAAAAAATTCATTTTCAAATAAAGCACTGAAACATTATATTTGAATGTATACAACATTCCATTCCATCGTATTGCGTTTTCAAATGGTAAATAAAAATCGCGAATTGTTCCACTAAAATCCAAAATAGCTTAAAAATAATGCAATAAACCTCGTAACGAATTTTCTTTGGCAAAAATCCAGAAAATTTCGTATATCAGTTACAGTTTTCACGTATTCACCACAAAATCTCGCTTGGTATTTATAAAAGGTTACGCATCTGAATATTTTTGAACGATATTTATACCAAAAAAAACGTAAGTAAAAATAAAACTTAAATAAATAGGAACATTTTTATAGTTACGCGTATCTATTTTACATCAATGTTGCATCAAAATCTATTATCAAACTGCAGTTTAACTTGAAACCGTCTACAGTTTATTCTGTGATCTAAGCTGTTGTGACTCCAATACTCAGCTTAACAATGACTTTCCTAGTAGTTTTTCGAAAAATCTATACTTTAATGTTTTTGACCATTGTGCCATTTTATTATATTTAACTTTCTTTTTTAACTTTCTCTTCTTCTTCTTTCTCGTATGTAGGCTTTAAAGCCTGTTTCTTCGTCAATATTAACCTGCTAAATTTTTTATATTATCACATCATTTTTTTCTTGGTTTGCCAATACTTCTTCGTCCATTTGGTAACTTATCTCGTGCTATACGCACTATCTTATCCTCTTGCCATTCTACTAATATGTTCGTGCCACTCCTGTTTCCATTTTGTCACCAAATCCATTTATGTTTTATATATTTTATGCTCTTCTTATGTTTTCGCTCCTCTCTCCATCCAACAAACTTTTCCCTGATATTCGTCGAAGTATTTTCATCTCTGTTGTTTCTAGTAGCCGTGTATGTTAATATAGGTCTAATTGCTGCATTATAGATTCTTGTTTTTGTGTCTTGTCTTAGGTGTTTGTTCTTCCAGATTGTGTCATTAAGATATCCCGTCATTTGGCTTGCTGTTAAGCTTCTTATTCAACATCTTCGTAACTTCTTCTTCTTCCTATGTCGTTCCCATTAACGGAGATTGGCGACCACATTTCTAAAAGTTTCTCTGTCTTTTGCAACGTGGAATAATTCGTCTACAGTCATGTTTGTCCAGTCTTCGAATATTTCGCAGTCATCACTTCCTCTTTCTACCTATTTCCTTTTTGCCGTCAACTCTACCCTGCATGAATGACCTGTAGAATACTATATTTATTATTCCTCAGTATGTGTCCAAGGTATGCACTCTTGCGTACTTTTATTGTACTCAACAATTTTTTGCCTCGACCCATCCTTCTCATCACTTCCTCATTGGTGACCCAGGCAGTCCATGGGATTCTCAACATTCTCCTGTATATCTAAAGTTCAAAGGATTTAAGCTTATTAACTATTTGCGCTTTTAACGTCCATGGTTCTACCCCGTACAATAGTTGGGACCAGACGTAACATTCAACAATCCTCAGTCTCAGCGCAGTATTCAGATTTTTTTCACAGAATAATATGCTTGAATTTTAAGAACGCTACCCTTACCATTTCTATTCGTACCCTTATTTTTTGGTCTGGATCTAATTCTTTATTGATGTAAGCTCCGAGATATTTATATCTGTCACTCTCTGTATTTGCTGTCCACTAAGGGTTAGTTGTTCATTATTTATTGGATTCCTTGATACTATCATAAATTTGGTCTTATCTGTGTTGATTTTAAGTCTCATTTGAATGCATTTACTATTTATTGCATCTGGTAAAGTTTGTAATTCTTCTCTACTCTCAGCCATAATTACCGTGTCATCTGCAAATCTCATGGAACAGATGGTGTATATATTGTTCCAATACTTCCTTTATTTTGCTCTCTTCAGTAAGTATTCCTCCATTATTATCTCTTGATATGAGTGTTCTTCTTTGTCTGGTGTTGCCTGTAAGTTCTTTCATTTTTTTATGTAAGTTGAGGCTTAGACCATAAAAACTGATAGACACGCCTTGTACCGAACCGTTGAAGCAAAGACCTTCCGCGAGAGTGACGTCACAATGCTGCAAAAGCCCGCTTGGATTCTTAGTAAAGCACTAATATAATTACCCAATTTTAGATTAATTTAATATAACTTCAATATTTTGTAAAAAATATGGAAGAATAAATTATTTAGCGAAGTAATTAATAAATATTTTTGCCTTAAGTTGTACAAATAAATGTTTTATTTGAAACTACATACCTACATATAATTATTACATATATATCGTTGGTATATCACTTCTTGTTTGATAATTCAAAAATAAATTTAAAGGAAAATAATTTTCTTTTGGGTGGAAGTTTCAGGTTAGGTAAAAAAATATGTAGTAAATCTATTTATTTATTGACCACAAAACAAAATAGCTTTTGATAACTTACTTCTAACTCTTATTACATTATTTAGTTTTTTCAACTTCGTGGTACAATCCAATGTTGCAATAATGAAAACAAATTATCTGTATTAGATTAAACAAATGGTTTGTTTTAAATTCATGATCAAACGTATGTTCTTTGTATGCGTTAAACACAGAACCATGCACGTTACTCATGACATTTAAGATCAATTTTGTCATTATTTTGGAATCGTTTGAATTTTTTTGAATTGTACATAAATTTAATTTCGCTTTTACCTCATTTTTAAAAATGTCGTGCGGACTGTCTCGATTCTACATTTTATCTCTTGATCTGGATCTAGTTGTTCAGTAATATGGCAACCAAAATAATTAAAACTGGGCACTCTTTGAATTATATGACCATCAACATATAATCGTGCATCTTGATGTGCTAAACGGCTAAACACCATGTGTTTTGTTTTTGAACAGTTTATATTTATGCCAAACTCTCTTCCCACTGTATCAATGGCATTTAAAAGGCATTGTAGTCCATTCATGTCATCACTTAAAATAACTGTATCGTCTGCATATCTGATTGTATTTATCAGAATTCCATTAACTTTCACGCCCCATTCCAAATTATGCAGCGCTTCTTTAAATATTCTATCTGAATATAATTTAAATAACAGTGGGATAGTATACAACCCTGTCTGACACCTCTTTGTATTTTACATATTTCTGTTGATTTTCCGTTTATGCAAGCTGTCGCTGTTTGACGCCAGTATAACTTTTCTATGAATCGTATGTATTGACCATCAACTCCTTTATCTTTTAATATTGCAATAATTGGCGCATCGCTATAATCCATTTTTTTTGCAATGATGAATCTTTAGGAAATCTAAAACAATTTATTTACTTAATCCTTTAGTTTTTAATCTAATTATAAAATGAAAATTATATATAAGACTCTCTATCTCATATGTATCTATTTAAAACACTTTGGGAGGAAAAGTAAAATAATAGGTGCTAAATTTCTGGTATGTTTTTCAGTTTAATTTGTGAATTTACTTTTTTTTTGTACAATTAAATGCACTGCAAGATGCCACCATAATTAAAATATTAATGTTTTGGAAAAATTTTAAATTGAAACACTTTAAAAAGTTTACAACGCGTATAAACACTTCTAATCTCTAACCGTTTTCTGCCGCAAACTGACGTCACCCACAGCTGTGTGAATCGTTTTATGTTGGCTTCACTCCTCGAGACGAGATAATAAGCATTACGGCGCGTCTATCAGTTTTTATGGTCTAAGGTTTGGAGGTGTCATGTTTGTTGCTGAGTTCTTCCAGATCCTGGCATTTCTTGTTCATCTATTCCTCCTTAGCCTTACTGATTTTATATTTGATTTTATTCTTGATGGTTTTTATATTTATTTCCATCTTCATTTTTGTATATTCTTTTTTCAGTTACTAGCTCAACTATTTCCAGTGACATCCAGTCTTTTTTAGTGGTTTTCTCTTTTCGCTTAGGATCTCTTTTCCCGCTTTTAGTATGATTTTTTTTTCATACTGTCCATTTCCACGCTTCCTTCAGTTTAATTTATTTATCTCTTGCGTTTTCGACGTTTGCTAGTAATAGATTATGGTCCGTATCTGCAGTGTTATTTGGGTTCTTGTTTGAGAAATACAAATCACGGTAAAATGTTGGAGTAACTTTTAAGTATTCGTTCTTTTCTCTTATTTATTTTCCATCTAGTTAAGATTTATTAAGAACCTCTACTTCAATCAAATAGCATCGGTAAAAGCGGGGCCAGAAACTAGACAGAACTTTCTAATTGTGAAAGAAGTAACACAGTGGTTACATTTTGTCACCTCCTACTATTTAATCTCTACCCTAGAGCAATTTTTAATTTTAAAGTTAACCTAAATACAAAAAAAGAATATCTAAGTATATTTGACCAAACAAAAATTGAAAATGCGTCGTAATAAACTTACCTCTAAATATCTTTTCTAGATGTATACCCTGCAATATGATCTCCAAACACCATATATACCACCTTACAAAAACATTATAGATTACGAGCATGTCCCACATACCAAATACCACTCAATTTATGTTCCAAATTATGACACTTACAGGCCGTTAGATAAATATGACAAATGGCCAGCGTGGTACCAAGCGTATACTCATATGCCAGAGTTTAGGTATTATTTAAATAACACGCTTATGAGAGATGTTGGAGTAAGTTATTGCGTGAAAATCTAAGGAAAATATCCACAATATAGGAAAATGATAACTTGGTTTTTGTTATGTTTCTGAATATTAATATGCATTTTCTGAATTTATTAGAAATTAAAATATAAATGTCTACACGAGAATCTTACAGATTTTTCTGTTTAATAATAGTAAAATATTGACAATTTCATTCTTTATTAGGATTTGTCCTATAATTGCTACACCTTCGGTTGATCTAAATACTCTAGTTTTGTATTATCTCTTATGTCATTGATTTGGAGAATTCCTGCTTTTAATACGTACTGGATACGAGTATATTTAAATATAGTTTTCTTATGCTACTGACAAGTATTGGCTCTTTGCATTAAGCTTTATTTTTAACATATCTTTCTTCCTTGCCTCTACATTTTCTGTTTGCTTTTGGTCTCCATTCAATAATTCGATTCGTTTACCGGTGGTCATCCTCTTTTATGTATCTTGCCCAGTTCAATTTTAATATCGTAATCTTTTGGATTTTATCCGAAACTTTTGTTCATGTTCCTATGTTTTCATTGAACTTGAAATCGCTGAGATGTCAAGCATTCTCCATTCTCTCTAAGTTTGTGGACTATGTTGTTCTTAGAAGCTCATGTTTCAGTTTCATGTGCTATTTCCAGCACTTAACTGTGTTAGCTTGTTTGTCTTTTGAATATTATTTTTAATCCGGCCTCTTTTGCCTCTGTTTTTAATTGTGACTATATTTCTGCTGTCACTTCCACTCTGCGGGACATGATGCTGATGCCATTGGCATAGATTGATTAGCATAGAAAGCGTTTGATTCTAGAATATCTTCGAAATCTTCAAGACCATCACCGTCTTCATCTCCAATATTGTTTTCTGTCTGCGTTACTTCCTCATCCACAATTTCATCAGAATCATTATCATTAATATTGTCGTAGGCTTTTTCCCACATGAGAGCATTTTTCTGAGCCGTGACCACTTGAACATAAATTTGTGCATTTCAAATTATGTTTTCGGCAACCACATTTTAAATTGTTACATCCAGTTTTACAGCTGCAGCAAATATTTTGACAACAATTTTCCGGCATAATGCCTCGTTGATGTTGTTTCCAGCCCCAATCTGTTGCTGTCAATTCGTTGCGCAGCCATGTTTGAAGCTGATAATATGCCCTGTAACAATGTTGTTCTGCTGTACCTTCTGTGGGTGAGAGATTTGCCAGTACAAAAAATGATTTGATTTTTGCCAAATTATATTTTTGAAATCGTAATTGTTTAGAGTTAGCTTATCATTTTTGCACCTATAAATAGATTTGATTAATTGTAATCCATTTTTTGCGATATCTTGTTTATTTGCATCTTTTTCATAAAAAATGTTAGCCAAACTTGACAAATTTTTAGCGTCTAATATTGAATTTATGATACTTTTCTTTCCTTTCCCGGCAAATCCAGATATTGTATCGCAACCACAGTGTTAATTTTAATAAATACCTCAAAATTGTACATAATGATGAAAAAAAAAAATTCGATTAAAGGTTTCTTGGTTTTTTGTGTTTTTTGAGAACATTTCTTATAGTAATGTATATTTTTTTTACAATATCGGAAAGTAGAAATTACAACGAACAGAAAGCCCACCGATTTTTTAAAAAGCTAATATTTTGACGCGTGAATTTTTGATTGAAATTTTGGGTGCTTTTTCGATATTAAATCAGTATCAGGTGAAAAAATTAATTTTTCAATTCCAAAAAATTACGCTGTATTTGGTAAATACTAAGGCAAGTTTTTACCAAATTTTGTAAAAAAAAATGTTTAAAGATAAAAATAAAAAATCAAAAACTTTATTTTTTAATTTTCCACAAAAATTTTGAGGTTATATGAAAAAAGTGTAAATACAAAAGTTGTAGATCTTTTTATTACCTACGACTTTGCTATTTAACTTTTTTCCATAGCACTTGTAGTTTCGCCGAAAATTGCGATAAACCGATTTTTACCCTTAAAAACTCACCCCCTCCCACTTCCCGACCTCGGATGGAGTGAAATTTATTTTTTCTTGCAATTTAAGCATATTCTCTTTTTTTTCCAATAGGTTTCATACTGCTATAATTTTTTTGACTTTTTACCTTTTTTAAAGGCTTCTACACTGGTCTATATATCATTGAATGCTTTATAAAATACCATTTTCGTCTGTTGTTGATCTGTCTAGCATAAACCAAAACTAATTTTCGAATATATTTGGTTTAATTTATTTATTTGTAATGAGTAAATTTCCAATAAACAACATAATAATTTACTGAAAAAAAAAAACATGAAATTCTATATTGTGGATATTTTCTACAGGCGAATATTATAAATTGTATTTAATATAATTCATTGGTTTTTAGATTCGTCGTCATAGATACATTCACACTTATTGGTAAACAGTCCCAAATTAAAACCGTTTGTGTATAATTTAATGCGAATAGTTATTTAAATTTAATACATTGTCTGACCTATTTCACAGTTATACTAAATAACAATATATAATTTAAAATATAGTTTTTTTTATTTGACATGTACTTGCTTTTAAAATTATAGTAAAATAAAAGAGCCCAGACGTATTCTAAATTGCGGACAAAAGCATTGATTCTTATTTATTTTATAAAAAATCGTCAACCTGTTAGTGTTCGTTTGCTTTCCTTTTGTAAAACAAATCCCTAAAAAGTGGTGTGTTGAGATCGTTTGCCTGCTACATAAAAATGGTGATTAATTGGAATGTAGAAAATATAGGGTAATAACCCTCCTCAATACAGCATACAAGAAGATAGAAAGAAAAAAAATAGACAGAAACAAATGGAATGTATATAAGCTGAGAGACGCAACTGTTGCAAAACAGTACTGGGAAAATATTACCAATAGGTTAAGGAATTAAAGTCTAAGCGAAGAAAACCAGAGAGATATAGACTCCTACTGGAACAGCATAAAGGAAGATATTGAGTTAGCAGCATAAGATGAAATAGGAACAGAAACTTGTATTCGAAAGAATCACTGGTTTGACGATGAATGCAAAGACGCAATAAAGAAAAAAAAATGAAACCCATGCAAAAATGCTTACCCGCCGAACTAGAACAAGTATAGAGAATTACCAGACAAAAAGAAGAGAAGAACAGAAAATACACAGAATGAAGAAACGAAACCACTTAACAAAGGAACTTCAATATATAGAAAACCTCAACAGAGGAAATATTTCAAACATTCTATAAGAAAGTTAACATCAACAGAAAAGAATTCAAGGCAAACACAAATCAATGTAGAAGTTTGAATGGTGACCTATTAACAACAAGAACAGACGTACTAAACCGATGGATGAATATTTTAACCAGAT
This sequence comes from Diabrotica balteata, assembly GCA_918026665.1. Classification (NCBI taxonomy): domain Eukaryota; kingdom Metazoa; phylum Arthropoda; class Insecta; order Coleoptera; family Chrysomelidae; genus Diabrotica; species Diabrotica balteata. Next base: position 130,572,366 of record OU898283.1, read on the forward strand.
GCTTAATATAGAGGAAAAAAGAAAACGTAGAAGATAGAAGCTTGAGGTAAGCGGAACAGACGAGAGGGAGGATCCACCAATGATTCTGGAAGTTAAAGACGCTGTACACAAACTAGACAGAAACAAATCATCCGGAATAGATATTCTCCCAGTGGAATATATAAAGAAGGTGGCCACGATATCATAATAGCCCACAGCAGCTTATAAAAGAAATATGGATACAGAAGTCCCTTCCCAGTGATTGAAATATTGGAATACTTTGCACCATACACAAAAAAGGAGATATCTTTGCATGCTCTAACCATCGAGGAATTACGCTCCCAAACGCAGCGTATAAAATATTCTCTAATATACTATGCCATCGTATGGCACCGTATGCAGAGCGAATAATAGGACAATACCAGGCTGGTTTTAGAGGTGGTAAATCAACAATTCATCAGATTTCAACCCTGAGACAAATTCTAGAGAAAACACTGGAATACGGTGTACGCACCACATATTTATAGACTACAAGACAGCCTACGACTCTGTAAATAGAAGAGAATTGTTTAGAGCAATGATAGACCTAAGAGTACCAAATCAGTTGTAAGTCTATAAGTTCAGACTTGGGAAGGGTGAGACTCTTTTATAGGGCTGTGGCACCATGAGGATGATGACTAATTAAACGTATCGTTTCAAAAACAAAATATGATTGAAATGCCAATTGTGGTAGTTCAGATTTCTTTTCCTAGAGGGCGTCGTTACTTTATTGGACAAACTATATGACTTGTCATCATAGCCTTTTATATAGATAGATTTTGGTCTGCCTTGCACAAACTCCCCGAATATAAAACACATAAATATTACATACGACACTGTTCATTGATTACGTGCCATATCTTTTGCAAAACAAAAATATTCGAAAGAATTCCGCCAAATTTATTACACCTTGATATAATTTAGTACGAATAAATGAGCAATATGAGCAAACCTGCCAGATGTGGACAACGTAGGTAGATAGTAAATATTGTCGTCCAGGTAAGATATTTGGCATTCTTCCAATAATGTTCGGGCTCTTTTCCCGCTCGACTTATGATTTTCGTCTAGTCCAGTGCAATATCGAAAAATTCGACTCAGTGTAACGTTGTGTAGAGGAATCAATTTTTAGCATTTTAACCAGTGGCGTTACATTTGAAGTAAGTTACTCTATTTAGTTATTTATAAACAATATCTCAATCATTTCGTAATAGATTTTAATACAAAGCTTTAAATTTCTAAAACAACTTGATATATTTTAAATATTTTTTTATAAAACAATGTTATTTGTGAAGAATATAAGAAATTGTTCATTTTTGTCAGAGCTTGTTTCGACAATTTATTATAATTATAAAAAAAACTTTTATAAAACATTGAAGAAATTGTAAAAATAGGGGATAATACATTTTTTTTGCTTCTTTTTAATAATGCTGTAGATATTTTGAACAATTTGATTTTTCTTTGTGAGACTTTAAATTTATTTACTAATTTATATGTGTAGGGTTTTATCTTGTTGTCTAGGGTTTAATTAAATGGTCACAGGTCGATTCAAATTAAAACAATCACTTTATTGTTAAACTCGTAAATTACAGGAATGAATATAACTAACGTAAACAATAACTATAACTTAAAATAGGACCGCAGCTTAATAGCAAAAATATGAACGTCTTTCGTCGTACGTCGTTTAGAGATGAGATGCCGTCTTATGCATATCAACTCTTCGTCGTGAGTGTACAACTTACACTATTGGTAACGGAACTAATTTTTTATAAGAAGTTTATTTGATGACGAATGCAATCCTACATATGTAATGCATTCGGTAGCATTTTATACCAACAAGAATTATTACTATTGGAACTCACTTAGTAAAGAATTTTTTGTTGGCATTTTGACAAATTAAACTTAGTGCAATATTAAATAATATTAATTGTAATTTGCCATATGCTAACTGGACTGCAGCTAGTTCACATCTGTTCCACTATTTCGCTTGTCTCATTTTGTTCTAATATTAGAGGGAGCCATATGTTGGGCTTGTCTAAATGCACTTTTAAACAATTAAATTCCTCTGTTTACGTAACGTGATCTATGTCCTAGCCAACTTATTTAATGCACTTGCTAAACAAATGACAGAATATGTTGATTTTTTAAATTTTATAGTCTTCAAAATTATTAATAGATAGCAAAAAGACTTGCTTAATTATCTCAAAAATTATCATGTTTCGACTCATTCATCACTACCGATTAGCTCTAGCTGTTGTTTTTTATTTATAGTGTATAATATCATAATAATTAATTTGGAATTCTATCCAATATTTGAATCAAGTGTATAAATTTTTGCTTGGTTTTATAACCATATAGACAATCTTCCTTGGAGATAACTCATCTATATTATCTGCCAGAAATATATTAAATGGTAAGAGAACGTTTTATTGATTACCGATGATCAGTTTGTAATTACTTTCTTTACTCTTAAACTAAGCAATCGTTAGTTAGTTTAGTTCTGCGCCAATAAAGTAGGTGACACCTCTATGCTCAAAGCAGTAAAAGTGGGAAGATTCTGAAGACATTAGTTGCACTTTTCGGTTTGAATCGGAAAGATTGTTGACAAGGTTATGTCATGTCACAAAATTGGAGGTTGATTTACTTTGGTCACGGTGTTATAGGAAACTGGGAAATTGTTATTGGTGATCAATAACCGTTATTTTAGTTTTGATGTAGTTAATAGTGAATCCAAACTTAGCACTTTTTATGAGTTTTTGAGTTCTTGAGTTTTTTTTATTAAGCTAGTAATTTCTTCTGGAGTAGAGGCTAGAAGTGTAGTGTCGTCTGCAAAATCTTGACAACGCCTAGGTTTACTCCTCCTCATCCATTATGAACTCTAAACAAATGTTAAATAATAAAGGAAATAAAACGCATTCTTGGCGTATTTGCTTCCCCAAAATGTATTCATCAGATAGGTATTTGCATATTTGAATATATGCCAGATTATCTTCATACAGTTTGCTAATAAGGTTAGTCAAATGTTCAGGTATATCCATTATCGTAAATATGTTCCATAGTTTGTCTTATCTAACATTATCAAAGGCCTTTATATAATCAACAAAATATCGGCATTTGTTGTTACAAGCATTTGTTGGACCTTCCTTATCTAGAGGTATGATTATGGTTTTTCTCTAATTCTTAGGCCAGACGCCTGTGTTTATATTATTTCATTACACATACTGGAAGATGCTTCAAGATATCAGCAGTAATAAAATTATAGCCTGCTGCTTTGTTTTACGTAAGTCTTTTCAGACCAAATTTCACCTCGAAAAAAAAATATCAGGTTTAGATTCAAAGCTAGTGTGATGTGTGTTTCCAAGAAAATTGGAAAGTGGAGACCTGATATTCAGCTAAATACGAGGTGGTCGCGGGTATCGGATTCGTATCGGCCTATAAAGACTTACAATATGCCCTCCAAACATCCATAACCTTGTCCAAATCCGTCTGTACATTGCCTTCATCATTTTTGATAGACCAAGATTTCTGCTTGAATTTACGTAACGTTACAAGACGTGAGTAGTCTGACTTTATCGAAGGGTCTTAGGTGTTATTTGTGTCGGCATGTTGTTGAATCTTTTTGAAGATTCTCTCTATATGCTTGTTCTTGTCACGTCTACAAGCAGCATGGATAGCGCTAGATAGCCTAGGGAACGCCAAAAATTGTTATTAATTCCAACAATTTTGAGATTTCTCCGTTTTTGAACAAGGCCAAAAGTATCTGCAAACATCCACACTGTTTTTGGTCCTATTGAGTTGGCATTAGACTGTGCCTCGCAGTTAGTCAAGATCTGTAACAAGGTATTTCTAAAAGATGGCTTTTTTTAGGAATCATGTTTAAAGTTAAATAACTGCTAAAAAAAAATAAAACTGGACTCAAATTATTAATATATTCAAGTTTAAAAAATGAATTTTATTTAACCATCATTATCGGACTAAGCTCTGAATAAAATGAAATAAGAGGATACATGCTTCTTTTGTTGGAAGAAAATATTTTGTTTAATCCTTATGTAATATATATATTTTAATATATTATGTAAAAGCAAAAATTGAGGTGCCTTTAAAACGATATTTGTATTTAAATGACGCATGTATACCTTATATATTCACACATAACACTTTATCAAAAAAAACAATATACTTTTCTAAATTATCTGTACATTTTAGAGATGCTTGGCAAGCAATACGAACCAACACACTATCGACACCATTTGTGGCCATCTTCACAATACGTTCCCATCGATATTCCTGAATATAGAATAAGTAAACCACTTGACTATTATGGTAAATGGCCCGATTACTATCCGATTTTATTACCAATACCTCAGTTTAGAACTTATTTAAATAATTTGCTGCTCAGAGATTTAAGGGTAACTACAAAATATGTTTCTTATAATAATCAAAATTCTTTCAACTATAAAACTATGTCATATTATTGACATTACAAGGCTATTGGTCACTGAAACTAGTATATTTGAGTAAACATGACTAAAAGCTCTACCTTGCTCCTGAAGGAATCTACCTATAATGTGGTAACTTTACAATATACATAGTGATCAAACAAAAAAACCTGGTACAAACCCCAAAAACTATTTACAAGCTAGACGATAAATGGTAGAATAGAAGTAAACTAAATTATATTGCATTTAATATTATTATCAAACTTAAAATTGTTTTGTTATAAAAATCAAGTATACGTATTAAACTAGATCAGGCAACCAGATAACTAGACTATTAATTAATGATCTGGAACTGGAAAGTATGGACACCTTCGTCTAACTGGGTTCACTGCTGATCAAAGACAGCAATGTCAGCGAAGAAATTAAAAGAAGAATAGTGCTTGCCAATAAGTGCTATTGTGGTTTAAAACAGATGGCCCCAAAACTACCCAGAAAAATTAAAGTTACTATATATAAAACACTTATAAGGCCAGTGTCAAAAACGTGGTCACTTACACAGAATGACCAAGAATTCCTTAAACGTTTCGAGCGAAAAATTCTAAGGAAAATATATGGAGGAGTCCAAGAACAGGGTTTGTGCTGTAGGCTCTACAACTTTGAGTTATACAGAAGTTTTGGGGAAGCTATATACTTTTTATTGAACTAAATGAACTTAAAGATTCTGCGGTTTTATGTTTTAGAAGAGCGAGGATTTTTTACCTTCACAATACAGTCTGCTCCAGTCTGTTGCTGCCAGATGCATTGACACAACATAACACTTTTACCTGGCCTTTCCAGAAAGTTACGGGTTTTAAATCGATTTAATCAACAAGTTGTTGAAAAGTCCATCCCCTCAATGATTTCTGTGTAGGTATGTTTTTCAAGGAGTCAGACTAAGATATCAAATTTTGGAATTTCGCTTTATTTTCTACAGATATTTAAGCCTTAAAAAGGAATTTGAATTATGAGAAATCATACCACGGAGAATCAGTGTTCTACTTTTACTAATATAATTCCAAAACGTTACTTTCATATAGATATACAGGATTCCTCGAATGTATATAAATCTTCATTATTTGATGATTTTAACCTACTCTATTTGTTTATTCAGGTAATTATTCTTGTTATATTATACCACAGAATATACAACCCAACAAGAAGCGAAATCTTTGTCGGTACCTTTGATGTTCGTAGGACAGAAATTTCGGAGTGACAATGACAGTTAAGCTACTTGGTACACTAAGAAAAGTAATAAGAAAATCGTTCAAAATAGTAGTAAAGTTATAGTTATACAAAGAAACAAAATAAATATTAAAACTAATGGTTTTTAAGTAGATCTGTTTTGTATAAATTGTATTTTTTTCTAACCCAATTATCATTTACCAATTTAATATAAACCATATATCAATTCTGTACTGATAAGTAAAAAGGTCAAAAAATATCGATTTGTTTTTTTAAACAAACAAAATACGGTACTTAAAGAATTTTAGTACGTTAAAAAGCCGATCAAAAATGATTGAATTTGGGAGTTAATTTCAAAATAGAGATGAAAATCAATCGATTTGTATCGATTTTTTAAGATATTAAAATATGTATTTATATGTATAGGTATTAAAATATGTATATATATAAATATATATATATATAATATATATATATATATATAATATATATATATATATATAATTTACGGCATAAAGTGGAGTCCGCCCATGTTAAAATTCAGGTTTAAGTGAGCTCCGTGGTCAAGTGGACACCGATATACGGAGCTCACTTGACCATTCCCTAATATTGGTTCTGTCGATTCGTTAACATACAGAGGTTCATAATTTTTAAAAAAATTTTGGAGCCCATAAATACCCCTGTATCATAAATGTATATCGTGTAGTTCACGTGTATATATTATAGGGGTCGTTCAGGTCTTTTTCACTGTATATTTGAACAATTAGTTTATCGGTTTAAGTAAGCTCTGAGAGTTTGGCAACCGTGCGATGATAGCGTATATTTTCAAAGTTTACCCTGAACGGTTTATATGAGCTCCTTATTTTTATCTACTTTTTGTAGGCCGTGTAATGCCATACGCATTACACTGTGTAATCAAGGATATCTTATTACCGGGTATTACTACGTGCTAATAGGTACAAGGTACAGGTTATTTAAAAAACAGGTATATAGATACAAAAGGACTTGGGCTTATTATTTAATGGAATGGTCACTTGCATAGAAAATTTTATTTTCTCTGCATTTTTAAAAATGTTATTTTTTTACTTAATATAGTTTTATTAGTTCAATGTTGAAGTCTACGTTTTTTTAATTGTAGAAGTTTCGTACTACAGTTGAACCTCGATTATCCGTCAAGGCACCGGACCAAGGGTATGACGGATAATCGAAAAGACGGTTAACAGAACATTAAAAAAAATCATAGTATACTCTCAAATTTTATTTGTATGTTTTATTTGATTTAATTTAAAATATTCCGAAATCTTTGTTTGTTTTATTAATACTTCACATTTTGCAATGGCTGAATTTCTTGATTGACAAAAAATCATCAAATCTACCTTATTTGCTTCTTCTTGCAGATAATACCACTCGTTGAATTATTGTATGTGCGATGCATCTTCTCTAGCTTCTTTACACAAATCTTTGCGAGTTGCAATATCATCATCAACATCGCCATCGTCAAAGTTTGTCCTTTGTTGCCAGTTCAACGATTTCATCATCTGTCAGCAATCGATAGCCGTTTGCGTCCTCATCACATATTAACCATACGTTTATGTTATCTTTAGGCAACGAAAACTCAACAGTTGATTCAGCCATATCTTCATTTGTTACCGTATCATGCTGGGCTATCACGGGGGCATTTTCATCTTGAGTTGGTTCAGGCCATAATTTATTCCACGCTTTTTTCAGCGTTACTTCCGAAGAATCAGCCCAAGCATCCACAGCATTGTCGACTGCGTGTTTTAAATGGTATGCTTTCCAGACAGTGCAGCGGGAGCTTAATTTTTCACCTTCGATTTTCAGTTTCCATTTACTGTGGCGATTTTTGAACTTTTCCAACCAACCGCTGCTTCCTTTGAATGAAGGATCGCCAATCAATTTCAAGTTGAAAAACAACGCTTTTCCGTCAACAATTGGTCAAGACAAAGCAACATTTTCGCTTCTTTTTTGAATGAACCACAAATACAGAGCCGTGTCGAGTGATTTATTTGTGGCTTTTTTTCGTTGTCTTACGATGTTTTACCCGGCCATCCAACGATTGCATTTGCGAAGTGTACTTTTCAATTCCTGCAGCTTTTTTCTTTAAATCATTTATTGTTGTTCTCGGAACATCAATACTTTTTGTTCAATGCGACAGCAGAAACACCTTTCTTTAGTTCTGCAAAAATTTCTATTTTTTTTTTCAACTGACAAAACAACACGTTTTCTCTTTGATGCTCCAGATGTGGAAGGCTCCATTTTTCAAAACTTAATTGATCAAACGACTAAGTGACATAAACAATGATCGAATTTGAATCAAACTGAATTATGGTGACCCACAGATATTCACTGTAATAATTATTGTGCTGTGCGTTTTTATTTTCGGCTTGCGATTATAAAAATAGAACTCTAAAAGCACGGTATCATTTATCATATCTATTTAAATTAAAATTTATTCAAGAGCCCTGAATAAGAACAAAAATTATTTACGTAAAAAAATGCGGTGGTGCCATAACTGCACCTGACCCTGGCGGTTAACAGAGGTGACGGTTAATAGAGAGACGGATAATCGAGGTTCTACTGTATTTATATTTTTTTTACGTGACTTTGTCTTTGTACGTTTTATAGAAGCATCCCAATAATAAAAACTGTTTTTATTTCATTCAATGTTCTGCGATATCTTGTATAAAGTTTTTTTATTATTTTAGTTTTGGTCTTATTTGTACTACATAATATGATATCTTGATAGAAGGTTATCTCAAAATAAATATGGTTAAGTGATATAGATATATATGATATATATATAGATATTTTGTGAAAATCTAGTATATATATAAAAGAATTGTGTATAATGTTATTTGTAGGGCGAAAGGACGTTCGCCTCATTTTTAGCTGACAAATAGTATTTCTGACCTCAATTTACCTTTTAGTTTTAAACAATGATCTGTGAATAATCACGTGCAATACAAGCTATTTTCAAGGAATTTATAGATAGTCTACAGTTCAACGATTTCCTGACATTATTGGAGGTTTAGTTTTGTGAAAGCGTTTGTGTTAGGGAAATTGAAGAAGCACATATGAGTTTTTCAGGCGTTTTGGCTGAAAATTGATTCATAGTTTATTTTTATTGTGCAATAATAGGTGTATCGTCTGTATATTAGAAGTCCTAGTATCTATAGGTATGGGTTAATCGTTTGTTTATACACTGTAAGTGTCTTTATGCTATCCCAAGCGAGACCGTTCTTCATCTGCTATTCTTACCATCGAGTGATACGAAAAATATTCTATTGTGTAGGCATACACAGATAATTTTATCGTTTGTTATCTACGATGATATCATATAATTTTTGGAGAAATATCCTGTAATTTAAGGTGCCGTAAGCGGAATTTATATTGAAAAATACCACCCCTGATACCCGATATTTTTCGTACCCGTCTTTGCTGTCTTGAGTAAGATTTAGTATTTGTAAAGTACGCGATCTTCCCTATCTATAGCCACTCTCGTCTTATAATTTGAGATTTTTTTTTAATATCGGTGAAATCATATCATCGTCTCTTGTGCAAAAGTATTTTAAATAGCTGACAAAACAAAGATATTGGCCAATAGTTTTTGTGGTCGTTGGAGTTTTTGCCAGGTTTAAGTAAGGTAACAACTTTGGCTCGTCTCTAGACTTTGCGTATCTGCATAATTTGAATACAGTTGCTCATCATCCGGATAAGCCATTGTAGTGTTTTGGTTCAGATTTCGAAATTAACTGTGTGTTCAGATCCTCAAGGCCGGTAGTTGTATTATTTTTCATTTAATATGTAGATGGTGGATTCAATCAAGCTGACTGTTTTTGTCCTTTCTTATTTTAAGTTTTTCTTTGCTTCTTTTACGACAGAGATAGCAGATCTATATCTATAATAAGGTTTTCAGCGATCAGTTTAACACCAAATATCCTAGGTTAGGCCCTATATGTGTTTCCTGCACTAGAAATACGCCTGATTCATGTTTAGCGCAATGATGCGAATACAGAAAAAACATTAAACCAGTTATTTATAGATTTTAAACAAACACATGATATAATTATAAGAATAAAACTATGAAATACCATGGCAGAACAAGGCTTACCTAAGAAATTAATTAATTTAACAAGGGTGAAGGACGAAAACTGGACAAAAAGCTTTAAAAAAGGCGAACGAATTAGCGTAACAGCTGTTTTAAAAACTAAACAATATGAGACGAATTGGAGATATTATATTACACAAACTAAACCGCTTGGATACAAAAAATATCAGGAAATAATGATACGACAGAAAAGTCTAATGACTTTACAGCTAATTGCTACATAAATAGCAATGTAATGCAAATAGATGATTTTGTATATAAGATTAATAATATATTATAAATTATACCTATATAGATACAAATAGTAAAATAAAACTACAACTATTATACAATATAGTAAATACTTATTTAGATAAACGTAAAATGTTCCACTGAACGTTAACGATAAATGTTTTAAATAAAGGTTAAAACATGCTTTTCAATTCGCGGTAAAAGACTTAGTAGAGTTCAACACACAAGATAAATTCGTAACAAAATTGATATATCAGTACACGGTACCCGATACAGCAGCAAATTAATTTTAACAACAAATATGTAGGTTGTACTTTACCCCATTGGAATCATAGCATCCGCTATGGAAATTGGTATCTTCTTTAACATACAGCAACCACATGTGAAATTACGAAAGATTAATGTTGAATTAGGAAAACTCAATTAACCGTTGATCAAATATTCACTCTTATATACTTAATGAAAAATGTTGGGAATAAAAAAACATTAAGCTAGTTATTTATAAATTTTAAACAAACATTTAAATATGATATAATTATAAGATTGTGAATAAAATGTTATGGAAGAACTAGGCATACCTAAGGAAATTAACTGCCAACTTACTTTTAAATGTACAGTAGCCTCAAACAAGAAGATGCCATGTCTCCAATCGTGTTTACCATTGTTTTGGAGATCATCGCCCGGAAACTCTTATACCGAAAATCTCACAGTTTAATATCAAGGTCCTCACATTATACGGACTTTCGACGATGAGTTTAATATAGTAGGGAGTATAATCATTATTAACAAAAAACATTAATACATTCAATAGAAAAAAGCGCAAAAAAGGGTCTTCCAAATCAACGATGATAAAAAATATATGGCATCATAAGAGAACTACAAAACAGAATAGGACATAATATTTCATTAGACCAGTACAACTTTGAAATGGTTCATCGGTCTAAATATTTGGTATTTAAGAGCACTTTGAACAAAAACACTACAGAATAGGATAACAACAGAACACAAGCTGGCAGTTCCTACGTTTTAAGCAAAAAAATTAAATCCAAAATACATCCCGCAATACCAAAAATAAGAATCTACGTATGTAAGTGAAACACGGGCAATGAAAAACAAAATAAGTGCCGATTGAGCGTCGCAGAAAGAAGAATTCTTAGAGAAATATATGAATCTGTTATGAATAAGATTACAAACATTAACTTTGGCGTTGAGATTTAGTTTCTTGTAACGTTGCAATCTTTATCTTTGACCTTAGCATTAGTTCCCGGTCGTAAAACACTTCTGGGGGATTTTCTAGCAATCCTGATCTAATTAATACCTGAGTTTTACTTGCATTGTTTTATACATTCTGATTTTAGTAGTTCATATTAGACTTCTGGATTTAAAAGTGTTATGAGAGTTATATATGAGTTATATTAGTTTGCTACCTGAATTTTTCCTTTTATCTCTTATTTGACAAGGATATCGCGATATCTAAAACACTCCTATCTTTCAAAATTATACGTTACTCCTGTTACGTTACGTTACTCTTGTTACGTTATATCGTGTCTTTTGTTTGTTAATGAATATTTAGTTGGTTTTCTCGTTACTGACTATTATACAGTTTTTTTTTGCTGCTAATAGCATTATTGTATAGTATACTAATATTTAATGTATATATTAAATCTGGATAGTGGATAGATATTCTTTACTTTCTCGGAGAAATTATATTCTAACTCACAAAAATCCTATTAAATTGCCAAAACCGCCCTTGCATGTTCTATTTACTAATGAGAGGCAGCAGCAATATCAGTACCATAATAATGCGTATAGTCCTGGACTGGCTAATCGTAGGATGCATAGAAGCATGCATGTAGCAGTTTTCATGGTTTGATGCCTGCTTGCTGAAATCGGGGAGCAGATATATCAGAACCAAGGTAATGACTATAGTAATTGTTGCTTTACCGGCAAAATATTAAATACCAGAAGGTATAACGCTAGCAGTCTCACTGCGGCCTCGATGGAGAATGCAAAGTGAGACAACTTTATTATTATTAACCAACATTATATTTTCTAGTAAAATCATCATGATTTTACAGCAAGACAAATTTTCCAATGTTGGTAATTAAAACATCATGTAAGTACCACCAGGTTCCCTATGTTGGTATCCAACAAAATACTTGTAATAACGATACAGGAAACAAAACTCCAGAGATATAAAATAAATAAACCAGATATCTAATAAAATACAGATTCTTGATTCCAATAGTTAAAAAATTAACCAACAGCCTACCCAAACAGATATAACGTCCATTTAACATGTAATCCGTTAACGGTCCAAGGTACAAAGCAGCTCCTAGCATACTGCTGATGATATAGATTTGATAAGAAACTAAAACATAGACGAAGTGAAAACCAAATACAAGCAAATACACAGAAGAGACCAATTAAATAAACCTAGATAAAACAACTAGATAAAAAGTCAACAACTACAATTTCAAAAGTATAGAAGACTTTAAATATATTGGATCAATAACCACAGTTAATAATACCGCCACTGGAGGAATAAAGAGCATAATATAAACTTTAGACCTATTTTAAGACCAAAGAAGACTTAAAACTTCAGCGGCATTTTGACTGACTGTACAACTTTTTTCCAATTTGTTCGGTCTTTCATCAACATAGGGTCAAATAGAATGTTCATTTTGCGGAGATCTGCTTGGATGTTATCTCTCCATCGCATTCTGGGACGTCCGAGTAGTCTTTTGCCTGTGGGAATCTCCTCCCACACCAATTTTACAAGTCTTTCGTTATGCAATCTGTACACGTGCCCTGCCAATCTTAGTCGCTATGATTTAATTTCTTGGACTATATTGGCGTCGCTGTAGAGAGCTTTTAATTCGATATTAGTTCTGATCTTATACTGGTTTGTGGTGATGTCATGGTGAAGTTCAAAAATGTTTCTAAGTATTTTTCGTTTAAAGCGTCTGAGCTTTTCTTCGTTTGCTTTGGTCATGGTCCACGTTTCGCATTCGTATGTTAATACAGGTCTGACGATAGATTTATAGATTTTGATCTTTGATTTTCTTGTGAGATTTTTTGATTTTATGAGCTTATACAGTGCAAATAGACAGCAGTTTGCAGATTGGATTCTGTCTTTTATTTCTTCAGTAACATCGTTGTCAGCTGTGATTACGGCCCCCAGATACTTAAAAGTACTCTTTCGAAATTGAATTTGTTGACCGTCACATTTTGTCCTATTCTGTCTCTTCATGTCGTTCTATTTATACACATATATTATATATTTCGTCTTATCTTCATTAATCTTCAGCCCTACTTCACTTGTTGCTCCTTCCACCTATTTGGCTTTCTTCAAAAGTGCAGATCGCAGGGTAATTATCGCCCACAAGTAGCGTCCACTTGGCAAAATAAATTCTATAAAACCCCATTTTTTTAAGGAGAGCTGTTCCACTTGCCAAACCACACAGACCTGTGTTCGAGTTCTAATGTCTTTAGTTACGTGCTAGTGTTTTGCTGCATCCATCCTACATGGTAAAGTACAATACACCATATTTATTTTGTTGTATGCATAGTCTATACATCAAGTACTTTTACTTGCTATTGCATTATTTCATATTGTGTCGCGATTTGAACCTTTTAATTGAACTTTATTTTACTTTCGTTTAAAAATTATAAACTTTTTTCATAGTGTGAGCTTTATACCGTTGTGTATTATACAAGTATTCTATTTCTTTTTATCGTATTGAGTCATTATTCAGACAAAATATTTAAGTCTTATGGTAACTTGATTCTGTAATAAAATTCATGGCAGACGACAAGCGGTTTCATAATCACTAAACATATATATTTCTTTATGGGTTCATATGTTTTACAGTTATGGTATTATGTTCGGTCTTATTGTTTTATATACTTTGTCGCTTGTATAAGCTATCATTATCTTGCCTTTCTGTATTTTTCGTTTTCAAGCTTATTTTAATTATATAGACGTTAATCATTTAAAAGTAAATGAATATTTTTTTTGTCACTTGGTTTAAATATAGTTCTTATTGCTTATTTATTTTTATTCGTAATACCCAAGTCGAAAGGGAGAAACCAGCGAGACGAATTTTAGATTAAACATAAATTATACATGTCTCGTTTCTGATGGATGGCCACCTATATTACATACATATATGTATATGTACAAAAAGCAACACTTATTTCAGTTCGTACGATTTGCAGTAATTTTTTTATTGTTATTTCGGGAATTTCACGTTAATACTCTGTTTCTGTTGTTCCGCTTATTTATTTGAGATATGTTACTTCTTTTTCTTTTTCACAATAAGCAATTCTGCTTGTTCATTGGCGGACTAATACCTTTATGGAAGGTTGTCACTTCATCTTTTGCGCGGAAGTCCGATACTTCTTTTGCCGATTGGTGACTTATCTCTTGCTATTTTGACGACACGAGTCTCCTCCATTTTGCATATGTAGTTATTCCATTTTTTACTTCTATTTTGTGTCCATATATTTATACACTGTATGGTAAATTTTCTTTTAATGTTTTCCCTTCTCTTTCTTCTATTTCCTGTAATTCTTCTCAGTACTTTCATCTCTGCCGTTTCCATTATTCTTTGCGTTGTGGCTGTGTCGGGTCTTGTTTCTGCTGATGCCATCAATTTCTATTTTACATCTGGTTGGTTCTTTGCTGACTACTATTGTTTTAGTTTTTTGAGATGAGATTCTCATATTAAATTCTTTTGCTCTTATATTAAATCTGTGGACCAGTCTTTGCAAACTATCTTCATCTTGGGCTATTAATGCATAACAGAGTATTTTGATTTCTTTGTTTTCCATTTTGTATCCTCTCCGTTTGTTAACGATTTTCATGATATCATCCCCTTGTCTCGTTCCGCTGCCAATTTTTATAAGTTTTGTAAGTTGTCCATCTATTCTGACTTCCATTTTGTTCTTTTGATAGATGTTTTCGATAGTTTTTATAATATTTAGGGGATCTACTCTATTATACATAATATGGATTACATATTTCAGTCTTACTCTGTCAAATGGTGTCTGTAGGTCAATCAGACACAGAAATGCTGATCTATTATACTCTAGTGATTTCTGAGCAATTTGCTCTATAGCGAATATTGCATCTGTACATGATCTTCCACTAAAAAAAATCCGCTTGTTTATCTGCTAAACTGTAAAATTTTAGTTGTAAGTTTTAGTGAAGTATTTAACAAGTTTATACCACTGTAGTTTTCGGTTTGTTTTTATCTTCTTTTTTGACTAGTAGAATTAGTTCGCTCGTTCTCCATTCTTCCGGTATTTTATTTTGTTTTATAATTTTATTACGTAATGTTGGTAATTGTTCTGTCATTGCTGCTCCAAAATATTTCAGTACTCGTTTGGTATCTCGTCTTTACCTTCTGCTTTTCTATTTTTCAGAGTTTCAAGTATTTTCCGAACTTCCTGTACATTTATATTAGGTTCTTTATTTGTGGTAATATCTGGTGTTTCCGGTTTCAGCGTCGTTTGATCTTCTCCTGCATATAGCCTTTTTAGGTAGTCAATCCACGTATCCTTTCTTTGTGTTTTAGTTCTATTAGTTTCTTTACCCCTTATTCTTTGACCTCTTATGAAGCGCCCTATTTCCTTTTGTAGACCGTAAAAATATGTTTCATTTCTTTCAGAAAACGGTCGACGTGTATTTCAGGTAAGCTTTTTTATTTTCTTTACATTTTTCCTTCACTTCTCTGTACAAAACCATGGAGTTCTTCGCCTTGGCAAAGATTTATTTTTATTTATATTTCTTTCACCAAGAACTTTTTGGCCGAGGCTAAGATATAAGACCTCATTTTTGCCCAGCTTTCTTCGACTCCATCACTTTCTGTGATACATGTGTTTCTGCTTTTTTTTGGTTATTCTTTTTTGGAATAGGTATCTTGTGGAGTCATCCTAAAAGCTTTCGACTTTTATCTTTGTAGTGTATTCTGGTATTTTGTTCAATCAATCACATATATGTGTTTTCATTCGGATTTTGTACAATACCAATTTCTGATCGCTTCCTATTTCTGCTGATATTAGTGCTCTTACATTCAAGATTTATGAGGTCAATAATTCTCTATTCGACCGAATATAGCCCATCATAGATCTTTGTCCTCTACTGTTTTCAAAAGTGTATTTGTATTGTTCTTTTTGAAGGAAAAATGTATTATTAATATGTATCTCGTTTATGCCGCTGAGGTCCGTCAGAAGGTTTCCGTTTTAATTTCTGATATTTTCGTTATATCGCTGTTTTATTCCTGGAACTATATCATTGCCAACATAACAAATGATGAATATATAATGATTATATATTCATCATTTGTGGTCTCGTTTTTTTATAGTATGAAGGTGTTCGTAGAAGTTTTCGCTTGTGGTGGTATCTTTGTTGTTCTCTGGTGCATGGATTGCTATCACATTTAGAGATTTGATATTCAGTTTAATTTTTACACTTACTATTCTTTCCGAGCTATTTTTACATTCTTATACTTAATGTAAAAAATGTTTGTGTACTAACAGGGCGACTCCTTCTTTGGCTCTGGTTTCTTTCGCAACACCACTGTAAATCATCAGATAGTCATCTAGAATAAGTTGCCCTTTTCTTTTTTCTTTGTATCTTTTAGCCCACATATGTCTATATTTTTACAGGCTCTTTTGTAATTTCCTGTTCTCTTGTGTTTAAAAACTTAACGTACCAAGTACCGATACAAAATATATTTCTCGTTTACCATAAATTCGTTGTCCTTTTTCTCCCGTTAGTTGTCGTAATAAAATAATTCCTGTCCCGAGGCATAATCCTGTTTCTATGAACTGTATGGTTTTAAAGTCTATCAGTAGGGTGCTAAACTGGCTGTAGACCTCCTCCTTATTTATCCGGGCTTGGAACCGATAACAGTTCTGTCGAGCTACTGGATTCACCCAATAAAATTGCAGGCGGATTTGAGATATGTTACTGAAAAATGTTTTCATTCCTCTCTAGCGATGTACTTAATCTCCATTAATTCTTTGATTTATTTTACTGAGATGTTACTGAGATATGTTATTCATATCTCTTTAAGGATGTACTTAATCTCTATTAATTCTTTGATTTATTTTTTGTCCTTTTTCACATCTGGCACAAGTATTTTATTTTTCTTGGCATTTTACATTTACCTCTTTTTATACTTACTTTACTTTCCGTGTCTGGAACACCAACAGCTTTAAATTTTGTATTTCCAATGGTTCTCTCATCTCTGTGCATGATAGATGGTGACTATTTTAAACCGCGCTACAGTCGCAGGTAGCGTCCTCCTGGTATCCCCATTTCTTCAGGTTACTAGCACAACGTGAAATGCCAGTTCTTAGTATAGCGCTTTCCATGGGATACCTCTTTTGATAGATGAGTTTATTTTCTTTTTCTCAAACAGTCTCTTTTATTTCAGTTTTTATGATAGTATTCTAATTTTTTAAATTATTTTAATATTTTTCCCACTTGGTTCTTTTGTTGCATATAGTGCTTTAGCCTAATTTGATAATTTTTTCCTTCCAGTCATTAAATTTTCATGGTTTGTTTATATTTGTTTATAATAAAATTGTTTTCTTTCACAGTGAATTTTTCCAGTTTAATACTTGTTTCTAATGAAAATTTTTGTTTTTCAAAATGTAGTTATATCAGCGATTTGTGTCCGCTTGGTAAAAGTATAATTTTGTTGATCTTATTTACTGAAATGTGTTATTGTTTGTGTAGTCATTTTAGGCGCAGAAATTTTTAAGTGTTCTCCATTTTTATTTTGTATACTTTCACAGATTTACTTCATGCCTGGTACTATGTCGTTACCAAATCTTGTATTTATATCTTTTATGGTGATTAATGCAATTATTGTTTTTATTCTCACCATCTGTTTAAGATTTTCGAAATATTTAACTCTGATTTGTATTGGTAGCATTTTCCTAGCAACATGTGGCTATGTTATGTGGATTATGTTATGAGCAACAATATAGATTTTAATCTATATTGTTGCGTTTTTGTTTCATCCACTAGGATTTGCCTAGAGACGCAGTTAACATTTTTAATGTTATTTATTCCTCATCGTATGGTTTTATTGCTGTTGTTGGAGCTCTGGCATATATGAGTGAGGTATTGGCCTAACTATTTCTGTCCTGTGACCTTTTTGCCTCATTTAAATGATGCACATGTCCTTATGACAATTTAATCTATTAATTCTGTTACCAGTTTTTCCCTTGTTGTTTAATGCTGTAATATTACAGATTGCTATTATTTATTTATTTATGTTTACTCTTACTTCCAAATATTTCTTCGTATACCGTTTTTAGTTCTGTCCTTGCCAGGAGATAATCCTATCAAGAATCCCTCCTCATTTGTTCTGGCTGGGTAATTTGTATTGAACTCGAAATTTATACCTTATTAAAAATGTAGAATAATAAAGTTTTTTAAATGAATTTACTTATGATTAAATTTTACATGCTGACGAAGTTTAAGTAAAATATTCATGAAATTCCTCCATGACTAAATTGATCGATATTTAAATATATTTCAAGTTCCAAAATGTAGCTGCTGTAAAATTTGAAAATCTACTGCTAATACAATTATTGGCAACATCGCAGGAGTTAAGAAGTGTACGCAAAATGGTAAATACGGATCCCAAAAATGGTTTATCCTGCTGTGGAGTCCACTTACTCCTACATGTTGGTCGGAGTCTACATAGAGCGCTACTCAGATAATAATATACACGGTGTATATTCTACTGGAGTTAGTATAATACCGTTTTAGTACGGAGCCTACATTAACCGCTAGAAGTATATATATATATATTCTTTTTTTACTACTAAACAACACACACGAAACAACACTTCTCAATACATAAACAAATTTCAGTTTTTATAGGTTGACAGTTGACAGATAAACTATTTAGAACATGGCGGATCATAACGGAAATTTGGATTGCGAAAAAGCCCATCGTTTCGCTTCTTGTTGGGTGGTGTATTTTGTGATTATAGTATTATTGTTTATCTGTGGCGTCGCATAAGGCTGGAAAACTCTAGGAGTGGCGTCAAAATTGAGTAAATTACTGTTTCTGGTTATTTGGTTTTCAAATATTTTAATTAAACATCCAATATTCTTATTAGTAACTAAAATTTTTAGTAATATAAAAAATCAATATACAACCTAGTTACAGTGTATAAATAAATGTAATAAAGCTTGTAACAGAGTTAAAATTACTGTAAAATTATATTGGAAACACCTCAATGTTAAAAAAATTATTGTGTTTTAAAATTGTTTTAATATTATAAACTAAATTATAGTTTCTAAACTTTATTTTATTTATTTTGTTATCTAAAAATAGTTTATTTACTTGATTATTAATGGATTTTCAATATAAATAGTTTTATAGTCGAAAGAATTTTGAATACCAATAAAAAATTTTTAAATTACCAATACGTTTTTATTGTATTTCAGCTACGGCAGTATCAATTCACTCACACCTATTGGTAATTACAACTCGAAATTAACGAAATATAATGATTAACTTATTTTAAGTGGTTTAACGTAATAACATGTGATATTAAATGTAAATGTAACAATAAAAATATAAAAAATAAATGTCTATAAAGTAATGAATTCTTATTTAAAAAAGTGTTAAATGAAACAAAAAATGTTTACCTTTGAGAAAATGCAGATAAAAATAAATAGTATTATATAAATCATAATCAGTTTTTATAAGAACTATACATTAAAGTATATCGGTATTTAAAATGTATCAATTATTATTTAATTATTATTAATTATAAATTAAACTAGCGATGGTGGGCAAAAATATATTCTCTCTTCCGACTTTGGCATTAAAGTCTCCTGTTATTATTTCGATGTCTTTTTTGGGCACTCATAACAAAAGGTATTTTACAGGGTTGGTAGTAAACCCAGTTGGGTAGTTTTTGGAGGGCCATTTTACCATCTCTCGTAAGTTCCCGACCAAATTTCCACCTGGTTGGATACCGGATATCCGGTTTCCACTTGGGTTGCTCGGTTTAGAGGGGACACCTGCGTGAAGGTGAGATGAACACTGAAGATGGAATATTTACTTAAAAAAGAATAATTCTCAGGAGTTGGCTGTATAGCATATAGTTAAAAAGCTTGGACATCGAATTAAATGGTGGTTATGTTTAAATGGATTAAACCATACTTACAATTGTTAAATTATCTGGCAATATACCGATAGACTTAGATTGCCTACAGTGTAAATTGGTCCCTACTCAAAATAGTTTTCTACATTAGAACTGTAAAAATGTTAAATGGTATTTTAAAAAATGCCCATTTCAAAAACGTTCTGTGATTTAGCCCGAAAAGGTTTTTAAATAAACATACCTTTTTTAAATGAGAAGATAAATTATTTGTCTACATATTCTGTAATCAAAGTAACATTTATATGCCACCATATAAATTTACCATATTTTCATATAACTTTGGTCAATTTTAATAATGCGTGTGCTTTTAATCTCTAAGTATACAAACGGTAACATGAATCAAAACACAAATTACAATCTGACTCATCGCATTCCGTGAGCTTAAAACAATTTGGAACTTATTTTAAATCAAAATCATCTAAATATAACCTCTCCCACGTTACCAGATATGAATCAACAAACGTTTTAACATTATCATTAATTCTGAAAACAAAGCGTTAATAAGTGGTACGAAATAGTATCAAGTAAGTATGGTTGGAAGCTTTCCAAAAATTCGTGCGTATATTTTTGCGTTAATTTTGAACAAAACGTATTAGTAAGGTGAGCTTTGTGTGGATAGGTGTGTCATATATACTTTAAAGGCAAAACCAAAATAGTAAGTATATTGAATGTTTTATTTTATCATATTTTACATATTTATAGTAATATTATATATTACTATTAATTCATTAAAAGCTTTTTATTCGATTTTATACAAAATAAATAGACTTTAATAATTTTTTATTATTTATACTTCATTACTATGATTTACTTTAATCATTTTTAATTTCTTACAAATTAGAGAGGACTTGAGAGATCCTTGTCTGTCTATTTGTTCATCTGTCCATCCATATCTCTGACTGTCTGTCTATAATATGTTTGTGCAATAATACTTGAAGAAAACTTATGAGCTACTTTATTGAAACTATTCTACATACTGCAATACGTTCCTATTGGTCCAAGGAAGAACCTCGTTGAATTTGTAATAAAAAGTCATCAAAATTCTAGATAATTTTCGATAGGATTTAGGCACAATAGAAATCCCGATAAAGTTTCTTTTTCCATCTTATTCAAAGATGTTAAGACATCATTCATGACATTTACATCTGCTTTATAAACCACAACAGCCGTCGGTGGGATTCTTCTTCTTCTTCTTTTTCTTCTTCTGCTTCTTCTTCTTCTTTATAAGCAATTATGCTTATTCATTGGCGGATTAATACATTTATTGAAGGTTGTCACTCCATCTTTTGCGCAGTCATCCGATAATTCTGCCGAGTGGTGAAGAATATGCCCCTACTGCAGAAAATAAATATGACAATGATGTCGAATCATTCTATAGCCAATTAAAACAGACACTTAAAAATCTAAAAAGTAACGAAGTCACATATATTATTTGAGATTTTAACGCAAAAATTGGCCAAGGCCGAAGATCTGACCTGGTAGGTGAATATGGACTAGGGAAGAGCAATGAAAGAGGCGATAGATTATAACAGTTCTGTCAAGAACATGACGTGATAATCGCAAATACATGGTTCAAATTACACAAAAGAAGGTTATACACATGGAAGGGATCAGAAGGGACATATCCTGGTGCAGATATCGGTTCAGACCATAACCTGTAATAACTGACATCAAAGTGAAGCTCAAAAAAGTCAAAGAAAGCTCCAAAACACCAAAATAAATATTTCAATATCCAACAAAACGTTAATAGAAAATGACTTAAACAATGAGCTAAAGAAATCAATAAATGAAAACAGCACGGAAATATGGAACACATTTAAAGATCTTACCTTGAAAGTAATAGAAAAATATTCAACAACGTTACACATTCACAAAAAACAACAATGGATGACTGATGAAATCCTGGAATTAATGGAGCAGAGAAGGAAACTGAAAGGTGGCTAAAACCAAAAAAAAGGTGGCTAAAGAAAAATGAATGGAGGATAAATGCAAGGAATTAGAAAAGTTGAATGAAAAACATGATACGTTTAATATGTTTAAAAAAGTTAGAGAAGTAGCTGGTCTTTATCATAAGAAAACTCCACATACTATAACCGATTCGTCAGGAAAAATGATAATATACGAACATGAAATTCGAACAACCTGGTGTAATTATATAAGTGAACTGTATAATGATGATAGACCCGAAGAACCGGAGACTTTAGTTGAAGGTGAAGGACCAGAAATACTAAAATCAGAAATACTGCATGCTATAAAGTTAGCAAAGAACAAGAAAGCCGTTGGCCCTGATAACATACCGACAGAGATGTTAAAGCTTATAAATGAGGAGAACATTGGAATACTGGTCAAACTTTTCAATGATGTTTATTCGACTGGTGATATCCCTGAAGATTGGTTAAAGTCCGAATTCATAACACTACCAAAAAAACAACGTCCGAAAAACTGTAGCGATTATAGAATGATAAGCCTTATGAGCCACACTTTAAAAATATTTCTACGCATCATCCACAGTAGAATCAGAGATAAATGTGAAGCAGATCAGGATGAAACACAATTTGGCTTCAGAAATGAACTGGGAACTCGGGACGCCCTCTTTGCACTAAATGTATTACTGCAGAAATGTCGAGATCAAATGAAAGACGTCTTTGCTGTATTTATTGACTATGAAAAGGCCTTTGATCGAGTACAGCATCACAAATTAATTACAATATTAAAAGATAAAGGAGTTGATAGTCAAGACATACGATTCATAGAAAAGTTATACTGGCGTCAAACAGCGACAGCTTGCATAAACGGAAAATCAACAGAAATATGTAAAATACAAAGAGGTGTCAGATAGGGTTGTATACTATCCCCACTGTTATTTAATTTATATTCAGATAGAATTTTTAGAAAAGCGCTGCATAATTTGGAATGGGGCGTGAAAGTTAATGGAATTCTGATAAATACAATCAGATATGCAGACGATACAGTTATTTTAAGTGATGACATAAATGGATTACAATGCCTTTTAAATGCCATTGATACTGTGGGAAGAGAGTTTGGTCTAAACATAAACTGTTCAAAAACAAAACACATGGTGTTTAGCCGTTTAGCACATCAAGATGCACGATTATATGTTGATGGTCATATAATTTCAAAGAGTGTCCAGTTTTAAATATCTTGGTTGCCATATTACTGAACAACTAGATCCAGATCAAGAGATAAAATGTAGAATCGAGATAGCCCGCACGACATTTTTAAAAATGAGGTCATTCTTCTGTAATGATAACTTGAAACTTCAACTTCAAAAGCGTATGGTTAAATGCTACATTTGGTCAGTCCTCTTATACGGTGTCGAAGCATGGACATTAAAAATATCCACCATTAATCGTCTGGAGGCCTTTGAAATGTGGCTGCACAGACGTATACTAAAAATTCCATGGACGGCTATGCTGACAAATGTGACAGTCCTTGAGAGAGCAAATGCTGCTCGCGAGCTGCTTGATAACATCAAATGTAGAAAGATGGCCTATTTTGGACACGTAGTAAGGGGAGACCGATATAATATTCTTTAACTTATTATGATGGGTAAAATCGAAGGACGCAGAGGAATTGGTAGAAAGTAGGCCTCTTGGTTGAAGAATATCAGAGAGTAGACAGGAATAAAGAAAGCTGAGCAACTCTTTAGAATAGCTCGAAACAGAGACAGTTTCGCCATGTTAATCGCCAACGTCAAGAGGACTTGATAGGGCACGTTAAGAAGAAGAAGAAAAATCATTAACACTTCTTTGGTATCTTAGATTCTAGACTTGTTAAATCATATTATTTTTTGTAATGGTTTTACATCTTTTAATTTTTTTTATCAAAACTGAAGTCTATTTTTTTTTCTTAATTTATTTCTCTTGTTACACAACATTCTTTATTAATTCAATTTTGATTAATATAAAATACATTATAGTAAGAAATGGTTAGGCTGGAAACAAGATACGATCCTATCCACGGATATGATTACACTTATTGGCCCGATTCAAGATATTTTAGAGATTACCGATTTTCTCCACCAATTACGTGGGCGGATGACTGGAGTAGTAGATCACGAGTATGGTTCCCGTACTACTGGTCAACTCGTAGACTATTCCAACATTATATGGACTACCGACCTTCCTCAAGGTCTCTTCGATCTCAACGAGTAAGTTAGCTTTTTCTCATAGTGTTTATATGTTTCGGATATTAACTACAGTGATAGAAACTTGCACTTGTTGTATGCAGCAAATACGAAATTATTATAAAAAAAGGCGTCTGATCAATAATTCAAGACCCGGAATAGGAACTCTTACCAAGTCAGTATTCCAGATCGACCTCGGTTCTCTGTCTTGGTTTACAATGTTTCTTAACTTTTGGTGGTGTTTCAACTCCAGCGTTCATCGATGGTAGTTTTGGACAGCTGGTGGAATAGGCATGCGTAGAGATGACAAGCTGACTGCAAGTGCTAGCGGGGCGATATTTACATAACTTAGAAATTTCAGCTTGCGTTTTTTAATTGTATTCAAAATTTTCCACTGTTAAGATTCTGGTAATCACATTTATGTCAGTAACAATAAAGTTAGCAATTTCATGCTTCCAGTTTAAAAAAATGTCCAGGTTTCACTACATAACACAAAAGCAAATACACATAAAACTCGAGTATGTTGCAATTCGTTTTGTAAGGCAAATCTCCCAAAGATGATGCCCTTTATAACAATTGTTGTTTGAGTGTATGTGGATGAGCGGTCACACCATCTCCTCAGGTTTTTCAGCCACGTCTTTCACCTGATCTTTTACCGTGAACTTTACCTTCTAATATAATTTGGAATTATTCATATCTTTCACCTCTTAACACATCATCCAAGTATTGGATTTTTTTCTCTTTGATTATGCCCAGTAATTCTTTTTGCTTACTTATGCGCCTAAGTACCTCATCATTGGTAACTTTTTCCATCCATCCATCTAATGACACTACAGCCCAAGCCGGGCCTTGGCCTCCTTAATTAAACCTCTCCAAACATCTCTATTTACTGCTGTTCTTTTCCATGAACGCGTTTTTAGGAGATTTTTGGCATCCTCATCTACCTCGTCTTCCCATCTCTTTTTTGGTCTTCCAACAGGTCTTTTGCCTTGCATTCTTGCGTTTAGTAATTTTCTGGAGATTCTGTTCTCATGCATGAGGGGGACCCGCCCGCCCGATAGTAATCTCTGCAGTCTAGTGTATTGTGCTAGTGTTGGTTTAGTGTTCAGTGTTGGTTCAGTGTATTTCATGGATGCAAAAAGTTGGTAACTTTTTGCATCCATGAAATTCTCAGCATCTGTCTGTATATATACATTTCAAAGGCATCTATTATTTTTTCTGTTTCAGAGTCCATTGTTCAACTTTTACAGCCATACAACAAAACAGAGAAAACGTAACATCTGATCATTTGAATTCCAAGCTCTAGACTAAAATCTGATCTTATAAAAAATGTTTTCATGTTCATGAGTGTTATCCTTGTTTGTTCGATTCTTGATAGAATTTCTTTTTTTTTATTACACTGGTTATTGATACTTGAAAGTAGCTTTATTGCAATTATTTTGTGTAAGTTAACCTGTTTAGTACATAATATGGTACTTCAATACGGCATGTATTATGTTTCATAACTATTTATCAAACAAAACTTTGAAGTTTATCCACTAAACAATTTTAATGTGATATTTAGACTTTTTTAGTGTTTGTATCACTAAAAATGACATTTGGACCACTAATCACGTGTTTAATTTTGATATCGTGATATTTTTATATTATTATATTATATATGTTTTTTTTAACGTTAAGAAAGTGTATCCATATCCTCCATATCCATTACTACACCTTAATATTCACTTTTTTTCTAGTATATCTTCGTCTGTATTGAATTAGACCAGAAAGAATGTTTTCGAAGTTCTTTAATTGTGACAATATGATTGGTATATCAATAACATAATATCCCTAGGTGTGTTAAATAACTTGCACTTAAATATACCAATAGAGTTCAAATTGACAAAGACGTAACTTTCCTTGTGGATAGACTCTAGGAATTCCATCTTCCATCTAGTTCTTTTAGCACTGTTGTGGAATGTGACCAAATTCCTCTTTTATACCCATGTTTTTTTACATTCGTTAATTTTATCAATACAGTTTTTGTCCACTTGGTAGCTTAATGGATGTTTAGAGGTTAATGCATCCTTGTTCTTTTTCTTCTTCTTCTTCTTTCTCTTTATAAGCAATTCTGCTTGTTCATTGGCGGATTAATACCTCGATGGAAGTTTGTCACTCCATCTTTTGGGCGGTCGTCAAATACTTCTTCTGCCAATTGGTGAATTATCTTTCTTACTATTTTGACGACACTGGTCTTCTCCATTCTGCTTATGTGTTTATCCCATTCCTTTTTTCCATTTTGTGTCCATTTATTTATACACTGTATGTTACATTTTCATATAATGTCTTTACTCCTCTTTCTATCTCTTAGCGAATTTACTGTAATTCTTCTCAGTACTGTCATCTTTGCCGTGTCGGGTCTTGTGTCTAAGGCATATTTCATTATTGGTCTTTTACTGGCTTTATAAATTCTGGACTTTATCTCAGAGTTAATGTGTCTGTTTTGCCATATAGTGTTATTAAGGCATTCTGTCAGCCTATTTGATTTTTGTACTTGATCTCTCACTTCTTTGTCCATTTTGATTTCCACTTTGAAACTCGTTTTCAAAAAATAAATACTAAACGTCAAAGTAAATAATTTTTAGTTATAATTTTCGTGAATTCGCCTTAAATATACATTGCTTCATTAAATACTTTAAGCGTTTCAGATCTAAGTTTCGGCAGCTCATTAGTACAAGATTGTTCCATCAAGTTGCTTTACTCCTTTTTTCTCATGTTTGCGATCAATTTGTTAAAAAGCATCGAGTATTGTCTCCTGTATGTCAAGAGCATCTAACTCCAGTCCCATATGGTGCGTGGTCCATCTTTCAGAGAGAACGCAACTACGCAAGTTCACTTTTAGAGTGGTCATACTTTGTTCCTTTTTTCTAATTTTTGGCTAAGCCGGTACAATTTTTGTACAAGTAATATTTTTTGATTTTACGATATCATTGTGTAAAATATTTATTCATAAACCTGAAAAAAAAATGAACATATAATAAAGATGACACAAAGATTTTTGAAAAAATTTTAGTTGACCTAATAATGTAATTCTTTTTTTAGCTACGACACGATTTATATTTTTAAACTAGACTCCAGGAAAGTTGCATCCTAAGGAACTAGACAAAATATTTATTATTATACTATAAAAACTGAATCACGAAGACTACAAACTAAGAAAATTATTATTTCCATGCAATTTATATTTGTATATATGTATTTTTTGAATTTGTGTTAAATAAAAAATAGGACAATGAAAACATTTATTAAATAAACGTTATTTAAACATATATCTCTTGTATTTGTTACTTTCACTTCCAGATAAATATTGTCCTATCTGACAGATAGTTATCTGAAGGACAGACATTTTTATCCTTCTTTCACACAATACTTAATTCATGTCACACACCAATATTTAATTCATTTTAAAGAAATCATAATAATGTTTTTAATCTGTTTTGATTATACAATTTGTGGTGCAGAAATAAATTATATTATGCAAGGAAAAATTTATAAACGAATAAAAAAATAATACATGTTTAATGACTCTTCTCAGGTTTTTCTATAACGCTAAAATATTATATAAGGTTAACTCAAACATTTTTTCAAAAAATTCAGTAATATCTTCATTTAGTAATTCATTTTCAGAATTGTCTCAATTTTGATCTCCCGCATGATTATACTCATAGAATGTTACTGTAGATTGAAACGGTTAAATCTTTTCAAACTTGCAGCCACTTTCACTGGATAAAATAATACCTAAACCTTCTTTTCCATACAAAAAAAATATGTTACATGTTTGGTTTTAATGTGAAATTCAATATAGATATTGGATTTGGATTGTTTACTGTTTTACTTCTTAAAAAATGGCTTTATTTTACAATCAGAATCTCCTTATAAGAATCTATTTCTATGATCTCCATTTAAACTTTTATCAAGACTACAGAATTGTTTATTGCTACCTGGTAGGTACCTAGAAAACATATGCAAGAAGTATCACGAAATTATCAGAATTTAAAAACAATATTCCATATATTTTATAGAACATTTATTAAAAGTTTTGAAAATTTCCTTTTACACTCTGGATATTTTGTAGACTTACCCTTTCTTATATAGAGTTTTTTTTATATAGAAATTAATTTTATAATTATTAAAAGAATCCGATAACCTAGTTACTGTGTGCATATTTTTCATTTTCGAATCCCATACTTCTATTATTGGATCCATAACACCAATATCTCTTGAAAATGGCTAATTAATCAATTTTTTAATTATTAAGATTAAGAAAATATTGAATGCCTAAACTAAGTCAACGAAAACATGTATACACCTACTTTTATAATCATTTATTAACAACCATTTACAATATTTCTCAGAGTACAGATTACTATCGGTTTAGGTTAAAATTAAAATGTTTAATTTTGCATCAAATATAATATTCGTGTAATAACTTTATAAACAATAAACATCATACTGATCATACTCTCCGATTTTATTAAATCTTTTAGTATCCATGTCTCTAGCCTACAATAAATATAATTTATTTTCCAGATAACTTTTTATTCAGTACTTTATTTGTCAGTTTATCTGCTAGTTCATCTGTTCAGATTTCTTTCATATAAATATTATTAATATTATTTATTAATTACATTAATATGTAATTAAATATTAACCTTGTAATTTGAACTAAATACCAAACATTAATCAAAACTATGTAATAACTATCTTATAATAAACAATTTAAATACTTTTGGCTATTTTGGATTTTTGAACGATATTACATTTTTGTAATACTTATTCTAATACTTTATCTTATTTGGTATTCAGATTTATGTAGAAACCTATTTAAATAACATAAGGTGTCGTGGTCCCGAAATACCTAAGGATGATACATACAATCGTAAGTAATATGTTTATTATATTAAAATTTGGATATACCTGTTACATAAAAGTAAATTGTATGGACTATATGGAATAGATACTCAAATGTGTATAGATATAGATGTGTATAGACATTTTGGGTTTGTAGTCATCTATTGACCTTTAAGTGAAACTATTAAGGGTTTGTTAAGTTTGTTGAGTTTAGTTAACTGTTTATCAAAACATGCTATAAATTAAAAAAACTGCATTATATAATAAAGATGTTGTATCCTTACAAGCTTACCTAATCCTTGTAAGAATGCTAGTATAAAATTAACAGTATAACTTAACATAACGTCATTTTATTTTATTTGCTTTTCATTTTCCTTCTTACATTCCTTCTTACTCAACTTACAAACATATACTCGGTCGATAATTCCATTATGGTATAGAATATCCAAAAACTTATGTAGCAAAAATATAGGCAATAATATCCTATATAAGGTATTGAGATTTTAGATACTTAACTATGACATTATGAGTATCTTATTCTTTGTCCACAAAGTAAAAATCAGACCAAAACTTACATTGTTCTTTAAACATAAATAATTTGAATATTTCTTTATAAACATTATTACACCAGATTCTAGTAAAACATAATATTTCAGAAAACGATTTACTTGGACTACCCCTATCCAATCAAGGCTGTGGACTATACTTACTACCCCCAATCTTACAAAAGCTACACCCGCTTTCGCTCTACTATGACTACTACTGGCCCCTCAGCAGTCTTAACCGCTATAGCTCCTACTGGCCTTACTACCCCTACCACAGATACTTGTACCACAAGTATACTTTGCCCTCTGATAGATATTATCATTTAAAAGGAGTAAGTATACTCGTGCCATGCGAAATACAAAAGGTAAGTGATTAAGCTGTCGAAATGGTTTGAGATTTAATTGTCCACGTTAAATGAAATGTGAGGATATGTTTCTGTACCAGTGGAATCGAGTAATGTGGTATTTGTTATTTTTTTAACTCCTTTTTTTGTATAGTCCGTTCTGCAATAAAATAAAATAATCACAGAATACAAAACATCATACAACATATTTCATTATTATAAAAAGAATCATAACTTAAAGCCATATTCTAATTGATATGCATATAATAAACATATACATAAACATAGATATACATAACAAATAGTCAGTTAGCTGATAACTAAGTCTTTTTCTTCTTCGTGTTCAGCTTCTTCCTTTTTAGAAGTCCCCTGATTGACCCTGATAGGTCTCCTGATAGAAAAAAATCGACTCCTAGTCAAAAAACCCAATTCAAAACAAATCCCGCCTAGACTACTACGTATTATTATGTAGTGAGACATGGGAACTACAGGAGATGAAGAGAATTGAACCTTTTTCACATTTCTAATATTTTTTTATTATTTGTCGTAGTCGGTCGTTTTCCAATACATCATAAATCAAAACAATCCTATTATCCGAAAAATTCAATCATCTGACTTTTTCGTTTAAAATTTAATTAAGATTTAATTTCTCATTCTTTTGTTGACATCAAATCAGGGTGGATATTTCCAAACAATGTTGACAAGATATCTACAGGCTATGATTCCTATATAAATTTTCGTTTTTCGGGAAAATTAAATTCACATCGAACTTCGCAAGATTTTGTTTCTATTAAAATTCAATTAAAATAATTTCTAATAAAAATTGAACCATATTTAAAAACAGCTAACTGCTTTTTTCAAAAAATTTAAATCTGCTTTGGTCTTTATGAATATTCTTGTATGAATAACCTATAAAAATGTTTTCAATAATTATGACATTAAGCTGATCAATAGTGTAATATTGCAGCTACTAGTATATACAACTAAGTCATCTGCATACAGACTGCTTTCAAAGGTAGCTTTATCTCTTGAGCGATATTATAATTGCTATTAAAAAATAAAGTGGGGTTAAGGTTGATCCTGTACACTGAAGCGAAATGCAGGGTGACACACAATGGGATCAACTAGTGACGAATTTGACGTACTTATGGAGTCAGACAGGATGCGTGCTTTCTGTTTCTTTTTAACATAGCTCTAGACTATGTTCTCTCCAAACTAGATTTGACACAAAAGGGATACAATGGACGCTAACCACACGCTAAGCGATCTAGAATACGCCGACGATATCTGCCTGTTAGGACAAAGGTTCCAAGATGTGGCTGACCAATTGGAAACACTCTCCACTGAAGCAATAAAATAGGTTTGAAAATCAATATTGGTAAAACCAAATCCATGAGAATAAATGCAAGAAACAACACGCTATTCACCATTAATAACATGCAGATTGAAAATGTGGAAAACTTTACGTATCTTGGAAGTGTCATAACAGAAAGCGGAGGTACAGAAGACGATATTCGTATGAGGATACGAAAAGCGCAACAAGCTTTCAGCATGCTCAACCTGTTTGGAGGTCTGGAGACTACACTACGAGGACAAAGATCCGCATATTCAAGTCAAATGTCATGTCTGTACTACTTTACGGATGTGAAACCTGGAAAGCGACAAAAACCCTTACAGACAAACTGCAGGTCTTTGTTAATAAATGTCTACGAAGAATTGTTCGTATTTTCTGGCCTAACATCATCAGAAACGAAGATTGACTACACCTGACCAAACAAAAGAGGGTAGTAAATGAAATAAAGTCCAGAAAGTGGGGTTGGATCGGTCACACACTCCGAAAAAAATAACTCCAGTATTGCAAAGACTGCCCTAGAGTGGAATCCCAAGGAAAACGAAAAAAAGGTCGCCCAGTACAAACTTGGAGAAGATCCATCATGGACGAGATAAGAAAACAAGGAAAGTCTTGGAATGAGGTGAAGGCTTAGCGCAAAATAGAACCCGATGGCGCGTTTTCACTGAAGCTCTATGCTCCATTAGAAGTTCAAGAACCTTATATATATATATATATATATATATATATATTATATATATATATATATATATATATATATATAAGGTTGATCCCTGTGACATACCGTTTTCAAGACATTCTGTTTTTGAGGTAATGCCATTCACACGTACTTGGAATATCTATTATTCATGAAATATTTTACAAAGGCAAGAAAATTTCCTGGATACCCCAATTAGACATGGTTTGTAAAATGTTGTATCTCCATGCAGTATCAAGTGCTTTATTATATCAAAAAATATGGCAATTACTTTCTGGTTATTTCTAAAGGACACACATAAATATTGTCAATAGCTACTAAGGCATCATGAGTTGATCTGGTTTTCTGAAACCGCTTTGGATACGGCTTAATAATCGGTGTTTTTTTCAAGAAACCATAGCATTATTTGTAAGAGAAATTGGTATATAGGAAAGGGGGTCAGTTTTTGATTTGAAAGGTTTTAATATGGGAATAATTGTTGATTCAGACCAGATTGAAGGAAATTTTTTATTAAGGTAAATAAGATTGAAAATGTCTAAGAGAATTAATTTTCCTATGTACGGCTAGTTTTTGATAAATATCATTGGTATATTATCAGGACCCGATGAAGTGTTTTTTGATTTATCTAGAACTTCTTCAAATTCTTGATATGTAATGGGGAAATTTAGTGGATTATCACTATCTATTATAGATAAATCTGTCATTTCACGTTTATTTTTGAAAATTATCATTTTTATTGTTTACCTTATAGAATAAAATTTCTCACTTGAATTTTCTTTAATTTCTTCAGTTTCTGTTTGTTCTCATATACAACTAGACGTAACATGGTCTTAGTAGAATAATACTTTAATTCTCAGTATGTTAGGTATTTAAGCTATAGTGATCTACCTTCTCTATAACAGTCTTCTAAAAAAATTTCAGAAAATATATATAAAAAGTAAACATGCTAAATAATCTGGTTTAAATCTGTAAGGTCATTTGTTTTATTTGAAAAAGTTCGTTCATCTTACAAAATACACCCACGCCAATATTTCGAAGTGCTATAGAATCTCATCTAAATACAGTTGATTAAAAATTTAAAAGCAAAATAACCCAACTATATAAAATTTGACATATACGCCAAAACATATTCATATTTCATCAGACACTTTACATAGGCCCTAGACATTTCGTCAGTATTATTTCCCTGGGGTTTAGTCGAATTTTTCCTTCAGGATTCACCACCCCATCACACTATGAATATGGAGTTCTGTACGCAAGTGTGCGGCCCAAATAAGCTAAATAGGGAAGCTAAATAAGCTGGGGTATATACGGGAGGGTTTAATGTTTTTACTCTTTTCAATGCGAAACTCGCAATGAATAGGAACATCATGTAATAAGGGAATCTCCGAATTGCAAACGCCACTTTACTGACATCTAGATGTGAATAGTAACATTTAATTATAATAGTTTATAATAGACATTTTTGGATGAAGTACAAACTGCACAACTTTTAGCAACTGAAAGTCGTCAACTACTTGATTGATTTGCTTGAATACGTTTCGCTTTTATTTTTAAAAGCATCATCAGTTTACTACCAATAGAAAAGATCTTAGAATATAGGTAAACAACTAACAGGGTTCATACTTAAAAGACAATTTGTAGGTTTTTTAGATGTTATAAAAACTCTACGATAACTTAACATTAAAACTTAACTAACTAAACAAGAAAAAAGATACAAAAAAACTAAAAGAGCACTATTGTTCATTTAATTTGACCGATGGCTTCATTTGAATGTTGGTTTAAGCTCTTCAGGTTTTAAGGGTCAAACCACACTAATCTTTTCGATTGTTTTCTATCCGTTATAGTGTGTCATAGTTTCACATGTGGCTTGTTTTCGTACGTGTGTCTATTTGGAATGCAGGGAGGTACGATTATCGGGAGAATTGGTAAATACAAAGAGACCGACCTTTTTTAAAAAAGAATTCATTTTTTTTCCTTAAAAAAAAAGGATAAAGAATGGGAATGAAGTTAATGGCTTGTAAGGGTTTTTTATATTTGTTTTGTATGATGAAAGAGTGATATATCTGGGATTAACTTCTCTCCGTAACCATTGGAATCAAATCCAACCCCACACTCCGATATCTTGGGAAACTATTTCCGAATTATTAAAATTGATTTTTGACACCAATTATTTAATTTTCAATGACAAATATTATCGTCAAATTTTTGGAACTCCCATGGAATCCACGATTTCTCCTTTTCGTTTACCAATTTTCGTAACCTGGTACAAGCCTTAGCCTTAGAGTTCACACGTTGACACACCCGCTTTACAAAGAACAATCTTTTAATCTACTGAAGTCCATTCTAAAAGATAACTTTTATCCGGCATCCATCATCAATAAATTTCTATATTCAAAAGTTTTGGGCAATCAATTACCGAAACACCCAACGGGCTAACATTAGCGTCCATTTCTAACAAAATACACTCACTTCTGAACAAACCACAAAATCTGCTTCGCTCCCGCATTTCCCACAAATCACTAATAAGGTTAACAAACTTTTCAAAAACTTAACTGTTAAAATAGCCTTAAAAACACCAGAACCTTAGGAAAGTTATTTTTGAAGACAAAAATGTTATTGTCCCTCTAGAACAAACTAATGTCGTCTATCATAAACCTGTGCAGAGTGCAACTCCTGCTACATTGACTAGACCAGCCGCTCTCTTCAAGGTCGACTCACATTCCACAAAAGCGTCATTAGGGTTTCTAAACCATCTTGTACCATTTCACAACATGCCATTTCAACTAAACTCGATTTCACTTATACCTGTGCAAACAACAAAATTATCACAAGCGATCCATTCGTGAAATGTGCCAAATTCTAAAACATCCAGTGTACCTAAAAAAAGAACCGACATCGACAACTTGAGCCAGATATACCACTCTGTCATCATACAAAACAAATAAAAAAACCCTTTCAAGGCAATAAGTTCATTACTAAAAAAAACACAGAAGTTAAAACACTTCACAAATGTGTATTTAGGTATAAAACAACAAGTTAAAACTTTTTAAAAAGTGTCGTCACATTTAAAGTTCTGGCAGAACGTTTTCGATCACTACGGATCATCTTCAGTGCTCGTATTTGTTGCTAACTATATAAATATGGTGTCTATAAGACTTCCATGTTTGATTTGGTAAAGTGTCACATTTTACATTAGGTAATGTTGATACTGTAGGTCGATGACAATGGATGTATTTAAAATTTATTACTTTAGGGACTACATGTCTCCTAAGCTCGAGTACTTGCACGTTGTCAGTTGAAGCGACGACACAGACCAAATGGTGATGTCACAGGAGATAACTTAAAGACAGCTAAACTTGACAGGATTTCAGTATGTTCCGAAATTAATGTAATTTTTAATTTGTGAAATTATAAAATTTGTTAACTTGTAGTAATGAATAATAACTTATTAATGAACCTGACTTTAACATTTAGATTTGTTTATGATAAAATATTATTGCTTAGATCAGTGAATCTATATTATTGAAATTAAAACTATCAATTTAATGGGATTAGTATAAAAGGTTGAAATTTATGACATCATAAGTGATGATAAAATGATGAATGTAGTAGAAGAAGAAGGGTATTGATGTGGTACAGTACAAATGTAAGTATATGAACTGTATAAAATTATTATAACTGAAAAAAATTAAGTTAAAATCCAATGATATGGAAGTGAGAATTATTATTTATATATTGTGTAAAGGTGGTTGCTAGCAATGGTAAAAGACCTGTGTAATTATCAGATGTTTTAAAATTATTTTTTGTTTGATTAGTAAAATGAATATTCTAATAGTATGTAAAATAAGTATATATACACATATATATACACACATATATACAAATATATATATGAAGCTGAGAATAAGTGAATGAAATTTAATGTAGGAGAGAAAATGTAACCTGTTAGATGTGTGTGAATATGTATTAGAGAAAATTGAAATATAGAGATTAATGTAGGGTTGGCTGTAAGACGATTAAATTGACTGCATGTCTGAGTTGATTGAGTAAAATAAGAATTATGAGTGGTGGTGGGATCCACAGACTGAAAGTGTCAGAGGGATGTGTGTTGATGGATGGTGGAGTAAAAATGAGGTTGTGGAGTTTGAGTGTAAAGTTAATATTTGAAGTTAATAATGATGAAAAGTATTGAAAAGGTAACCAAAAAGTAAGGGGACCCAAGAGTGAGAGACATGAGGAGAGAAGGTGTGAAAAGTCAGAAGAGTCACAAAAGAGATTCAAAAGGATGACAAGAAGAAAGAAACTATCATGGGATAAGATGATATCAAAGAAGGTCATATGATGGATAGAAAGAAGGTTAATGAGTGGGTGAGAAATCGATTGGTATGTGACTATCATGGAGTATAATGAATAGAAAATTGGCAGTGAGGGGGTGGAAAATTGTTGAGTATGGTATAGTTAGTGGGTGATTAATAAGGAAATTTTAAAATGTTAGATGCTAGTAGGGTGGTTGGGAAAAGAGAAAAAGAGGAGATAACTAGATGAAATTTAAAAGTAATAACTGGAAAGTTGATTAAAATTAAGGGAATAATTGTCGGTGTATAGGATTAAAAGGTCTATTGAGGGTAGTTTGGCGGTTGACACAATTGGGGCTAGTCTTCATGTCTCTGGATATCTCAAGGTCCTCATACAGGTCTAAACGTAAAGTATTTTTATCTTGAATATTATGAATTAATTTGACACCATCAGGGATGTTAAAATGGTGGTTGTTGACTTTAAGGTGATGGGAGAAAGCTGATGTATTATCTCTTTTAGAGTGTTCTGCAGATTGGTTGCAAAGTGACCTAAAAGTCCTGCCAATGTAAGAGGCATCGCAATCAGCACAAGTCAGTCTGTAAACTCCACTACGGTTCATGTATGGTATTGGATCTTTAGTGTTTGTCAACAAGTGGTTAAGAGTATTTCCAACTTTGAAAGATATGTGTAAGTTTTCTGATGAGTTAGTGATAATACGTTTAATGTTTTCAGATAGTTTGGGAGTGTGAAATGGTAGAGACCTGTAAATTGAAGTAGAAGAGGAAGATTGATTAAAAGCAGAATTTTGAAGTAATCTAGATTCTCTTTTGTGGATGAGTTTATCTATTATGAATGGATCATAACCATTGTTGACCGCTATCTGTTTTATGATGTTAAGTTCTTTGTTAAATGAGTCAATGGTCATAGGTATTGAATATAATCTATGGATGAAACTTCTGAAAGCAGCTAATTTATGTGCTAATGGGTGATTGGATGAAGAATGAATAACATGATCTGTTTGGGTAGGCTTGCGAAAGATACCAAAGTTAAATTGGTTGTTGAGTCTGGTAATAGATAAATCTAGAAAATTAATGGCTTGAGAAGATTCTAGTTCCATGGTAAATTTGATATTTGGGTGGATTTGATTGATTTTAAGAAGTAGTTGGTTCGCTGAGTCATGATTACTGATATGAAGACTAAACAGTCATCAACATAACGGAACCAGTGTAAAATTTCAGGATTTTTTATGATGTGATTGGATTCTAAATGATCCATAAATATATCAGCCAGAAAGGGGGATAAGCAACTGCCCATGCTAAACATCAGGTTGTTTATAAAATTTGTTGTTGAATTGGAAGAAATCTTGAGATAGACATAATTCCAGGATATCTAAAATCGACGAAATGACGTTGGATTGAATCGACTTGTTGACTAGGAGTGTTTTTACCAGACTGAGAGTTTCAAGTTTGAGCACTGAAGTAAATAAATTGCTAACATCAAAAGAAAGCATAGTAATGTCAGGATTGAGACTAATGAGTTGAAGTTTGTCAACCAATTGGTATGAATTTATAACAGTAAATTGTGGAGTAAAATTAATTAGATTTTTTATAGTGTTAAGTATGAATTTAGATAAAATAGATACTGGAGTGTTAATAAAACTGACAACAGGACGAATGGGAATTCCAACTTTGTGTATCTTGGGCAAACCATACAACTTGGAATGAGAGGGTTACTGGTAGTTTGCTATAGGGAGCATCATGATTGGAAAGAAATTCAGAGTGATTTTTGATGTGATCTTTGAGTTTGGATATAAATCTCTTAGAAGGATCGGTTGGTATCTGAGTAAAATGATTGTCATCTAGAAAAGAAGAAACTTTATTGTCATATGAATCACGGTCTAGGATAACTAAACAATTACTTTATCAGCTTTAGAGAAAATTAGATTGTGTCTAGAAATTTTGATTTGATTGATTTTAGGGTCTTTAGTTGTGATTGTGTCTGTTGGAAGGAAAAATTATGATGAAAAGAAGAGCTTAGAGAATCTGAAGAGTTTGATGTGGAAGAGATCTTGTTTTTAAATTTATTTATGTAATGGTAACAGGAGTTTCTCACTGACGTTCTTTGGGAAAGAGATAAGGAAATGTTTTGAATTACTATGTCTGTCTCAATGGATAGACTCTCGAGATCATGTAGAGATAAATCTTTAGGAATGGAATGTTTGAGACCATAGTTGAGAAGTTTGATTTCATCTTCTGTGAAGTTGATATCGGTAAGGTTCTTTATCTAGGATGAAATTTAAATTCTGAATATTTTTTGTTATTTCTTTCATGAGAAGCCTGATCATGCAAAGTTTTAACCTAATAAGATTACTGAGTTTGTTGTTTAATCTATTGAATTTAATTGAATTAGCTGCATCCACCTGTCATGTACATCTGTCAAAAAATTGTTAATATAAATGAAACGAAAGTATCGAGCAAAGAGTCATACATTACCTTAAGTTTACAGTTGATAAAGTTAAGTTTGCTATAATGTGCTTATAATAGCACATTATAAATAAACTAATAATAGATAAACATAATAGATAAACTCATCCACAAAAGAGAATCTAGATTACTTCAAAATTCTGCTTTTAATCAATCTTCCTCTTCTACTTCAATTTACAGGTCTCTACCATTTCACACTCCCAAACTATCTGAAAAACATTAAACGTATTATCACTAACTCATCAGAAAACTTACACATATCTTTCAAAGTTGGAAATACTCTTAACCACTTGTTGACAAACACTAAAGATCCAATACCATACATGAACCGTAGTGGAGTTTACAGACTGACTTGTGCTGATTGCGATGCTCTTACATTGGCAGGACTTTTAGGTCACTTGCAACCAGATCTGCAGAACACTCTAAAAGAGATAATACATCAGCTTTCTCCATCACCTTAAAGTCAACAACCACATTTTAACATCCTGATGGTGTCAAATTAATTCATAATATTCAAGATAAAAATACTTTACGTTTAGACTGTATGAGGACCTTGAGATATCAGAGACATGAAGACTAGCCCCAATTGTGTCAACCGCCAAACTACCCTCAATAGACCTTTTAATCCTATACACCGACAATTATTCCCTTAATTTTAATCAACTTTCCAGTTATTACTTTTAAATTTCATCTAGTTATCTCCTCTTTTCTCTTTTCCCAACCACCTACTAGCATCTAACATTTTAAAAATTTCCTTATTAATCACCCACTTACTATACCATACTCAACAATTTTCCACCCCTCACTGCCAATTTTCTATTCATTATACTCCATGATAGTCACATACCAATCGATTTCTCACCCACTCATTAACCTTCTTTCTATCCATATATGACCTTCTTTGATATCATCTTATCCCATGATAGTTTCTTTCTTCTTGTCATCCTTTTGAATCTCTTTTGTGACTCTTCTGACTTTTCACACCTTCTCTCCTCATGTCTCTCACTTCTTGGGGTCCCCTTACTTTTTGGTTACCTTTTCAATACTTTTCATCATTATTAACTTCAAATATTAACTTTACACTCAAACTCCACACCTCATTTTTACTCCACCATCCATCAACACA
The DNA here is from genome assembly GCA_918026665.1 of Diabrotica balteata. NCBI lineage: Eukaryota > Metazoa > Arthropoda > Insecta > Coleoptera > Chrysomelidae > Diabrotica > Diabrotica balteata. The sequence goes on from OU898283.1 coordinate 130,612,495, forward strand.
CATCCCTCTGACACTTTCAGTCTGTGGATCCACCACACTCATAATTCTTATTTCACTCAATCAACTCAGACATGCAGTCAATTTAATCGTCTTACAGCCAACCCTACATTAATCTCTATATTTCAATTTTCTCTAATACATATTCACACACATCTAACAGGTTACATTTTCTCTCCTACATAAATTTCATTCACTTATTCTCAGCTTCATATATATATTTGTATAATGTGTGTATATATATGTGTATATATACTCATTTTACATACTATTAGAATATTCATTTTACTAATCAAACAAAAAATAATTTTTAAAACATCTGATAATTACACAGGTCTTTTACCATTGCTAGGCAACCACCTTTACACAATATATAAATAATAATTCTCACTTCCATATCATTGGATTTTAACTTAATTTTTTCAGTTATAATAATTTTATACAGTTCATATACTTACATTTGTACTGTACCACATCAATACCCTTCTTCTTTACTACATTCATCATTTTATCATCACTTATGATGTCATAAATTTCAACCTTTTATACTAATCCATTAAATTGATAGTTTAATTTCAATAATATAGATTCACTGATTAAGCAATAAATTTTATCATAAACAAATCTAAATGTTAAAGTCAGGTTCATTAATAAGTTATTATTCATTATACAAGTTAACAAATTTTATAATTTCACAAATTAAAAATTACATTAATTTCGGAACATACTGAAATCCTGTCAAGTTTAGCTGTCTTTAAGTTATCTCCTGTGACATCAGCCATTTGGTCTGTGTCGTCGCTTCAACTGACAACGTGCAAGTACTCGAGCTTAGGAGACATGTAGTCCCTAAAGTAATAAATTTTAAATACATCCATTGTCATCGACCTACAGTATCAACATTACCTAATGTAAAATGTGGACACTTTACCAATCAAACATGGAAGTCTTATAGACACCATATTTTATATAGTTAGCAACAAATACGAGGCACTGAAGATGATCCGTAGTGATCGAAAACGTTCTGCCAGAACTTTAAATGTGACGACACTTTTTTAAAAGTTTTAACTTGTTTGTTTTATACCTAATACACATTTGTGAAGTGTTTTAACTTCTGTGTTTTTTTTAAACGATGGTATACAGCCAATTACGGGGTTTTTCCATTAATTTTTTTAAGTTCATTACTATTATTCTTCTTTTTTTAAGAAGGGAAAAAAGGAAAAAATTAATACTTTTTTAAAAAGGGTCGGTCCCTTTTCGTTAAACAATTCCCTCTATAATCGTACCTACTTGGCATTCCAAATAAACATATATTTAAATGAAGCCATCAGTCAAACTTAAATAAACAATAGTGATTTTTTACAGTTTTTTTTTGTGTTTTTTGTTTCTTTATTCTCGTTTAGTTAGTTAAGTTTAATGGCAAGTTATCGTAGAGTTTTTATAACATCAAAAAATCTACAAATTGTTGTTGTAAGTATGAACCCTGTTTGCTGTTTATTTATATTCTTAGATCTATTCTTTGTATTACTCTTTACGTCTTTATTACGCTGTACATAACTGTGTACATTCCAACATTATATCAATCTTACTCTAAAAAAAACAATATATCGACTTTATCCCAGTTATGCTTCGACAAAAGTAATTTCGAGACTTAATGTTCCCTTTTTAATACACTCGAACTGTTTCGAGAACACAAATACAAAATCTGAACAAATGGAAAAAATACTAATCTCAAAAACTTGGAAGACAAAAAATAATTTATTTCCAAAAGTTGAAAAGTCGGAAACGTATTTATATTGTCGGGTATATACTTAGGGTTTGTAAACTTTTTTGTGACAAAGATAAAGCAGCGCCTGCAAACATTTTTAACTGTTGCGTTAATTCATTGTTTTTTTGTGTTGTTTGAGATATGGAGTTGGTTTTGTTCATGTTTCAGTTAATTTAATATTTATTCATTCAGATGGTTTATGGTTTTTAATTGGTTTAAAAATGCTACGAAGTTTTTATAGAATTTTATTTAAAAAGTTTTCAAAACGAATATTTTTTAGGTTATTTGGACAAAATAAATGTAGTAATATAGAATTTGTGAAATGAGAAGGTAAATGATAAAGTCATGAGTTAAAATCAAAATTATTAACGAAAGTAACTTGGTATTATTTAACTCTGCAATAACAATAATAAAAAAAAATAGAAACATTTGAAAAACATGCTAAAATAGTATGCATCTAATTAGAATAAATTTTTATATTTAGAAAAATCGTACAAAAACATAGTCATTCTTATAAACGTTTTGATTCATAAAGCTTTCTTTAGCATTTTGGTTCTCGATATCAGTTAACTCATCAGAACTCGAAAAATTGAAAGAATCGTTAGATTGTTCAGTGTCCTCCATGACTATCTCAATTTTATTTTGTTTAACTGACACTTGTTTTTCTTCTTCTAATGCCATTTTTTATTCTTTCTACCCTTTCCTACTTTTTTTTGCTTTTCCTTGTTCTTAGCTCTTTCTTCGATTTATTTTTCTATTTGGTCTTTTTCGAGGGTGTCCGTTAAAATCTGTGTTTTCCCACATTTCCTTCCAGCTTTATTTTTACGTGGAAGAACTTTCGGAAATAGCTTTATAACTTCAGGGCTTACAATTGCATTTGGATTATTTTGGAAAATATGAGAGGTAGCCAAAAGTAAATTTTCTGTAGCCTGTAAAGCTTGAGATGGTTTTGGCCGGTCTGTAATTTCCGCACTGGTAAAATCACTATCTGTAAGTACAGCTGGATTGTATGGACAAATATGAGTATGTAAAAACCCACCTATGATATTGGCAGATATGAAAGCACAAACTTAGGCATTTCCCACAAGTTCAGGTATTTATTTTAAGAATATCAGCTGTGTCGGATTGTTAACCATCCAGTTATCATCTGCTTCATTATAAAATCTTTTAAATGGCCAAAAAACGTTGGTATCCAAGGGCTGTAACTTACGGCTAGTATGAGGTGAAATGGTGAGTAATATTACTCTTTCATTCTTACAAAAGTTAAGCCCTTTTGGCAAAATATGGCTATCGTGATTATCTAGTATCAGCAGTCACCTGTGATTCATGTCAACCCGGGAATATCTCATGAAGTGCAGTTACTATTTTTCGAAATTCTCATAAGTCATCCAACCTGATGGGTTAATAGCAGCATCAGCACCAATGAGAAGCCCTCTTGTCATTTAATCCTGGATCCTAATCCTCGGATAAATTAAAAATGGGGAAATAATGTTGCCAGACCCACTTATAGTGCATAAAACTGTTACCAGTGATCCTCTTTCTTGCGATGTTGCCTTTGGCATCTGCTTCTGTGCTGTTGTAACCAGTTTCATCGGTGTTAAATATACAATAAGGTGTAATCGATTCCCTTTCCATGATGGTCTGTAAATTATCAAAATATAGTCGAACTGTATATTTACTAAATGCAGTGGCACGTCCTATACTAGTGGCTTCTGGTGTTCTAAGTAATAAGTTATTTTGTCGTGACATAAAACCTCTTAAGGTCGATTCAGGCACATCAGTCACGCCTCGTCACAGTGATTGCGCCGAACCGAACAATCCGTCATACAAAAAAATTCTTTAATACAAATATGTTGCCGGCATTCACACTCATCAGTTGACAAACAGTTTCCCAGCTGTCAGATAGTTGATAGTTCTGTGACCAAACAGGACCGGTTTGGCGCCGAGACTATGACGGGACTGATGTGTCTGAATCAACCTTTAGCCGGTCACGCGTAGAAGCTCGATTTGTCTTCAAAGCTGCTGAAATGTTTTTTATTATTTTCAGTTCCGAAGATGTAAGCAAACTTTCTTACTGCGATTGGAATAAGTCCATATTGTAAGTTCTTGTTCCTGTTATAATAATACTAGTGCCACACTTTAATTTTTATCGTCATTTAAAGATTCATATTTACAAACCCTAATTTATTCAACGAAATCTGGCAATCATCACTTGTTTCTATGAATTGAAAAATTTTCTCCATTGCAAAGTCTACAGTTTCATTTGGTGGATGGCCCATTTTAGCAACAGTATTGGATTTTAAGAAAGATCTATAACAACTGTCATGGTATTTTGCATGCGACTAAATCGTACCAAAAATTAATACGTTTAAGAACATCATCAAAACGATCTCTAACTATTTTCAAAAGTGATTCTTTAAATTTTGGTGTAGTCAATCAATTTACACGATCAAGGTCCAGGCATGTCAATATTTAAAATAATATTACCAATAACAAAAACATTGGTTATATATTTTTCAGAATTTGTATAATAATCTTTTTTCATAACAATTTCCGGAGTGGAATAATTTGCTTGTTTAGTTACCAATTCAAATACTGCCAGTACAAACAACTAATTTTTAATATTATATAAACATTTTTAATCAAAACCTCTGCGTGGTAAACACATTTAATATAACGAGAACTTTTAATAAACGACATATTAATAACTTGTAGCTTGCTTTGTAATTTTATTTTAAAACTGCTCTTGTGGTCGCTTTTTATGAGATCAAAAAAGCAATGATCAAACAACTGTATTTACATAGTACAAATAATGGGGAAAATAGTGAGAGTTTTACACTGAGCAGAACCTGCACATTAAATTCATTTTAACTAACGAGTAATCTGCGAGATGTTTTCTCAGTACTTTAATGTTTCTGCTAATGTAAAATATTACAGAAAAATATTGTCTGCATAATTAAAAGGAGTTTGCACTATTTTTACTTTTACTTGAATATCTATTTATTTAATATTTAACTTCTAAAAACACAAAAGATATTTTAAAAATGTACAATTTGTCCATCGGCACATGAATCTTGATATCGTTAGTTTGCGTCATTGTCGAGCCCATAATAATGACGGTTTTGTTCAAATGGCAAATCAATAAAGTTTATTAACCGGGAATATTCTGTAGTCAACGAGCAAAAATGAATAAAGCTATAAACCATGTGAATGATTTTTCGAGTATATTTTGAAATGTAATAAAAAAGTATATCGGTTTACAGAAAATGATTTTCCTTCGAGATCCAATTCGTCATATTACAGACTATAGGCTATATCCAACAACTCCAAAATATCTTCGTCATAAAGTTTACAAACCTTTAAGTTTGTATTGCGACTATTATGAGCCTATCAGATCGCTATTTTGGGATTCTTCATATTGGCCATTGTATAAGACTACTGAATCGTTTATCGATCAATGTAATCAAGGAAGTGGAGATCGGTTACAGAAAGTAAGTATATTGGTTATAGTTTTGATTTTTTTACTGTTACAAAAAATAACTTAATATTGACCGTCTGCTAATCAAAAACTGTACAATATCTTATTATAAGCAGTTAACCCATGAAGGACGAAGTTTTCGAAAATCTTTATTTTACATAAATAATACAAATAACTCTTATGAATGGACAAAACTTACTTAGAAAAAGACAAAAATAATTATTAAATATATTAAAACCTAAAAATATTGCCTGTTGCCAAATGGCAACGCTAGGTTCCTATGGCTACATTAACCGAATGAAATAAAAGTAAAAAATATTCTATGAAATTGAGAGATAATCGGCAAAAAACTTTCTATAGCTGTGTATGAAATTTAACATTACACTTTGTGCACAAACCTACTTCACATTTAGCGCATCTTGTTCTCATGATCGACCTGCATTCTTCACCCGCACACCTAATTTTCTTTTTATTTGGTACTGGTTCCAGTAAATTCCCAACTCCATCGTATCTAATATCATCAGATACTCTATGAAAGGAACGACTTGAGAGTGAACTAGACGGTCGGCCACCTTGTTTTGCAGGCACTCCGTATTTGGTCAGATAGGCTTGCACAATTTCACGCCTAAACTCTAACTGTGTCAACTTGTTGCCGGATTTTTTATGTAGCACACACGCATTTTGTATAGTCGCATCTAGCATCCAGGTAATCAAGCTCCAGTACCATTTTTTTGCCCTCATTCCTATTCTAAAGCGGTTTATATTTTCGTCCATTAGGTCGGTGCCCCCCATTGCATTATTATATTTACCAATCAGGCATGGACTTTGAACCTGGATGATTTTCTTTTCAGCTTGTGAATATCTTTTCACGAGCGATTGTGGTTCCACCCCATAACATGTTGACGCTACACTTACGACGCTGTTATCCAACCATCTTACAACTATAATACCAGTTTCTCTCTCGAGAATCGACTCTACATCACCCCTTTTGCGTTTCTGCATATTAGCTTTCGATTCTATAGGGCAGTTTTTGGGAATGCGATTTTCCCGTATTGTTCCGGTAAGGCTATAGCCACGATCCTTTATATGTTTCAAAAGGTGGAGGCTCGTAAATAAATTGTCGCAGAAAAATTTGTAGGGTAATCTTGATTTATCATTGGGCAGTTCATCGAGCATTGTGACGAATGGAGCCGCACATGCTCCAAAAACTTTATAATAATGATTATTTGCTTTGGGATCGGTTCCTTGGTACATGTTGAAGCTTACAAGATACCCACTTTTAGTGTTGAGGCACCAAACTTTGTATCCGAAACGAATCGGCTTTCCTTTTATGAACTGTTTACATGAGTGGCGTCCAAAGTATTTCACCATAGATTCGTCGTAATTTAATTCGCCTTCAGGGACGTAATATTCTTTATATTTTTTCTGTAAATAGTCAGCTAAGGGTCTGATCTTGTAATATTTGTCCCTTTCATCGATGGCTTCATTATTTGCAAGGTGGAAAAAACGCCAAATTGTAAGGAACCGATCTCTTCGCATAGCGTTCATGACCATTGCATTACCCATATCGCCTTTCGTATCCCAGTAAAATTTTTTTCCCGGAAGCCAATTATACCCGATAGAATCAAAATGGCAAAGAAACACCTCATTTCTCCTGCGGAAATTTTGGGGTCGGGAAAGTTGTTCTGTAGTGCATAACTCGTGCATTGGTTGAGAATGTAACTAATTATATCCTCGTCGAAAAATAATTCGAACATCTCGACAGGTGTCAACGTATTGAATGGTTCGTAGCTATATTCTGGGAAACTAGCGGCATTGTCGACCAAATCACCCGTTATCCAATTTAGGGACTCGTATTCAATTTTCTTCACTTGAGAGGTAGTTTGTGGGATGAAACTTCCGCTGCTTTCCTGGGAAATATCCATCGCTTGAACTGCATCTTCTTCGATGTCGTCATCCTCCTTGTCTGCTTCTTCGCCATACATTTGCACCTCAACATTTGCTTCCAGCTGTTTTCTAGACAGATTGTCGATGAATCCTCCCCCATCCTCCTCGCCAGAATCTTCATCAGTGAGGTCTCCAATATTTGGGGGCTCAACATAAATATTTCTAACGTTGACGTCATCTTCGTAAACCATGTTCAAAGCTTCTTGTAGAGAGAAACCCCGCCTGAAAAAACAAGATGCCTGTAGATACTAGCGTTGCCATATGGCAACGCGATGAATAAAAACAAAATATTGTAAAAGATCGCTTTTTTTCAAGGGTTGTCAAATATTCACAGAGGGAAAATGACCTTTCTATTAGAGCATAATTGTTACTTTAGCCACTTAGATGTAATAGTTATTCAGAAGTAATTGACAAATTGAGCTACTTACACAAATCTTATATCCATTTTTACAACTATCAAAAACGGTGACTATAAAATCTCACAAACACCAACGAATTAAGTTTTTGTTAGGTGTATATCTTCAAATCACTTATTTTCTGCAGACCGGCACGTTCTTGGAAACAAAACAAACTAACATAACCTCAAAATAATAAGATTCGTACGTCAATACCAGAACTCCAGTTCGTCATGGGTTAATATAAACATACATTATAAACTTTTGAAAATTTCAAACATCGTAGTTATTTTTTTTGTTTTATTGAAATTTGTTTCAAGTATTACGGACGGTATTTTAAAATGATATACAGGGTATATCATTTTTAAATGATATACCCTGTATATCATTTTTAAAATACCGTCTTACACTGCATATCATTTTTAAAATACCGTCCTTATAAACTTCTGTAAAGAAGTTCACCCTGATGGAGTGAGTTGGATTTTGCAAAATGCTAAAACAGGTCGATTTGTATTAAAAAGAGAACAAGTTTTAACGACATAGATATCTTTCACTTGTCAACCCGTCTCTTTAAGTACCACAAAACTTTAACTTTAACTCATTAATGTCCACCGCCAAAAGAGAACTTAAAGATACTTAAATCATTTAGGATTTGCTTTTAATTATGTTCATAATTATATAAAAAAATATTTTGTGCATTTTTTAAATTTGGTTTTTGAAAAAAAAAAACAAAGTTGAAGTGAAAGTAACAATTAGTATAAAATATGTAAAATATAATTTTATATAACCAGTAGAAATAATGAATCTAAAAATGCATACAGACTAAGGAAACATTTATTAAAAATAAGTACATATACATAAAAAACACATAATTATTTATGAGTGAAATATTTTAAAACACTCTCTCTGCTCAGTGCAAAGAGTTACATTGCAGTTTTCACACATCCACCTAACTCTAATGTGGCTGTTAAAACTTTAAATGGTCTGACGACGGCCCGTCGTCTTTGGAACGGCGCAAGCATAGCTTAGTCTTGGGAGATTAGAAATTTCCGTTACGATATATTTTGGAAAGTACCTACCTTTTGGAAGCTACATAGCAGCTTTCATTCGGCATTCATTCTGTTTCAATTCATCGATGTAACAACATGTAAAATATTATTATAATATTAATATATTTGTAATATTTTTAAGTTGCATTATTACAAACAATTAAGTCTTTTTTTCTGTAATATAACATTCACATAGAAGTATTAAATAGTTTCATGTACGGTCTTGTGTTCTTTACTAAAACCACGAGAAGTCCAAATAATATTTAGCAACAAGTAACTGGAAGAACTCAGGATTCCCGTTTTCCACTGAACACTTACAACAACAGTGGCATTGGCGATATCTTTGAGGGTTCGTGGTTGTTTAAGGAAAATGGCCATCAGGAGTATCCAGTATACTCTTTGCATCGAACCAGATGGTTTGATAGAAGAGGATTGTCTTTGTATGGCTTTGTTGAAAGCTCTGCAGTAATGGCGAACAATATTTCTTTGAAATACTAGCAAATCTATTTTGTCATTTTCATTTGTAATCCTATATAGTTTCCACGCATTGTCGACTGTCACATTTATCATATGGGTAAAGAGTATTCACCACCATTTTTTCCGATGAATACTGATTCTGTAAGTATTTACTCCCTAATTGAGTAATTAATCCCCATAATCGAGTTGATAAATGGGGGGTGTGAACTTGCTTTTTTTTTGTTTTGCACACCAACGCTTCACTGGTGCAAGGGGCCCTATGGTATCGTAATTGGTACCATGATTACAGCACTGTTGTCGTTCCATCTTACAAATGATATAGCACTTTCTTCATCGTAGCAATGATCATAATATCCACGCTCTTTTCCCTTCATCTCTTTGTCTTGTATAAGAGGATATTTTTGATACAATTATCACGAATTGTACCCATAGCTCTGATACATTTTTGTTTCAATGTCACTAAAAGTTCATAACTCGCAAAATGGTTATCGAAAAATGTTATGTGATCAGTTGAAACTGCAATAATACTAAGAAGGTCTTAAACAACTTGTAATCCTAGTAGCAGTTTAGACTTTTTCGGTTCCATCTGTTCTTCGTTAGCTAAAGGCTTAGTTGCGCAGTACGTATCAAAAACATAACAGTAGCCAGTAGAACTGCACAACATCCAATTCTTGTAGCCAAAACGTACGCACTTTGATTTGATGAATTGCTTTGCCGAATGGTGACCAAAGTATTTGACTATTGCCTCATCGATGGATAAATTTTCATAAAAAATACCCAATTGCTGAAACTTCAGCGTTCAGTAAATCCATAAGCGGTCGTAGTTTATAGTATATTTTAGTATATACTTTTTAATTTGTGTAAACCTATTTCTGTGCCTTGCATTGAAAATAAATGGAACATTCAGATCTTCATTCAAATTCCAATACATCCTTTCACGGCGTAATTTATGGTACCCGGTAAAAAGAATAATTTCATTGCTGATAGATGAAATCTTTTGAACATTTCGTATATCGCAAAGGCCAGAAAACGATATTAATAAATCCTTTTTATTTATGGCTAATAAAGTAGATGAAACCTTCGTATGCTAACCATTTAAAGTGGAAAATAATCAGAAGATATTTCATGGCCTTTCGATTTTTGATTTTAAATCAAGTTTAGTGTCTGACCACGCAGATATGCTAAAATGACACCATAACACTCTATTAATACTGATTAAAAAGTACGGACGACATTGTCTTTATGAGAGATTTTCATATAGAAGATAACCGGATACTGTTATGTAGTAAGATTGGAACCAGTTAAGTTGTTGATAAACAATGAAGACTGCGAAAAAGAAACATCGAGCTCTTACAATGGTGAGATCAACAACGGTCAATTATACTAAAGTCTAAAAATATAAGGCCATAACTAAGCACACCAAACTATGCTTGGTATGGGAGCTTATCTTTCCAATTGTTATCTACGCTGCAGAAATTTCTTCTTCTTCTTCAAGTGCTTTCTCCGCTACGGAGTTTGGCAATCATCATTGCTATTCGTATCTTTGAAGCTGTTGCTTTAAATAATTGGTTGGATGTGCACTGGAACCAGTCTCTTAAATTGCGCAGCCAACATATACATCGTCTCCCCAGGCTTCGTTTGCCTGAATCTTTTCTTGGATAATTAACTGGAGCAATCGGTACTTTTTCCTCTCATCACATGACCAAGATATTCCAGCTTTCTTCTCTTGATGATGATCAACAGCTCCGTTCTTTGTTTTGCAGAAATTTGCACCATAAAAAATACGTACAATGGCCTTTGAAATGTGAATCTATCGTAGAATGATGCGCATATCCTGAACACAAATATCTCAAAACTAACAGAACTCGACATCGCTACTAGTCTTACCACTTATGTTTTAGGATATATTTAAGTCTTATTCGACTAAAAAAGGTTTATAATCATATTATAAATCTTTTGTAATGATTGTATTATTTTTTTAATTTGCTCGCATGTTATTTACCCATCTGGATAGCTTAAAACATATTTCAATGTACACTGTAAAAATTTTTTAGTAAATCTGCCGATTTAACTACGTTATAAATTTATAACCCTCAATAAGCGAGGTAAATTGCAAGATTACTATTCAGATCAGTAAATTTAACCTAATGAAATTGTATACATTTCCTCATAACTTTGCCAAAAATCAGTAAATTTACCTGATAGAAACTGCAAAATAGCCTTTGTAAAATTACGCTATAGTAAAAGCCACACTAAGAATGCAGTATTGCTCTTATGGCACGCAGTGCTGATGCTTATGTCTACACAGTGGTAGGTGTGTAGGTGATAAAATATCTAATAGCTCGCACGAATGATATTCGTGCTCTAAGCATTAAAAATTTGGATAAAATTAAATATTAGAGACGCGAAGGTAAATCAATTGTATATGTTGATGAAACCTATGTACATGCAGGACACACTACGCCAAATAGCTCGACAGATGACAGTGGCAAAGGATTGTTCAAAACATTTAAGAGGAAGTAGGTTTGTTATTCTACCTACATGATGGTGGGAAGATAGGTTTCTACAGAATTACCTTTTGATTTTTAAGTCAGGAGCTAAGACAGGAGATTATCATGATGATATGAATTCAGAAAATTATGAAAAATTGAAGAAAAGAACAGTTAATCACCAATTTGCCTGTTAGATCTATTGTTGTTACTAATAATGCGTCATATAATAATGTACAGATTAATAAAGCACCCACCAGTAATTCTAAAAAAATGGATATGATATCTTAATTAACAGAAAAAAGGTTAGCATTGGTAACGTCAATGTTAAACCGCAATTGTATGAAATCAACAAACGACACAAACAAGATCATATTCAATATAAATTTGAGAAAGTGCTGCAAGAATGTGGCCATGTTTCTGTAAAACTACCGTCATATGATCCAGACTTGAACCCTATAGAAATGGTTTGGGCGCAAATAAAAAATGTAGTTGCAAAACAAAACGTTTATTTTAAGTTAGAAGACGTTAAAGTGTTAGTGGAACAGGAATTTGCTAGAGTTATTGTAGATAACTGAAATAAAGTGTATGAACATGTTGTCAAGGTTAAAGATAAGTATTTGGAAAGTGAACATCGTATAGATGTAATTACTGAAAAACTAAAGATTTATATGATTCTACTAATCGCGCTATACTGTGGCCATAGTATCCAGTAATTCATTTTTTAAATAATCTTCCTCAAAGAAAATGTTCTTTTCGATTCACCTTGATTAGCCTTTTGTTTCACAATTTTTTCGAGAAATCCAATTAGCGGAAGTGTTATGATGCATTATTCAAAACGACAACGTTTTTTTGCCTTTCGGTAAGCTTGAAATTAACGTCTTCTCAAACCATTCTTCATATAGATCCACATCCATTTCGTCGTGGTAACCAGTGGTTCCCTTCTTGGCCAAGAAAGTTTATTCGACACATGCCACAAAACCAGTTTCCTTTTCCAGCATGAAGAACAAACCGATGACCTTTTTGTTAAAGCTTTTAGTCTAGTAAAAAGCCCTTTTATGAAGGCATGGATGATGTGGATTCTTGATCGTTGTGTCCTCCTTTTTGACTAAAGCACTGACGTTAGTTCAAGACTCATTTATGTCATTTAGCAGCCTATGAAATGTTGTTTTTGAAAAAGCTGGTAGATCCTCATCATCTTTTACTTTGTTTATTATGCTGTCGACGATTGGTGGTATGTTTTCCAAAAAAAATCTCCCTCATCGTAAGTATTCTCACGTGAATTGAACTCGAATCTGTTTTTCTTCCTTTTTTGTACCGGTATCAGTTCGCTTTGCCAGCAATCTTAGTGACTTATAAATTTTGCGAACACTCACTCCGCACATTTTCGAAACTTTTTCCACAGCAATAGTCGAGCTGTCACCATTTTTTGAGTTTAGATGATTGTTCAATACATTTAACACCACACGTGTTTTACTTGCACACTATGAGTCATACCCTGTTTGAAATTCACGACAGATGCTGACAAATACTCCATGTACCAAATGAAATAGAACTAAGCTTTCATAGATTTGCCAACAAGTTTTTAGTCTAATGGCCAGTATCCAACAAAGAGATATGTTTGGTTTGCGTGGACAATGGAGATTAAAACTGATTTGCTTCTCCTAATGACTTTATAATGATCTTTATTTCCCAAAGAATATTTTTACAATCGAAGATATTGAAAATTCATTGCATTCTAATAGGCGAGCGGTTTACCCCTATAAGCAGAGCATCAACCTACTAAAATTATTTTTGCATTTCTAATGCACCAAACCTTTTTTATTCGATTCTATATATTTTTCCAAGATAAAATGTATATTTTAAAAATTTTTAAAAGTGGGCCGGCAATTGTTATTAACAAATAACTTATACAAAAAGCAATTTCACCGAATTGTTTCGGAATCAATTTTTTTAGGTGTATCTCGTCAAAATAAACACTTTTTCTCTCCTGATAATTTTTCGAAAAATGCTTCCTTTTCAAGTTATTTGTATTTTTTTGTTGAAAAAAAATGCCTTAATTAGTGATTTTTGGGATTTTTTTTTCTAAAAAACTACTAAATGAATTCCAATTTTACAAATAGCTTTAGAATCTTTAAACCGTCGAGTATAAGTTGGAATATTTTGACAAGGATAAATGGTTTCTATCTCGCTAAAAACGTGGACCCAAATATTTTCGAGCAAAGTGGCAAATAAATGAATGGATTCAAGCAAAAAACAATGTTATTTCATCTCTTAATCCTTAACCCATGGTTGGACAATGGAAAAATAATTGTTTCGATTTTATTTATTTTGAAGGCGAAACTAGTTTAGATATTTTACAAAAAGTATTTCTGCTCATGTACCGGAAAATGTTCTCTACGAAAAATTGTAATTGTATTTCCTATAATGCTGCTGCTCAGTATGTACATGTACACCAGAGAATTGTAAAAATGTTAAAGACGACTTTATTGAAGACAATGAAATCAGCTTATTAGATGGAAAATCCTGTTGCTGTTGACGAAAATTTTCAAATTATTGACAATGAAAACGATGTATAAATAATATTATATTTTTATTTTATTATATTTTTCAATGAAAATTGATTATATATTGCTTAATGTATTTCACTGTAATAAAACATTCAATAATAGAGTCACCACGTATATTAAAAGAAAACTTACATTATGATAGCATTGTAAAAAATTAATTTTAATTGTTTTAATTATAATACGTCTATATAAAAATAAACATAAATATATATTTTTTAATAAATTGTACGTAATATTTGTATTAAATTAATTTTTTCACTAATTAATTCATCACTTATACCATCCCTCAGCAGCGTTCATACTGGTGAATTATTTAGTATATTGCAAGCTTTTAACCATATATATCCACCTAATAAGCAGGTTGCCATATGCACAGACTCTTTAGCATCAATCCATTCTATCAAAAATATATTTACCGATCATCCAATCGTCCAAAAGATCCTAGACTCTTACCAAATTATCTTGTCCCAAAACATAATTGTTACCATAATTTGGCTGCCATCTCACATTGGTATAGAAGGCAACGAAACTGCAGATCACTATGCTAAACTTGCTACAGCATCACCTGAAATCACCGATAAAATTCAAATTTGTAAGGACCTAAATCATATACTAAAAGAAGAACCAGACTCCTTTGGCAGCAGCATTGGAACTCTAACCGTTCGATCTTACACGAAATACAACCGTCAATAATCAGTCAGACATTTGACTACTCAGCCCTGTCAAGACAAGATCTCATTGTGATAAGACGACTACGGATAGGACATTCAAAACTCACACACGGCTACCTAATGTCTCTAGCATCCGTCCTCCTGTCAAAGCGGCCAATCATATTTGACAATCAAACATATCCTCACTGAATGCCATCAATATTCGGCCAGAAGATTACAATACAAACTCAAAAGTGAAGTACGAGATATCCTAAACGACCATGACAAATAAAAGCTGTGCTACATTTCCTTAGAGATGAACACTTATATCAAAAAATATAATTAGATTTTAATTTAGAAATTGTGTAAGATATTATTATCATTCCGTATTATTGTAACATATTCTTAATGTAACACTTATTGTTTGTTTAATGAAAACTCATGTTATAGTACCTGTGTAAGTGGCCATAGTAGCCGAGCACGTTAACGTCGAAATAAAAAAAAAAATCTAAACAATTATTTCTACGCGCCGCGCCGCACGCCTGTATCGCCGCAAACCGCTGTACACACTTAGCGGTAGACTGCTCGAAAGGCATATTCGAAATATTTGGTTCCACGTTTTTAGCAAGATAGAAAAAAATTATCCTTGTCAAAATATTCTAACTTGTACTCGACGGTTTAAAGATTATAAAGCTATTTGTAGAATGCAATTCATTTAGTAGTTTTTTAGAAAAAAATCCCAAAAATCACTAATTAAGGCATTTTTTCAACTAAAAAATGCAAATAACTCGAAAAAGAAGCATTTTTCGAAAAATTATCAAGAGAGAAAAAGTGTTTATTTTGATGAGATACATCTAAAAAAATTGATTCCGAAGCAATTAGGTGAAATTGCTTTTGTGTATAAGTTATTTGTTAATAACAATTGCCGGCCCACTTGTAAAAATTTAAAAAATACATTTCATCTTGGAAAAATATATAGAATCGAATAAAAAAAGGTTTGGTGCATTAGAAATGCAAAAAAAATTAGTAGGTATATTCTGTTTCTAAGCGTCTTTTGAGGGGTAACCCGCTCGACTATAACTCTGGCTTCTACTAGAGTAAAATGATTTTTATTACTAATTCAAATTACATTTTTGCCAGTAAAATTGCCTATACGTATGTACTTTTACAAACTTATTGGTAAAGTTATGGTTAATTTTGTACATTTGCAGATTCTTGTTAATAAATGCAAAAGTCATGATGTCAATAATAATACTTTCTTTTTACCATAAGTAATTTATGTACTGAAAGAGGGTAAATCTGCTAAAAAATTTTTACAGTGTAGATAAACACCGTAAAGTTGAGTAGTAACAAACATAATATATAATTATATTTTAGTCTAGCATAATTAATTGGGATTGTTCGCTTTTATAACAAATTCTCCCACTGCGTTTTCTTTTTAATTCTGCAAACATTCAGCTGCATTTCTTTATTTCAGAAACGCTTTTACATTGGCTGCATAAAATGCGCTTTCCATCTAACTCTACCTTAGGCGTACACATAAATATTAAAACTTTTGTGAATGCACTTCGCTCTAGTCGCAAATAAATTTTTATTTATTGATGGAAAAAGTATTTGTTACAAAATGGGAAAAGAGTTCTTGATATTCGTTCTATTTTAAAATAAATATATGCGCAATAAATACGGTTCCATCTTTAAATAAATATGTAGATATGATAAGAAATATATGCTAATAGAATAACATTTTTCAGATATTCGATGACGAGACGAGACTTATTCGCGCTCAAACGGCGTCTCTGTTGAAACGGATTCATGACCCGGTTCCTCGTGTCCAACGATTCAGCTGGCCCTTAGCGGTCACTACAAAGTAAGTTTAAATATAAAGTTACTGTTTAGTTTAATCCAATTGTTAGCTTTATTCGTTATAAGTCCATGAGTTGACACAATGAAATAGCGAGATTAATGCTCTAATGATGTATTTATGCACCAAGACCATCATCAGTAGTTTGAGATATTGAGTAACAACTACTAACAAAGTACGCCACAATAAACTCAAAGTAATCTTACGGTGCCTTATCCTTAAGGACGTTGGCCATTACATTTGCCCATTTAATCTTATTTGTAGCAGCCCTGAATAGTTTTATGGAGGTGATGTTCGTCCATTGCCGTGGGTTTTTAAGCCAAGAGTTGCGTCTTCTTCCTGGTCCACTTTTGCTATTGACTTTGCCTTCGATAATAAGTTGGAGCAGTTCATACTTTTGATTTCTTATGATGTGACCAAAATATTGTGTTTTCCGTTCTTTTATTATAATCATAAGCTCTCTTTCCTTATTTATCCTCCCCAAGACTTCCGCATTTGTCGTGGCTCATATAGGATATTCTGAGCATTTTATGGTGACATCAGAGTTCGAATGCTTGGATCCTTTTTTGTGTTGCTTCTGTCATTGTCCAGGCTTCAACACCATAGAGCTAGGTATAACTTTTTGAACATCGACACCAGAGATATACACATAATATTAAATCTGTACTGGAATCAGCGAGCTTATATAAAAATAAGACCAATCATCGTACATGGTACGACAGAGTTGTATATTGTCACCGCTCTTGTTTAATATCTCCAGCGAACAAATATGCCAAAAAGCTCTCTCACGTGCAAAGAAGCGGATAATAGTCAATGGAAAAGTTATTAATAACATTCGATACTGTTGACGATACTGTGATAATGGCAAGAACAGCCGAAGATCTACAACATCTAGTTGAAAGTATGAATGAGATATGTAGTAACTACGGCATAGGGATGACTGTCAAAAAAACCAAATATATAACCTTCAGTAAGAATCCAATACATGACACTAGTATTGCAATAAACGGTACCCAACTCACCTAACTAACTTACCAACCTAAACAGGTGACCAAAATCACGAGATAAAAAGACGTATTGAAATTGCCAGGTCTACCTTTATAAAAATAAAAAAATTATTTTGTAATCGTGATACTAGTATTCATCTACGAACTAAATGTTAAAAGCTATGTATTCAGTACTTTGCTTTACGGTGTTGAGGCATGGACTCTTAAACAGAGGAATATTAAAAATCTTGAAAGCTTTGAGATGTGGTGCTACCGCCGTATACTAAAAATAAGTTGGGTGGATAAAATTACAAATGAAGAGGTAATACGCAGAATAAATAACGATCCAGAAGTTATCCTGAATATAAGAAAGAGAAAACTTGAATACTTAGGCCACCTAATGAGAGGACAATAGTACACATTCCTACAAAATATAATGCAAGGAAAAATCCAAGGACGCAGAAATCCAGGCTGTAGAAGAATGTCCTGGATGAGAAATTTAAGAGAGTGGTTTGGCTGTACCACTAACGAATTATTCAAATATGCAATAAATAAAATTAGAATCGCCATAATGATATCCAATCTTCGATAGGAGAGGCACTCAAAGAAGAAGAATAACAACTATAATACTATTTGACTTACAAAATTTATTTAACCATACAGTTCACCCTTACAAAAACAAATAATACTATGTATAATATAATCTATGTATTTAACCAAATTGGTATTTTACGTACAAATGACTCAGTCATCGTCAAGTGAGTCTCCTTTTGGATAGTTACTGTTAGTATTACTAGTATGCTTTGGGTGTTAATGTGGGTGTACCGACGCATTCTTCGTATATACTGGACCGAACATGTCACCAACATAGAGGTAATCCAAAGAATCGGAAAGGAGAAAGAAATCGTGAGCACAATTAAATAAAGAAAGCTTAAACCTCTAGGCCACATATTGCTACACGATAAGTACCCTCTACTGCAATTGATTGTCCAGTGGAAAATAGACAATAAGCGAGGGCCAGGTAGGAGAAGATGCTCGTGGCTCCAAAATCTGCGGAAGTGGTTCGGGCTCACATCGGTCGATCAGAATTGTCATGTTAATAGAAAACGTTCTCAACGGACAGGGCACTTGAAGAAGAAGTATGCTTTAAGTTTTTATAAAATTCATATCATGGTAAAATTTAGGAACAATAAATAACACTAATGCCAATAAATCATTATTCTTTTGTTGTGATATAGGTATTGGACTTTGTGATTTTTTTAAACCTATTCTCTATCCTTCCATTGTTGGATATAGGTCTCCCCCAGTTCTCTCCATCTTTCCCTATCTTGAGCTATTCTCTGCCATGTGGGACCTCCTTGTTTCCTGATGTCATCTTTCTACCTCATCTGTGGTCTGCCTTTTTATCTCTTTGCATTGTATGGACGCCACTTTCCGATGGCATTGTTCCATCATCCGTCTTGGAGACGTTTATGGTGTCCAGCCCATTTCAGTTTTGCTGCTTGTTCTATCGCGTCTACTGTCTTTGTTCTGGTTCTGACCACTGGTTACGTTTTCTATCTTTAAGTGATATACCCAACATTTGTCTCTCCATCGCTCTTTGTGCTTTCCTAATCCTATCCAAATTGGCCTGTGTAAATGTCCATGTCTGTGCTCCGTAGGTGAGCGTCGGTATTATACATGAGTTATATACCTTGCTTCGTAATTATAGAGGTGTTTGATTTTTTAGAACGTAAGAAAGTTTGCCGAACGCTGCCCATCCCATTCTTACTCGTCTCGATATTTCGGCTGTTTGATTTTCTCTGTTAGCTCTGATTGCTTGTCCTAGATAGATATACTCATTTACCTGTTCTATTTTTTCTGTTTGTATTTTTATTGCCTCTTGGTCTTCCGTGTTTGTCATTACTTTTGTTTTGTTGAAGTTGACTTTGTGATACCAGTTGCAAATCTTTTGGCAATGTAAGGTATCACCTTCGAAACGTAACAAGATCAATCTCCTGATTTTCATCATGAAAATTACTTTACAATAACAAAGTTCCCATGCTGTTTTGTTTTACTTGCAGTTAAACACAGTTTGACAGAAGAACTTGTTGTTTGTTAATATTTCCTTTTTCATTAATCAAAGGCGGATTTTTTGATGTTTTGATATAATACAAAGTCCTAAAATATTTAAAATCTTCTAGTTCCATATTATGTACGGTATATTAATTGAGTTTTGTCTGACCAACTGCTGCCAGTCCTAGGGTGTTAAAATAAAAATTCTTTAAAGTTTTTTTTCTTTCGCTCTATCAGCTCATGGACAGTGTCCGCCTCCATGTGGGTGTGATCCTTTAGTAGAAACTTCTGAGTGACGATGATTCATTAAATGGTCCACCTATTTCATTTAAATTAGTCAATGTACAGCAGCTAATTGGTTATTTACTTGACCAATTACTTCCTGATATCGTCTATAATGCTTCTTATATGTTTTGTTGTCAACTAATTAAATCCAAGTATGCGATTTATTAAAAAATTTGGTTCAAAGAATATTTGGAAGGTTGGGCATCTAAAATTACTGCTTTTTGTGATTAGTCGATAACGAACCTGTCTTTAAAATGTATAAACTATAGGTTATTCCACGAATATACGACTGTTTGGAATTATTGCTACAACGAATATTTTACTGTACAAGTAGAAGTATGAAAGTAAATTGGTCTAATTATTATTCCATAAAAAAGGATCTTCTGTTACTATGACATATAAACTAAAATTATTTCAGTTAGTAGATGTTCAGATAGACGCAAAATTTATTGTGAAAATTAATCCGAAAATAACAAAAAAATTTACGTAAACGCTCCTACAAATAAATAGAATGACCTCTATGAAGTTAAAATGTGTTCATCAGCCATTTGAGTTGGATTTCGGTGAAATGTAAACACCAAAGAGGCGCGCCGGGTATCTTTATTACTTTATTACTTTAGGTACTACAACGGTAATAAAAAGAAATATATTATTTTTAATATAAATAAAAAGAAATTGGTAGAACGATGGTTCAGAAACCAGAAAAAGAATCTAGTATTCCACTTTGTTAGTTTTTTGTTTGCTTTGAGTGGATATACTCTTAAAAGTTCCGAAAGTAACGGGTATAACATGGCGGCTATTGATAGTTAAAGTACCGAGTCATTACAGATATTAAAAAGTAACGAAAATTTACATACAGTTTCATAAATCGCCGACTGATTTTAGTTTTAAAAACTGTCCGTATAGAGGTGTCCGGTGAAGAGACGTGTCCGTTAAGAGAGAGTTTAGTGTAGTGTATTTGTTTGTAATGATGATTAGGAGAATAAGAGTAAGAGTAAGTTTTTTGTTTTTTTAATACTTATTGAATATTCGACTAAATAAATTAAACTATTTAATCACTTAAGTATAGTTACACTTCGTTTAAATCACTTAATTCAAAAACCAACTTGTGTACAATACTAAAGTCAATGAGAGTAATTATACGAGTATACTTCAAAATCTAAATTACAACTATTCTATAAACTATCAATTCTATATTTAGATCATAACTTCATATTTAAATCTAAGGTGTATATCTGTCATAACAGTATTTTAAAAATGGGGAGAATTTACCATTGTACAATTCAGCACATTGGACCATTTAAGTCGACACCTTAAAGCGAATTTAAAACAGTCGTATATTCGTGGAATGGAGTATAGGTAAAAAAAGGAAAATAGAAACAGTTGTTTTATGATTTGTATATTAATTAAAATATTTGTATTGTTTGGTTGTATTTTATATATGTATGAGTTTCGTCAATTTTGAATAGGAATTTCAATTCTGTTGTCTATAATTTTGTTTTTATTAATTTCGTTACAGATATTTACCAGAGATTTACTTTGGTAGTTATACATAGAAGTTTCTAATTTGTTTTTTTAATTGTTTCGAATTCTTACAGCTGTGTTTTTTTAATAGAAAAGTTGTTATGTTAGTAATACGTATATAATAAAGTATAACCATATCAAACAGTAGTAACATTGGATTGTGAGTATTTGTGTGTACTTTGTTAGTGTAGTTATATAGCAACTCTATTCTATTTTATTGGATTATTTTTATCATAAACATTTTGGTTACTGATTTTTATTTAATGAAACAACAAATCCTGAAGACATTTTTTAAAATCGAATTGATATTCTACCGAGGCTCATACAAGGATTGAATAAACTTCTGAGTGATGATTTTTACTTGAGGATACTTATTAAGTATCCAAAATAAACACATAATATTGCCTACATTTTTATTCTGGCATTGCCGACCATAGTATGATTACTTCTATTTCACTGCCAGGAATGACGGTATCTGACCATTTCAGTAATACAGATCCGATGTCATTTCCACCAAGAGTAGTTCATCATAATTTTTGTCTCATTTTCTTCATCAAAACTGAAGGCATCTCTAATAACATGGTCTTCATTTGAACATCATTGCTTGGTGTATTATTTGATTCTGAAATAAAACTAGGCTTATAATATGGGTTGTAGAATATATTTTATAATATTGCTAGTCTAAGGTTGGTACTAAATCACTACATTACTTAAGTTTTTGAAGTTATGCTTTTTAATAATTTAGAAATAATGAGCAAAACTTTATCAGTAGTTCAAGAATCTTTTTTCCACGAGAATTATGGTACATTATTCTTATTATTAGTAACAAACAATAGTAAAAACAAAAAATCTAGTATATAAGTATATAGTGTTTATAAAGATTTATGCGAACTCGGCTTTGTTTTCGTTTTCCTTGAGATGATCAGTAATGCTTTTCTCTTGAAAATTTTACCGTTATGAACTTTTATTTCTTTTAATAAATATATGGATTTGTGAAAGAGATAAAAGTTAGGGTGTTCAGTCAGGTGAATAAGATGGATGGCCTAACACACTCATCATCTTGTGAAATCAGATTGAAGAGGTTTTTTATTCGAATGTGAAAAATTTAAACTCACTTTTATTAAGATTTTTATAAGAAAATGAAAATACTACTAGATTTTTAAATCTGAGTGACCGACAAAATTTGATTTTTTATTATGGACAGGTATATTATTATCGAGTTCTAACTATAATTCTGGGTGCACTGGACTTAATAATTTATTCAGGTAAATATTCCCATTCCATATTTTTTCACTTTCATCTTACTTGAAATAGTCCTCTTATAACAAAAATGCATATTGCCTAGAGAAAATAATGATTAAAAAAAGTTTAACCATCACATAACCATAATTTTTAATGTTTGTACTAAAACTTTCTTTGTTTTAAGTAAGAAACAGTTAAAATACATAGAAACTTCATATATTATGTACGTAAAATTATTATTGTCAAAAGACTACACAATATTTCATATGTTTTAAACTCATAAGCTGAGACAGTATGTCATACTGAAAAAACTAAGCATTATTAATCTTGAACTTACAATTCATCTGCATCTGATAGTTTTACGTTCCGCAACATTCCAAAATGTTGAAAATTCACCTTTTTAATGTCATTAATTTTTTCTATTTATTGGAATTCTGTCTGATGAATATGCAGGGTTTTGAGCATAGCAGGCAGTTGACAAGAGATTCTAACAACGAAAATATGGAAAATAAAACCATCTAGCAAATTATACGCTTTGATAGTGCCAGCATATCCTGAAGAAAGTGTTAATATTGCATGTATATTCAATTTTAAGACCATGAACTAAGTCTTTTGAGCCTTTAGTATCTTCATTTTGCTAATTTTACCTATTTGTACCATCATCATCATCTTCTTCATCAACCTGTATGCGTCCACTGCCGGACATAGGTCTTCCTCAGCTGTTTTCATCTGTCTCTGTCTAGAGAAAAAACGAACAACGGCAGCAAACATGAAGATACTTACCCCTGGGATTTACTTTGTTTTCTTTGTACAACATGCAACTGAAGGATTTAAAAAAATTTGATGGTATGTTTGTTGGAAAGAATGCACCTTTTGTTTTCAGAAAAGTCGACTGTGAAAAGGGACCTATTCTCATTTCAAAATGTGTTTATTTACAAGTAAGAAAAAAATCAACGATAGTTCTTTTTTAAAACATATTTTAATTAAGATTTTAAATGCATGAACTTGGTACAATCACGAAGAAGCAACATGTTACTCCGGTTGATGATCTTAATGTTTTAACAAATCAATTGCATCCTATTAGCAAACAAAAGTATGACGATATTATGTCCTTATTGTCATTTGTACCAACCGTATGTCATACATTTTACAAAACTTTGAAGTGTTCAAACTTGGCAGGAGACTACCAAAGTTCTGAAGACGATGAAAATCTTGATGTTTATTGGACACTAGGCCTACCCTATGCTGCTGCTGTATGGGGTGGAGGCCTGGACCTTAAAGAAAGAAGTGAGCGATCGACTTGAAGCATTCGAGATGTGGACCTACCGAAGAATATTAAAAATAAGTTGGGTAGACCGAATAACAAATGTTGAAGTCCTCAGAAAGATGACAAAGGAAATGGAAATCATGAATACGATTAAGATAAGAAAGTTACAGTATCTCGGCCACGTTATGAGAGGGGATAAATATGTGTTGCTACAAACCATAATGCAGGGAAAAATACAGGGAAAACGAAGTATTGGAAGAAGACGAATCTCCTGGCTCAACAATCTGAGAAAGTGGTATAATTGCAGTTCCGTCGACTTGTTCAGAGCTGCAATCTCAAAAGTGAAAATAGCTGTGATGATTACCAACCTCCTTAGAGGAGATGGTACCTACAGAAGAAGGCCTACCCTTTTCTTATGTTTAATGTTCTTTGGCCTTTTTTCTTTGTTTCGGAGATTGTGCAGATGTCAATATTGTGTTTCTTTATTTCTATTATGATCTGCTGGTCTCTTCCGTTCCACGACGTTATGTTTCAGCAGGCGATTCGTGTGATGGCGTGTTTAGGTTTTCGTTTACCAATTCGTTTTTCCATTGCCATAGAGCGTGTCGTCATCTGATAGTTCCGTCCGGTATCCAAGGCTGTATCTTCAGTTCTGTGAGCCAGTATGGATTCGTTACCCCAGGTAGGTGGCTAACCTCACCTTAAGGACCCTTGTCTTTTACCCGGACTTGGGACCGGCAGTGTCATCCGATGAGCTACTTAATCCACCCATCAGACAACTCAGGCGTAGTTGTTAAATAACCAAAGAAACATAATATTAATAATATACCTTAGAAGAATATTTAAATAAAATCTAATATACTTTCTTATTTTTTTCAGATACCACGATAATGGTCTACCGGCCAGACTATCTAACGACAATTACATCCACCGGTTGTTAGTGACCTCGCCTAACTCTAAAACCGAATACACCACCTATTACACGGAACCCGTTAAAAAATATATCGGTGAGTTGAGTTCGAGTCGCTCCTCGAGCCCCTTCTCGATTCGAAGCTGCTCGCTCGAACGCAGCATAATGGCATAAAGATGAGTTTACGCTTAACTTTCTATGCCGGCTCGAGGTGACCGAACAGGATGTGGGAAAAACGGCTTTTATTAATACTATGCACATATATAAGAGTAATTTTTATAAATAATTTAATCGTTGAGCGCATGGCTCATAGTATTGACGTATTTACAGTGGGTGATCAAATTATTATAATCACTGTAAAAAGTATAAAATATTTTTTTTTGGACTGAAATAATAATTTTTTTTAATATTTCGTGTGAACTTCTTTAGCTTCGATGACAGCTTTAATCCTTCTTGGCCCTCATTGAATGTTTTTTAGGCACTTCTTCTTCTTCTTCTTCGTCTAGCCATTCACGTCCACATCTGAACATAAGCCTCTTCAAGTCTTCCTTTCCATTGGTTTTTATTGTACGCTACTTGTAGCCAATTTTTCCCGGCAGTCCTTTTCAGATCATCTGTCCATCTCATAGGAGGTCTGCCTCTGGGTCTTTTGTGTTGGTATGGTCTCCAGGTTAAAATTGATCTGTGCCATTCGTTTAGGCACTATTCTTTTATTTTATCGTCTTTGTGCCAGGTGGAAATGAGTTTTTTAATTTACTACTGCTTATTTGTGACAATTTCTTGGGCAGTCTACCTCTTCATAAGCTCCAATAGATTTACGATCGGGTTGAGGTTTGGGGAATTACCTGGCTACTTCAGTACTTTAATTTTCTTTTTTTTTTCAGGTACAATGTTACAGTTTTTGCCTTATGGCACGGTGAATAATCGCGCATAATGGTAAAATCTTCCGATTCGCCAAACCAGGCTTCAATTTGAGGCATAAGCTTTTTTTTAGAACTTTAATATACTGGTGTTGGTTCATCATTCCCTTCACAATGTACTGCCTCCCTGTGCCCTTGCTACTGATCAGAGAAGATACTTTACTCTCTTCACTATGCAATCCTAGTGCTATTTTAGCCACTAGTCTTCGGATCAAGGCGACTTGTCCATGAGTATCTCCACTGTAGACTCATCGGATAAACAAACCTGTAAATAAAAAAATAGATAATTATAATAAAAACAGTCGTTATAGAGATTTAAACTATAGTAGTGATATAGTTTACCTTATTCCAATTCTCAATTATCCAATTTTGGTGTTGTTTGGCCCGTTGCAGCCTCTTTTTCATGATTGCGATGGTCAACTTTGGTTTTTTGATAGGTCGACATGCTTTGAAACCTTGCTCAGAAAACCTTTTGTGGACTGTCATATCAGAAACTGGCATCCCAGGTTCACGAATATTCTCATGAGAATTGTTCGTGGTTTGTTTCTGTTGTTTACGAAGATATCCCCCATTTTTCTCTCCTCTGATGTTGACGAAGCTTTGTATTCCATAAAAATGTCTTTATCATCACTATTTTAGTTTCAGGAATGTCTTTAGCCTTACCCAATATGATTTTATTCTCAAAAATTGGTATTTTTTGAAAATGTCTTTAAAATTAAAACTGATTCATTTACAAAGATAAATCAATATTATTTTTTTAAAAACAAAATAAAAACACGATGTGCATGTTGTGACATAATTTGACACATATGACAGTTCTAGAGCTGTCAACGTCAAAAAAGTTAAGTTATTGGTGACAAAAAAAATTGGCATACCTTCATTATCTAGCAGGATATGTTTTTAATATAAAAGTTCTGAAAAATGAGAAAAACATAAAATTTTGTGACTAATCATAATAATTTGATTACCTACTATATTTATAGCCACGATGTTTCCTTTCCTTTCCTTACCTTGACTACGTTTGCCACTTGTTGGCTACTCACTTCATTTTTTATTCTTTCCTTGTTTTATGTGGTTTCATGGTATCCATGTCATAATCTTTTACTGTTGCTTATACATCTTTTAAATTATTATCTTTTATATTTAATGTTTTCTTTCAGTGTCTGGTGTTAGTGAGTTTTAAACTTGAATTTATCTACTTTATTCATTGCTGCAGGATTCTCCTGCATTACATTTTTGCTAATTTGGATATTTATTTTTTCAAATAGGTCATATTTATTTATGTATGCTTTATTATCACTGATTTATTACTATTTACTCATAATATATTGGCAATTTTTTGAAAACTTTATTTTATATTTGTTTTTGTTGTGATACTACGTAAATTTAAAGTGACAAGAATATTCTGAGAGTTTGAGACAATATTCTTGTAGGCTGGATTTTGGTTTATCTTCATCTGATACATTTGTCTTTAATGTTTTAATAAATTTTTGTTTATAATATTTTATTCCAAATGTTTACAGCTTTCAGCTAGGCTCTTTCGTACTAGTCGCGAAATACAAAATTTCTTTCTTTCTTGTTTAGATATTTTTACGCTAGTTATGGACGTGTTGGACGCTAGTGCTGGAGTTGAAGCTTGGACACTTAAAAAATCCAACATTAAAAACCTAGAAGCATTCGAAATGTGGTATTACCGACGCATTTTGAAAATATCATGGATGGATCGCAAAACAAACGAACAAGTTCTCGAACAACTAGGAAAACAATGCGAAGTTTTAAATTCCATAAAGATCAGGAAATTGGAATACTTGGGGCACATCATAAGAGGTGAAAAGTACGAACTACTAAGGAATATAATGCAGGGTAAAATCAAAGGTAGAAGAAGCGTAGGAAGACGTAAAATCTCGTGGCTACGCAATCTCCGTGAGTGGTTTGGATGCAGTTCAATTGAACTATTCAGGCGAGTAACCAATAAAATTATAATTGCCAGAATGATTTCCAATCTCCGATAGGAGTGGAACTTGAAGAAGAAGACACCAGTTATGACATTTTGGAAGATATATGTGACTATATTAGTATAGCGATGATCTATTTAGCATTCTGTAGATGCTTTCTCGTAGTCCACAAATATCAGTGCCAATGTTTTGTTGTATTCTGTACACTATTTTACCAGCTTTATCACTAGTAAGTGGCCTTTAGTGCTGTATCCCGTTCTAAATCCAGCTAGTTCTCTAGGCTGATAGAAGTCTAATATAGCTTTCAGTCTATTTTTGATAATTTTTGTAAAAAGTGTATATATGTGTGAAAGCAAACTGATAGATTAGATATATTATGACTCCTTTGCTTGTGTAATAAAATAATGACTGTATTGTTTCATTGAATGGGGGTTTTTTCTTGGTAGATGCATTTAGTAAAATGCTTGGTCAAAGTCTTTATAATTTTATTTTCACCTAGTTTGATCGCTTCGGTCACGACTCCGTGATCGCCAGGGGATTTGTAATTTTTCATTCCTAAAAGTGCCGTTTTGTTTCGTATGGAGTTATTTCTGCCATTAATTCTTATCCCTGGTTTGTGATTTTGGTAGAAGCTGATCTTTCCCACGCGAATGGTCTCAGAACATGCACATACGCAACTTTTCAAGCTCCTGGTCGGTTACACCCGTTTGAATAACGGTAGATACAGTCGCCATCAAATTATTGTAGAATTTATTATCTGCCTATAACTATGAAGTCGTTTCTATTTAATGGGATTACTAACAAGAGTAGGTAGCAGTAGCATTGTGATCATCTGTAACTGGAATATTTGTTTATGGTAGATACCTCTCGAAACTTAACGACACCACTCAAATACAAATGACTTTCTAGTAAGGTTAAGATTTTCTGCAATAATTAGTTGACAACTATAACCTAAGTTACCTTCTATAAGTATACTGTTTTACAATCTGTTCTATGTGAGGTCTTTCAGTAAGCTGATATCGTATTTTGGATTTTGGGTTAATGACGTATTTTGTTATCTTATTGTTTCTGTATCTCAATCATTTTGCTACAAACATACTAGTGATAGCTAGTTGAACCGTTTCCAAGTGAAAATGGTAAAGTACATAGGTATGTAAGAATTACATGCAATTTCTATAAGAATATCTTCCGCGAATAAATATTTGGGGCTATTTAAAAAGATCTTTGCCTACGAAAACGCCATAAATTTATTACCAAAAGCAAATAAGGTTATTTTTATCTTTACGTTTTTATTAAAACTATATATTTCATTTGTCTGTGCCTAAGGTTTCTATGCTACTAATTCTTATCGTTTTAAATCAGGGAACACCGACAAATTTAAAGGCTGTTCATATAGAAAATTACTCTTATATATGTATAACGCAAATTGCTTGCAATAGCTTTTGGCTAAAAAACGGCAATGCTTTTAAGACACATAATATTAATATTTTGACGTAGACACTACTAAGATATCTTTTGTTTAATGATATATAGGTCGTCTCAATATGTTGGTAGTCACTAACACAACGAACTTTTTTATAAGCGAATACTGTAAGTAGCTGCAAGGTATACCATAAAAATGTTAAATTCATTCTAAGTCTAGTCAGAAAAATCCTGGACAATCTTCAGTATCATCACCATCATCATCATCATCATCATCAGATTTGTGGTGTATCATTGAGCTTTCGCAGTTGGGATAATTTAATTAATGATGTTCGTTGAGAAACCTTTTAGTAATGCTTGCTCAAAGCTTTGGAGATCTGCTGCATTGTCGTTGACTGGGAGGCCTTTCTTGTATCACCAACCTCTCCATTTTGTGATCGCTTCGATGGATATGACTGAAGACTTAGGTATCCTAGAGTAAACAGTACTAGAGAAAGGCTGACTGGGTTTAATTAGCATTGCTCGTTGTATGTCTTTTACTTTTAATTTTTTCGTTTTTGTCCAGTCGCTTTTTCTTTTGTTTCTTATCGATATTTCCAGAATTGCTCATTTTCTCGCTCTTGGAAGTCTTAGTGTTATTTTCTTTATCAATATCAAAGTTTGGGCTTCCTAGTGAATACCAAAAGCATGTATTAACCAGATATCACTGATTTATAGATATTTTTTGTTGTTCAATATATGAACCGATTTTCTAAGAGCAGTTTAACCAACTTTTCTTTCTTTTTAGACCTTTTTTATTTCATATGTTTTATTGAGGGTTATTAAACAGAGTTCTTCTAATTTTCTGTGTATGAATTGGTATCAATAGATTGTTATAATGGTATTTATGTATGCCGTACGTCTTCAGACATTGACGAATTTGTGTACCCTCTTATGATAAAGCAGCAGCTGAACCTGATCTACCTGGTCTTTCGGCATATGACCATTAGATAGCCACTTCCCCTACTAGTCCGACACCATTTGAGGATGGCGAGTTGCGTTGACGCATCGCGGGGCTCCACACTCCCTGTAATACCGTGTTGCGGTACGCACACCCTTCTGTTATCTCCCCTGGACGAAAAGGTAAACGCAGGTCGAGGCTCGATCTCGCACGTTTGACAAGTCGCTGCTGAGAAGCTCTCTTTTACCACTCTTAAGTCTCCCAAGGTGGGTACATGCCATAACTTAGTGGGGAAAGGGTGTATCAGGGACGCAGCTCGTTCAACCTCACCCTGGTTCTGTGGAATGAGAGTAAAGTGGTCCCACGAGAGCCTCGTCTCGGATACTAAAATTGTGGACCGGTGACCGTGACGCTGAAGCACCCTGTGTTCGTTTTTACAAACACGACACCTCAAACGACGGCTCTCCGTACGTCTTCAGAGAAGGACAAATTCGTGAGCCTCCAAGTAAAAACCTAGCTGGACCCTGGTCTTCCTGGCCTGAAAGGCATACGACTGTAAGTGACTACACTGCCCGTACGATTCCGATACCAAATGAGGGTGACATGATGCCGAAACTTCGTGTGGCTCGTAGTACCTGTGTCATATTACGTCACCCATCGATTTTTTGCTCCCAGGGGTGGAAAGATGACGCAGGCGGAGAAATTCCATCTCGCACTTAGACAGATCGCCGCCGAGGATCACTCCTCTACCACTTTGAAATCATCCAGGTGGGTACGTGCCGGGACACAGACGTCACTTTTGATGGTGTGGGTCGAAAGAGGTGTTTACGGGCTCAGCTCGTTCAACCTCATCTGGCTCTTGTGGAATAAGAATAAAGTGGTCCCACGAGTCTCGTCTCGGATACGAGGAGTATAGACCGGTGACCGAGATGCCTGCGACGGCTCTCCACCTCTCAGTTCCTTCCCATTAGTCGCCTCTTACGACAGGCAGGGTCTTTTGGCCTCTATTCTTATCTTCGCGAGCCGAACGGAGTACGTCTTCACACAGTCGGAAAGACACAAGCTTAAACACGAAAAGCCAGCTAATGTGTTCTGTTATTTCCACTATTCTAGTGTAATGCTGCAAGAAACGCTACCTATTTTGGTAGCCTTAAACATAGAGTAATGCAGTAGTCCTTAGACAAATCTATAAAAATTGTGAAGCAATCATCGGAGACAATATTCAGTTTACTAGTTCTGCCAAAAAAAAAAAAAATGATAGGATGCAAAAGAAACATATATTTATATACTCTATATACTTCAAAAAAGCATTTGATTTGAAGAGTTAGAGATGAACTATTATTAGAAGTAGGTAGTCGGTTTAGATAGAAAGGACAAAAAACTGCTAAATAACTTATACTGAAACCAAAACAAAACGCCAGAATTTAGGTTCTATGTCCGCAACAGTAAAAATTAAGAAAGGAGATAGACAGAGATGTATTTTATTACCCTAGCTATTTATTCTTTATACCGAGTTTCTATTTAAAGAGGTACTGGAGGATTCCAAGGACGGAGTCAAGGTGAATGGAGTTAATATGAGTTGTCAATGTTCGAACTTCTTTTTCTCCCTGTCAGATGTTTTTGAAAGATAAATAACTCAAATAATTTAAAATTTTAATATGTTGTATTAAAGATATCATATTTTTAGGCAAATAATAATTAAATATGGCATATTGTAGTGATTACGTTAATATAATAATATGATCAAGTATTCCAAATACTCTCGAAAACAGCTTTTTTGCATTCTTATAAAATTAATTAAAAACTAATTATAATAAAAGCCGAAACTGATAATTGCTGTTATTTACAATTAAAGTGACAACAATTGTTAAGATTTAAAGGAATATAAACTCCTCTACAATCAAAAATAGAAGAGATGTACAAAAATGATTCAGTATTTTCATATCGTTAAAAAGAACATAAACAAATTTTTGTTCCTGATGTTCAAGAAAGGTATTAAAGAAACACTGCCTTTTATATTTCTTTTTAACATAATAAGTAGATATTATTTAAATACAATTTAGTGATATTCTTGATAGTATTTATAGATACATTATTTATCTAAATTGTAAGACATAGAAAAAATATTTTAGCTAATAAAATATAAAAACTATTCAGTTTGTTGTTATAAATTAATTTGTCCCTAGTCACTAGCCCTGGTGATGTTTTTTATGTTTTATGTCTGTCAATTTTTTATGTGTTTTTATATAGAAAGAGTATAGTATTACTGCTCTCTGTCAACTGTTTATTTTAAAGATAAAACAAATTCGCACGGACACATCGATTTTTAATCTTCTCTTACTTTACTGCTTCTAACCATTTCTTCTTTGCACGTCCTTTTTTTTCCTTATTTCTTCCCATTTACTATTGTTAATGTGACCAAGCCAACTAGCTTTTTAGGCTCGTATATTCGTCGTAATTGCTGGTTTTCCATAAATCCTTATTATGTCTTTATTCGTTCGTCTTCTCCAAATATTCTCTGTCGTCTTTATTCCTCCGAAGATTCTTCTATGCACCATTATTTCCCAGATCTCTACTTCCTTTTTGTTCTGCTGGTTGATGTATGTTACTTTTTTTCGTATGGAATAAATTTTTTTTTCTAATCGGTTTTGTAAATATTTAAGAATGTTACATTTTTTTACGTATGGAATAAATATTTTTCTCTAATCGGTTTTGTAAATATTTAGGAATTTTACATTTTTTTACGTATTCCTTATTTATAAATGACAAAAATAATCATCGTTTACCGAATTAGTTGTCCAAACTCCTAAAATAAAATAGTTTTAATTCAAATTTAGCTTTAATTTGTTTAAACGAAGCTACAAACAGTTTTAATAAACTACTCAAAGTTTTTGTACACTGCGAAATTGAGTTATCAATTATTAACTTAAAACTAAAACTATGTTTAGACATTGATCAACTACAAACAGCAATTTAGTAATATAACAGCTTTAGAAACTAATTTTAGCTTCCGCTTCCAAATCTTATGATGCCAAATTAGGGGAGTCATGTAAGACTGAGATACAGTAAATGTTTCTGTGAATAGAACTACGATGAGAAGTATTGTTGAAAGCCCGAAACTAAACGAGTGAAATTAAGCAAGAGTAAAAAGCTCAATATTATAAAATGTTCTAAACTACTTAACCGAATTATAACATTATAAATAATTATCACAGTTTTTATGCTATTTGAATGACGTAATCCCTAACAGCCGACTGGGAAATGGGATCATATGGCAAGTAATACATCATCTAAAAGCTCTTTTGTCACTTCATATTTACCTAGATGTTTCTGCGATGAATTAGACCAAGTATTTATGTTTTAGAAGAACAAGTTACCAATTTTGAGTTGTAAGTCTTTCATTCGTCTGTTTCTTCGAACTCTTTCGTGAAAACGTAGACTATATCTTCCTATACCACACGTTTCTGAATAATGTTCTGTAATTACATTTAAAAAAATTATCCGTGACTTGTTATTAGCGGCTGTAGTGGAATAAAAACGCCAAATAAAAACTTTTCTCGAGGGTCTTGAAATTTGTAATGCTTATTAAATATTTAACAATGTAACGGGTCCGTTACTTAAATATCCCTTTACTGTTCTGTCACTAGAATCCTTTAATTTAAAGATAAATTAAATTCACTTAAATTCAAATAACTTAAATATTCTTAAAACAAATTCAAATAACTTTAGTAAATTTTATTTTTTAAAAGTTGACCCTAAGCTACGCCTCTGCCTATTGCTCTGTGTAAAATTCGAGACGGTTTCCGGCATAACACCGACAGACCCACTGTGTCTTTGGATCTGGTCAAGTAAAGGTCGTTTTTGGGACCTCGTAGGCGACTGAGAGTCCACGTGTGAGAATTTGTTTTAAGTTAAGTTATTTTGAAGAATCTGTATTTTTGTTGGAAGAAAACCATTTGCTTATTTTGTTTTATTTTTGGGGTGAAAAAACATTAAGTTGGATCGCTCTCAGTCGGTGAGTTTTTATTATAATTAAATTATATGTAAAAACATGTCACGTCATCCGCTATGTTGGTGAAATTTAAATCTATTAGTTTTAATCCTTTCTCAAAATATATTATTACCTATCTAATTATCTATTCTGTATTATACGTCCGATTCCATTTATTTCATAAATATCTAAACAGATTACGGGTAATAAATTTTTATAATCTCAAATTTTACTACTTTACAAGTATAAAACAACAATTATCGATTTCAATTCATACTGTTTAAACCGGCTAAATTCTTTTGTTTGATTCTATAATCTATATAGCGTTCCGTAAAATCATCTAGTTAATAAATCCGATATAATATGTTCATACAATCCCAAGGTTATTTCTTTTTAAAAGAAAACAGGATAGTTTTTGCTTCAATTTAGAAGCAACTTTGACCTTTCTTAGTTTTTTCCCACCTTTTGTTTTCAACAAAGGATTTGTAGTAAAACAAATGTGTTTTTCAGCCTAGTTAAGGATTCGAAGACAAGTCTGGGGAAGAAAAAAAAAACTTTTAAGTTTATGGGGAAGAAAAATTTTTAGTTTTTTTATGGTTAATTGAAAGTACCTCCTTGTCGATTGGAGTCCAGTTTTGGACCTTGGCACACCTCTAGTTCTCCATCCTGATCCACCGATCCCAGGTCTACCGAAGGGAACCGGCAGGAAGAATTAGTTTGATTTTTTTTTGTTTTGTATTTCTCATTCAAATATTTCGAATAATTTTTAACATCCTTAAATATTTCAATTTTTATTAATAATAATTATATTCATTTTTTTATAATAGTCATTTATCATAAAATCATAAAATATTTATTGTTCATCAAGGGTTGAGTTTGTAACTCCCCTGGAATCTCTCGTTAATAGGTTATAGTGTGCACACGTATCCGGAGAGGTTTCATTTCATTTATTTGATATTTGTAACATTTATATTATCATATAGTTTCATTTTATATTAAATTAATAACATAACTATTGCATATAACCTTAGTCAAAAATTATATATCTTTCATTTTATATTATATATTTAAATATTGCATAACCTTAGTCAAAATTTCACATTATTATATACATTAGGGAGGGAAATTTTTATCATTATATTCAGGTTTTTTATTGTAAATATAGATAAGTTAATTGTACATAAGAGGTGATGGGTTACATTTTCATATATATAAGGGTTTAAAATAATTGTACATAAGATAGGTGATTAGTAAAATTGGGTTAAAACAATTTAATATTTCAATTAGTACCCAACCTTTTAATATTTCAGCAATACAAGATATCTCGGAAGAAACCATTTAACTTCCTGGCGCCCAAACATTCCATAGAGCAACTTTATCTTTCATCTGTTTATTTCTTGTTAGTTTTCTTGTCATTAGTTCTTATATCTTACGGTCTCTGTAGGGCATGCAAATTGGCCGAATCCCTCTTTGAGTGTCAAGTGGTCATTCTCCTGCATAGTCGCTAGCCAGCATTAATTTTATTATATTTTTAAATATTCATATTTACCCTTTATTTATTTCTTTTACATCATTTATCTCTATCTAATCCCTTCCATCTTCTGTTACTACAGATATTAGTCCGTTGGTGTATCAAGGGACATTTTAGAGTTTACCCTATTGCTACACTACACAGTCCTCATTCCGGTTACATTGTTTCATCAGAAACAAATCCCATTCTTGTCACATTGGCAAGTAGCCTTCTCCTCTTGTTACTGGCGCTCCAGCCCCTTTCATTCTTGTTACATTGGCGTACCCAACGTGGTGCCTTTTCGCAGTTCAGACCGTACATTCTTAGAATATTTCTCTTTGCAAATATTCTTTATTATTTATAATTTGTTTCCTGTTGCTCTTTGTTCACATTTTTAACTTCTTTATTTACTTATTGTTTTTCCTTATTAGATTTACATTTAGAGGTATACTTGTATTGCTGTAGTTTACATATTTTCATATTTAAACCCTCACCTTGTAATCTCATTGTACAGTTGACTATCTATTTTACTATTATTGAACTTTAAGAATTTAATAATTTAGATATTACTATTTTTTATACATATATATATTAGCCAATATTGGTGGGTTCTTATATTCAATTTTGATATTCAATTATTTGTTAACCATATGCTTGTTGAAACCATTGTGTGTTGCTTCAAGGATTGTGTTTATATTTACTTAACTTACTTAACCATTTTGAAATTTTGGTGAATAACTGTAGATTATTCTTGGATTGATTTTGTGGTGTGTTGGTACATATTTACTTATATATTTTTTTTTGAAAACTTTATATTACTATTCGATTGTTTTTGTGGAGTGTGAGTATATTATCTCCTTGTCTATTCTAACTATTCGTCTATTTGTTTTTTTTTCACAATGTCTGCATTCAAGGTAGAACATTTGTTAGTGAAGGAATTGGATTACGAGTTAAAGATTAGGGACATCAATATTGATGAGTCTTCCAGTGTTGATACGAAACGCAAAATATTGCGTGGAGCTTTAAGGCAGGAAGAAGGAAACAGGAGTTTTCGGCTGATTTCTGCCTCAAATATTCCTTTTGAGGTCCAACAGCAGGAGATTGAGGAAACTTTGGATGATTTAGCGAAAAGGATAGCCGATTTTAGAGGGACTGTCCAAGATAGCCTATATTCCAGGCTAATATCACGCCTAGCTCACATCTCAGGTCGTGTTCATTTATTATCTGTTTCAGATGAGGCACAACAAATCTTCCAACGCTCTGTTTCTGTCCGAATCTTAAGTCTAGAGGGCGAACTTGATTCTCGAGTGAGCCCAATAGCAACATCAACTCCAGTCTCTTCTATCCAAGCAGCAAATGCATTTCTACAACCCAAACCTGTTCAGGTACATAAATGGGGCATTACATTTTCTGGTGAAGGTCATTATGACCAGGTTATTTCTTTTTTGGATAGGGTGGAATGTCTTCGAATATCGAGAGGAGTGAGTGAAGATGATCTTTTTGCAGCTTCTGCTGAGTTGTTTACAGGCACAGCTTTTACGTGGTTTAGAAACAACCGCACTAATTTTTCTAATTGGTCTGATTTGGCTCAGAAACTTAAATCTGATTTTCTTCCATATTCATTTCAAGATGATCTTCTGGACCAAATCAAAAATCGTAAGCAGAAGCCAAATGAGTCTGTTACGATGTTCATTAATACTATTTTGGGTATGTGTAGTCGCCTTGAAACACCTCTGACAGATTCTGCAAAAATTAAGATCATCCTCAAATGTCTACTGCCATTTTATCATCAGCAGTTGGCCCTTGTAGATATTACCAGTATAGCAGACATAACCGAGAAGTGTAAACGTTTGGAGGAAACTTTATCTTGGTCTTCTCAACCTCCAACCACTTCTAAACACTCTTCTGACTCTTTTGGTCACCAAAATTCTTTTAGACACCGTTCTTGGCAATCTAAGGTTCCTGAGCGTAATATCTCGGTTGTGAGTTCTGTAGTGTGCTGGAATTGTCGTGAGTCTGGCCATACTTTCTATGATTGCGGCATCCCTCGTACTCGTATTTTCTGCCACGGTTGTGGCAGAGAAAATACCCTCAAACGGAATTGTTTTAAGTGTTCGGGAAACGAACGATCGGAGGTCCGTCCCCTGAGCGTTTCTCCGTCCACAACCCCATCAGGGAGCCAAACCGATCCATCAAACAAAGTAACGGTTCCAACCACATCCAACCATTCAAACCCATCTTCCAGTCGCAAAGGGAAAGGGGTTTCCACGAAAAAACCAACACACACCACACAAGATCACTCAAAGAAGTAACTTCCCAACATAATACATCTGATTTACATAGATTATCTTCCCCAAATATCTTCCCAAATTTTAACAATAAACATAATGGTAGCAGTGTAGTAGTTCCAGTATCTATACCAGAGTCTACCACAATTCAGGAGGATTCTTTTATTTCTGATTCTTCTTGTTTGCCAGTTGTATCCTCTGATTGTGTAGGTAGATATGATAAGTTTAGTTTAGTACCATTTAAAATTTTTGACCAATCAGATAATGATTGTTTTGATTTAAATTCATTATTAGTGAAGAAACATAATTATAATAGACCTTATCTTCCTATTAAGATTTTAGGACAATCTTGTTTAGCTCTTTTAGATAGTGGCTCGAACATTTCTGTGATAGGTTCACATTCGTTAGCTTTACTGAAAAATGCTGAGATTTCTATTATGCCCATTTCTTCTCTGCAAGTGTCTACTGCAGATGGTACAGTTCAGTCTATTACAGGCAAATTTGAAACTGAAATCACAGTAGCAGATTTATGTAAACAAATTACATTTTATATTATTCCTTCAGTTCAGAATTCCATAATTTTAGGTATGGATTTCTTAAATGCTTTTAATAGCACTCTAAATTGTTCTAATTTTTCCTTTTCTATTTCTCAATTTAATCTGTCTTTACTTAGTGCTATTCAGGATTTTACTAGTTTATCTAGTTCCGAACAAAGGCAATTAGAGAATATGATCTCTAAATTTACAACTCTGTCGTCGAAAGACAAGTTAGGTCGTACATCCTTAATATCTCACACTATCGAGGTGGGAGATACCACACCTTTTAGACAACATCAGTATCCTATTCCTCAGGCTTGGCAAGTTGACTTGGAAAAGGAAATTGATTCCATGTTAGAGTTGAATATCATTGAACCTTCCACGTCTTCTTACTGTAGTCCTTTGTGGTTAACCAAGAAAAAGGATGGATCTTTTAGGGTCTGCTTCGATGGTCGAAAGTTGAATAATATTACCACAAATCGGGATGCTTATCCTATTCCCCGAATAGACGTCATTCTCAGTAAACTTCAGAATGCTAGGTATATTTCTTCTATCGATCTATCTAAAGCCTTTTTACAAATTCCTTTGAGTGAGGAAAGTAAAAAGTATACAGCCTTTGCAGTTAGTGGGAAAGGATTATTTCAGTTTGTCACTATGCCTTTTGGTCTTGTTTCAGCTCCTCAGACAATGTGTCGTCTGATGGATTTAGTCATTGGTCCTCAGTTAGAGCCCTATGTTTTTTATTATTTGGATGACATTTTGGTTGTCACTCCTGATTTTTCTCTTCATATGGAGATCTTAGATAAGCTGTTTTTACGTCTTAAAGAGGCTA
The DNA here is from genome assembly GCA_918026665.1 of Diabrotica balteata. Taxonomy (NCBI): domain Eukaryota; kingdom Metazoa; phylum Arthropoda; class Insecta; order Coleoptera; family Chrysomelidae; genus Diabrotica; species Diabrotica balteata. The sequence continues at coordinate 130,651,836 of OU898283.1, forward strand.
ATTTAACTATTAATTTAGATAAATGTCAGTTTTGTCGTCCTAGTCTTAAATTTTTAGGATATGTAGTCGATAGTAAAGGTTTAAGGACAGATCCTGATAAAGTTACAGCCATTAAGGACTTTCCTATACCTAAGACTACCACCCAAGTCCGTAGGATATTGGGAATGTGTGGATATTATCGTCGGTTTGTTCCGTCTTATTCTACTTTGTTATCCCCACTTACAGATCTCCTTAAAAATAGGAAAAAAGGCCAAACTATTACATGGACTTCAGAAGCCGATGATGCTTTCCGGCGTATAAAAGAAGCTCTTACTAGTGCTCCTGTCATGACGTCTCCGAATTTTAAAGAGCATTTCTATCTCATGACAGATTGTTCAAACACTGCTTCAGGTGGTGTATTATTTCAAATGAAGGATGGTTCGGAACACCCAATAGCTTATACCAGCAAAAAGCTTAATAAAGCACAAAAAAATTATTCCACCACAGAAAGAGAACTTCTTGCAATTATTCATGGTCTTGATGCCTTTCGGTACTATCTTGAAGGTCGTAAGTTTACTATAATTACGGATCATAGTTCTTTATTATGGTTACATTCTATGAAAAATCCGTCACAGCGTTTGTCCGTTGGATTTGTAGACTTTCTGTCTTTGATTATAACATTGTTCATCGCAAAGCCAATGGTGTTGTGGTTGCAGACGCGTTGTCACGTACATTCGATATCAATCTGTTAGATCTGTCCACTTTATCTCCAGATAATTGGTATCGGAAGATGATTCATAATGTCACCCAAGAACCTACTAGGTATCCTGATTTCAAGGTGGAGAATAATATCCTTTATAAACATGTAATCAGTCCAGTTGAGTCCTTATCGAATATGTCTGATTGGAAGATAGTAGTCCCAACAGCAAATAGGGATGAAGTCTTAAGAACTTTTCATGATGATGTGACATCAGGTCACTTTGGCTTTTATAAAACGTTTAGTAAAATAGCTGAGTTATATTACTGGCCTGGTCTGCGCAACTCAGTTAAGAAATACATCTCTAGATGTAGAGTTTGTGCAACATGCAAGCCGAGTAACCTACCTCAAGCTGGATTAATGGGTTCGTTTAGGAATATTAATTTTCCGTGGCAAATGATCTCTTTAGATCTTATTGGACCATATCCACGCAGTTATTCAGGTAATACGTATTGTTTGGTTGTTGTAGATTATTTCACCAAATTTCCTTTAGTTTGTCCTCTTCGTAAGGCTACAACTCCAGCCATTTTGAAATTCTTAGAGGAACAAGTTTTCTTGCTTTTTGGTACTCCCCAAATTGTGTCGTGTGACAATGGTCCACAATTCATTTCAAAAGCCTTTAAAGATCTTTTGAATAAATATAAGGTCCAAAAGATTTTCTATAATGCATCGTATCATCCGCAAGCTAATCACACTGAACGTGTAAATCGCAGCATTGTTACTGCTCTTCGATCTTATACGTACACTGATCATAGAGCTTGGGATCAGTATATTCATTCAGTCGCTCAAGCCATTCGAACTTCTGTTCATGAAGTCACTCAATGTTCTCCAGCGTATGTTAATTTTGGTAGACATGTTCCTTTGTCAGGTGATTATTTTGGATTAATTTCTGAGAATTCAGCAACCCTTCCTCAAGTTTCGGAGAAACTTCATCGTATGGATGATCTCCAAAATTTACCTCCAATCTTCGCTGACATAAGGAAGAAGTTGAAAGCTTCTTACCTTAGAAATCAGAGTCAGTATAATTTGAGGAAACGAGACATGCGATTCTTTATTGGCGATCGAGTTTTGAAGCGAAATTTTGTAAAGTCAAGTAAGGGTGATGCCATTTCTGCTAAGTTTTGTCAGAAATATATTCCCTGTACTGTCATTCGAGTAATATCTCCTTTAGTATATGAATTAAAAGACAATTCGACAAATAGACGAATTGGTCAATTTCATATAAAGGATTTACTTCCAGATAATACTGTAGATGACATAGCATCCTCTTCCTCAGATGAAGATTAACTTAGGTTTGTCCAATAAAGTTAATCTATCATTTTGACTATTATTGTTTTAGCTCGATTTGGATTACGATTTGGTATTTTTGTTTTGTAACGTTATTATTAATCACCAGATAATGTATATGTACAGCTTATTCCTTGCTGATTATTTGGTTATATAAGTTGAAATTATTAAGCCTTTTCATTCTTATTATTAGGTACACTTATCTGTGTTTACTTTATACTGGTATGGAACTATATAAACACTACTATTATATATTTTGTTGTTAATTTGATTACCATCTTTGTTATTTGACTTTTGTTATTTGATTTGCCATTTTCGAAAGAATGTTATGTTTTTTTTGTGTATAGATTTAGTCACTTAAATGGTCATAGTCATACTTTATTTTAATTAATATCCTGATATTATATCCTATATGGGATGAGTCTAAAAGCAGTTACTAGGAATTAATTATATACGTAATTTGTAGGGTTTTCCTTATATACTCTTATGTCATATGGACTTTTCTGCCTATGCATACTTGATTGAATACGTGGGTTCGAAGTTGTTGTTCAATTAGAGGCCTCAGTTGTTCGATGAGTTTCGGAATTCCTCATTTTCATGACAGGTTGTGCAGATGACTGGGCAGTAAGATATTTCATTCATAATTAGCTAACCATCTTCAATTTGAATTCTAATTTGAACATTTTAGTTTTAATACTGAGTCTTCCTAGACTATGTTCAATTATAATTACAAAAAAAAAAAAAAAAAAAAAAAAAAAATTTCTTTAGCTTGTTCCTTAGTCTCACTTATGTTAAGATATTCGTGTCATTGCTACCTCCATGGCTAGCAGTTAGATTGCTGTCTGAAATTAGTAATTTATATCTTAGTCAACAAATGACCGTTTACAGTTACCTTCACTTCTTTCCTTAGGCATTCACTTATTGATTTTGGATTTAGACCTAGAACATATTTTGTTCTTTCTTAGTAATGTCAGAACGAATCCGTAATTTGCAGTTTCTACAGAAATTGGCCTGTTCGTTCTTGATGTTTTGTTGTTGATTAATTACTTATTTATTATTTGCTTAATTACTTACTTCTTTAACTATTACTTTTGGATATTTGGAGTAGTTATCGTTGGCTTACCAAATGCCATGCAGCTCACTTATGTCTGATATTCTTATAAATCTGTTGTAGCTACTTGCTATAGTTAGTGAATATCAGCATACGTTAATTTGTTTTGATAGTGATTTAGATTTATGATTTATTCTATGAATATTATGGTTTAGGCACATATTACCGGATGTGGGTATATGTTGACCTAATTTATTTAGATTATTTGATTATAGTGTGAATTGGTTACTCATTTGCCTGGTCGATTATACCTTTGGATATGCTACCCTATAAATCTGTTGTCCACTGGTTTATCAATTTTGGATTTAATGCCCAATTCAACACTTAAATTGGTCTATATATATTTGGCATTTTTCTTATTGTTACTTTTTGGATTGTCTGATTAATAGTTGGAAATTGGTGACTCATTTGCCTGGTTGATTATATCTTTGGATATGCTATTCCATAAATCTGTTGTCCACTGATTGATCAATTTTGGATTTAGTGCCCAATTCAATACTTAAATTAGTATATATGTTTGGAATTTTTTATTGTCACTTACGATTTGTGAATCGGTCCACACCATTGCCTGGTTGATTATCTTTGGATATTCTACTATAAATCTGTTGTCCATCGACGAGTCAATTTTGGAACCAGGGTCCGATTTCACATTACTTCGGATTATTATATTGAGTATTTGTATTACTAGTCTATACTATACTATGTTATAGTTTTACTTTACTTTAATTCCACTCTAGATAGTATGTGACTTTTTACTTAGTTACATTTAGGTATCCTTAGATGGAACCATTTCTTTATTTCTACATCTCTCATAATCTGTGGTTAATTATAATCGTGTGAACAGATGTAGATTGTTTTGGAAGTATTATAGTAAGTTAATATAATAGCTGTATTTGGCAAATTGGTGCCATAGCTATAATTTTTTATATATCTGTTTATATTTTTTTTTCTCGATTCTTGATTGTTCCACATATGGTTGAAGTATTGGTTAACCTACTTCTATCCAATCAGTCAAGTGAAAGGAAAAAAAAAATTTTTTTTCACTTTAAAAAATTTTTTTTCTCCAAGTAAGAGGGGAATGTAACGGGTCCGTTACTTAAATATCCCTTTACTGTTCTGTCACTAGAATCCTTTAATTTAAAGATAAATTAAATTCACTTAAATTCAAATAACTTAAATATTCTTAAAACAAATTCAAATAACTTTAGTAAATTTTATTTTTTAAAAGTTGACCCTAAGCTACGCCTCTGCCTATTGCTCTGTGTAAAATTCGAGACGGTTTCCGGCATAACACCGACAGACCCACTGTGTCTTTGGATCTGGTCAAGTAAAGGTCGTTTTTGGGACCTCGTAGGCGACTGAGAGTCCACGTGTGAGAATTTGTTTTAAGTTAAGTTATTTTGAAGAATCTGTATTTTTGTTGGAAGAAAACCATTTGCTTATTTTGTTTTATTTTTGGGGTGAAAAAACATTAAGTTGGATCGCTCTCAGTCGGTGAGTTTTTATTATAATTAAATTATATGTAAAAACATGTCACGTCATCCGCTATGTTGGTGAAATTTAAATCTATTAGTTTTAATCCTTTCTCAAAATATATTATTACCTATCTAATTATCTATTCTGTATTATACGTCCGATTCCATTTATTTCATAAATATCTAAACAGATTACGGGTAATAAATTTTTATAATCTCAAATTTTACTACTTTACAAGTATAAAACAACAATTATCGATTTCAATTCATACTGTTTAAACCGGCTAAATTCTTTTGTTTGATTCTATAATCTATATAGCGTTCCGTAAAATCATCTAGTTAATAAATCCGATATAATATGTTCATACAATCCCAAGGTTATTTCTTTTTAAAAGAAAACAGGATAGTTTTTGCTTCAATTTAGAAGCAACTTTGACCTTTCTTAGTTTTTTCCCACCTTTTGTTTTCAACAAAGGATTTGTAGTAAAACAAATGTGTTTTTCAGCCTAGTTAAGGATTCGAAGACAAGTCTGGGGAAGAAAAAAAAAAACTTTTAAGTTTATGGGGAAGAAAAATTTTTAGTTTTTTTATGGTTAATTGAAAGTACCTCCTTGTCGATTGGAGTCCAGTTTTGGACCTTGGCACACCTCTAGTTCTCCATCCTGATCCACCGATCCCAGGTCTACCGAAGGGAACCGGCAGGAAGAATTAGTTTGATTTTTTTTTGTTTTGTATTTCTCATTCAAATATTTCGAATAATTTTTAACATCCTTAAATATTTCAATTTTTTATTAATAATAATTATATTCATTTTTTTATAATAGTCATTTATCATAAAATCATAAAATATTTATTGTTCATCAAGGGTTGAGTTTGTAACTCCCCTGGAATCTCTCGTTAATAGGTTATAGTGTGCACACGTATCCGGAGAGGTTTCATTTCATTTATTTGATATTTGTAACATTTATATTATCATATAGTTCATTTTATATTAAATTAATAACATAACTATTGCATATAACCTTAGTCAAAAATTATATATCTTTCATTTTATATTATATATTTAAATATTGCATAACCTTAGTCAAAATTTCACATTATTATATACATTAGGGAGGGAAATTTTTATCATTATATTCAGGTTTTTTATTGTAAATATAGATAAGTTAATTGTACATAAGAGGTGATGGGTTACATTTTCATATATATAAGGGTTTAAAATAATTGTACATAAGATAGGTGATTAGTAAAATTGGGTTAAAACAATTTAATATTTCAATTAGTACCCAACCTTTTAATATTTCAGCAATACAAGATATCTCGGAAGAAACCATTTAACTTCCTGGCGCCCAAACATTCCATAGAGCAACTTTATCTTTCATCTGTTTATTTCTTGTTAGTTTTCTTGTCATTAGTTCTTATATCTTACGGTCTCTGTAGGGCATGCAAATTGGCCGAATCCCTCTTTGAGTGTCAAGTGGTCATTCTCCTGCATAGTCGCTAGCCAGCATTAATTTTATTATATTTTTAAATATTCATATTTACCCTTTATTTATTTCTTTTACATCATTTATCTCTATCTAATCCCTTCCATCTTCTGTTACTACAGATATTAGTCCGTTGGTGTATCAAGGGACATTTTAGAGTTTACCCTATTGCTACACTACACAGTCCTCATTCCGGTTACATTGTTTCATCAGAAAACAAATCCCATTCTTGTCACATTGGCAAGTAGCCTTCTCCTCTTGTTACTGGCGCTCCAGCCCCTTTCATTCTTGTTACAAGTTTCTTGAAACACAGATCAAAAAGTAATAAAGTCGAAGAAAGCTGGGCAAAAATTAAGTCTAATATTTTAGCATCTACTAGGAAACTAAGTTCCTGTAGCTGACTGTATACCATGTATCATAAAATTTTTTTATGTAAAATCCTTTATAAAAGGTATTCTGGGATAAGGCCTTAGAAACAATAGACAGTTTAGAAGACACTACTATAGTACTAGGGGATCTAAATAGTCGAGTGGGTGTAAGAGATGAACATACCCAAGATGGATTCTTTTTCTATTTCCATCACCAGAGAAAAAAACCCAGTACCTTCTGCTCGATTACATATACAAGCAAAATGTCAACAAAAATAGCCAAACATATAAAAAAGAAAGGAATAAAACCAGCTTTCAGAACAAATAACAACTTAGGCAAATATATTAAAAACAAGAGCCAAAATAAAAAATACTTACACAGTGGTGTGTACAAACTTGAATGTGGCGACTGCCCAAAAAGTTACATTTGTCAAACTGGTAGAAATTTTAATAAACGAATAGCAGAACATAAAGGAGCTTTCAATAATAGAAAAACAGATTCTACATTCGCACTTCACCTTCTAGATCATAATTATGCTTTTATTGACGAACTTAAAATTCTTCACATTCAAAATAAAGGTCTTAAGCTATCTTTGTTAGAATCTATGGTAATCAACAAATTAAAAAACACAGATATAATCCTGAATGACCAACTTGAGATAAACAGTTCTCCCCTCCTCAACTTATTTCATTAGGAAGACTGTATAGTGTAAACGCATGACAAAAATAGATCACTTGAGAAAGGCAATCAGCCGAAACAGCTGTAGTGATCAGAGTTTAAAATAAATTTTGTGGAAGTTTTGAAAACAAAGTTTTCAGTGTTTTATTACTATTAATTGTCATTCACAATCTGTGTAATTTAGAAATTATTTAAATCTACATACTGTGTCATATGTTTATGTTATATATAAAAATACTACAATTTTCTCCCGATTATCTGATGGTCTTTACTTACTACGTTGTTTAAAAATTGTAAGACTAATAATTCTCCAAAGTTTTTCTTAAACATATAAGCAAAACCGATGTGATATGATGTCCCATTCCAATTTTCATACATACTTTCTTAGTTTCAAAGAAACTTGACCTTTCCACTTTGTCCTTTCTAATAAAATACCAAAATAAAAACAAGGAAAAGCTGCTATCCGGGCGGAATGCCATTGATAACTTTTACTTATGTGTCTGTCTGAAAACATTAAATTATTTTCTTTATGGTATATTAAAAGTGGAACCGACCAAAACATATTAAAAAATAATATTCCACATTTTTCCACTAAATCAAGTACGACAGTTTATGGTTTTGGTGAAAGTCAGTGGCGTGGACCCTTTTAAATGATTTTTTTATTTTTATAATATTTTAGAAAGCAGAGCAAATACTATTCTGTTGATATATACAAACACGAGTATGTTGATGGGATTTTAGCCATTATTTCATTTAATAGCGGTCCGATAAGTACATAGCCTTACCGCTAGATGAAGCCACTATCTCTACTGTTTTGTAATACATTGTTTTAGCTAAATTAGACTCGTAGTTTTGTTTTGACTACGGGTGAAAACAGGCGTGTCCGCGGATTTAAAAAAAATGGAAAAAGAGCAATATTGGTCTTTTGGTTTTGAAAGGTTAATCGTGCAACGAAACCAAAGAGCGGTTAAATGCTGTAAACGATGACTCTTCTTCTTTAATGGCAACCGCCAAAAATTGGTTAAACGAATTTCAAAGTTGTGGCATGTTGTTTTTTGATAAGCCACCCTCGGTGCCTCATATATATCATATCTAGGATAAAATTTTGGGTATGAGAAATCTGTCGGCGCAATGGGAGCCACGGTTTTTGCATCGCGCATCATTTAGTAACCCCGATGAAATATGGATCCACTGGTACACACTGGGCCGGTTTAATGCCGATTTTCACAAAAAATTACCCAATTTTGCAAAGAAAAAAGTCGCTATAGTAAAATTGGTCAAATTGGGCCACAAACTGTTAACCCATCTACCGTATTCTCCAGATTTGGCACCATGCTACTTAAAGTTTTTCAAGTTCTTCAAGATATTTCAACACTAGCCCAGAGTTTACCTTAGAGCTTTTGATAGCTCTTAGGTAAAATATGAGCTAGTCTGTGCTAGCCACTTGACCATCCATTGATAAATAAATCTATTAACTTCAAAAGCTCTTATGTAAACATATTTTACACAGTATTAAATTGCATAAATCTCTGTCGAGAATACATATTCTCCTAGTGAAATAGAAATATAACTTTGATAGTATACAAGGCAACTATCGAACACAGTGATTAATTAAATCTTGCCCAAGTACTTTCGATTAATAGATCATCTTCAGGGGCATTTCGTCAGTTGTGGCCTATCCGACATGAGTAGAATGTCATAAATGTAAATTTGGACATAACAATACAATACACAAAGAGAAACAAACACTTTAAAATTTTTAAAAGGAGAAGCTACATGTTACATAGAAACCGGAGACAGAACTTATTTATTGAATAGAAATATATTTAAACTAAGTAGTAGAAATAAATAACAGCCTACTCACAATCTTTATAGATTGTAAGTAATTCTGTCATTTATTTCTACTACCGAGTTTGAAATGGACTCACATAGGCAACCAATTTATTAATAGAAACATATTTATTTATTTCTACCAATACAGTAGATTACTACAATCGACCCTTCTGTCTTATTCGTCCCATCTTTCTCATGGGCAAATAGCTTCCCGGAAAGATACTTAATGCCTGTATGAAGGTACCGTATGGTCAGAATTTACCATTCAAAAGCACCCATATTGTTATCTAATGTTAGTGTGTGCTGATCTAACTATGACGTTCCTTAGGTTTTCTCGCAATGCCTCAGAATGGGAGCAATATTCTTTTTGCATATATCTGTTATTTGGTTGATCCATCTTGTTGAGAATCTTTCTCCTACCTTTCCTTGGATGATAAGTCTTTCCATGTGGCTATGGCTGCTGTCACACGATCTAAGAAATTGCTATATGGAGATACAGATACAACCGACTTTGAACAACAGATTTCCGAAGAAGAGTCAGATAGTTAAATGCAGGGCGTAAACTGAAGCTAAGACCACAGAAAAGTTGAAGGAGGAAATAAGATGGACGTCAGAACTTAAAGACTAGAAACATATAGAGATGTACTTAATCGGAATAAGAAAGATATTTGGAAAATTGAGAGGCAAAAATTACAGAAGGCAAAACTTGGGAGGAAGTAATATCTCTCTCTTGTCACTTTACCAGGCAGAGAAAACTGGACAAAAGGTCTACCCATACAAGCGCAAGCTACTTGGTATACTGAAAAAAAAACATTGAAGGATGTAGGAGCTGGTATAGAAGGGTCCAAGCAAGATACATATTTCCCGCTAAGTCTATCCAAGTCACAATAGACGGTCAAAACAGTTAAGTATATAACATTTGCCAAAATTTACAGAAGCCCTAAGGTGAAAAGACAGGAAAACAGTCAAAGGGATAGTAGGTATGATATGTTACCAGAACACTGTGAAATGAAAAAGCAGTTAAAGCTAATGTGGTTGACAGAAGAAACAGCAGAACAAATTTTGTGGCAATGCGACAGCCTGGCAAATGTTGAGTTCTTTAAATTAGGCGAGGAAAAGCCACTGACAAAGAGCTTCATGAAATATTCAATTTTGAAGCTATTATACCTTTAAAAATGGCCAGGCTAAAAAATGTAATCTAGAATTCTTTTCCTTCTGGTACACTTTAATACTGGAGGTTTGCAATCACTACATTAAACTACTTTCGATTCTGCGCGACTCTTAGTAATAATAATAGTTTGAAAGTTTATGTCCGTCTAAGGTCTTATATTGTGAAGCCACGTCATGGATCTTTTGTCTACTATTGTTTCTCCAATCTAGGATTAAAGGACCAAAATAACTGAAAAGTTCGGAAAGTTTGCAGTAAAAAAGGGAAAAAGTCACCTCATTGAATCCACCTATCTATCTCTTGTCATTTCCTTATTACTGAGAATCGTGATTTCCTTCAATACACCTAACACATTTTCTCCATTGGTCTACAGGTGCTCTAAGGGTTTTGCAGAATGAGTGAACCGCTTTGTCTTCTCCCTGGAACGTTTTCAGAAACAATTAATCTCTCTAAATTAACATCACCCCTGCGAACCACGTGACCAAACAACGTCTATTTTTTATGTAAAGTTAGTTAAGAACGCAGCTTTATTCTATAACACCATATCTCAAAAGCTTAAATTTTTTGGTGTTCTTATGCGCAAATGTTTCAAGTCTCTGGCCCGTATTGTATTGAGAAGACAAGTGCATTTTAGCGATACCAATTCTGAATTTGTGCTAACCAGTTACCATCGTTAGTTATACTAAATCCGAGTTAGTTGAAGCTATCTACCATCTGGTATACCTGCAAGTGGTTACTCAGCTGAAAAGTGTTGAATCTGTCTATCACCATTATTTCATCTTGTTTTTATTTGAATGATTTCCAACTTAACTTTTCGCAAGAAGGAATACTCTTGTTAAAATTTAGATCACAATATACTTTGTTATTGTTTTTTAAACTTTATTTGTTATTTAAAGGCAAATTTAATAAATAACGTTTGAGTTGATTATTTAAATTTTATTACTCATGTATTTTTTATGTCTGCAATTTTTTATTATTATCCAGATTTAGCCATACGGCTCACACTCCTTCTAAGGGGAAAATTAACTTATACTTACGCTATCAAAAGGATTGAGCTCTGGTGGGACTCTTTCCATGTTATCAAGCCCTAGGTGACTTGGTATGCTGGAGTATCTCTCAAAAATTTTCGTACACATCTGGACGTCGCGAGGAGTACATACAGCTTTCTGCATGATATAGTGATGTTCATTTAGACCCAGCGGTTTTATGTTATCTAGGAGGTTTTTGGGAATAGTACCAGTAGTAGAGAGGATAATAGGTATTGTTTGGGTACTTTCTATTCTCCACTGTCTTCGTTCTTTCGAAGACTTTCAGAAGGCGTTTGACCAGGTGAAACATGATTAACTAATAAATATTTTAAGGTCATGTAATATCGACGATAAAGACTTAAAGATGATTTCAAACCTTTACCAAGAACAAAAGGCTAAAATCAGAATAAAAAGCGAAACATCTGAAAAAATCAATATAGAGAAGGGAGTAAGACAGGGATTTGTTCTAATACCTTTGCTGTTCAATGTTTATTCTAAGAAGATATTTCAGAAAGCTTTGGAAGGGACCACCACATTGCCCGTTTAATTATAAACGGGCAATGTATAAATAACCTGCGATATGCTGATGACTCTGTCATACTGGCAGATAATGCTGAAGCCCTGCAACGCTTAATGGACCGAGTAACGACAGCCTGTAGAGAATTTGGAATGAAATTGAATACAAAGAAGACAAAAACGATGGTCATCAGCAAGCACCAAAACAGAAGGGTGAAGGTCAATGTCGACGAAACAGATCTGGAAAGAGTAACAAGAACAACGTACCTTGGAAGTAATCTTGATGAAACTTGGGACCACTCACTAGAGATAAGAATACGCCTGGAAAAGGCACGTACAATGTTTTACAAAATGCAAAAATTTCTATGCAACCGCCAGCTGGGCATCTCATTGAGAACTAGAATACTGAAGTCCTATGTTTTCTCCACCTTGCTCTATGGTGTTGAAGCCTGGACAATGACAGAAGCAACACAAAAAAGAATCCAAGCATTTGAACTCTGGTGTTACCGTAAAATGCTCAGAATATCCTACATGAGCCATACGACAAATGCGGAAGTCTTGCGGAGGATGAATAAGAAAAGAGAGCTTATGCTTATAATAAAAGAACGGAAAACACAATATTTTGATCACATCATAAGAAATCAAAAGTATGAACTCCAACTTATAATCAAAGGCAAAGTCAATAGCAAAAGAGGACCAGGAAGAAGACGGAACTCTTGGCTTAAAAACCTACGGCAATGGACGAACATGACCTCCATAGAACTATTCAGGGCTGCTACAAATAAGATTAAATGGGCAAATGTAATGGCCAACGTCCTTAAGGATAAGGCACCGTAAGAAGAAGACTGTCTTCGTAATTGAAGTTCCAGATCCCTGTATTTGTCGATTTTTTCTGTTCTGTTTAACACGTATTATTATTATTAAATTATCTCTTTAAATAATTTTCCCTTGTTGTTTGATCCCTATTCGTTTGCATAGTTACGCCTCTGACAACTCAAGAAAAGAAATAAATGTTCATTAACTTTTAAATAGAGAAGTTCTCCTACTTCTTCTTGGTAGATTAAATATCTTGCAGACGACGGGAAACAAAGGTTACGAAAGGTTATATTGACATTCCTGACAAGAATTATTCGACTCAGTGGTCAGTGAGATTACTAGATATCTCGCTAACTTTTTTACTTTAGTCTCTCTGTTGTTTTTTCAAAAGTCCTGGCTCATGAAAGGTCTTAAAACACTCTAAGAGTGTTTTCCTCCCAGTTTGAACACTTTTTAACAGGAAAGGTTTTAATTAAAGCGGCTGTTCATGAATATAAGTTCTACACAATTTCTTTTAGAAAATCTGTATTATATTGAAAAATCGTTTAACAAAATAGTTATACAAAATATAGTGATTTTAGCGATTTTTGTGTTTGTGTGTCTTTAATAAATTCTTAAATTATATTAATTCATTCGTAGTATAAAATTATACATTTATGAATATACTAGTGATTTTGCCTGTCACCATGCGACGGGGTTCCAATCAATTGCATCTACAATTACTTCACCTCCTTTTTTGTCTTCCTCCTAGTTATTTAAGCCTGAGACGACAACAGAATAATAACAATAAGTCACTTTTGGAGATTCACTGAACTTTTTGTTAGATAATATCTATCTTGTTAATATTTAGATTTCATTGTTCATCTCATTTTCCTCTTCATTGTTATTGTCGTTCTTTTCTTCTATGTCATCTTCCAATACTTAATTTTGTTGAAGTTTATTGTAATTTTGGTGATGGCATGGTGGTACGAATTTTAAAAGTGATCTGATATCATTAAGTTTTGCTTGATTTAATTTTCGTCCTTCGGGATAAAAAATGCTTAAGTTTAAAGAAGCTAGGTTTACAGGTCGGCCTTTCAATCTCTTATTTAGATTTACTGAATAAAATTATGTTTCTTTGTTATGTAGGTATTTATATTTCGTAAACTCCTGGTTGGTCTTTAGTACATTCATCAACTAGCCTCTAACGTCCACTGCTGAACATAGGCCTCTCGCATGCTTTTCCACTTAGTCCGATTTTGCGCCATCTGAATCCAATTTGTAGTCACTCTTTTTATGTCATCTGTCCATCTCGTTGGGGGTCGACCTCTATTTCTGTAAGCTTGTATTCGGGGTCTCCATTCCAAAATTCTTTTTGTCCACCGGTCATCAACAGATCTTGCTACATGACCTGCCCAGTTCCACTTTAGTGTTGTTATCCTTTCAATAACGTCTGCTACTCCTGATCTTTTGCGTATAGTAGCATTGGGTATTCTATCACGTAGAGAAATCCCTAACATAATTCTCTCCATTGCTTCTTCCGCAACTTGTAGTTTATTCACTGTTGTTCTTGTGAGCGTTAGGGTTTCTGCGCCGTAGGTCATCACTGGCAAAATACATTGATTAAATACTTTTCTTTTCAGACACATTGGAATATAAGACCTAAAAATATCCTTCATCCTTCCAAATGCAGCCCAAGCGAGGTTTATTCTTCTTTTCAGCTCGGTTGTTTGGTTGTCTCGACTTATTCTGATCTCATGGCCTAAGTATTTATAGGAGTCAACTGGCTCAATATCTTTATCTTCTACTGAGATGTTTTTGTTGTGGACTAAATTTGTCATAAATTGTGTTTTTGAAAAATTTATTTTAAGACCAACTCTTTTTGTGGCAGTATGGAGTTCTTGGAGCATTATCTGTGCCTGATCAAAGCTGTCTGCAATAAGAACGATATCATCTGCAAATTTAAGGTTATTTAAAAATTTTCCATCTATATTGATGCCCTTTTCGTTCCAATCTATTGTTTTACAAGCTTATTCTAGCAAAGTGGTAAATAATTTAGGAGACATGTTGTCTCCTTGTCGAACGCCACTTTCAATACGAAAAGTCCCAGTATCTTCATTAAGTCTTACACAGGCTGTAGCATGTTGATAGATGTATCTGATGAGAGATATGTATCGGTGATCTATTCTACATTGTGTTAGAGCTTGGAGCATTTCACTTTGATTGACCGTATCAAATGCTTTTTCAAAGTCGACAAAGACAAGTATCAGGGGTCTATTATATTCAATGGTTTTTTCAATCAACGACTTAATGGTTTGCAAATGATCATTTGTTCCGTATCCAGCTCTAAATCCTGCTTGCTCGCAAGGTTGATAGAAGTCTAGTTTTGATGTCAACCTATTAGTTATTATCTTCATAAACAACTTATAAACTTATAAAGTTGTAAACTTTAGTAAATTACATTTGCTTTATTTTTAACCATTCTACTTTTTCTTCATCTGTCAATACATCGATTCTCTTAAAATTTTCTTTTTCCATGCATACACTTTAAATTTGTTCTTTTTACCTTTTGAGTTTGAAATTATGTTATGCCATTGTCACATAAATTTTAGGATGATATTTTAATTCCTTTTTTATATCACCAAAATCGCTATCGTTTTGTAGATATGAATGTCCTGGCTCAGCAAATTTATGAACTACTTCCTTTAGGTTTAAATTAGGGCACTTCACTATGTATATCCACAATGCGGCAATATTAATATTGTGGTTTTGATCGACACATGAGTCGGACCAAGAAATTGATGTCCTTATGATGATGGGTATTTATAAATTTTAAAATCCTAGTTTCCTATTTTCTGGAAACCTCGTGAGGCAGTACTCCCAGCCTAAACATGCATTGTTCCGATATAATTAAAAAAATTATGTATACCAAGATTTTAGCATGAAAGCCGCCTCTTATGGTAAAACACTTATGTGGTTAGTTTAGGAAGAAGCATTACTTTCTGAAGATTAAAACTAATTACTGTAGCTTTCATTTTCTTACTAATCTTTACGTCTTCATTTAGTTCTGAGCGAGCGATTTGTACTTTTCTGTGGTGTAGTTCCTGGTTTAGTTTCTTAGCCTTTAACATTGCTTCATCTCTGTTTTCCTTCATCATCATTCAGCCCATACTCGTCCACTGCTGAACATAGGCCTCCCGTAGTTCACCCCACAAATTTTGTCCTGAGCCGCCTGCATCCAATTTTGATGTGTCCGTTTCAGGTCATCCGTCCATCTTGTTGGTGGTCGTCCTCTATTCCTAAAGGCATCTTGTCTGGGTCTCCACTCAAGAATACGTTTTGTCCATCTGCCGTCCTTCGTTCTCGCGACGTGCCCTGCCCAGTTCCATTTTAAGGTTGATATTCTTTTGATTACGTCGGTTACTCCCGATCTACGGCGCAATTCTGTGTTGGGTATTCGGTCTCTTAGGGTTAATCCCAACATGGAGCTTTCCATTGCCCTCTGTGTTGTTCGAATTTTGTTTGCGGACGTCTTAGTAAGTGTTAGCGTCTCCGCACCATAGGTTAGAACCGGCAGCATACATTGATCGAAGACTTTTCTCTTCAAGCAGATGGGAAGAGCTGATTGGAAAACATCTCTTAGCTTTCCATAAGCTGCCCATGTCAACCCTATTCTACGTATTAGTTCATTGGTCTGGTTATCTCTACTTAAGCGAATTTCGTGTCCCAGATATTTGTATGCTGATGTTTGTTCTATACTTGTTCCAGCTATGTTGATGTTCTCACTCAGAACAAGGTTTGTCATCACTTGTGTTTTTAAGTTATTGATCTTTAAACCCACTTGTGTAGAGGCATGGTAGAGTCTTTCGCACATTTCGATGGCATGATCTATGCGGTCTGTTATCAGGACTATATCGTCCGCGAACGTAAGGTGACTAAGCTGCTCTCCATTTATGTTTATGCCCTTTTCGTCTAGGTTTGCACGCTTACACATGTATTCCAATAATATTGTAAACAGTTTTGGTGAAATGGTGTCGCCCTGGCGAACTCCACGATGAATGTTGAACTTGTGTGTATCTTCATGGAGTCTGACGCATGCCGTGGCATTATCATAGATATTTTTGATGACAGTGGTGTAGCGGTGATTTATTCGGCACTCTTTTAAAGCTTCTAGCATTTTCTGGTGGTTTACTGTGTCGAATGCTTTCTCATAATCCACAAATATTAGGACGAGGGGTTTATTGTACTCTATACATTTTTCGATGAGGCTTTTAATAACTTGTAGATGGTCGTTTGTGCCGAAGCCTGACCTGAATCCTGCCTGTTCGCATGATTGGTAAAAGTCCATTTTGTTCGAAAGTCTGTTTGTTACGACTTTTGTAAAAAGCTTGTATATGTGTGAGATGCGGCTGATTGGTCTATAGTTTACGAGATTTGTTAAATCTCCTTTCTTAAACATTAGAATGATCACTGTATTTTGCCATTGTGATGGTGTTGTTCCTCTTTCAAGGCATTCTGTGAAAAGTATGGAAAGCATTTGTATCAGTTTCTCGCCTCCTAATTTTATGGCTTCGGCAACGACCCCGTCGTCGCCAGGTGACTTATTATTTTTCATTTGTAGGAGAGCTTTTTTGATTTCATCAACAGTAACATCTGGTATGTCTTCCGAGCCCTGGTTTAGAACTTTTGGTATGTTGTCAGTTGGAGCATTTTCTTCTGTTTTGCTGTAGAGTTCGCTGTAAAATTGTCCGACAGTTTGTAGAATTTCCTGTTTATCTGTTATTATTTCGCCCTTTGTGTTTTCAGTTTGTAAATATTTTTCTTTCCTATTTGCTGTTTTCTTCTGAAGACTTTTAAACTTTTGTTCTCTTCTATGACTTTTGATATCTCTCTGGTGTTGTAGTCTTTTATATCTTTTCTGATGTTCTTAGTGATTTGTTTGTTTAGTTGTCTCATTTTTGTTAGATTGGTTCTGCATTTATCTGTTAGTTGTCTTCTTTCCTCTAATAGAGTTTTCGTGCTTAGACTTAGTTTTTCTTCGTCTTCTTGGTTTTTTGGGCAACATTTTTCTTGTGCTTGTTTCAGAGCTTTTTTCAGAGCTGTTTTCCTTAGCTGTCTTTATTTCAATGTTCAATATGTCACATTTTTGACAAGTATCTTTTCGTGGAGGTTTAAAACTAAGATTAAAATCACGTCTGAACACTTTTTCATAAAGCGATTGGCTTGGAATTTTGTCGGCATTTTCTCTCTTAAACTATCAACATAGCGTCTGTACATTAGTGACAAATTTAAATTACAATCCAAGTATTTTTTTTGGATTAAGTTCTACAGTAATGACTTACTATAGTAGGAAAACTTTGTAGTGATTTTTGATTGAATCCATTATAGATGGTGAAGTTTTGTTATGAGGCAGCTTTTTCCCTCTAAAATCACTGAAATGTCCACTTTTTTTCTTATGCAAAGCGCGATGTACTCTACTCATCGAGCAAAAAGACAAAAGAGGGAATGTAAAGGTAGTAGGGGCAAAAATATTGTTAGACAGGAAGTGCGATCTTTAGAGGCCACTTTAAACAAGGAAAGAGAGTCTCTCTCCTTGTTTGACATCAAATTTAGTTGGGTTATGTTATTGTTTGTCCCAAATGTCACATGAAATCTTATTTATATTGAAGTTTTTTAATAATTGTGTCGCATTTTAGACTATTATCGTTAATAATTAATTAAAACTTTCTCGTCTAAGACACATTCTGAAAAATATTATATAGCTACTGTTAATACGTGTCGGAAAATTTAAATTTGGCGCATTCGCATTTCCGGATATGACTGCCATTAGAGGCCACTTTTTTGGTCTCCTTTTCATAAGGATTAGATTCCCTCTTTTGTCTTTTTGCTCGATGACTCTACTACTGTATATTTGTAATATTGCCAAAAACACTTCGCTTTATCGTATGACAACCAGTACTACCACCCTTGTGCTAAATATAATGTATTAGTCTCCAGATGATGTTTTGTTTTATTTATTCACATAGTTCATTTTGGCATAAGTTTAGAACAAAAGTTTGCCTCATAATGGTAATGAAAAAGTAAAAACGAAGAAAATGTACATAGTTCACTCTGGCATGATACCATCCAATTTAGATATTATTGGAGGATAGAACCAAGTCTAAAAGACTGATATGAACATAGGCAGCAATTAATATAAGTAACTAAGAAATTAAAGTTGGAAAAACTACTTCCATAGAAAAATAACCGCTAACATTAAATTTACATGTGTGGCAAACCGAAAAATCCCACTTTGAATATGTCCGATAACAATTATCCTTTCGTGAATACTATGCTACGAAACAGATAACGGGCACAAGGAGAGCATTTGTACTGTACGCTTTTATTGAAAAGAACGTACATAAAACATTTTCACTGGTATTTTTAGAGTGAATCGAGAGACCTAAAAACTCCATTTCCATGTTTTTGTTGAATGCGGCACCGAAAAAATAGCACGGGATTTATCAATCCCAAACGAAAATTCTTAAATAAAGTTTATAAATATATTTAAATACATTACATATACCTACAACAACAAACAAAGAGAAATATAACAACCCTCATAACAAATTGTAAATTTCTCATTAGTATTTTTGGTCATCTCTAACAATTTGTCTTCTTCTTTGCCATCTCCTCTAAGAAGGTTGGCAACAATCATGGCAATTCGCACTTTCAATACCGCTGCTCTAAAGAGGTCAGCACAAGTGCAGTTAAACCAAGCTCTCAAATTGTTTAACCACGAGATGGGTCTTCTTCCATGACTCCTTCTACCCTCTATTCTTATTATACCCAACATATTCTTAATATCCTTCTACAAGTAGAGCCATAACTCGAAGGCTTCTAGTCTGTCCAAAACATCTTTTTTTAATGTCCAAGCCTCCAACCCATAAAATAATACGGAGAACACGTAGCATCTCAGAAGTCTCATATTTAAAGAAAATGAAATGTCCCTGCTGCAGAGTACTTTTTTCAGTTTGTTGAAAGAATTTCTTGCCTGTTCTATCTATTTATATAAGGATTTTTATAGCTGTCGCCGCCTTCCTTGTTTCAGCCAACGTCTCCAGTTCTTTCTGTTCTGCCGTTCTCCATCTCTAAGGCCTCGTCTTTCAATGGCCTCGTTCCTCTTTCAATGGCTTCATCCTTCAATGATCTTCGGGGCCTACCTCTTTTCTCCCTTCCTATTGGGCTCCAATCCGAAATCTTTGCCTGTCCTATTCTTGCCTTAATCTCTTCTGTGTACTCATTATTTTTATTAATTGTTGTACCCAGATATTTATATTTTTCAACTTTTTTAATTTGTTCTCCATGTATTGTTATGTTTTCTTGGCACTATTGGGCTTTTGTTATTACCATACATTGTGTCTTTTTTGTGTTTAGGGACAGTTCGTTTTCTTCACTGACTTCTACCACTCACTCTGTCAACCATTTGTTGTAAATCTTCAAGACATTCCGCTAATAAAATAGTGTCGTCGGCAATTTCATTTGAAAAGGCGTTGTTCTCTTTTACCACAGCGATCTGATTATAA
The DNA here is from genome assembly GCA_918026665.1 of Diabrotica balteata. NCBI lineage: Eukaryota > Metazoa > Arthropoda > Insecta > Coleoptera > Chrysomelidae > Diabrotica > Diabrotica balteata. Next base: position 130,671,884 of record OU898283.1, read on the forward strand.
TAGATAGCGCTAATGATCCTGATGTCTCTCATATCTAAGTTTTTCTTTTCAAGTAATTCGATAAGACGGTTATGTTTGACCTTATAGAAGGCTTTGTTGTAATACATAAATAATTACTACATATATATATATATATATATATATATATATATATACTATCCATGCACCTTTGCACAAGTACATTCACAGTGAACAGGGCCCTTGTTTCCAGTGTATTCCTAAATCCAAATTGTGTGTTACTTATGTCCTGCTCAAATGTGTTGTGTATTCTCCAGTGTATAATGTTTAAAAATATTTTGAGCGTATGACGCTTTTGCATTTGTTTTTTTTTTTTGGTAGTGTGACGAATGTTGACATCAGCTAATCTCTGGGAATGATTCCTGTATTGTATATTGTATTAAATAAGTCGACCAATATTCCAATTTGCTGTTCTTCTAATAACCATATTATGTCTGCAGGTATTTCATCAGGACCTGTTGGCTTGTTGTTCTTTGTTCGCTTTATCGCCTCTAATACCTCATCTTCTGTTATGTCTGGGCCGTTCTCGAACTTTTCCTGTTCTACTACTATCTCAGTCCGTTAGTCTTTAAATAGCTCTTGAATATATTCCTGCTATCTTTTAAGCCTTTAAACCGACGTCTATAATTATTTTGCCGTTTTTGTCCAGCAGTATGTTTGATTTTTTCTTAATATTAGTGCCTGTTATTTCACTAATTTTTTTTTATGAAGATTTAAGTTATCATGTTTGTCTACCAACTGTTCAATCTCTTCGCATCTGTCACTATACCATCTTTCCTTTGCATCTCCAGGATCTCCAAAGACTATCAAGTTGGACTTCACCGGGGGGAAGATATAAAAATCAAATAGATTATATTCTTCGCAGCAAACGATGGAAAAGTTCAATAGTTAACGTAAAGATAAAACTTGCGGCTGATTGTTACGGAACAGACTAGAATTCCGTATCAAATTTCGTAAAAAAACCGAAACAAATAAAACAAATAATTATATACCTAAAGAGCCTGGAAAATACAAAGAAACACTAAGACATAGTAACACGGGAATATAGTTATTTTATTTTCGACAATATATTTTTTTATTAAAGTGAACGACAGGTCTAAAATTTTCCTTCTACATAAATGTTAAACAGGAGAAATATGTACAAAAGGTACGACAAAGTGGACACATTTCTTTTTAGAACGCTCATTCAAGTTTAAATACCGATTTGAATATGAGGGAATATTTTCACGTACTCAAAAATTGCGTTTTTCCTTTCGGCGAATTTCTTCACACTTCTTAATTTATATTTTCATTAAACCTTGGAAGGTTTTAATCCCCTCTCCAGGTGGATTAAAAGACCTTGCTTCATTCGAAAACCTTTGAGAATTAATCAATCGGACGTGACGTAAATAATTTATTAAGGAAATGTTTGTAGTCCTTAAATAACTGGCTTGTTTTATTGTATTAAGCAGTGTAAACCTTGGAAAGACGTAAAAATACATACATTAATTTTTTATCCCCTTCCAGACCAATCTACAAAAAAAAGTGAAAAACGCAGTCTAAATAAATGTATTTAAATATAGAGAATATTTCATATCATCAACATCATTCAAGATTTACGACGTCAGAACCCACAGCGTTGCCAAAACATCAGAATAGTTAATAAGTGAGGAATTTTTAAAATATCAACTATTTTAGAATAAAATAAACTAGTCAAAATCAGTTTTTAAAATGTATTAAAATGAGTAAAAAAGAACCCAAGGTTTAACAAACTTAATAAATCCAATGCTAATAATAATAATATAATTAAAGAATTGACTAATGTAATTAACCTTTTACCATCTGTTTTTGTGGTTCTGACACTCCTTTTCCGATCATTTTTCATAAACTACATATTGTTCCATTTTGGAAGATCCTTGTTTCATAAAAAACAAACAAACAAACAAATACAAAAATTTATCTGCGATATAATTTCTATAAATAAAGTTCTCTTTACTGCAATATTAGACAGTTCCATAACCCTACGCCTTGAGGAATCTATTTTCATCTGAAACCCAATTTGTTCTATAACCTCCATAATGATATAATGGAACCTCAGATTTTTAACCAAGTTGTCTCTTAATATTTTAAAGTTACAGGTTTTTCTACAAAGAAAGCACTATAATTTAGTTAACATTTCTTATGAATAATCATTTTGTCTACATTTGCTAATTTGTCAAAGTTCTTACTTGTTTTGTACATGTCGTAAATAACATCAAGCATACCACCTGTTTGCAATTATTATTCGGTTTTTTATTTCCTCAGATGTGTTATTATTGGGGTTAACCGATGCCCCTAGATATATGAACTCTCTGACTGCTTCGAAGTTTTGGTCATTGATGATTAAATTTGCATTAACATTTCCAGCTCTTGCGTTTGTGTTAGTTGCCATGAATTTTGTTTTATTTTTATTTATATGTAACTCCATTCATTCTGCTGCTGTTACTAGCTCGGTTAGGATTTCCGCAGTTCTCGCACTAGTTCTTGTGATAATGTTCACGTCGTCTGCATATACTAGAATTTGGACTGATCTATTAAATATTATTCCCTTGCTATCTAAATTAGCGTCTCGTACAACTTTTTCTAAGGCGACATTAAAAAGCTGACACGCCAGCGCATCTCCCTGCCTTAACCCCCTATGTATTTCAAATGGGGTTGACGAGTCGTTTTGAATTTTTACTGCTGATCTTCTGCATCTTCGCCATTGTCACTTTTATTAAACATATTAGTTTTTTTTGGAATTCCTAACTCATTTATAGCCTTGTAAAGACTTAGTCTTAAGACTGTCATATGCCGCTTTAAAATCGACAAAAATATGATACATATCTATGTTAAACTCTTGCGCTTTTTCGAGGATCTGTCGTAGTGTAAACATCTGGCTAATGGTTATTCGTCCACGCCTGAATTCTGCCTGATATCCTCCTAGAAACATGTCGGTATAAGGCTTTAATCTCTGGTGCAAAATGTTTGACAATATCTTGTATGCTATATTTAGGAGAGTTATTCCGCGGTAATTATTGCATTTCAGTTGGTTTTCCTTTTTGTGTAACGGGCAAATTAAACCTAAGCTCCATTCTTCAGGCATTTGCTCCTCAGACCAAATTCTACAAACAATTTCTCGCATCACCTTGGTGAGCTGCTCTCTACGGTGCTTAAATAACTCAAATATATTAAACCAAGTATAAATACTATTAATCGACGGCTATAGAATTTGAATATAAAAAGTGTACATACTTTGTTCGAAGTAGAAAATCTTCTTAAAGAATTATTTCAAACATAAAATAAAGTTTATTAGACTTTATAGATTTGGTAAAACATTTTTAAAACTTGCTTTCTGAACTGCAAACGCTTCAAGCTTACCTGTTGCCAAATACGCATTACAAAGTTTTTCCCCATTCTGAACAACCTGGTGCATGTATTCTCCAGGAGCCGGTCATTTAGCAGCTGTTTCCTACGCAGGCGACAGAGTGTACAGTCGCAGGCCCCACATCTACCTCTACGAAGATCCCTTGAAGAGTGACATCCAACTTTTGAGCTACTACATCAACAAATTCAAGCAGGAGAAAGCTATTACTGGAACCAGTGAGCCTGCTAAAGGTATATAATGTTTTTATTTCATAAATGTCTGTTAGATATGTTTTGGTTTTATTGCATGCTGTAAAATATTTTTCATCGATACCACCATTTTTAAAATATAGTTTATAGTCACACAATATACCTACAGGGTGTTCCGTGATTTTTTAACAGTCCATAGTTCAGTAAATAATAAACATTTTTATTTGGAAATTGGGAAATGAGAACTAGACGTACATTCTATCAACTGATGTATACTTGAGATCTGTGACGTCATTATGGGCGTTGTGACGTCATTTCAGTAAAAAATGGATCAGGAGGGTAAGGGTTGGGTCAGATGGAAGCGGTTTTTTTTTATCCCAAATTCAAGAGTGTACAGTTTCCGTCATATAAAACTGGTACACTTTTTTCCCAATGTAAACCTGTGTTCAGACTTGGTTCGTGAATCAATTCGTTGTTGCCATCACAGATAACGGAATTGCACTAAATCTAAATAAATGAAAAATGTTTAAAAATGTTTAAGGTTTTTATATAAGTATTATTATTATCATTAACAAAAAAAACATATCTAATAAATTTAATAACCAGAGAGAGGATTGAGTTAATGCCCAAAATGTTTAAAGGACCTTAAACGTAGGGTATTGGCACCGGGAACATTGGAATGCATCTACTGTAATTTTATAATGTGTCGCACAGCCCTTCTTTTAGCTGATTTGATATAATATTTTGTTGAACTGCCAACGTTGCCATAGAAATTAGAATGACATATGTGACAAGATTAACTTACACAACTTAAAAAATACGAGTTTTGGTTATAAGAGTTATACCAGTTTTTTATGATGCGAAGGGTACTACAATGAGGGTATTGGTTATGAACAATTCCTTTTAAAAAGTCCCATACAAAAAATCTAATGGTGATAGTACAGGCGATCTTGGAGACCATTATACGGATCCGTTAGTTCCAATCCATCTGTTTGGAAATGTGGCATTAATGCAATTGATTACAATACCGCTCTAATTTGGTGGTGCGCCATCTTGTAGTTATTTCATAACTCCTTTCCCGTGTAAAGAAATATTCGTCAGTAACAAAGGTCATTTATTAGAAAATTCAGATATTTTTGACCATTCAAATATTCTTAAAAAAAAAATAGGAACTATTAATGAGTAATTTACACCAAACATTAATTCGCCATCTAGTTTAAAAGCGAGTTTCTTATACCCAGTGCGGATTTTCAACCAAAATTCTAGTTAAAAAGTCATGAGTCTCTTGCATCTTCACTTGTATTATGGCGATAAAGGTTAGTCTTTGATCCACATTGGTGGTTCACAATTCATGCATTAAACACAGTTTAAATGGATAGTAATTGTGTTTCTTTTAATCATATGAACTTTAGTTGAAGACATTCCAGTTTCTGTAAAAATGGACCTTATGGACGATGTAAATTTATGTAAATGGCCAACTTAAAAACAACATTAGATATGCAGATGATACAGTGTTGCTGGCAGATAGTGCGCAGGGGTTCCCAAGTGTGATGGATAACGTTGTAGAAACATGTAACAAATAGGGCCTAAAACTAAATTACAAGAAGACAAAAATAATGATCATTAGTAAGAAAACCGGCATAAACGTCCAAATTACAATTAACGATACACCGTTAGAAAGAGTGGAAAAAATATGCTATTTGGGCTGCAATATTAATGATACTTGGGATCACAGCTACGAAATAAAAACTCGTATTGAGAAGGCCAGAAGCTCCTTCAACAGCCTTAGGAAGATTCTCTGAAACCTATCTTTAAGTATCAATATACGCGTAAGAATTCTTAGATGTTAAGTCTTTAGTGCCCTCCTCTGTAGAGTAGAAAGCTGGAACCTTACAGAAGATGCCATAAAACGATTGGAGACATTTGAAATGTGGTGCTACCGACATATGTCGAGGGTCTCATATATACACCACACAAGTGACATAAATATTCTCCAGAGGCTAAGAAGAGGCAAAGAAATTATTCTCTCTCTTCAATCCTGACACTCCAGGGGGAGTGTAGTGGTCGACGTGATGTCATGTATTGTCGGTCTTCATAGATCTCTGTCTCTGGTCATTTCTTTTAATTCATGCATAGGTCTTTGGCATATTCCTGTAATTTGATCTATCCATCTTGTTGGGGATCTTCCTCGTGATCTTCGGCCTTCTACATTTCCTTGTATTATGAGTCTTTCCATGTTTTCTGTGTTTGCTCTCATACCATGCCCAAAATATTTTAATTGTTGGAGATGGACTTTACTAGAGAGTCGTTGGTTAACTTTTAGCTCTCTTAAAATTGAAATATTTGTTCTACGGTCGGTCCAAGGAACTCGTAACATTTGTCTCCAACAGAACATTTCAGTGCTGTCTATCTTTCTTCTCTCCGATTGTCTCAGAGTCCAAGATTCACATCCGTAGGTCAGTATTGGGAATATTAAGTAGTTGATCAACCTCATCTTTATCGCTCTTGAAATTTGACAGTCCTTCCAGATTTTGGTCAATTTTGCTGTGGCAACTTTTGCTAGATCACATCTACGTTTAATTTCTTCTTGTAATGACCCTGTGTTTGTGATTAATGATCCCAGATATAAGTATGAGCTCACAACCTCGAACCGGTCAATTGTGGTTATGTGTGGATGATTGTTGTGTAGTCTATCCACTATCATGATCTTTGTCTTTGATATGTTTAATTGCAGACCAAATATTTGACTTTCGTTTTCGACCAGTCATATAAGTTCCATCAGCTCTGCTTCACTATTTGCAAGAAAGGCTGTGTCATCTGCGAAACGTAGGTTGTTTAGTTTATGACCATTTATTGAGATGCCCTTTTCCCATCCTTCAAGTGCTCTTCGCATAATATACTCCCCATATATGTTGAATAATTGTGGAGATAGTATACATTCTTGTCTGACACCCCGTTCTGGATGAAACTCGTTCGAAAGTGTGTCAAGTACTTTAACTGATCCAGTAGTGTATTCATATAGTTCAGTTATAAGCGTAATTAGATGTTGTGGTACGCCTACTTCTTTTAGTATTCGCCATAAGTGTCTCCACTTGACCCTGTCGAACGCTTTACGGTAATCTACAAAACAGATGTATAGTGGGATGTTGAATTCCCTAGATTACTCGATTATCTGTCTTATATTCAGCAGGTGTTCTCGAGTGCCTCTACCTTTGGTAAATCCAGTTTGCTCTTATGGAATTTCTCTTTAAAGGAATGTTTTCAGTCTCTCATTGATTATATGTAGCATTATCTTGCTGGCTTGGGATATAAGAGAGATAGTTCTATAATTGTCGCATTTATGGAAGCTGCCCTTTTTATGTATGGTCGTTATTGTAGATTTTGCCCAGTCTTCAGGCCATTGTTTGGAATGCCATATTTGGTTACAGAGTAGATGAAGTAACTTTACGCCGGTTTCTTCTGTGGCTTTAAGCATTTCTACTGTTATCATATCTGAACCTGGTGCTTTGTTATATTTGAGCTTGTTGATAGCCTGTCTTACTTCATTTTCGAGTATATCAGGTTCTTCTTCCACCTCGTCAGAGATTTGGCTAACAAGCTCTTGGCGTTGATCATCTTTATATAGTTCCCTGCCATACGATCTCCATGTCTCTGCTATGTCTTCTCTGTTTGTTCTCAGGGTTCCAGTATTATCTTCAATGGCCCAAGTTCTGGCTCTGAAGTCTCTTGTCAGGTAGCATATTTTTCTAAATAGATCTCTCGGCTGATTATTCTGACCATATTCTGACCATAAAGAAATTATTAACACCATAAAAAACAGAAAATTGGGTTACACCTTTAATTTTTTCTCTTTAATTTTTATATATTGTAATGAGGTCACAGCGTCCGTGATGATGTTACAGATCTCATGTATATTCTAATTGATAATATTGTAGGTCCAATTGATATTTTCATTCGTTACTTCGTGAATTGTAGGCTATTAAAACATCTTGGAACACCCTCTATCCAGTATTAAAAAAAAAATATAAGGGAAGGTCCTTTAAGTAAATTTAAAATAAAGCAAACAGTTTTACGTCAGTACCCTGAAAGGCCCTGACAGGATTTTATCTATAGTTTTCCAACAGATCTACATATTTTTTTACCTGGCAATCTTCTAAAGGGCCTTTTCCAGGTATATACATAGACAATATGTTCACCCAGTTATTGTGCACTTTTGCAGAATCTCTAAGGGGCTTTGTTCATTTTACAGAGATGCGAATCTTCGTGAGAACTGTTCAGTAAGAACACTTGTAATTACCCTGACTTTGGTTTAATAAAGCTCTAAGAGTATTTTTGCGTAGCAAGCGGAAAGTTATAATAATCTTTTTGCTTGCTTTTAGCCTATTTTAGAGATAGTTAGACATGGCGAAATGCTCGGGTTCGTCCGGAAAAATATTTTGCATAATCACTTTCATGAGATACCCCAAAATAAATATCAAGAGATCGCCAGGCAAAAAGTTTGCTTAAACAATTTTTTTACCAAATTTTAACAATCAATTTTTTTTTGAAATTTGTTCGATCATTCTGAATAAATTAGATCAAAATTATTCCGTAAACTTAATCGCTATCGAGTTGTAAAAACTGAACAAAAAAATGCAAAATGACAATTTTCAAGCTCAAAAACACAAATAAAAATATAATTTTTGAATTCCCTAAGGACTTAAAGTTCTAACCTTTTTCTATCAATATCCAGTAAGTGTTTTGGACTTATCTCTTTTCAAAACATTGTTTTTAAAATCGTTAATGAAGCGCTTATGATAGGACGTGGGCTGCGGCGTATTTAAGAGAGAGAAACAAGAAACAGTCGACCTTTTTATTTACAATTATCCAAAAAACCTAAAAGAAATTTGTCTGGCTCGAAAAAATTGGTTGTTACAATTTGTTAAAAGAAAATGTTTAAAACAATTTGAACAATTTTTCGCCTGGGCAACCTCTTGAACCTTACTGTGGAATATCTCATGAAAGTGATTATGCAAAAAATCACATCAGAATATTTTTCCGAGCGAACCAGAGCTTTTTGCCTTGTCTAACTAGGCTGTACTAAGTTCCTACTTGCATTTTTGGACATACTTCACTAGGGGGCGAAAATAAAAAAAAGCATTTTAGTTCCATTTGATTTTGCAAGACCATAACTATATCTTGCACGTATATTTTTGCACATTTTTCAGTTTTTTTATTTGATATTTAGCACTCTGTTAAAATAAAGTCGAGTACCGTTTTGTTTACTTGTTTTTACGTTAATAATATTAAAAACATTAATAGATAAGTAAGTTTTATTGTTTACCAGCAATTTTACAACCCTTATTCCGAATATTTTTTATTTTTTTTGTATAGACATAATTATAATATGATGTTCCATTCGTAAACTATTTATCGATTAGTTTTATTTTGTCAAACAATTCAATGCTATATCTTTCTTGTTATTCGTAAATGTATTTACTAGAATAGAGCTATTTTTAATGCATGCATTTTTTTAAATATTAACAAATATTTTATTTACACATTTTAAATACACATTTAAAACAATTTTCGTTGATAAAATTTATTCTTAGATTTCTTTTACTATGCATCATACATAGTCACTATTTTCCTACTATCATTTTCCATAGTCACTATTATATTGTCCTCTGCAAAACCTTGGGCATCTGCACCTCATATTTTTTAGCTGCTAAGCCAATGAATCAGGTCATTAACGATTTTATTCCATAACGTTGATGACAATACACCCCGTTGAGTGCACCCTTTAGTTGTCCTTGGGTTTTCTTCCTCACCAGTGTGCTATGTATTGACTCGATGGATGTATTTTCAAATGCACCTTCTTTGTCTAAAAATGCTACAAGAGCGACTACTATAGGCCTGTATAATTTTGCTAAAATGTAATCGATTTAGCCTGATTTAGGAATACACGCCATCCTCGCTCTTCTCCAAGCTTCGGATATGTATTCCAGAGCATGGCTAGCTCTAAATATTGCGATCAGGAAACCATAATTACTCCCAGTCCTTCTTGGACTAGCGTAGGAATATGCCATCCGTTTTCACAGTTTTGTATGATTCAAAAAGTTATAATAGTCCATCTGACTTTGTCAGAACCAAATATAACTTTAAAGGTCACTCTCATTAATATTTTGACCAGATCTGTATATTCTCCATCTATTAGGAGTACCGCTGATTGATTCCAGTCCAGGTTAGCTATTATTTTTAAGTCTCTTCCACCAATCTCTGTCATCTTCAGCACTTCCATCATTTGTTCGTGCCTGACTCTATCGAAAGCCTTCTTGTAGTAAATCAGGCATGCAAAAACATTACTGCTGACATCTCTACATTTTTGAATCTGGCACTTCCGGTAGATTTTTTTGTGGATGCATTTTACAAACAGCTTCAGCAGATGGCTCATTAGGCCATAATTGGCCATTTCCAGACTTTTGGTCCACTTTGTCTATTATATAGTAATTTTTACATTTTCATTAACTTTTATTGGTATTTCAGGCATGTCTCTAATTCCTTCTGTCGTTTGTCCAATATATGTCAGTTCAATAACTGATCCAGTATTTTTTGGGTATTTCAAAATCCATTATTATAAACGTTGTAATCTTTATTATATGTTATAGAGATAAGTGGAGCAGATCGGCCTTTGTAGATGATCTGTTGACTATTTAGAAATATAATATAACCTGTGTTTGGTTCTTTCACTTATTTAGATTTATTTATACGTCAGCTGTGTAAAATAAATATTTATTGGTATCAATAATTGTATCGCCAAGAATCCTGTTAAAAAAGTACTCGTCTAACAATTGAAGTCTCATCCAATAATATGAATAATTAATAACATACATTGATCAATTTAGCTTAATAATATAGATATAGGCTTTTGGCTAATAACAATTTTAATAATAACTACATCGCTTTCTTTTAAGTTCTAACCGGTGTGTATATTAATATCGTTGGTTTTCTTTCCTTACAGCTGCGAAAGCTCAGTCTCCTGAGAAAGTAGAAGAGAAGCCAGAAATCACAGAAATTACCGAATAACCAAAACCTCTCCGTCTAATAATTTCTACTACATTCTTCTTTCCTGCTAATCTTATTTTATTAACTTATTTAAAGAAATAATTATGTGCACATAATTGATTGTATTTTTTATATATATCATTTACTTTGAAGAAATGTACTGCCATGCTGAGTTACGTACGTAAAACATGTTATTTTTATTGTTATTTTTGCACACAAGATTGTGTTTTGTGAGATGGTTATATTTTGGGCACTGTGTTCAATAAAATGTATTTTGATTAGTCATTGTTTTATTTTCTATTATTAGTACTGGTTAATTAGCAAATCAATATTTATCTACACACAGCAAATAAAGATAAAAAAGTAAGGAGAATTGCATTCACCAAAGAAAAGAAACAAATACTTGATGTAGAAATAAAAAAAAATTAATTTTAACTAAAAAATGCAAAAGAATTGAAAGAAAATTTAGCAAGGGGAGTTCTAAAGCACATGGGAATGAGAATTTGGCATAAATACTTTTGCTCTCTTTTAAATAAAGGAAGGGAAAGCATACATACTGCTATAAAACGGTTCTGAAATTATTGATGGATTCGACCGTTACTTGATGGAAATTCATTTTATGTAACAATAAAACATTGAAAACTTTGTTTTCAAACTTCCACAAAATTTATTTTAAATATTATCACTACAGCTGTTTCGGCTGATTGCCTTTCTCAAGTGATCTATTTTGGCTTGGGTTTACAAATTTATAGTCTCTAATGAAATAGGTTGAGGAGGGGAGAACTGTGTGTCTCAAGTTGGTCATTCAGAATTATATCTGTGGTTTTTAATTTGTTGATTTCCATAGATTCTAACAAAGATAGCTTAAGGCCTTTATTTTGAATGTGAAGAATTTTAAATTTGTCATTAAACGAATGATTATGATCTAGAAGGTGAAGTGCGTATGTCGAATCTGTTTTTCTATCCTTGAAAGCCCTTTATGTTCTGCTATTCGCTTATCAAAATTTTTACCAGTTTGACCAATGTAAGTTTTTGGGCAGTCGCCACATTGAAGTTTGTACACACCACTATTTAAGTGTTTTTTATTTTGGCTCTTGTTATTTTTAATATATTTGCCTAGGTTGTTATTTGTTCGGAAAGCTGGTGTTATTCCTTTCTTTTTTATGTGTTTGGCAATTTTTGTTGTTATTTTGCCTGTATATGTAATCGAGCAGAAGGTACTGGGTTTTTTCTCTGGTGGTGGAAATACTAATTTCAGGGCTAATGTTAAATCAAAAACTACACAAGAAAGCCCTGAAATTAGTATTTCCATCACCAGAGAAAAAACCTAGTACCTTCTGCTCGATTACATATACAGGCAAAATAACAACAAAAATTGCCAAACACATAAAAAAGAAAGGAATAACACCAGCTTTTCGAACAAATAACAACCTAGGCAATTATATTAAAAATAACAAGAGCCAAAATAAAAAACACTTAAATAGTGGTGTGTACAAACTTCAATGTGGCGACTGCCCAAAAAACTTACATTGGTCAAACTGGTAAAAATTTTGATAAGCGAATAGCAGAACATAAAAGGGCTTTCAAGAATAGAAAAACAGATTCGACATACGCACTTCACCTTCTAGATCATAATCATTCGTTTAATGACAAATTTAAAATTATTCACATTCAAAATAAAGGCCTTAAGCTATCTTTGTTAGAATCTATGGAAATCAAAAAATTAAAAAACACAGATATAATTCTGAATGACCAACTTGAGACAAACAGTTCTCCCCTTCTCAACGTATTTCATTAGAGACTATAAATTTGTAAACCAAAGCCAAAATAGATCACTTGAGAAAGGCAATCAGCCGAAACAGCTGTAGTGATAATATTTAAAATAAATTTTGTGGAAGTTTGAAAACAAAGTTTTCAGTGTTTTATTGTTACAGGTTCTGAAATTGTTCTTGTGGCAACTTTAAGTTAAATATTGTATTTATCTGTGATTAAACTAAAATTATTTGTAATAAAACCTTTAAACTAAAATCTCTTTACGTATGTTTATGATAATTTCCGTTTCGGAAATCGTTTCCAAAAAAGATTATTCTAAAAAAATAAGGAAGTAATTTAAAATGGGGATGTTTATTAATTTACGTCTTGGTATACCAATTTGACAAGTGTCTTACTTTACCTCAATCTTGTAAGTAAATAGCCATGCGTTTAGTTGAAAATTCTGGGGATGATGTTTGTACACTCCGGATAATATCAAATTCTGATTTTTCTCTGAACTACAATGAATCCATTAATGTTACTGACTTAATAATAAGTAACAACGACATGTTATAACAATGCCGTATTTTCAATTAATCTTTTTGAAACCGATTTTCGTAGTGGACATCGAAACGTTTTATTACAATTAATTATGGTTTTATCCAATGTAAATAAAATATTTAATATATCATAAAGCATTCTAATACCACCCCTTTTCTAAAGGTGTAAAGAAGAATTTATTATGAGGAAGGTATCATATGCTATCGGCTCAGATTCTAAGATAACAGGTCGTGGTTAAGAAAATTCTTAAACAACAGTTCCGCAGGTAGTCCACTCGTCGGAGAGTTGATCCCTAAAAATTATATGAGCGACATGAATTTTGCCGAGAATATTAATTTTGGGATCACAAAAAAGATGCAAACAAGTTTATCACCTCTACCCACGGGCTTCCCCCTAAAACCCCATTTGTAGGGAAATAAAACCCCAAAAAAATCGATTTATCAAGAATCTGTACGCCGCAGTAAAAAATTTTGAAGTGGGAGATATCTCACTATTTTTTGGAAGCTTGTTGAATTTTGAGAGGAAGGCAATCACTTTGGGCATGTCACTCTTCCAGTAAAGACGCTTGCTTATCTTACCGTTCTCTGTGATTTTTTTCTTTAAGTGTGTATACAACTAAATCTTTGAAATATCTTTATCTAATACCATATTAGATTAAATATTGATATAAAGTATCTTTGTATTGATTAACTTCAGTGCTTAATGCTAGTAAAGTATAGTAGAATCAGTGAAATAGTGCAGCAGTCATCGAGATTTATTGTAAGTTATCGTAATCATATTACCCAATCTTGGACGAATCTGCGTCAACCATTTCTTCACCTATAATTAAGGTTAACTACCGATTTATCAATTCAATTACAAGAACAGTTAATTCTTTTATAAGAACTTTCAATCAGTTATTAAGAACTTTTCACAAATAATAATTACGAACATTCAATATTTAGTAAGAACAGTTAATTAAACTAAAAACAGTGCGAGACAGACATTTAAGTAAAGCCAAGTGCGGGTTGGTTTCATTTTGATACTACAGAATTCTAGTAATCTTTTTGTATTCTTTTAAATTTAAATTTAATTAATTTTGTTTTATTTGCTATAATTGATATCCATTTTTAAATTTACTGTACCCTTTATCTCTAGATAAGCCCATAAATAGCGAAGATAGATTTCTTTAATCAGCTTTAGTAGATTTCTTTTAAATACAACCAGGCTTTCTTCGCTGATAATTTAATTTGTGCATGATTTTATTATATTGTATCTGTAAAGGTATTTCTTGATCATAAAACTGTTTATTTTCATTAGTGTACAACCACTCATTAATTGTTGGAGCTTTTTTTACTTGTGTTTACATTTAGCCGCCTATTTATGTTGTTAAATATATTGTTTTGTTTTATCCATGAATTTTATTTCTCGACTCCTTATAAGTTGATACTATACTGATAAAATAGTACCTCTGAATATTTGCTTATTACATTAAATTATTATTAAAGCTTCGAGCAGGAGAAAGATCAGGCTGATTAAGTTTCGTAGGTAAGTAGGTGGACGGAGTCCACTTATATACAGGGTGATTGATTAGTGTGAGGAAGCTCAGTAGATCTGTTATAGTAAAAATTACAAAAAAAAGTTATTAACGAAAATTGTAGGTAGCTTTAACCTCCATATTTTAAAAATTAGTTACAATCCTACAGGGTGTTCCATAAGATGGTGGCAGACCAAACTTATGTTTTTTTAAGGAAACACCCTGTATTTTATTTTAAATTTGAAATCTGCTTCACTTTCACATTACAACAATGTAAAGTTTTATTATGTTATACCGGGTATTTAAAAAGTTATAACCAACATTACCTGAAAATCGTATCAAGTTTAACTCCCTGTATATTTAAAAAGGATTGTAGGAACATTAATCTATTGCAACCATAGTTTTTTAATAATTGTTAAAAACTGTAAAACATATTCATTTTCATAATATTCGTTAAATCAAATACAGGGTAAGTCAAAATGCAAGTACATTATTTTCTTGGTAATTTTAAATAGAACACCCTGTATTTTATATCACTATCGAAAAGAACTAATATCGTACTTCATATTTTATGAAGTACTCCCTATACCTAAAGTTATTAGTTTTAAAGATATTTTTATTTTTCCATCAAAGTATTAATTTGGTAGATATTTTAACGTTTACCAATAATTATTGTGAGTTGGCCATGATTGATTTATCAGAAACTGACAGTTTGACATTAATACTTATTAATTCAGTATTGGGGTTCACCGTAAATTAGCAATAATGAATTTTACTACTGATGAAATGGTAGATATGATCTGGATATTGGGGGAATGCAATAAAAATTCATTACTATCAGCTAGAATTTATCAAGAACGGTTTCCAGATAGGTGACAACCTAGACAAGATACATTTGAAAAATTGAAAGATCGATTTAACCGCACTGGTTCAGTGAATTATGAAAAACATGAACGAACAAAAACTAGTGTGACAGAGGAAAACGAAATGAGTGTGTTGATGGCGGTTACAGAAAACCCACACACAAGCATAAGGACTATTTCCAATGAACAAGAACTTAGTTACTACTCTGTTCAAAACATTCTATCTAAAAACAAGATGCACCCTTATCATATTCAAAAACACCAAGAATTAATTAATGATGATTTTTAGAAACGAATAGTATTTTGTGAATGGGCCTTAGAAAAAATTAATGAGCAGAGAGATTTTTTTGATTATGTCCTATTTGGTGATGAAGCTACATTCCATCGAAATGGTTCTTTTAATAGGCATAACTTTCACTACTACTCAACAAGTAATCCATACCACATAGTAACACATAGTCAAACAAGATGGTCTCTAAATTTGTGGGGAGGTATCGTCGGTAACCATGTAGTAGGACCATATTTTTTTGAAGATAATTTAAATGGTGAGATTTATTTAGATTTTATCGTAAATCAGTTACCGATATTATTAGAAGAGGTTCCACTTAATATACGTGAAAAAATGTGGTTTCTACATGACGGTGCTCCTGCGCACCACAACGAATTAGTACGTGGTGAACTTAATAATCAGTTTGAGGAAAGATGGATCGGAAGGGATGGACCGGTAAGGTGGCCCCCAAGGTCACCAGAATTCAATAAAATGGACTCATTTTTTGGGGTTACGTTAAGCACGAAGTATATAAAATACCCCCAACAACAAGGGATGATATGAAAAATAGAATCGGAATTGCATTTCAAAATATTTCTTTACAAATGCTTAGTAATGTAAAAAAACTCTTTCAATGACCGTTTTCAAGCATGCATAGATGTTTTGGGAGGTTATTTTGAACACTTTACTTAAGTAAGATAAGTTAAACTTACTGTTGTTTTTAATTTTTCTATGTGTTGTTATATTTTTTTTTATTTTTCGTCGGTTATTTTTTATAAATTTTATTTTAAATAAATTGTTTTCTTTTCTGTGTCGATATTTCGTTACTAAATTATTAAACAATAATGTCAAACTGTCAGTTTTTGACAAATCAATCATAACCAACTCACAATAATTATATTGTGAGTTGGTAAACGTTAAAATATCTACCAAATTAATACTTTGATGGAAAAAGAGTAATATCTAGAAAACTGATAACTTTAGGGATAGGGAGTACTTTATAAAATTTGAAGTACGATATTATTACTTTTTGATAGTGATATAAAATACAGGGTGTTCTATTTAAAATTACCAAGAGAATAATGTATTTGCATTTTGACTTACCCTGTATTTGATTTAACGAATATTATGGAACCGAATATGTTTTATAATTTTTAACAATTATTTAAAAACTATGGTTGCAATAGATCAATGTTCCTATACTGCTTTTTAATTGCACAGGGAGTTAAACTTGATACGATTTTCAGGTAATATTGGTTATAACTTTTTAGATACCCGGTATAATATAATCAAACTTTACATTGTTGTGATGTGGAAGTAAAGCCGATTTTAAATTTAAAATAAAATACAGGGTGTTCTATTTAAAAAAACCTAAGTTTGGTCTGCCACCATCGTATGGAACACCCTGTAAGATTGTAACTAATTTTAAAATGTGGAGTTTAAAGCTGCCTACAATTTTTGTTAATAACTTTTTTTAGTAATTTTTACTATAACAAATCTACTGAGCTTCCTCACACTAATCAATCACCCTGTATTTATTATTTGTTTATGTAGTGTGTTGAAAAAATTAACTGTTGATACCTTTCCTATTCTGTCTCAGAACCTAAATATATTTCCTTATCTCTTTTCATTTTTAAGGTATCTTAATTTTCCCCTTGAACCCCAAAAAGTTAAGTGGCGGCCTTTTTCTATCTTATCTGTTCTTTTTCTGACATGTAATTTTTTTCCGCCAAAACTTCCGAAAAATTCCGATTCTTCAACATAGTTTTGGGTAATATATTAATACTATGGACATACTTAGTGTGATAACTTACATTTGACATAATGTACAATCCAATATGGCGGAAACGAACCCATCTACTTCACAGTATGTTATATCCCCTCTCTTAGATATCTATGGTTGGACCCAATCCCGGTTCCAACTGCCAGTTTCTGACCCACAACTCGCTCTCCACTAACCATCTGGCTGTCGTCCGCAGTGTCTCCATTAGCAACTTTTCTAGCACCATCCAAAAAAGGTTTCCGAGGTTACAAGGTTAGGCTGTAGTAATCCAAACTTCATAGTGGCCAGTCAATTAGAGGAAAGATTGTATTGATCTCATGAGAATCATAAAAAATGGCAAAAATTACGCCACGTTTATGTATTTAACACCTTTATAAATTCTGAATTTATTTACGGCAAAATAAAAAAATGCGTATGAAAGCTGAAATGCGAAGTAGAACATGCTATAAATAATGCTAATATTAGAAAAGCTTGTTGTATAGATAATACACCAACTAAGTTGCTGAAACTAATAGAGAATGATAACATAAAAGCAGATTGGCCCAAATCCATCTTTATCGCAATACCTAAAAACACAATGTGAAAAAATGCTCAGAATATTGATTAGTTAGCCTAATGAGCCACACTCTTAAAATTTTCCTCAGAATACTTCACAACAGAATTAGACGCAAATGCGAAGAAGATCTTGAAGATACCCAATTTGGTTTTAGAAATGCTATGGGAACCAGGGAGGCACTTTTTGCGCTTAACATCCTATTACAAAAATCCTGTAACCAAAGAAAATATGTTTTTGCATGTTTCGTGGACTTCGAAAAGGCATTCGATAAAGTACAGCATGTAAAATTAATGCAAATACTGGAAAATGCCGGAATAGATGACAAGGATATTCGTGTAATTAAAAATTTGTATTGGAATCAAACTGCTATCGTAAAAATTGGAGATAACTACACCGATGAAATCCTCATACAACGAGGAGTCAGACAAGGTTACATTTTGTCTCCAACATTGTTCAATGTTTACTCGGACCAGTTATTTAAAGAGGCACTTGAGAGGCAACCATATAGAATAAAAATCAACGGGAAACTACTTAATGTGATTATTAATGTGATTTGAAGATCTTCAAATTCTGCTTGATCGTATTCACGAGATAGAAAAGGAAATGGGCATTAACATAAACTCAAACAAAACCAAATTTTTAGTGTTTAGTTGTGACCCACATCCCGATGCAAAGCATCAATCAAACGAAGTCCAAGTTGAGAAAATTCACAAAATGACATATTTGGGAACTGTGATAACGGACCAACTAGATCCAGACATAGAAATAAAATGTAGAAGAGCAATGACTAAAACTACTTTTATGAAAATGAAGTAATTTCTTTGCAATAACCATCTCAGTTTAAAACTAAGGCAAAAATGGTTAAGCGCTATGTTTGGTCTGTACTTTTGTATAGTGCAGAAGTGTGGACGCTAAAAGTATCGATCATGAACAAAATTGAAACATTGGAAATGTGGGTTCATAGACGAATGCTGAAAATACCTTGGACAGCAAGAAAAACTAATGAAGAAGTACTAAGGAGCGTCAACAAAGACAAAGAATTGCTAAAGACTGTTAAACATCGAAAAATGTCTTATCTGGAACATATAGTAAGGGGAAGTCGATATAAAATTTTACAATTGATCCTTGAAGGCAAAATAGAGGGCCGTAGAGGTGTAGGAAGAAAACCAGTTTCTTGGTTAAAAAACATTTGTGAATGGACTCAGATACCAAATGCAGGACAATTATTCCATATTGTAGAAGATCGAGAAGCCTTTGCAATGGTGATCGTCAACGTCGGATAAATCTGATGTGGCACGCGAAGAAGAAGATGAAAGCTAAACTATTTACCTTTAAAACGCAACTTAATTTTTGTCGATAGGACACTTAAATCAAAAGATATCGAATTTTTACCGTCGAGCTGACAACAATTTTATTGAACATTGATTTCGAGCGCGTAACTGACGTTCAAAAACGACGGTTGCTTCAATCGTTGTTTGTGAGAGAACGGTTCATTTAACACAAAAAGTGTTTAATTATTTTTGTTTGAAATTCTATTTTTATTTAAAACAGTTTTTCTACGGCGTACAGATTATTAAAAAATTGATTGTTTTGCGTTTTTACCCCCTACCAGGAAGGTTTTAGGGAGAAGCCTGGAGATAAAAGTGGTAAACTTGTTTGCATCCTTTTTGAGTCCCAAAACTAATATTCTTGACACAATTAAACTTGTTCGTATGATTTTTAGTGTTGAATGAAGTTTAGTGGCATGTTCGTCTCTGACGACTGGAGTAAGGATATGAGTCGGGAAAAAAATTGCAACATGTTGAAGGAGAATAGCTGAACGTTATTTTATTGGAAATCGGGTATACATGTTATGGTAACCCGATAAAAAATATAGATTACGAAACAATAGAAAAAATTGGAAATTGGAAAAATTGTTATTGTACGAGAGGGGGCTCGGTGAAAATAATAATGGAAAATTGGGTTACAAAGGGTAAGAGGTTGAGAAACGCTGATTTAAATTAAGTTACCTGATTTATAAAAATATTGCTACCAGTCTCACTGGTAAAGAGTCCTACCACTATATCTACACGCTAAAATAAAAGATGTAAAACAGAAAAACATTTATTTTAAATTTCATATCTGATGATGTATATAAAAACATTCTTTGGTCTTCTTCTGATTTTTTTTTGGAATTGCAGGTAGCAGTTATTCGGTAAGTACGTTAGAGTTAGGATCAAAATGGAAGAAAATAGAAAATGTTTGTGTGAAAGAGCTATTGTCGTTCACATAGAATCGAGTCTTTAAAAAGCTATAATAATAAACAAAAAACACGCTTTATTTGATTATTAAGATTAAATGTGGATTTTTACAAAAGTGAAATAAAACAGATTTGGCAGAATTAGAGTATGGTAAGGATAGACCGGGACAGGATTGATTCGTGAGTCCTTCAAATATTTCTAACTCTTAAGACGGGCCCATTGTATCACACCTATGAGGACGAGAGGATAAAATCCATAAAACATACCGATACTGAGGAAAAGAGACATATTATATTGTATGCAGGTGGAACACATGGTTTTATTGATGGAGCATCAACATCGGATGGAGCTTTACAGTTTCGTCAAAGTCAAAATCCTCTGATTATCATAATAACATGAAAATGAATAAATTTTTAAAATTGTTGAAAAAAAAACTACTTTCAAGTTTACAAGAGTCATCTGTTATAGTTTTGGATATTGTACCATACCATTCCATTACAAAATTTGTGGACATTACAAAAAATGAAAGCATGAATTACTGCAATTATCCTAACGAAATGAATAATTAAAAATATTTATAGTACACAAGAATATACAAAGACCAATACCCGACATACGAAGAAGTAATACAGGCAATTAAAAAGCTTAAAAATAATAAAACACCAGGTAGCGATGAAATACCAGCAGAGTGCTTAAAACATGAAGGAGAAGCGTTGTACAGTTCTATATACAAGCTAATTCAAGACATTTGGCGAGAAAAAACAATGCCAGATAAACGGAAAGAAGAGCTTATTGTACCAATACACAAAAAAGGAAACAAAAAGCAATGTATAACTACCGGGGAATAACACTCCTAAACACCACCTACAAAATCCTGGAAAATATCCTGCTAGCGAGTACTAAAACATACATAGAAGGAATCGTTGGAGATTATCAATGCCGATTTAGACAGCGATGCAGGAACTTGGCTTTCAAAAAAAAAACTAGTCAGGTTGATATGGATGTGTATAGAACGGTTACGATGTAAGGTGAGAGTTAGACAACAATACTCGGAGACATTTGAAATAAACAATGGACTAAAACAGGGAGATTCCCTGTCACCACAACTCTTTAACTTAGCTCTGGAGCACATAATCAGAAGTGCAAGAATCGAAAAACCGAATACGGTATTTCAACGAGAAGGACCAAACTTACTACTGGCATTTGCAGACGATATCGATCTAATAGGAAACACACGATTAAGGATGAAGATACTTTGGTGAGGTTCGAGAAGAAAGCAGAGAAGATGGGGCTCCAAATCAACGAAAACAAGACGAAATATATGTATATGAGCCGCAATAATCAAAGCAAAGACAGAATCGGTCAGAACATCACCATCGATGACTTTAACTTTGAGCGCGTTAGAAAATTCAAGTATCTTGGAACAACAATAACTGAAGATTTTAACGGATCACAAGAAATAAACAACAGGATTCAGGTCGGCAACATATGTCTTTTGCCCTCCAAACCTATAAACAAAACATAACAAGACGTACGAAACAGTCGAAAATAATCAAGACCGTTGTGATAAAACGAACGTCGACGATACAACGGCAACGAAGAGAGACTATGTGTTTGGGAAAGAAAAATCCTAAGGAAGATCTTTGGCCTTGTGCTGGATAAAGTATCAGGACAGTATAGGATAACAACTAACACAGAGCTCGAAGAACTTTACTCAGACGCCAACATCATAAAAAAATAAAGTCCAAATACTCCTCCAATGGGCAGGACACCTCAGAAGACATTCTGACGAAAAACAGTAAGACTTGTGTTGGAGGAAGTCCCAACTGGAAGCAGACCACGCGGACGCCCTCGTCTCCGGTGACGGGATAATATAGCAGGAGACCTAAGCACTATGGGCGTAGAGAATTGGATGGAGATTGCTTAAGACAGAAAACAGTGGAGGCATGTTGTCGAGTTGGCTAAAACCCTCGAACGCCACGGAGTAAAGTAAAGTAAAGAATATAGAAAGTTTTGGACATATTGTGTTAAGACTCACCCCTTACTCATTTTGAATTACATCACATTGAACATATTTGAGGAATATGCATAACTTTATACGAAAACTGTCTAGAACTTAATGGTTACAGTAACGGAGCAGTTTTGGAAACGTGGCAAGAAGCAGTAATTACTGCTTTTCCTGGAATTTGAGAAAAAACCATGCGGAAATATAAAAAGTTAATAGAAGAATGTTGGGTGAATGACAGTAAAGTATGGATCTAATTCTTGATTCCACTGTAAGTTAATGTTTTAATTTTTTCAAAAATAAAAATTTTTAGTCCTATTGTTATTATTTTATCAGTAAATACTTCTGCACAAAAAAAGGCAAATTCCTGAAAATATACTGTATACACTTTTAATGACATATATGTTTTACTGAATGTGCATCTTTAATAGTCCCTACACAGTATATAAGAGGAGTCATTTCGTAATGTTTTTCTATTCAACACGTAGGTAAGGCCTATTGTAAAGTATCTTACAATAACTGTTTACTTGTAACAAAATCCTCTTATTTGTGTTTTTATTAAAAGTGTGTATTAATTTGCTTTTATTGTATATAGAAATGCTACATAGGACGTAGTACACCTATTTACTTGAGAGTTAGAAGTAACCCATAGTTGTGAAAAGATCTGCAGATGCTCCTATCTTGAAAGTAAGTACAAAATTTTGTAATATTTCCCAATAATATTTGAAGTTTTAATCGTGATGGTAAACGCACAAGAGAATGTTAAACACTGAGTATCATTTAAAGTTAAAAAAAATTTATACTCAGAAATATACATAAGCTTCATATTAATTACGAACCATTTTAAATTATTTTAATTTTAGTGTACAGTGCAGATATGTATTTGGTAAAGTTTGGTCAAGCTCAAAATATACTATTTTAACACCTATAGTATACGCTCCAACAACAGACTATACAGACGAAGAAATTGAAATGTTTTATGACGATATATCTACTGCGCTTAATGACTTTCGTACTTAATTCACAATTTTATGTGGCGATTTCAACGCAAAAATAGGTGTAAAAGAAGCAGAGCTAGAAACATCTTTGGAATAATTTGGTTCTCTAGGAAGAAACTTCAGAATGACTTTCTTCAACATGAACAGTTTCTTTCACAAAAAGATGCACAGAAGATGGACCTGGGAAAGTCCAAACGGCAGAACAAGGAACGAAATCGACTACATCATAAGTGACAAAAGACAAATCATTAAAGATGTAACAGTACTCAACAAGTTCATCACAAGCAGTAAACACAAAAACATACGAGCGAAAGACCAAATCAAGATAAAAAGAGGAAAAGAACATAATGATTAAAAATAAATCTCATGGTATCTGGACACCCCCATTAGATATTAACCAATATCAGGCACATATCAGTAATAAGGTACTACTGCATAAAACTTTCGAGAACGATCTTAATAACTTGAATAACTGCATCATAAACGCCTTACAAGTCCATATACTGAAACGCTGCTGGACCAAAGAAAATAAATGAGAAGCGATAAGAATGCAGAGAACACGCTCTAAGAGAAATGAATAAAATTGTTTCGAAGTCAATCAGGAGAGATTAGAGGAAATTTTAAACCGATATTATTAAACACACTATAGAGTAAATTAATGACAGCAGGATTGACCATAGGTATAGTGAACTTATTTACAATATTTACAAAATGCCACTATGACTTAAATTACACGATAAAACCTGACAAATAAAAATAAAACGTGTGATAAGGCAAGGAGATACATTGTCACCGAAATTATTCATAACTACATTAGAGTATGCATTTACGATGGTCAATTGGGATCACAGAGCAGTAACCATCTCCGTTTCGCAGATAACATTGTCCTTATTACAGATAATTTAGGCCACAGATATGTTAAATAAATTAAAACTTTTCACGTTCAAAACTAAACCTTAGAATGAACTTAACCATAACTAAGTTTATGACACATATAGTCCCCAATAACAATTTAACTATTCAAGACAAAATAATAAAACTGGTAGAGGACTATACGTATTTGGGTCATGAAATAGGAATCAGAATCAACATTTTTAATTACCTAACACCTCCAGAATAATTTCATTTGACATAAAAAATCTTTGCAAAAAAAGCACAAAAACTTATATCGGTCAAACTGGTAGAAATTTTAACAAACGTATAGCAGAACACGATACCCCTTTCAATAATAGAAAAACAGATTATACATACGCACGTCACCTTCTAAACCATATGTATTCTTTTATTGACGAATTTCAAATTCTTCACATTCAAAATAAAGGCTTTCTCTCTATCTAAAGCTATCTTTATTAGAATTTATCGACATTAACAAATAAAAAAATACAGACACAATTCTAAATGATTAACTAGAGACAAATAGTTCTCTCCTCCTCAACCTATTTCGTTAAAGACTATAAAGTGTAAATGCATACCAAAAATAATTCACTTGAGAAAAGGAGTCTGCCGAAACAGCTGTAGTGCTAAACAAATAAAAACTATAATAAATTTTGTGGAAGTTTTAAACTGTTTTTAGTGTTTTATTGTTACGTATAATAAAACCTATCACATCGTTTACTTAGTATTAAATTACAAATTTCAGTCTGATAATTTAACCTTTACTTTTGTGTATACTATAGGTAACCGCTCGACTAATATATGACTTTTACCACCAACCTTTTGTTTCAACTGTAATTACTTCAGTTTTATCGGAGGATCCCTTCATTATTTAGGGTAGAATTGCCTTAGGCTATATAATCACTTAGAGTCAACTACTAAAATTCTCCAGGACGTTAACCCATAGTGTTTTGCTAGGAGCATTTACCGCTAGACACTACGTACCCTTAATAATTATTTTAAAATAAAAATATGAGTTTAAATAAAACATTTATTTTATTTAGTGACGTTTTATTTCTTATTTCGGTTCTTTGTAAACTTAAAAAAGGAAAAATATTTTTATGTTTAAAGTATTATTACTATTTTTAAATAATATGTTAAATTTTTAAAGACTATACATATTTATAGACTATAAAGCAGCCTACGACTTTATGAATAGAAGAGAAATGTTCAAAATAATGATAGAGCTTAGAAGAAGAAATACCAAATCAGTTGGTAATTTTAACAAAACCAACTCTTGAAAAAGTTGAATGTAGAGTACGAATTCAGAGGGAACTGTCTAAACCTTTTAAAACAAATAACGGGCTGCGCGAGGGAGACCCTGTCTCCCTGGTGCATCCCAGAGACGTATAAACAGATCTAGAGACGTCTCAGAGACAACAGTATACAGAGATCCTGTATACTGTTCCATCTGGCTCTGGAAAAGTAATACTTATGTCAAGAATCACAAACATTAATTCAACTTATAATAAATCATTGCAAATCCTTACGTATGCTGATGATATCAATAATGAGAGAACGAAAAACTCTCTCGCTGTACCAGAGGCGTATGCAGTACTAAAAAAATCTGCTACAAAAATGGTTTTATAATAAATACCAACAAAGCGAAGTATATGAAAACAAGCACGCAACCATAAATCCTACGACCACTTATAGAATTTGTATACCTGGAAGCACTCAAAGTGGAGCCATACCTCTTTTGGTTTGCAGGCTGGGTGGCTACGATCATCACGCAACCAAACCACTGCCATCCAAAAACCGACCTTCTCCTGCTGGTTAGTTCCTTTCCGTTTTAAGTAACAAACCAGCAGCGTATGGCCCTTTATGGCCCGATGAATGGCCAGCTAAAATCGCTCGAGATTCACCACCCTTCTCTGCACTTAATAATTTGACCAGTCACCAGACGTTTGAAGCCAAATCGAAGGTATATAGTAAAATAATGAAAAGTTTAAAATAGTAAATATATGAAAATCTAAAAGTGGACATTCACAAACATATTATTATAAAGACATAACAAAAATCTACGCTGTCAATAAGATAAAATCCTAACTAGTAGTGACCTTCAAGATCACCACTTTGTCTTCTTAAAAAATGTTTTAAACAACAGATCTTGTGAAAATAAATAATATTTTTTAAATATTCATCGTTTGGAAAATGTTACACCCCAAGGAACATAAATGTTATTTCTAGTGGCAATAAATGATATAATCAAAAATATTCAAGCACCCTTACAAGCCTGTTTATACGCTGACTACCTAGTGGTATGTATTAAAGGCAAACAATAAAAAAATCAATATGAGTTGTATTCTCTTTAAACTCCTTGCCACAACCCCAACCCTGATAATTTATGGGAAACAGCTGGAGTTTAGAAGTTATCACAAATTCTTGGGTTTAATCTTTAATTCAAAGGTTACATGGAAATATCACATATCAAAATCATCCTTTCCTGTAATAAAAGATAAAATCTATTAAGATCTCTTTGTAACAAAAACTTTGACTCAGATAAATCCACTCTAAGCTAGATTATGGCAATTGCCTGTGCCACTGCTGATCAATCTCTTTTTAAATCATTTAATGTCATTCATAATAAAAGTCTTGGAATAATTACAGCGGCTTTTCCAACTTCCCCGAAATCCAGCATTTATGTTCTTTAAGGAGAACCTCCGCTACATCACTCAGTCGCTTGTAATATTTTAAAATCAATATATCAAAATACTTTTACAAATTTGACTAATTTTCTGAATGTTTTCTCCTCGGATATTAAATACCCTAAGCCGTGGCTGATCGCCTTACCAATCTGTGATACATGTATGGCCTATTTCGATAAATCCAGTACAAACAATTCCCTTATTCGGCTAAAGTTCGAAGCTCTCTTAGAAAATTACCCGACTAGTATAAAATCATTACAGATGTATCCAAGTCCGAAGACATAGTGGGCGCATCAATTGTTTCCTTAGAAAACAATCTTCTTTTCCGTCTACCCTCAGTTCTTCTTCTTACGGTGCCTATCCGTTCCGGATGTTGGCGATCAACATGGCTATCCTAACTTTGCTTGCTGCTATTCTGAATGGTCCGGTTGTCGATGTATTAAACCACTTTCTCAGGTTTTGAAGCCAAGATATTCTTCTTTTCCTTGGTCCTCTCTTTCCAAATACCTTGCCCTGAAGAATGAGTTGCAACAAGCCGTATCTCTGTTCATTCCTCATAACATGGCCGAGATATTCTAGCTTGCGCTCTTTGGTGGTGTTAATAATCTCGCATTACTTGCCTATTCTACGTAGGACCTCAACAATAGTCACACGATCCACCCATTAAATTCTTAAAATACGTCTGTAACACCACATCTCGAATGCCTCGAGTTTTCTTAAAGAAGCTTCGAAAAGTGTCCAGGCCTCTACTCCGTATAATAAGGTAGAAAATACATAGCATCTAATGAGAGAGATTTTGGTGGCAAGTGGTAAGTCATGACTTCTGAAAAGAGACTTCATCATTATGAACGCTGATCTCGCTTTTCCTATTCGTTGTTTTATTTCACTGGAGTCATCCCATTGGCTGTTAATGTTGGTATTAAGATATGTGTAGCTGTCCACTCTGTCAATTGGATGTTGGTTAACCAAAATCTGTGTATTTAATATTTCGCGCTTATTGACTTTCATGTACTTTGTTTTCTTCGTATTAAGATCAAGTCCGTGTTCTTTACTTATATGTGATATATGCGACATTATTTTTTGCAAACCGTCCAGACTATCTGCAAAAACTACTGCGTCGTCGGCATATCTAATGTTGTTTAGACGCATTCCGTTGACTAATACGCCTTCTTGTAGTTCTCTCAGCGCTTGCTCGAAGATATATTCAGAGTATATATTAAATAACACCGGGGAAAGAATGCATCCTTGCCTCACTCCTCTATCTATGTAGACTGCCTATGTCAATTGATCATCCACTTTAATATTGACTGTTGGGTTGTAATATAAATTATAGATGATTCTCAAGTCCCTATCATCTAACCCCACTTCTTTCAAGATGTTTATAAGTTTAACATGTGTTACTCCATCAAATGCTTTTTTGTAGTCGACAAAACAAATATACACATCGCAGTTAACATCCCTGCATCTTTGCATAAGCACTTGGACAGCGAATAGAGCCTCTCGGGTGCCTAAGGAATCGCGGAATCCAAACTGCATTCATGATACTTGTTCTTCGCATTTTTTATATATTCTGCCGCGTATCACTTTCAAGAACGTTTTAAGTAAGTGGCTCATTAGGCTAATTGTTTTGTAGTCTTCGCATGTCTTGTCATTTACTTTTTTTGGTATGGTCACGAAGGTCGACTTTAATCAGCTTTGGGGTATTTTTCCAGTTACGTAGATGTTGTTGAATAGAGTTGTTATCCATTTTATTCCCTGTTCATCCTTAAGTTTAAGGAATTCTGCACAAAACTCGTCAGACCCTACCGCTTTACGATCTTTAGTTCTTTTAATAGCTGACGTGACTTCTTCAATTGTAATCGGGGGTCCTGTTTGGCATTCAGTGTCTTCAATGGTAGTCTGCCTCTCATCTGCAAAAGTTACCTCCACATAATTCTTCCAAGTGTCTAGTTTTTCTTCCACGGGTTAACAGTTGTTTGCCTTGGTTATCTGCCAAACACCCAACTCTTCTAGGTTTATATAAGCCTGCGGCTTCTTTAACTTTTTTGTGCATATTAAATGTATCGTGTTTATGTTACAATTGCTGTATTTCCGACCACTGTTTTCTTAGATGTGCATCCCCAGCTACTCCAATAGCTTTTTTGATCTTTTTATCGATTCTTTTGTATAATGACATGTCTTGATCTTTGAACTTTCTCCTCTCTATACTTCATACCCCTAGTATGTAGCACATATTCAGCTGAGCTCTACGCTATCTACCTGATCATAACAGATTCCCTTAGTTCCCTAAATTCATTAAAATATATTTTTCCGTAACATCTTTTTGAAAAGTTTCTTAAATTGCAGCTGTTTCAAGCTCATCAACATGGAACATGGAACAGAGTTCAATTTTTGTCACACGTCGGAATACCGAGAAAGGAAGAAGCTGACAGGGCTGCACGAGAGGCAGTTTTAAGTGATTTGTTGGAGCCGATAGACAAGTGTGTTTCCAGTGACTTAAAAGCTTATTTTAAAAATAGAGTGTTGTGTTTGTGGCTAAATGAGTAGTCTCAAACTAATTCTAAGCTGAATAAGATCAATAGTAATGTTTCCCAATGGATTTCATCGCCGCTTAACAGGCGTGAACAAATTGTGCTTGCACGTCTACGTCCAGAACATACCAAGTTAACACACTCTTACTTTCTCACAAAGAATAACACATCCATATGTGATCAGTGTAACGTTCGATTAACAATTAAACACTTTCTAATAAATTGTAATAAATATGGTCACGAAAGACATCGTAAACATCTCGAACTCTGTAGCAGAAGCTCTAGGTTAGAAGTGTTCCTATGATAATTTAATTAAATATCTGAGATGTATAAACATTTTCGATAATCTGTAATTATTCAATTTTGTTATTTATATTTTATTCCGTCGCTAATAAGCTTTTGGTGAATGCTACTATTTTTCTAATAAAAAGAAAATAAAGAATTGATAACATAGTCGTTTATACATAATTTATTATTTTTTAGTTTAATTTGTTGCAATTTATTACAAATTTCTATATTTAACTCCATTTAGTAGATAGAACCTTACATAATTATAAACATGTTATGTTGTCATAGTTTATATAAAGGTATAATCTAAATGTACATAATATATTCTGTATAAATTAATGTTATTAACTATATGCTAAACAAACCGACAATGAAAAACAATAAAAAAAGGTTTCAAAACTTAATAAATTTATTTTATTTTCAGTGCCATTGAATCCTGCCCGTGCCACCCGCAAATTTACTGCAAAGAGACTGGAAGATGATGAGGATACAGCGAAGGAAATGCAGAAACTTCGAGAGGCCCGAGCTGCAAGATTGGCGTTTATAAATGAGGAGGAAAAGGTTGAGAGGTCATCGGTAGCAGTGGATGATGCGGTAAAAGCCAAGAAGAAGAAAGAGGACGAGAGGTTAGCAGAAGAAAAGTGAGTGCTGCGTTCGTTAACCAATTTCTAAGTTTTGTTGTGAGATTTGACATAACATTTTAACCAAAGATTTATAAAGGTATTTACTGAAGCAGGGAGGGAAAAATATCTCAATCGATGTTCTTTTTGAAATGCAATTAAAAATTTAATAGTATTGTCAACGATAAAAACACCCTCAATAAAAGGTAAATATAATATAGGCAAAAATATAAATAGGATACAAATCCTAAATGGTAGACAAATCCATAAAATTTGTTTCCCAAGCTTTTCAAAGCTAGTTTTAACATTCAGTCCAATTTTAAACTTTTATGTAATAACTAGTGTTGCCTACTGCTTATTGATTTTTTCTGCTTGGCGAGTAATATTTGACTGTTTTTTTTAAATCTGGTATTAGTGTTATTTTGGAACTAACGAGTATAATGGGAAAATGGAAACGAAAAAACTCTGTAACAAATAAAAAATGGATACAGTTAACGAAAGTATTAAAAGCAAATATGAATAGACAGTTTGGCTTTCGTTATGGCTTCGAAACAGTAGAAACTCTGCATGGTTTCACAACTCTTGATTAAAAATGTCAAAACAAAAAAAAAATTCTATAATTTCTATTTCCTCTAATTTTCCCATAACATTTCAGTCGTCAGACATAAAGATCGGAAAAAAAGTTCTGTCAGGCAATATAAAAAGTTGTTTTTGCTGCTGTTGATGAAAGTATCCTGAAAAAATTACCTGGTGGACTATGAATTTCGTCACAGTAGTTTTTCCGACATGTTCGAGTCGTCTGAAGGAAAAACGTCACAGAACCAAAGAAAGTCGCAGAGGCAAACCGTGTCAGACTCGACCAAATGAAGCAATACCCAAAGTGAGTATCTATCATAAACCTTTTTGCAGGCACTCTACCGGACTGTGACCATGGTCAATAGGTTTATAGAAACCGTGACTTCCCTCAAATGTAAGCTACAAACGAATTCTGCATCTCTTCTTTTGTTTGTGCGTAGCTCACGTCTATTGCTATGGTATGCGAACAGTAAAAGAAATTTTTTATAAAACTGCCATGCGCCTCGCTATGATTTATGAAATTGAGTGCTGCAGACTTAAAAAGAAAGAGAAAAACAAATAAATTTAATGAGTATATTTGGGAAAGTCTAGGGGTGGTTTTATTTGATGGCAAAATAAAAGAGCCTAGGTTAAGATCATTCAACCATACAGTGAATCAAGCAGCTTAAAAATCTGAGGACAAATTGCATAAGAGTAAGAAGGGGGTATACCTATAGAATAATTATGAGGCTTTTCTGGGTAGATAGAATTACGAACAATGAAGTACTGAGAAGAATAGGTAAAGAAAGGGAAGTTGAATTTACAATTAAAGAAAAAAAGCTACAGTATCTCGAACATGTGATGAGGGGCGAGCAGTATGGCATCCTGCGATTCATAATGTAAGGAAAGATAGATGGCAGAAAAAGCATCGGAAGAAGATGAATTTCATGGCTTAAGAACCTGAAAGAATGGTTTGGATGCGGCTCAAAACAACAATTTAGAGCTTCTGCCTCAAAAATCAAAATAGCTATCATGATTGCTAACCTCAGTAGCGGAGATGGCACCTGAAGAAGAAGAAGAAGAAGGGGGTGTAAGAGGTTAAAAAGAGTACAAGCAGGAGATTTAAAAGAGAGAATAAATGAATTAAAGCGAATACAAAATGAATACAGCAATGAGATAAGAAGATTTAAGAAAGAAAGGTGGAGTAACCTGCTTCAGAATCTCGAAAAGGATATCTGGGTGCAGGGCTTCAAGATTGTCTATACCGAATTTAAGGGGGAAAAGACACCGTACCCCCCCCCCCCTGCCTGAAGAGGAGAAACTCCGTTTAATACGGGAAGTCTTCCCTCAGGTGGAGGATAGGCGTGAATGGGTTATTGGTTTCGTAGATGCGCAACCTTTTACTGAGTTGGAACTCGGCGAGGCTGTTGGACGGATAAAGATCCGAAAAGCACCTGCATAGATGGAGTCATGCCGGAGACAGTAAGACTCGCCGCACTAAGATACCCGCAGGTTTTCCTGAGATTGTTAAATAAATTGCTTGAGCAACAGCAGTTCTCAACAATGTTGAAAGAAGCTAAGGTGGTCCTTATTCCGAAAGGTAGAGATAAAGAGGAAGAGGTGCAATTTCGACTAATTTGCCTTTTTACTTCGATAGCTAAATTATACGAACAGCTTGTAAAAGGCCACCTTGAGCGAGACCTAGAAGAAAAGCATGCGCTGAGCAACCGCTAATATGGTTTTAGGGCCAAAAAAGTCTACCATAGATGCAGTCACAGAAATAACCTGTTTAGTTAAGCAGGATACAAATGGATGGGTGGCTCTTATTCTGCTTGACGTCAAGAACGCCTTTAATATGGCATCATGGAAAAAATTATGTCCAGGCTGAGAGAATTGGCCTTAGTAAGTACCTGGTCAACGTAATTGACAGGTATTTTACTGACAAGTCCCTAAAAGATAAAAATACAGATGACAAAGGAATGCACTATTATAGCTTATGCCGATAAATCTCGCACTGGTTGCGAAAGCGGGTCAGAAAACGGACATGGCTAATGCGGCTAACATAGCCCTGCGTCGCATTAGTAGCTGGATCAAAGAGAACGATCTACAGCTAGCGCCTCAGAAAAAAAAAGGTGTCATTTCTCAAAGAGGGCTGGCAAAAAGCCTCTCTTCGCTTTATAGTGCAAGGTGTGGAGGTTGCACCGGTTCAATCGATTAAATATCTGAGAATCTGGTTGTCGGAAGGACTAAGGTTCGGAGTGCACATTCAAAAGATGGTAGAGAAAGCGAACCGAAATCTGGAGGCGTTGATACGGCTGATGCCAAATATTGTAGGCCCAGGTACCACCAAAAGAAATGTGCTAAATGGAGTTTTCCAGTTGGTGGTAACCTACGCTGCCCCGTGTGGTGTAGCGTACTAAACACTGCGAAACACGCTGGGCTGATGGAGACTTCGCAAAAGCGAATACTCCTCAAGGTATCTAGCGCATATAGGATAGTTTCAAATGAGGCTCTATATGGCATTGGAGCGATGATACCGATTGTTTTGTTGTGCAAAGAGCGAGCGAAGGTGTATGCGAGGAGGATAGATGTAAATATAGATGAGAATGAGATAGAAAGAAGGATAGTAGAGTGGCATAGAGAATGGGCGAATGATAGCGGAAACGGCAAGGTGGACGAAGGAACTTATTCCCAATCTGAGATCATGGTGGGAATGTAAGTTCAGGAAACTAGACTACTTCCTGATGCAGGTTTTGACTGAATATGGCACCTTTACAAATAGAATAGTCACATCTGCCTCATCAGACTGTACTGTTTGTGGGATACCAGACGCACCCGCCTACAATTTTAACTGCCAGAGATGGGCAAATCAGAGGAGAGATTTCAAGAGGCGCATGGTTTAGGGTCTGGATAAAAGAAACATTGTAAACATAATATTAAAAAGAGAGGAAAAATTGGAAAAAGTACACTGTCTGATTTCTGAAGCGATGAAGAAAAAGGAGCAGTACGACAGAGGAGGAAATTGAACCAGGTATCTGAAATTTATGGTTATAATTATTTATTAGATTATGGCCTAAGGTCTGTCATAAATTTTTAGTTTTTTATTTAAGTTATTCATTGAGTGGCAAGACCACCTCTCTGGAACGGTGGTTAATGTTTTAGGAACACAATTAATCCGGCACTACCTGGAATCTTCTGACCTAGTATCCTACTCGGCCAAAGATGTCAGGGTGTCTTGTTCCATGATGTAGATGTCCAAAAAAGATTTCCCCACCGTTGCCTGACAGGATTCAATGGATACCTTCAAAAAAAAAGGTTAAGATAGTTTGGAAATGTTCAAACGTCGATTTGCAAATTCCTGAGAGGAGTAGCAGAGGATAACCACAGGAAACCTTTTTTGTGAAGGAGATTGAGTATGGATAACAGACAAGAGAGAAACTTTTGGACAAATGTATTTGGGGAAGCCAAATATTAATGAAATATACATTAAACGAATATTTCGTAATAAATATTATGCCTAAATAGTTAAAAACAATAAATAATTCAACATTTTACCAAAATAAATTCCAAAATCATACAAAAGTATTAAAAAATATTGTATGTTTTACTTACCAACCACCGTTAATTGAGTTCGTCATGGTTTCACCAAAAAGATTTGGTTATTTCATTAGTAGAAACATTTGTTTGTATAGCAACTAAAAGTTGTTAGCAAACTTAAGGTTTGTTACTGCCAACTACTCAATTAGATAAAGAACCTTAGATTCTTCTAAAAATATACCAAAAAAATAAACTGCAAATAATATATTTTGGGACCCAACATACAATTTTTCACCTCTTTGCCAAATATTATTCTATGGTCTATTTGTAAACGCCTGCCTGTCATATAAATAATAACTATAGCTAATTAGTATGTTATAAATATGTCAAATTGCATATAGTGAACATATTTTATTCATGGAATCTTTTTTCCCATATAAATAGAACTAAGATTTTAGAGTGTGTTTTAAAATATACTAGGTAGTTTGAAAGTAACAACAAAAACCAAAAATATATGCAAAATATATTGAAAAGTAATACTAAATGAAATAAAATCTAGTTTCGATCTATGCTTGGCAACAAGTTCTATGTATTAGACATTTTTTACCAAAAAATGTTGAATATTGGAATCCCTAGATCATTTGATCCCTTTTTAACATCTTTATATTCTAACAGACTAACTTTTTAAAAAATTAATAATAAGGAATTTTGATACTCCCGACTAACTAATATTGGATTGCCACAGGGGAGTATTTTAAGTTCGATTTTATATATCCCGTAAAACATAGATTTTAAAGTTAGTATACCCAACCATACAAAAATTCTTCAATATGCCGATGATGTTGTTTTATATACAACAGGAAAATGGTTTTAAGTACCTGTGAGGATAATTTGTGATAATAATAATAACCTGTGAGGACCAAACATAATGTTATGTGTGGTCGATCCTATTGTATGGTTGTGAGACATGGACGTTTAAAACCACAATGCTAAACAAGTTAGAAGCATTCAAATTGTGGTGCTATAGACGAATCCTAAAGATATCGTGGGTTTCGCACACTTCCAATGAAGATGTTCTTCAAATGATCAACTCAGAACGTCTGCTCATAAACACCATAAAGAGGAGAAAAACAGAATACTTCGGCCATATAATTAGAGGACCTAAATACCATTTACTTCGCCTTATAATACAAGGAAAAGTGAAAGGAAAGAGATGGATTGGTCGAAAGAAACTTTCATGGCTGCGTAATATTAGACAATGGTGTTGGTTCCACAGTAGAAGAATTATTTCGCGCAGCAGCCGAGAGAGAAAGGTTTCAGGAAATTGTAAAGATGATGACGGCCAACGTCTGAATACGGACACGGCACCAAAGAAGAAAAAGAGGATAATTTGAAAGTCACATTCTTCTTCAAGTGCCGTCTTCGTTCCGAAGTTTGGCTATCATCAAAGCTATGCGTATTTTTGATGAAAGTCACATTAGAAATCATAAATCAGTACTACGAAGAAATACCATTATCAATTTCTGAAACAAAAACTGAGGTGTGTTACTTTTTTACAAAGACATAAAGTTACACACGGCAATCTTAATGTGAGAAAATTTAATTTCTTTCTAAAAACTGTATTAAGTATCTTGGTACCTATCTAGATAGGAAATTGTTATGGAAAGATCTCATATCTAAACAAACTTGAAGTTCAAAAAAATAAATGCCTAAGATTATGCCTAGGTTACTTAAAATCCACTCCAGTCCAAATAATGAAAAATGAAGCGGAGGAGCATCTGTCAGTTTTATACCTCACCCATAGGTACTAAAGAACTAAAAATATATACCTTTGGTAGAAAGCTATCTAAGTACAGTAAAATATAACGATATTCTCTATAAAAGCCGAATTCCGCCCTACTACGGTGAAATGGCAAAAACACCATTTTCTATAAATGTTAGGATATGTTACTTAAACTCACATTTACTCCCAAATTTATTTGATATAACTATTAAAGAAAAATGAACAAATTATCAGTACATTATTACTGATGGGTCAAAAGATGCAAATGGAACGGGATGTGCAATGTTCCATAAAAATAAAAATTATAATCACCAGTATACCTTACCCAGTGGATGCTTAATATACACAGCAGAAATGATAGCAATAATGTTTGCTTTTCAGTATGTACTACTGAATCTGACTAGCAACTACGTTATATTTACTGACAATAAAAGCGTAGTCGACAGATTTAACAATGTTCTTGTTAAATGCTTTTAAATAACGTGTCAACAAATTAAGTTTCAGGTATTTTAATTTTATTTTTGTTTTTAGAGCTTTGGTAGAAGAACAAACAAGGCGTGAAGCTCAAGCCAAGAAGGAAGAAGCTGCGAGAAAAGCTGAGTTGGCTAGACAAGACGAACTTGCTGCACAAGCTGCCGCTGAAAAAGCTGCTGAGCTAGAACGACAAGCTGAGGAGGCAAGGAAAAAGGAATTGGCTAAACAGGTACTAAAATATTACATTTTTTATTGTTTATTAATGTAAATGAGTCATAACTTAATACTAGACGAGCATAACAATCTGCTCTACGAAAATGAGAGAATACTTGAGAGATGGAGGCAATACATTGAAGAATTATTCAAGGAAGAGCAAGAACAGAAATCAGTGTTTCTGGATGTTCAGGATCACAAATAACACTTAGTGAAGTAACATATGCAATAAAAACACTAAAAACCAAGCACCTGGACCTGATAACATACAAGCTGAAATATTGATACTATTTGAAAACAACCAACTCAAACTCCTAACGAGTCTACTGAACAAAATCTATGATGCCACCAGATACTCTGATTACAGAATTATAAGCTTACAGAATTATAGAAAACTCAGAGAAATCATTAACAGTGTTCAATTTGGGTTAAGAAGCGGACTGGGAATGCGAGAGGCCCTATTTTCCATACAAGTATTGATACAAAGAGCTGAGACGTAAATTGCGAAGTACGCCAGGGCTGCATTTTGTCACCGACGTTGTTAAATACTTCCTCAAAAATGCTGTTCAGAGAAGTTATTGATTGTTTAAGAGAAGGTATAAAAATCAATGGTGAAATCATAAACAATTTAACATATGCGGACGATGTGGTTTTGATTGCTGATAAGGCCGAGGATCTGCACACATTAATAGACCGTGTAGTGGAAGCCTGTGACCAATACGACATGAAATTAAACTCTAAAAAGACCACAATTCTTGTAGTAAGTAAAAACGACGTAATACAGCACCAATTCACCGCTAATAATGAACCCTTGAAAATAGTCGACAAAATTACATATCTTGGATGCAGCCTAAATAAGGAATGGGACCTCTCACAGGAAATAAGATATCGTATAGAAAAATCACAGAAAGATATTACACAGACCTATACAGTTTTAAAAATGACCCACCACTATCATCTAAACAGAATCTCACGAGGAAAATACAAAATGTTGGCTCAGAGGTATTACCAGAAATAACTGAAGATGAAATCGAAAAAATCCATAAACGACATGAAAAGAAATAAAGCGGCCGGTGAGGATAAAATACTGGCGGAACTGCTAAAAGAAGGAGGAGACACGATAAAAAAAATGCTAAAAATACTGTTTAACAAATGTCTGTTTGAAGGTAAAATACCCAAATAATGGAGAAATGCCAACACAATCTTAATACATAAGAAAGGAGACCGAACAGACCTAAACAACTACCTTCCTATTTTTCTTTTGTCACAACTATATAAAACCTTCACAAGAATAATAAACAACCGACTAACCTATAAACTTGATAAGTACCAACCAGTGGAACAGGCCGGATTCAGAAAAGGATACAGTACAATCGATCATCTACATACGCTTAAAATCTTAATTGAGAAAACCAATGAATACAACCTTCCGCTGTACATAGCATTCGTAGATTATGAAAAGGCTTTCGACAGCATTGAACACTGGGCGGTTGAAGAAGCTCTGGTCAATAGTAGAATAGTTTCAAGACAATTGATACATGATATTTACCAAAACGCAACCATGACCGTAATTCTGGACGACAAATTAATAACGGGTAATATAAAAGTTAAACGAGGAGTCCGACAAGGCGATATAATTTCACCTAAACTGTTTACCTTGACCCTCGAAGACATAATAAAATCAACAGATTGGGAAAACAGAGGAATATGTATTAACGGAAAATACCTAAATCACCTTAGATATGCGGATGATATACTCCTGATCTCCTCGGAACGACAAGAACTGGAATTAATGCTGAATGAACTTCATGAAAAATCACTGCAAAAAGGCCTAAAAATTAACTTCAACAAAACAAAAGTAATGACAAACACGGAAGACCAAAAGGCAATAAAAATAAAAACAGAAAAAATAGAACAGGTAAATGAGTATATCTATCTAGGACAAGCAATCAGAGCTAATAGAGAAAATCAAACAACCGAAATATCGAGACGAGTAAGAATGGGATGGGAAGCGTTCGGCAAACTTTCTTACGTTCTAAAAAATCAAACAATCCCTCTATACTTACGAAGCAAGGTATATAACTCCTGTATCATACCGGTGCACACCTACGGAGCACAGATATGGACATTTACACAGGCCAATTTGGATAGGATAAGGAATGCACAAAGAGCGATGGAAAGACAAATGTTGGGTGTATCACTTAGAGATAGAAAACGTAACCAGTGGATCAGAACCAGAACAAAGACAGTAGACGCGATACAACAAGCAGCAAAACTGAAATGGAAATGGGCTGGACACAATGAACGTCTCTCAAGACGGACGATGGAACAATGCCATCGGAAAGTGGCGTCCATACAATGCAAAGAGATCAAGAGGCAGACCACAGATGAGGTGGAAAGATAACATCAGGAAACAAGGAGGTCCCACATGGCAGAAAACAGCTCAAGATAGGGAAAGATGGAGAGAACTGGAGGAGACCTATATCCAACAATGGAAGGATAGAGAATAGGTTAAAAAAAATAGAAAAGGCGAGAGCTGTCTTCAATCGCCTAAGGAAGATTTTATGTTATATGCACCTGAATATTGATATAAAAATACGAGTCTTGAGATGCTATATATTGTCTACTATATCGATCATGTTACAAACAACACCGTGATCCAACGTATGAATAAAAATCTGGAAATTATGCGTATCGTGAAAATCAGAAAGATGGCATATTTAGGGCACGTGATCCGTAATGAGAAGTATCAACTAATTGAACTAGTCTTACAAGGCAAGATAGAAGGCAAAAGATCTTAAGGGCGCAGAAGGACATCGTGATTGAAGAACATCAGACAGTGGGCAGAAATGACTACCATACATCTATTAAGAGCAGCTGTCAACAAAGTTGTATGGACCAACTTGATTGCCAACATCCACAGAGGGTAGGCCCAAGAGAAGAAGATCTCTGATTGTTCTGTCTATTCCCATTTGTTGTCTAATGTCGTCGTTTCTTATGTGTTCTAGTCTAGATCTTCTTGCTGACCTTCTTTAAACATCCATCTCAGTAACTAGTAATTTAGCGTTGTAATTCTTGATTTGAATTGCCAGATTTTAGATCCATAGGCTAATACTGGTTTTAATATTGTGTTGTAGATTAATTTTTTATTTCCTGTTCTTATATTTTGTTGCCACCCATTGTTCCGAAACATGCTCCAATTTATTTGCAATCAAATTTATTTTATTTGGTTGACACAGTAACATACACTTTATATTTAAGTATATAAAATATTTGTAAATAATTTATAGTCTGGTTACATAACTTACTTTTTAATATAAAGTATAATAATTATATTATTAAAGACATTACAACTAACTAGTGTTATTTCTTTTCAGGCTGAAATAGAGAAGGCTCGCAAGGCTGAAGAAGAGCGCTTACGCCAGGAGGAACAACGTAGACAAGAAGAAGAAGCTAAAGCAGAAGAAGTAAGAAAACAACAAGAACGCCTTGAAGAACTAGCACGCCAGGCAGAAGAAGAAAAGCAAGCCGAGCTCGCCCGACAAGCAGAAGAGCTTGCCGAATTAGCGAGGCAAGAGGCTGAATTAGCTGAGCAGGCCAAAAGAGAAGCAGAATTAGCTGAATTAGCCAGACAAGAAGAAGAACTAGCCGAATTAGCCAGACAACAAGCGGAATTAGAAGAATTAGAAAGAAAAGAAAAGGAATTAGCCGAACTTGCAGAAAAGGCAAGAGAAGAAGCCGAGGCTGCTCAAAGAGAAGCTGACGAAGCTGCTGAACAACAACAAGAAGAAGAACAACTCGTTGCAACTAGTACTGCTGAAGAGGCTGACCAAGCTGAAGAGGAATTGGCTAAGCAACAAGCCGAATTAGAAGAATTAGCTAAGCAAGAAGAGGAATTGGCTGAGCTAGAAAGACAGCAAGCTGAATTAGATGCACTAGAAGCGGAAGCAAAGGCTCTTGAAGCTGAAAACGAACAACAACCTGAACCCGAACCTGAAGAAGAAGACGAAGAAACAAAAAAGCAAAGAGAAATGGACGAAATTATTCAGGAAAAATTTGAATTAGCAGAACTTGAAAGGCAACAGGCTGAGCTTGATGCTCTTGAAGCAGAAGCCAGGGCATTAGCAGGTGACTTGGAACCTACAGGAGCTTACGATGATGAAGACGAACCTGCAATAGCTGAAGACACTCCAGTACATTCAGATATTGAAGAATAATATTAATTTTCTTTATTATTACTACTACTATTTAAATTTCTAATAAAATTCTTACAAACAAATTAGATTTTAAGATAATTTTGATATGAGTTCATCTTTGTTTATTGCTTATAATGAAGCATTTATGTTTTGCATTTTCCTTATTTTGGTATATGTCAATAGATTTATTTATTTACTAGGATTGTTTATTAATTTTTACGTTAGCAACTCTCTAATCTTCTCTTCGTGTATTTGCAACTGCAACAAAATGTAAATCTTGTTACTAAAGTTAGTTGTTATTCCTTATCTGTTTCTGTAATAAATGTTGATGTTTTAAAACTTGGTTTATTTAAAATGATTATTCTGGTGAAATTGGGCATATTAGTAATATTTTAGTTTACTATTTTTAATGAGAATGGGCTACAATTTCACTTTAGACAAGTTTATTTTGACATTTCAAAATACAATACAAACAAATTGTGTTTTTATTGCGCAGTAATAAAAAAATATTCAAATTTAAGGTTCTGTAATGCTTACGGATAGGAGGTTAATAATAATAATACTATTATTATATTTAATTAGAAAATGAATAACTTTTAGTGTTTTGCAAGCACAAATTTAGGGTGCAAAGAGACCAATGACAAGTGACAAGTAAGTCATCAGACATCAATAAAAATAAAACGTGTTGCCAACATACATAAAATAATTATAGTACTGAATTGTACAGCAACACTCCCACTGTATTTTACAAAATTACATGTGAAATAAGTACAAACTGCAAAGAAAATTACAATTATCTAATAAACTGTATAATTAAACATTAGTTTTAGAAACCTTCAAACAATTTCTCAATGATTCAAATTGAGTAACAGGAAATGCCTTTCCCTACAGGAAACAAAGAAGAAATGTAAAGGACAGACGCGACTGAGAATATTTACTAATATAGAGTGGGGTTTCGAAAGAAGAAAGAGCAAAGGAAGGTGAAGTAATGATCAAAACAAAAATATCACAAAATAACAAAAAGATCAAATTAAAGAAAAAATACTTTTACTTCAAACGTCAAATGATGACATTACTCATCTAACTTAAATCCTGTCAAAGTTTGATGTCCTCCGCTGGCAGCAGTTTTTTTTCCCATTTCTTTACGGCGGAGGGGAAAATGTTGTCATAGGCAACAATATGAAACATGTCACAAATCAACCATACAAATGTCATTAAACAACAATTAAACATCATTTTTATTTATAGTAATATTGAAAGTACAATTTGTTAATGAGGCATTTTCAAAATTGAAACCATGCAAAAAATGTTCCCGACTCTTGATACGCATTGGTAATTGTTGATGATACTGATGGTCGAGAACAACTTATGATAACAAATAAAGAGATAAGATATCGCGCATGTAGGCGTGGCTTATGTGACGTCAGCTTGTGCTAAATTTCTCCATATTGTGTTTTTGATATTTTTGTATATTTACGGTTCACAGCTAATATTTAGTAAAATAATATTTGGAGAGTGTTAAAAGCTTTAAATGTTTTGCAATATGAGGTGTGCAGTATATGTGCAAGAGTTTTTGTACCCCATACAGCATTATATAGCTTTCCAAAAGACAAGGAAAATGCAAGGCTGTTTGGAAACATTTGTGTAAACACCAGGATAGTTTTTAATGTTAAATTTGATCGTGTTTGCTTTCAGTACTTTATTGCCTCATGAACGTAATTTAAAATATGAATTGCCGGGGTATAAATCGTTAAAAAAGACGCTGTTCCCTCAATAAATTTATCTAAAACAAATAAACAGAACAAAAGACGAATTTTGATAGAACGAACCGGCAACATAAAACACAACAAAAAAGACTTGTAGATGAGTTATTAAATAGGTACGTGATATTTATTTCATTGAAGTGGTTAATAATCATGTCTAATGATTTCATTACTAAATATTTGTTTTTGTAGAGCGAAACTTTGTAACAATAGTGGAAACAGTTTTGATGATGGTGCGAAGGCTGGTGCTTCTTGTTTTATCCCCGAGAATGCTGTTTTGAAAGAATTACCTACTCGTCGAAGTAGTGGGTTAGTTTGTAGTATAAAAATACCTAACTAGCACAGATTATATACTATCTTCACTGGTCTGTGTTTTTAATATCTAGAATATATGGTCCTGTATACTTTAACTCTAATGACTTTTTTTAAGGGTTAATACTGAAGAAAATAATCGGGACAAAATAATACTTGGCCTTTAGATCAGATAATACTGGTACTTCAGATCTTAAGATGTGGAACAATGGGGTTATTGAAACTAGCAAACTGGCTTAAATGTGCAGAATTTTTTTAAATTAGTACGCATATTTTTGTTTTTTTTTTTTGTTATTTGTAAATTAAATACTTTTATGTAAATATGGCGATGGTATAAATAATAAATTTTAGGTAACTGATTGGTTTGATTTTATGAATGTCAGCGAGTGACTCCAGGAAGCGAACAAAGGCTTATATATGAAATGCTTGCTTCCATTCCAAAAAGGTGAAAAAAAAAGTACATTAGGACTATTTAATAATTCTCGTGACACCTATTCGTTAAAACTTCTATTTAAAGATATGAAAACTAGATTTTCTACCAAATATAGATTGACATCTAGTTTAAATCAGGATGAGGATGTATCGAAAAACTTCTTTGGAGCTATAACAGCCAAAGGAGGAGAAGAAATGAAGGCTCTCTTTCCAGCTTTGGAAATGTCAAAGAAGATGAAACTCTTAATATACCTTTGGATAGTGCAAATTTATGTGGAAAATATTTTTCTTTAATTCAAAATAACACTATTAATGATTCAGAGGCACCTACCAATATGTTTGATAGTAAGCTCAGTTTAGAACTCTTTCTAAACTGAATATGACGGTTTAGAAAAATTTGGCAGGTTATATATGCCACAAGCTGAAGGATATACATTCATCTGTAACTTTATCTAGTTCAAATGAGTTCAAATGGATTTCTCATTTAAATGAATGTGGTCTTTCATATCCTATTCCTCAAATGATGGAATATCTTGAAAAACTGCAGAAAATTTTGAATTCTGTAAATAAGGATAATTTATTTCTTTCTTAACAATATTTAAAAAAAATATTAGATGAGAGTTCTTCACTGTTGTGCTCTTATCAAACAAAAACTTTATTTTTTGGATCCAGGATATTTTTTTCAAATTAGACAATTAAATAAGATTTGCATAATTTTACTTTGTCTAGAAAAAGGAAAATGGCAAAAATTGTACATTAAAAATGTTTAAGAAATAAATTGATTCTTTCATTTTACCCAGAACCTACCATTCCACAGTTTGTAATTTGTGAGATTTGGCCATGACTCCCTCCTTCAAACTTCACTTTCATGGAAAAAGTGTTATTTTATACAATATACTAGTTTAAATACTTAAGATTAAATTCATGTAGTGAATAAAAAATCTACTAAATTATGATAGAATTTTAACAGTTCGTTTTAT
The DNA here is from genome assembly GCA_918026665.1 of Diabrotica balteata. Classification (NCBI taxonomy): domain Eukaryota; kingdom Metazoa; phylum Arthropoda; class Insecta; order Coleoptera; family Chrysomelidae; genus Diabrotica; species Diabrotica balteata. The sequence continues at coordinate 130,716,326 of OU898283.1, forward strand.
CCGCAAGCATGAATACATTTTAAAAACTTAGCACAAGGTGACGTCATGCGCGAGATGTACGAGTTTAGTGCGTAGCAAATCATATCTTGTATTCTTATATCATGAGAACAACTTTCAGCAATCATTCCCGATGTTGGCTTGCGAACAACAATAAGCTGTCTTTAATAATTGCAAACAACTGTCAAACAACTGTAACCAGGGAGGCGCAAATCCCACCGACGACTTAATTATTTTAATTTCTAACATCTAGATGATACCCCCTCTGTGGCTCAGTGGTAAGAGCGCCTGCCTTTAAACCTAAAGGTCGTGAGTTCGAATCCCACCTGGGTGGAAATTTTCGTTTATTAAAAAAAAATAATAAATGAAAATAATTTCTATCCTTGTGTGATCGGTACACACCGGAGGGACCGCAGACGTTCGGATACAATTAGCGTCTCTTAGCAAAGACAATGACGTCGACTTTGCTAAGTATCAAGACAATTACTCTACACACACACACACACACACACACACACACACACACTACACCTCAAATTGTAAGATTGGCGAATGGATTTAGTGTCCGCAGTCATTTAAATACAAACAAACAACAAAATCTAGATGACTTTGATAGTTGTCACAGTTAATTTCGTGTAAAAATAACGTATGAATTATACTATTTATGGTTAAAAATTGCTACGTTTGAAGAAAAAAATAGTATACTTTATTCGGCAAAGAAGCGACTTTTCTTGACTTGCCCTTTATTACGCGCCGAACGAAGTGAGGACGCGTCAAGAAAAGCCATGCTTCTCCGTCTCATAAAGTAATATACTATTGATGCCGTAGAGATAAAGAAAATATTGAACTTTTAAGCATGATCTAATGTGAAATCGGCGATTTTGGTGATTTTACGCATAAAAAACGTTTTTTTTTTTCAAAATCCCACACATGTGCTATTTAAATTTGAGCATAAAATATCTTCTTTTACCTTAATAAACATATCCCAACTGTAGTATGTTGGTTATTTTAGCTTTTGATAAAACATGCTTTAGAGCTCAACGTGTTTTGTATCACCCTTTCAATTAAACTTGCCAACAAAAAAAAACTCTTCATTTTTATGAACATATTTAAATTTGGCTCGTGCGAGTCCAATTATCCTTATCAAGCATACTAAACAAGGAGAAGTATTAGAAAAATTGCATTATTAACCGAGTTTCAAAAATGCTAAATAACAAGTATAATCACCGCAATTAGTTATCATTAAAAATTAAAGTCGTATTCGCGTGGAGTTGTTCGTGCGTCAGAGTGCTGGAAGTCATGGTAGCCGTAGGGAATTGTAACTTTTGTATACAGCGGATATTTCCATTAGCAATTTAATATAATCAGAACGAGGAATATATTAGAGAAAAAAACGAAAATATACGGCATTTTTAAATAAAAAAAAACCACAAAATGCATATTTTTATCCTAGATATGTCTTTAAAAATAAGTTTTTTGTATTATCCCCTTTCTTATGTTAAAGTTACATCTTTATTAGCTTTTGAAATATTTTTTATTATTTTGTGCTTTTTTGGTTTGATCTGGCATTTCTTTTATTTAATTTCTCCACTACCACTTTACGGACAAACAAAGAAAATTCATTTCACAATCAACTAAAGAAAGAAAACACGTCATGAGCATATTCCTCGACGTCCAGAAGGTATTCGATCAGGTCTGGCACACAGGCCTGATTGAAAAACTCCACCTCGCTGGACTGCCAACACCTTTCGTCAAATTAATTAATTCGTATCTCTCTCATCGGACGATCAGGATCAAAGTAGCTGACCCCCTCTCCACCCCCTTTAATCGACAAGATGGAATGCCCCAAGGCTCAATACTTGCACCAATACTCTACACAGTTTACAATAGTGACATTACCCGCCCACAGCAAGGATCAGAGTCTCCCTCCTTTTCGCTGATGATACAGCTATTCTTACCTCAGGCTCCCACAGAGAATGTGAGCGACGGTCTGTTTTCGAAAGATCGCAAGAATACCTTGACAGAGTCGTGAAGTGGTGCAACAAATGGAGGGTGACCATAAATCCCTCCAAAACACAAGCAATTTTATTTAAATATCCTTATTGTCGTGACGTCCAGGGCCGGATAACAGTAGCCATTGTCAAGGCTTTGAATGAATACAGGCTTTATCCTCATTGTCATAAATCATTTTCACGCAGACTTTAATACAAGAGCATTGTCAATATGACAGGTGATGACACATATTCCTAATCTAATAAATACATATTTACGTGTACAATTTTCAAATAGGGGTATTACCACTGACTCACCACATATGCTTCATAGGAAACTTGTTCAAAAGGAAAACATTAATTTCTTATCTTTTGTAACATCCTTGTCCAAAGATTTATTACATTCATTTAAAATATAGAGTAAAATAGTTGTGTTGACTTTTGATCTAGGCAATTGGAAATTTCTATAAAATACTACATTGTTTCCGTGTTTCCGTTAATTATTTTCTGTTTGCGACAACGTTTAGTCACTTTTAATGACTGGTTTTTAATTATATAAAACAATGCACTTACGAAACTAATCTACCTTCTATTATGTAGTTAGAAGAAAGTGAGTAGTACACTGTGGTAATTACATTTAGCAGTATCGATAATGATTTCTTTGTTACATACATGGAAAATTTAAACTCAACGTGTTATTGTTGTATTTAGCAAAAATGATTAATTGAACCATCACTAATATGTATTTTTAACGTAATAATAAGATTGTCATGAAAATAAAAAATGATGACAACGAATAATGAATTATATTAAAATATCGACAGCTTACAAGAAGTAAAATGTGGAATAGAGGAGCCTAGGAACAACATGGCCAAACTCTTTAAAAGCAACAACCTTAATCTGGAGATAAAAGTAAGGCTCCTACGCGACGATTACACTTTCGTCCAAAATAATGAGTGTCATAAAAAACGTATACATTTTCGTCCAAGCCCCTAAAATTGAGGTATACAAGTTCGTCCAAAGGGTCAGGTAAATTTTTGTAATGCTTTTCAAAGAAGCAATTAATCCGTTAGTTTCCAACGTTGCGTAAACGCAACATTTTGAAAATTATTGGGTAAGAAATAGAAGAGTAGAAATAAACGATCATATAAGCTGAATGACAACAAATAGAGTAGTAAAGACGGCAAGAAACGATTCCCCGATAGGAAGACGATCACTAGGAAGATCACGAAAACAATGGAACGACAACTTACTGGAGGCGCATTGAAAAACAGGCAGAGTCATGTCTATATAAAAATAAGAAGAAGAAGAACATTGGGGATAATATAGTCATTAATTGTTATAACTGGTTAATTATCAAACCATGTTTATAATTCATATAGAATAACGTTTACCTACTTTGCCATATGATTAAAACTAATACCTTTTGTTAAGATTATTAGATCATCTGCATATGACAAAAGTACACAATTTTCAGGTATTATTGTGTATATATTTTTAAGATAAATTTTGAAGCATATCGGGCTTAAAGATGAACCTTGTATTAAACTTTGTGTAGTATGCAATGGTCCAAACATTTCGTGATAATGATTTTTAACAATAGAGTTCTATTGTTTAAGAATTGAAATATAAGGTCATTGATGTCTATTGAAGTATGAAGGTTATTAAGAAGTCTGTATAGTATGTAAATATTTAATAATCGAAAGCTGCTTTAATATCTAAGAAAGTAGAATTTACATATTGGTTTTGTGAGACAGCTAATTGAGCTACAATTTATGGCCAATCTTTTATGATACCCTGTATACCGTACACCTCTCGATTGTGTAATTGGTTGTTAAATTGTGTCCGTAAAAACTTTTAAGAACCAAACCACTTTTAATATCAAATTTAATAAAAAGTTCTTACGTCATCGGAAAGTTCCATAAACTTTTTTATATGGAAAATTTTGTATGAAAAACAATAAACTTTCCGTTCTCAACAGCAACTAATAATAAGTATATACATCCATGTACGATCGATAGCTTATGAAAAATTTCATACTTCTAAATTAGTAGTGAGTCTGGATTATCCAATATTACTGACAGAACAAAAATGATGTGTTTTAAATAGTTGATTATTATTGAGAATCATTTGGTGGAGAACCTTCTTAAAATAGGTGTGTTACTTTTTGTCGAAAGAATACATAAAAAAATAAAATATGTCTCAGTAAGTTGAAACCACTTAGAAAACTTTTTTATTATTAACTTTAGGAAAAAGTTTTGCAATATCTAAAAAACCTAAAATGCAACCATAGGTTATCTAATTCCTTTAGTCTTATACGAGGTTCGTCAAAAAATATTATTAGATAGTCTTTAAATAAATTATAAAGCTAGAAAATGATAACCAGGTCACCATCGCACAGGACTCTGAAGACATTAGTTACATGATGCGAAAACGATTTAGAAGAGTTTTCAGAATGGGATTTGGAAGTGAATATGGAAGATACTGAATACATCAGTATCAGAGGAGATCAACATAACCTTGTCGTAGAGGAAAATCAACAGATTAAACGTTGTGACGACTACAAATACCTAGGAGTAAAGATCACTCAGGACGGAAAATTAGATGCAGCCATTAAGGAACGAAATACACAGGGAAGGAAAAGCATAGCCTTACTGAACAGCGTGCTGTGGGATAAAAATATCTCGACGGAAAATAAAAGAAAATATACAACAAAATAATAAAAGTACCACAACATATGGATGCGAAGTGTGGCCCCTAAAATGACACAACAGAAATGGACTTCTTGCGCCGCTCAGCGTGAATCTATAGACGCGACAGAATAAAAAACGAGAGGAGATCATGGGAATTACACATAATATTGTTGATGACATCAAAACGACACAACTTAGATTGTATGGACACGTAAGGAGAATGTCGAAGAAAAACAAATTCTTGAATGACAACCAAGAGGTGGGCAGAGACCAGGAAGGCCTAGAAGAAGTTGGAGAGAAGGAGTTGATAAAGAAATCAGGGAAAGAGAACTGGAGGACGATCTATCGAACGATAAAATAAGATGGAGATTGGAAATCGGAAGATGTCGAAAAACGTTGTAAACCGACGTTTTATATAAAGCTAGAAAAGATCTATTTCAAGCAAAATAATAAATTTGTTTCAGTAACCATTCGAAGAACCAGCGTAAACAATTATAAAACGTTTACAATTATACACTTCTGGGTTATGTACACTTTTAACATTGGAATTAGGGTATGTCCCACCAAAAGGCGGAGAAGAAAAAATTAATAAGGCTAAAACACCCAATCGAGATTTAACGAAGTTAAATAAAGAGAAGTGGACTTCGAGTTACCCTGTCTGACTTCGTTTTGTACTGGTATACACTGTGTTAGTTTTCCATTTATCTTTGCCTGTATTCGATTTTGAAGGTAGCCTATAAAACATATATCTGCTGGTTTATTGTACTCGATGGCCTTTTCTGTGATTTGTTTTAGAACAAATACGGCGTCTCTACACAAGATCTTCCGGATCTGAATCCTTGTTGTAAATCTGATAAAGTTGTTAGTTTATCGATTTTGTTGGTTAGGACATTTATGGTAAGCTTAAGTGCGGTGTTCAGTAGATTTATACGTCTATAATTATTGGGGTCTTCTTTATCTCCTTTTTTGAACATTGGCTATTGGCATATGGCTGTTTCTACTTCCTGAAAACAAAAACTGAAAACTTCCCATTCTTTTGCTGGTATGTTATTGTATTAATTCAATTTTGCCATTTCTTTCTGCTGGTTTGATATGAATCTCCATATTTGTCTTTGTGTACCGTAGAAGTCGCTTTCCATCCTTTTTGTAAACTGTTTGCAGTGTTCATTTTTCATTCTAGTTCTTACCAACTGCTTTGTTTTATTTCGTATTCTTCTATAGGTTCTCGGGATTCTGGGGTATTTGATGTTTTGTACTTCGTGTAGGACTCACGTTTCTCGTTACATTTCTCTTTGATTTCTTTTCTGAAGTTCGTTGATTTCCCGTAGAAAATGTTTTGGTGTTATTTTTATTCTTATCTTTGTTAGTACTAGTTTGTGTTCACTTCCTGCGTCTGCTGTGTTTAAAGTTCGGATATCTAGAACTTTTAGGTGGATTTTTCTATTAGTGACCATAAGATCATAGATTTATGCCCCCTGGAGTTTTCAAATGTATATTTATACTGGAGGTTATGGTCGAAAAATGTATTATTGATTCTTAGTTCGTTAAAAGCACAGATATTAGCCATAAGTTCTCGATTTGCATTGACATGGTTTTTATTAAATATTTGTTTTACTTCTGGAACTATGTCATTTCCGATTCGTGCATTAAAGTCACCCAAAAAAATAATACTTTAATTATAATTTTGCAATTAAAATAATATTTTTTAAAATTGTTTAAAGTAATTTTATTATTAATTTTTTATTTTTGGGTAGATTTTTTATAGATTTTAATAAAATTAAAAATGTTTATATGTTGTCTCTCCTCGTCACCCAAATGGACTCATCCAACTGCTTAGTGTGACTGCGAACCACGAACTGCTATCTCGAATCGCTACTTCCGTGATGCTTGCCTCAGCATTCTACTACAGAGAAAGACTAGTTGAACGCCAGTATGAAATTTTAAGTACATATACATTGAAATTTTACTCAAGCTCTCTTTATATGTCTTAGTAAAAGTTCCAAAACAGGTGTGCTGAAAATATATACTTACTCTTTCTCTCTCTCAATACCAAATTAAGTTTAAACCATACAGTTTAGGTAGAAACTAATAACTTTTCTTTAAAGTCGTTAAAAGCTAATTGACTATTAGAAATCAACCTTATTAGTACTAACAATACCAGTATTTCCTGTGCCAAATATTATTAAAGATAAAATATTAATTGGTGTAACTAAATTTATTTACTACAAAATTGGAAAAGTATAGTATATAAAAATTTGTCATGGTACGGGTGTAAGAACCCGACCATTGATTGATGTGAGGAAGTAAACAGAATAGCTCCTCACATCAATCAATGGTCGGGTTCTTACACCCGTACCATGACAAAAATTTTTTTCAATTTTTTAACGTGTTTGTGAAGTCCAGTGTCGGCTTTTTATATGTTTTTTATATGTTTTAAGAATTCCAACAACTAAAAAAAATCATAATTTTGAAATTTAAGGAAATGAAATCTCTCCTTTGTAGTGGTATTTAAAAAATTGACCATAGCTCTGATGATGGCTTTGTAAAGGCGAAAGCGCTCAGCTAGGAATTGCCTAAAAATATACACACTTCAAAAATACTTTTTTTGCATTTTCTTTCGACTTGTCATAAGTGTGTACAAAAAATATCAGTCTTTTGATTTTTAAATTATGTTTTATTTACCTCCTTTGGATACCAAAAGTATATTAACAAACAAATTAATTTCTCTTATATCCCATGTCTTAATAATGATTATTTTAATTTGTTAGTACTTAAGGATTATTATCAGACCAACTTGTATACTTAAATTTTAAATACAATTCCAAACTCTGTATCATTTTTTTTAATGAAAAAAAAAATCAACAAAGAATATATTATCTGCCTCAGTTCCCCGACCAATTTCTTACAACTGGCGTTCCTCTCACAGAACATCAACTAAAGTTTGAAAGGAGTTTTAGAAACTTTGATTCCAGGACAATTTTCTGGGTCGGAAGGCGATGCATAAATAATTCCCACTTGACTATTCCACTCACATATATTCACCGGGCAACACAGTGTTTCCTGCCTTTACGAGTTGTTTTATCAAAGGCATTACTTTTACGGCCGAGTTTAAAATTTACGATATCCCTAAGCTTTAAAAAAATTAACGCAAAGGAAAGTTTGGAAGCTGCGTAAATTGTTGCGAGTCATAAAATATGTTTAGTCTTCTCGGGGGATAAGAAAAACCAAATATTCCATTAACTAGAAACAGTACGGTTTTATTCTATGCTTTAGATGAACTACATTTTTCTTAACCCTCCGTTAATCGCTAGGAAAAACTGAGCATCAAAAGTCGCTACGGTGTCTGAGACTGACAATTAAAAAAAATAGTTTTTGCTATAAAATTCTTACAAACATTTTATATTGTGTATACAAATAACTGAAAAATGTTTTTAAAAATATTTTATTGAAAAAAAAACATACAAAATGAAAAACACTAGTATAACAATATATTGTTAATATTGTTCTGAAGCCATTTTCTTGTGGCATTTTAAAGTAATTAGTATTTATATGGGAATAAGCCACAATTAAAGGTTAAAGTAAGTTTCTGGACGCTTTAATTTCCACTTCGAAAATTGTTCTCGAAATACAAACATTAGTTTGTATTATGTACTACGTAATTTACTTGTCTTGTTCTAAGATTTCTCGGTGGAATAGCCTTTTTCCTTCTAGTAACTCCATCTTTTCCAATAAACGCTAAGGTATTACTTCCACTTTCTTCTTCCTCATCTGCCACATCTTGCTCCAATTCACTTCATCCGCCATCACATTTCTCAATTGAATCGATTTTTCACTTCCCTCATCATCAAAATAGTTATCATCGTCGGTAGGAACATAGGGCATAGGCAAGAATAATTCTAACAAACGTTTTTGTTTGGCTTCAAAGGACATCTACAAATAAGAATTGACAAAACCTTACCGATAAACTGCAATAATAAGATGCTAAAGATTTACCTGATTTGCAAGTTACGCCAACAAGTAATAGCTACCCCGTTAGTCGCTACGGAGTCTGGCACCGAAAATATCTATAATGTACCAGGCAGGTAAGAATGTACATTAACACCAGTTTGGTTGATAGGAGAGGTACAGAAAGTGGCTATAGAAAAATAACAGTTATTTGTAAATCCCGAATGAATAATTCTGTCGTCGGTGTGTGAGACCGATAGCGACTAACAGAGGGTTAGAAAATGAAATTGGTATAATCACGCAGCTATCACAAATGTCGACAAATTATATTCATTTCATTTTAAACTATGTAAATGACATTTGCATACGCTTTATCACATATAAACATAATAAAATCCACAAGGAAAAATTCCTGTAGCTGGCTGTATAACACGTATCACAAAAAAGAGGTTAGTCTTCGTAAATGGGTATATTTATTTAAAAAACCCTTAAAAGGGCTACATCAATAAAACAAACGTTTTCGGACCACACAGTCCATCATCAGGTTTTAAAATCGAAAAAATTCTAGGTCACAATGCCTGAGCCACCAAAATACTAGGGTAAAAACCCTTTAAATTACATTTAGTTATAAAAGATTGTACATTGTGTTGTAAAATAACTGTGATGTTCAGTATTAAATAAAATTAGGCTAGAGGTAACACATGGTTGAAGCAAGTTCCAGAGCCGGTGAGAGAACCTCTACACGCGGAGAGTTCCCAGCTGTTCTCTTTTTTTTAACACAATAAACTTAAATTTATATGTTTATTAACTAAACTAGTGATTTTGCCCGTCACCATACATACGACGGGGGATCCAATCAATTGCATCTACAATCACTCCATACTTAATTTTATGTCTTCCTTTTGGAGTGTCGCTGAACTTTTTGCGTAAAGTCGTCTTATGAACTAGTTTGGCAATTTATTTGTTGGGGAAGCTCGAGCTTTGTATTATTTTTTTTATCGATCACCAAATTCGCAGCCATTTTTTTAAGATCAACAAAATATAAGACCTCTATTTGCAAAATAACCAATCTCAACGCTGGAAAAATTGCCGTAAATCGTAAAAAATTGATCGCTCAAAATTAGTTTTTCGTTGCTAGTTTCTTGGTTGTTATTAAAATACTCTTATAGTTAAAGAAACATATTTGGAGACTGGCTACTTTGCAACTAACAAGTGGATATTGGCTATTTTGAAATAAACAGACCAGGAGATCGGTTATTTTGTAGTAAAAACACAAATGTTTATTAACAGTACTTAATACATTAAAATAATTATTAATACCAAAATTATATACTCTTATGATTTCTTCGTCGTTGTCATTATCGAGCGGTTCGTAATAAACGTTGTCTTTTTCAGTTTTGCTTGGTACATTTTCGTAAAGTGGGACGTTTTTGAAATAAACCAGTTTCGGATAATTTTGCCATTCTTCGCCGTATTCACTTTTCAGTAGCTTCCTTACCTCCTTTAATTCTTCTTTGCTAATGTTGGCCAAGATCCCGACTCCTATTTCATTTGGATTGACGTTAATAGTTGATCTTTCTTTTTTTAAAATACCTCTAAATAAACCGATGCTTGAGTTGTAGCTTTCGTCCCCTTTAACCAATACGATTTTATTTTATTTTCTCGATCTTGCCAAACAAATCCTTTTTATTTTCGATATTTTAAAGTGCCAATTCTGCAGTGCTTTGAATATAGACAATGCTTCGGTTTTCCAATCGTAGAACTTGAAATCCATATTGGGGCGCTGCAAAATTGTACTTTCAGATATTATTTTAAAATGGTCCTCAGGTGTTTGAAATAACTTTTTTAAAGTTTTTTCTCGATCCTCCCAAATGATCGAGAAATACTGTCCGACTTTAAGAATAAATGCCCTCGAATGGGATACACTATTTCAATATATTTTATTTTTTTGGAGCTTGTTTCAGCCTGAGACTTGCCATGAATAAAATTATTTGGTTCCTATTCTGGCCTCCAAACTGGCATGGCAAGTGGTAAGTAGCAAATAGCACGCGTCTAGCATGTTACTTAAAATGTAACCAATGAACAAGAATGATTAAGCGCACAGCAAAATAACAGTGACGTCATTAATTCTAATCATTCATTTCCATTGGCTACATTCTAAGTAACATGCTAGATGCGTGCTACTTTCTACTTGTCAGTTTGGTGGGCGCTCCTACTTACGACACTAATATCTTTTAAACCAGTATTAGACAGCCTGTGATAAATTGCTGAACTCACTTGATTAGAGCCCTTGCCATACTTGATCCGGGCAGTGGAAGGTTTTTTGCAAATCGAAGGATAAGGTCAATAATTCAGGCTTAGATTTCTTCACTAATCCAAAAAAGGCTTTAGATCTAAGCTTGTGAATTTTTTTAGCGCCCATAAGGGATTGCTTCACTGATGGTGTCTCCGGTTTGGCTTAAGCATTGTATATTTCCCAAAGTTTAATAATAATCAGACCACCTGATGCATACTTGCGCTCACTTCGACCCCAACAGTAATGAGACTCCACGCATTGTATACTTTTAATAAATTTGACCACGCTCCTCAGTTTCCCTTTATATAAATGCGTTTGTTTGTCTCTTTCCCTTTTCTTACGTGGAAGATTACTTTCCCGTCTAAATTTGTTCATTATAGTCGGCCTCCTTGTGATCCTCAAGACATTAGTAAACGTCTTTTGACAAACGGGTAACTTGCCATCTGGACCTTTTATGAAACACTTGCATGTATTCGTCTTATAGTGGTTGACTTCAGTTTTTATAACAATTTTTATAAAAAATTTTATAAAATGCCATCATATCCGCAATATTGAGTTTTGTGCACTTGTAGGCTCTCCCGTCGTGCTTGCATGTTGGCATTTTAAACGCCTTCGTTTTAGATATCTATTAATTAATGTAAATCATTTTTTGATTATAAAAAACAATGAAAATTATACATGTTCTCTGCATTTTAAAAAAAACGGCCAAGCATGTTGCACTCACGACAGATGACAATTTTTCTTCTATATAGATCTAAAAATCTACTAACCTCAACCGTTTTCTCACATTTCTCGCTCATTTCTTTGGCTGTGCGACTCTTTTTCTACACTTTTTAGACGTTAATACTTCTGGTATTGTCTCCATTTATTACTAAATTACAAAAAATTTAGAGAATAATGTTCCTTTTCTCAGCTTTGACACTAGTATGACCGCCATCTTAAAAATCACCGACCACATGATCATGACCACAATCTAGCGCTTTGTTTGGTGCAAAGGAATATTGATTATTTTGAAACTTACACGACCTTGGAGAATGGTCGTTTTGAAACAACAACCAATTTTCTCTATTTAATTTCAATGGGAGTTTGGTAGTGAATCCGGCGTATTTAAGTCAGATGGTTCAAAAAGTGGAGATTGGTTGTTTTCTAAGTAGAGGCACAGAATAATAAACAATCATAATGCCCACTCAATGCTTGAAAAAATTAGTACGCGCATCTCGTTCGCGCAGACGGAATCAGCCATGTTTTAAACGGAACCAGTGCTGGGCAGTGACATTTTATCTGGTGTGCATAGACAAATTAATTTAATTTATTAATTTATTTACGGCAACTACAGACATAATATGCACTATCGTTTCTTAATATTGTTCTGAAGCTATTTTCTTGTGGCATTGTAAATTAATTACTATTTATAACTAAGAATAAGCCACAATTAAAGATAAAAATACGTTTATTGACGTTTCAATTTCCAATTCGGAAATCGTTCTCAAAATACAAATAGTAAATTAAACAAATTTTGTTTTTTTGTTACATAGTGAAAAAATTCTTCTAATAATTTAATTTTATCTGACTCATTTATATTGACAATTCAGACATACATTATGCATTTTAAAGTAGACGACTTTAAAATGATATTGCCAATATTCTTGAGTTGCGCTCCTGGGACGACTTTACTTATAAGATAGTTCATTCGATTACATGAAATCAACTTTAACTTGAGAATATCCGTCAGAAAAAATCATAGCATGTAATTCGTCTTTAAAAAGACAAACACATGACATGATGACAGTAAAATTCTCCTGTTAGTGATTCCATAGTAAATTATGAGGGAAAAACCAGGAAAAAAACCTCATAATACTATCCCGACATTGTAAGTATTTGTTCGTGAATTTAGTTTACCTTCAACAAACATCAAAATTCTGATTTTATATGTTACGTTATTTAAAAAACATAAATGATTTATCCTCTATATGGTACTGACTTACTAGTACTGGTATTTTCTTATTAATAACTTCCTCTTTCAATATTGGTAACCAGATCCTACTACATTCTGCCGAGGAATTTGCGACACAATTAGCCTCATTTAGCATAATTAGAGCCGCTTCTTTGATTTTTCTTTTTTTACCATCCGTTTCTTTTAGGACTATATTTGAATTATTCCATTGAACTCTATGTTCATTATCCCATGCGTGTTTACATATTTGAGATCTATCAAATTCTCTATTTTTAATATAAGATTGATGTTCACTTATTCTAACATTTAATGGCCTTGATGATTCACCTAAATAAAACTGATCGCATTCACAAGGTATTTTATAAATGCAATTCTTTGTCCTTTCTTGTTCATTGTTAGGTTTGGTTTTGGACAAAAATAGATCTCAACGTGTTTGTTGTTTTGAATGTTGTTGAAATGTTGAATTTATTTCCTATCCTTTTAAGTTTTTCTGATAATTCTTTTATGTACGGTATTGTTATTTTCCTCATATTATTCCTTGTGTATGCTGTAGGATCTCGTTCTAAGTTGTTCTGTTCTATTCGATCGATTGTTGAAAATTCCCTATTTATAAACGATAAAGGATAATCATTTTTTAATAAAACAGATGTTAACAAATGTTTCTCCTCCAAGAACGAATTTTCGTTAGAACAAGTAATTTTGGCTCTATCGTATAAGGATTTAATTATTCCCTTTTTTACATTAATATTGTGATTTGATTTGAAATTTAAATATCTATTGGTGTGTGTTGGTTTTCTATACACCTGAGTCTCATATCCAGTATCGTTCTTAGAGATCAAAACATCCAGGAAAGGTAGCGTGTTATTATATTCCTTTTCCATGGTAAATGTTATTGTCTCTTCTTTATTGTTTATATCGTTTAGGAATGTGTCCAACAACTCTGATCCATGAAGCCATATTGAGAATACATCATCTACATACCTCCACCATACTGTGGGTTTGAAATTTTGTTTAGAAATGATATTTGTTTCAAAATCTTCCATAAATATATCGGCTAAGAATGGAGATAAACTAGAGCCCATTGCTAGACCAAAATTTTGTTTATAGAATTCATGATTTAGTTGAAAATATGTATTATCAGTACATAATGTTAATAACTCCATTATAGCCGATATGTTTAGTCTTGTTCTAGTTGCCAATGAATCATCACTCTCTAATTTTGTCTTGACTATACTTAAAGTCTTATTTAATGGCACATTCGTAAATAAACTATTTATGTCAAAACTTACCAAAGTATTATTTGAATTAAATTCAATATTTGATAATTTATTTAAAAAATGTTGTGTATTTTTTATGAATGTGTCATTTTTATTTGTATAAGGTTTTAAAATATTTAATGATTATTATTATTTTTAATAATTTAATAAATATTTAATTATTTAATTATTTATTTTATAATTTAATAATTATTTAAATTGGAAATTGAAACGTCAATAAACGTATTTTTATCTTTAATTGTGGCTTATTCCCAGTTATAAATAGTAATTAATGCACTATCGTATTCGTACTTTTAGTTGAAGAATGGAAATTATTTCAAATGTACTAAATTATTAATCTCTAAAAATTTAAATTACAGATCTGTCATAGCTTTTCACAAATTTCTTCATTTGAGTATATGTTTCCGTCTAAAACATGGCGTTCGCGTACTGACAAACTTCAAAAGCAGCATCGGAGAGTGAGCATTCTGATTGTTATTTATCTATCTGACAGATAGATATTTGAAGGATAGACAATTATTTATAAAATAAAATGTACAAGTCTCTTCACGTCAAATTATGTTGCGGTTACACCATCGAGCAAAAAGACAAAAGAGGGAATCTAATCCTTATGAAAAGGAGACCAAAAAAGTGGCCTCTAATGGCGGTCATATCCAGAAATGCGAATGCGCCAAATTTAAATTTTCCGACACTTATTAACAGCAGCTATATAATATTTTTCAGAATGTGTCTTAGAAGAGAAAGTTTTAATTAATTATTAACGGTAATAGTCTAAAATGCGACACAATTGTTAAAAAACTTCAGTATAAGTAAGATTTCATGTGACATTTGGGACAGACAATAACATAACCCAACTAAATTTGATGTCAAACAAGGAGAGAGGCTCTCTTTCTTTGTTTAAAGTGGCCTCTAAAGATCGCACTTCCTGTCAACAATATGTTTGCCCCCACTACCTTTACATTCCCTCTTTTGTCTTTTTGCTCGATGGGTTACACTTATTTCAGTGTAATATAAATCTCCATATTCTACACACTACTCCTACAAGTGATACATAGTGATGATCTACATATTAAAAAGGAAATATTTTTCTGACAGCTTTTAGAAAACTAAATGATTCGTTAATACTCACAAATATTTTAAAAGTAATCTAGTGTTGACGTGACAACCAATGATAAATAGTCAAATATGATAAAGGCATCTTCTTTGAGCAATTTGTACCATAGTCACTTACGCCAACATAATATTTACTTGTCATAAAAAATAAATCTAAAACTGAATCGAAATTGCGTATCAGTCCAAAAATATATTCATAAAATCAAAACCAATCAAATCATCTGTCAGACATGATAAATATACAAAGTGACGAATAAAATATTTTACTTTACCAAAACATTAATCTCTATCTACATTTATTTAAAGATGAAGTTCATTGCCAATCATTTATTCTTATAAAATAAACACGGATTATTTTCTTAGATTTATTTGAAGTTATTTGAAAAAGGAACCAAGTAAATTAAATTAAATTTATATTGAAAGATAAAAGCTTTCTGGTATTAAAATTAAATCAGGCAACACGACTTGATCACAGGTAAATGATTTTTAACGTCTTTCGTAAATTTTTAGAGGAAGCAAAAAACTATTTAACCGAAATAAAATACGTTTTCCGCAAATCGCCAGGAAATTTTGACAGTCCTGTCAAAATTTCTTGAAGAAAAAGTCAGGACTTCCTTACTGTAAGGAAATGTCATTTCCTTACTGTAAGGAAATGATATTTCCGTACAGTTGTTAGTACGGAACATCATCACTTATCATTTTACTTTCGAGAACACCAGCAATTAAATTTATAAGCGTCAAGTTTGACAATTCAACCTCAATACGTTTCCATAGTAACCCAAGTAATTTTATTAGGAATTTCAAAGCACCATTTATTTGGGAATAAAATTATCGCGTTTTTTTTTTAAATCAATCAATATCTGTCGAATTTTAAACGATTTGCGGAAAAATAGTATGTTTACCTCGTAGGAAAAGCCACATTCCTGGACTCTGTGTTGCTAAGTCTCGGCTTGCGCCTCGACTTAGCAATCTTCACAGTCGTCCAGGAATGTTAAGCTTTTCCTACCCGGTAAACAATGTACTATTAATATTACTAGTATTGTATATAGTTTATGTAGTCACGTCAAGTCAAATTTATTGATCACATGCGACATTATACAAAGTACATGTATAAGACAAATCAAAAATACAGACATAAATCTTAAAATTATATAAATTAATTAAACACGATAAAACATACTTAAAAATTATTTTTAGAATATGGCTCTAGCTCTAAAATGTATTGATGTACACACCTCCGAAAGTTTGGCTGATGTAAATTCATTCGTATATCTATTGGTAATTTGTTAAAAAAACTTATGGCTGCATAATGTGTGCTACCTTCCAACAAAACAGAACGATGTTGTGTACAGACCAGGAATTGTCAGAATATTGTTTTGTCTAAAGATGCCTCTACAAGAATCTCTAAATTTCATTTTATACATTATCCTAATAGCTCTTTTCTGAAGTACGAATATCTGCTCCAATTCAGAGGTAAAACCCCAGACTTCAATGCCATATTTGGCTATTGAGTAAAAATGGGCAAAGTATACTGTTTTTAATATTGATGTATGAAAGAAACGTGAAAGAATTCTTAATGCATAACACGCGCTACTTAATCTGGATTTCAAATTAGAAATGTGGTTTGACCATTTACAATTACTGTCTAGAAGTACCCCCAGCAACTTCGTGCAGTCTGTTTTATCTATTGCTGCTTCTATAGTGGCTTGATGGTTTAATAAATTATTTGACGTGAAAATCATATACTTTGATTTCTCTTCATTCAAAACTAATTTGTTGGATAAGAAATAACTTTTGATGGTGGATAGTATCTGTGAAGTTTTATTTTGCAAATTTTGATCAGACGTTCATGTGACTAGAATGTTCGTATCATCCGCATAACTGATAATGTTAACCCCAATCAGTGAATTAGTTACCAAAGTTATATCATTAATAAATACTATAAAAAGTAGACGACCCAATACACTACCCTGAGGGATACCATAACGGATATCAAATGTGTTTGATTCGTTTACAAGTCCATTAGATATTATCTTTACTTTTTGTCGTCTATTCTCTAGGTAGGAAGTAAAACATTTTAGAACTATACCACGAATACCAATCCCCTCAAGTTTTATTAGCAACAAATTATGATCTAAAGTGTCAAAAGCCTTGGAAAAATCGAGAAATAAACCACATGCCTTCTCTCGTCTGTCCAAAGCATCCAACACTAACCTGACGAAATTTGCAAGAGCTGTAGTTGTAGACTTAGAAGATGTAAAACCATGTTGAAAATTATGCAAGAAACTATGCTTTTTCAGAAATCCGTTCATTCTAGTATAAACTAGAGTTTCAATTATCTTTGAAAACACAGATAAGAGACTTATGGGACGATAGTTGTTAAGGTCATCTTTATCACCACTTATGAATAAAGGGATTACAATAGATAGTTTAAACATACTAGGAAATGTTAATTTCATACATATACATACTATGTATATAACTTGTGTAGTTTTTTTTTAAGCAAGAGAGTGTCTATTCTCCTGCGAAGAGTTTAGTACGAAAGAAATAAAGTTGGTCTGAAAATCAATAAAGCTAAAACAAAAATAATGGTGGTCAACAGATTCCACACTATTCAACTGACTAACATGATAGAGGAATACCAGATAGTGGACACTTTTTCAAAAATATCTTATGTGACCCTTTTCCCTGACGAACTTAATTTTTGCTTTATCTATATCAAGCCCAATCTATAAAGAGATATTTGTTTTTATAGTGCAGTCTAAAGGAGCAGATAAAATATTTATCATTATTTACATAAAGTTAAAACTAAAAACAGCTTCAATATTTACAATACAATTTAAATTTACGCACGAAAAAATATTTGTATTATCATTCAGTCACTTAAAAACGTGATTAATATATTGATTAAATTAATAGCTTTGTTTTACAACAGAATAACTATCTAATACAATTATACAATTGGAAAATACTAAAATTATATGAACAAGGGTTTATGCACGTCCGTATATAATATATATATATAATATATATATATATATATATATATATATATAATATATATATATATATATATATATATATATAATAATCTGTTAGCTAATGATTCAATAAAAGATGTGTATTTCCATTGTTTGATTTTTTTTTAAATTAGGTGTATTTTGGAATTAGATTTAAATCAAAGTTTGACAATACTTCTCTTCAAAATAGAAGACAGAGAAGATCTGAAGAACTATAGGTCAATGTCTTTGCTGTTCCAAATATAAAAACTGTTTATGAGAGTAATAACTTACAGGTTAACATCGAAGCTCGATAGCTATTAACCGGTAGAGCAGGCAGGATTCCGAAAGGGTAAAAACCAAAGTAAAAGACGCAGGAGAACATGTTGCCAAATTAAAATGGAGCTTCCCAGGACACAATGCCCGACTGAACGATAAGAAATGAAACCACGAAGTACAACAATGGACACCATGGTTAGGAAAGAGAAACAGAGGAAGACAACAAATGAGATGGGCGGATGATATTAAGAAGATTGAAGGAAACAACTAAAAGCAAGTGGCGCAAAATAGACGACAACGGATTGATTTTGGGAAGGCCCATGTCCAAAGTTGGATTACTTAAGGCTGAAGAAGAAGAAGAAGGTGTATTTTAGAACTTAGCAACAATTTTGTTTTTGAAAAAGTAGATTGGATCAGCCTCTTCCACTTTTGTAACCATTTATTTTTATTTCATTGCTATTGGATCGAAATCAATAACTATCATTCTTTTTGTTTTTTCCGTATGAGGTCGGCTTTCAGAACAAACAACATCTTAAGAAAATATTCTAATAACAAGAGCCAGAAGAAAAAGGACTTACACGTTAAGGTTTACAAACTTACATGTAACAACTGCCCAAAAACTTACATCGGTCAAACTGGTAGAACCTTTCACAAACGTATAGCAGAACATACAAGGGCTTTAAATAATAGAAATAGAAATTCTACATACACACTTCACCAACTAGATCATAATTATTCTTTGGATAATTGATTTTAACAAAAAGAGAAATCAAACTAGTGGTTGTAGTAGGTATAATTAAGCACATCAAGTGGCGCCCTATATTAAATTTCTTGAGGTGTTTCCGGTTTATTTTCATTTTGTTTGTCCCAAGAGATTTGTATAAGTACCCCTTTATTTCTTTTTTTTTGTAGTTGCCCCAATTCAACCCCCATATCTTCAACTTATCCACGACCCAGCTCTCCAACAATCAACTGAGTGCCGTACGCACTAGTTCCGATTATTTTGTTTGCCCAATCTTGTCCCCCATGTTCTTACCCTATGGTAAGCAAATAGTCGTTACAAGGTGTATTTTAGAACTTAACAACAATTTTGTTCGTGAAAAAGTAGATTGGATCAGCCTCTTCCACTTTTGTAACCATTTATTTTTATTTCATTGCTATTTTATCGAAATCAATAACTATCATTCTTTTTGTTTTTCCGTATGAGGTCGGCTTTCAAAACAAACAACATCTTAAGAGAATATTCTAACAAAAAGAGCCAGAAGAAAAAGGACTTACACGTTAAGGTTTACAAACTTACATGTGGCAACTGCCCAAAAACTTACATCGGTCAAACTGGTAGAACCTTTCACAAACGTATAGCAGAACATAAAAGGGCTTTCAATAATAGAAATACAAATTCTACATACACACTTCACCAACTAGATCATAATCATTGTTTGGATAATTAATTTTAACAAAAAGAGAAATCAAACGATTTCTACCTGGCGAAATCAAAATTAAATCTTGACCACTGTGCTTTCTAAAACTTGTAAACCAAACAGCTTGATAAATTACTTGTCAAGGAAATCTTAGATTGCATTTCACATGCCGTTCATCATGATCAAAATTGATACTCCAAACGGAGTAAAGAAATAAAAAATAAAGACGGTAGAATATTTGTTTCAATACAGATCGGCGGCAAGCCGCTTATAAATATTTCGACCTCTTTAGATCTCGTCAGAGCGGTATAGCCACCTCTCTGGCTAATATATTATCTGGCGTATCTAATACTGTATCAACTGTTGTGATAGAACAGTCATCTCCATCTGCGTTTCGGTATGCATCGGCATAATGCACCTTATCGTAGTGGTATGTATTCACAATATCCTTGGAAGGTTGTCAAACAATTTAAGATTAGTTAAAACAAAAACAAAAAGCAAAATAAGCTGTATATTTTTACAGATTTTTCATCAACTACCTCTCATATACCTTTTAGAAGCTTCAAACATCTGCGTAATATTTTTAAGTGAAATCAATGATTTTTTTTTCAGAAAGACTAGTTATCTTCTCTTGGGACTCTGTTGTTTGGGATTTAAAACAACAAAACTACGTAAAATGATTAAACCAAGATTTTTTAGATAATACAAAATATTTTATTAACTATTTTACCATTCTATCAGTTATGCCCATAAAACAATTTAATTCTGGAATTAAATTATATTTAAAACGAATTCATGATTTATGGAAGAACCAAAAGAACTATTAAAGTTAAAATCATCTATTAGCTATTGACGCCATGAGAATAAACAATACGTCAACAAATACGAAAATCACTGATAACTGATTAATTAAAGATATATATGTCGAAAGTTATGGTTGAGTAGGTAGCAATTCTTTTGTTCTCTTTATTTTAGTTTACATTTACCATGACGTAAATTTCGCAACTGCGTTTTGTGTTAATACGTCAATATAATTACGAAGACAGGTAATTTATTCGACATAGAAATATAGGAAATGTTAGAATAAAGATAAGAGCAAAACACGCCAATGTAATCGGTAAAGACGTAGATCAATTTTGATAATGAGAAATTCGTTTACTTGAAAACAGTCACTATACAATTACATATACAAATAATGATTTTATAAACTACTAAAATACTAAAAGAAAAAAAGTTGTAAAATAGGTATTTCATTTCATTAAAGTCCCATTTTCAATCTATTATTATTTTACAAAAATAGAAGTTAAAGAGGAAAATATTTGGTAGCCCCATATAAACATCTAGAGAAATCGGGAAAAATATTTCCTCTAATTCGATTTTATTTATGTCATATAAATTTTCATGAAACAATTTTAAACCATTTTGGAGCAATATTAAAAAATTCGGTTTTAATTTCGACACCTAACATGAATAACATTGTAACTCCACTTACAATGTTTTTTAACTATTACTGAAATGGCATCTATAAAAGATATTCTTTATTTTGTTCTAATAACTTTTATCCTATCTTATGATTAGATTAGATTAAGAGAGGTGGCCTTTCGGCCTATTCCACTGCGACCTTTTCAGATCTATTGTGGTCCTCTAGTCCTAGATAACATTCTCTAGCCTGACCCTTTTTAGAAAGTCTAGCAGCTTCTAGACTGTACCTTCCATGTAGCTATTTGCCGGTGGATTTTCTTCTCCTAATGCAAAGAACCGCACATTTGCCAGACTGTCACACTGACATAAAATGTGCTCTGCTGTTTCTTCTTCGAGGTGACAGAATCTGCACAGGTCATCATCTGATAATCTGATCAGCTTCAAGTGCCTATTCAGCTTACAGTGCCCTGTTAGAAGACCTACTATGGCTTTGACTGTTTTCCTGTCTTTGCTTATTAGGTCTGCCGTAAATTTTGGCGAATGTTCTGTAATGAAATGTTTCGCCTCTCTTTGTCCTGGTGAATTCCTTCACCATTCCAGAGATTTATGAGCTACCCACTTCTTTGTAGCCCTTCTTGTTACTGACTTTGCAACGCCGCAGAAGGGTTCCGGTCCAATGAATGGCATTGATGAGCCTTGTTTGGCCATTTCCTCTGCTTTTTCATTGCCCTTATGATCTTCGTGCTCCGGTACCCAGGCTACCGTAACCTTGCTACGATCTCTTAGTTTATTTAGGGCACACACGCAATCCCATACTAGCTTAGAATTGACCTCTATAGAATTGAGTGCCTTAAGCACTGCCTGACTATCTGTGAATGTGGCAACTGAACAGAAGGTTCTTTCCTGCCTTTCTATTTCTTCCACGCAGTGATGGATTGCAGTTATTTCCGCCTGCAAAACTGTCACATCCTTAAATAGACTTACCGGGAAATGTATTCCTTGATTTGCCCCTACTATGCTGGCTCCAACACCCTCCGATGTTTCTGAGCCATCTGTGTACCAGGTAGCAGCAGCTTTTATGGGTACACCTTTATTTCAGTCTTCCCTGCCTGGTATCTTAATTGTGAACTTATTGTTAAAGCTATATTTCGTAACTGTTGCATCGATAGGTTTCCCCATCACAATATCGGCTTTTACCTCCTCGATTTGCTTTGTGTTGTCAGTACCATGCATCTGGCTTTTATGTCGCTGACTATGGATTAATCTGTGCATTACTGATCTGGCTTCGCTCTGTATAAAGATATGAAGTGATGATAGATTCAACACGACTTTCAACGATGCAGTAGGAGTTGTTTTTTAATAATGTAAGTCTCATAATCCTATCTTATGTAAATATAAAGTTATTTACCAAAATAACCAAAACAATAAATTTTGAATCACTTGGTGAAAAAAACGTTGTAAGAAATGTTACAATATTGAAAATTTTTACTATTGATGAATATTTTTTTATAAAAATATTGTAACATTTTATACAATGTTTTTCTTCAAAAATTTATTGAGTTACTTTTATAACTTTATTGTAAGATGTGATACAAGAAAGGTTGTGAAATATTACTATGAATAACATTGTAAGTCAATTTACCATGATTTTACGTCCAATAATTAACATTTTGTGAAGAAGACGCAAATTTTACATGCATCGAAGTTACAAGTTCATGATTAAATACGTCTGTGAAGAAAAAACAATAACCAATGAAGAAAAAGGAATAAAGTGGTCCAAGTGTTTGAAAAATGAATGTCCTGAAGAAACTGAGTAACCCTGGCCAAAACTATAGTAGCATAACTGTAAAATTAACAAAAATGAGAGAATTGGGACCTGGATCCAACGATAAATGTACCATAAAATCTAAATCGAAATTATCTAAAATTTTTTAATATTTAACAATTTTTGGGCAAAGGCTGATTATGACAAACAGAGCGAATATTTATGAAAATATGTTCTTAGGCAAAAGAGAAAGGTAAAGGTTGTATAGTTAAAAGAGTGTAAAAGAAACTGGAAATTTCTCTTTTATTTCTTTTCTGATCCATGATGTTTTATTGTGGTTTCCTTTTTTCAGTATGAATTTGCGTTTTACTAGAGCTTCTGTTGCTGCTTCTTCAATATTGTTTTTAATTTTCTCCCAGCTCGCGTTTATATCTTCGCTGTCGTCTATTTGTTTCAGCTTTCATCTTCAGCTTTCAGAAAGAAGGAAGATCTTAAATAAATCTAACAAAAGGGGACCGACGAATATAGAGAACTTAATAGGCAGATTAGAAAAGGAATCAGACAACAAAAAAGAAAAGAAAACGAAAAATTAATAACAACAACTTTTGAAAAAATAAGAGTATGGAATGCCTCAGACCGACACTAGGACGACGTCAGATGATATCATTAATGGGAAAAGACGAAAATGAAATCACAAGTAGAGAAAACATACTGACACGAATAGAAGAATTTTACACAGAACTTTACAGATCACATCAACAAGATGATGAGATGAGACCAGTACGGAAATTAATAAAAAATGTTGGATCAGAAATAATGCCAAAAGTAACAATTTCAGAGGTAACTGCAGCACTGGAAAACATGAAGAGAAATAAAGCTGCAGGAGAAGATAGTATTACCACAGATATGATATTAGAAGGAGGTAAGGAACTAATTGCAATTGTAACTAAGCTTGTGGACAGTTGTTTACATCAGGGTAAAGTCTCCAAGAGCTGGAACAACTCTAAAGTAATCTTATTACATAAGAAAGGTGATAGTCGAAAATTAGAAAACTACAGACCCATTAGCCTTCTGTCACACCTGTTTAAAATACTCACCAAAGTCATAACTACTCGACTAACAAGGAAATTGGACGAATACCAACCATATGAACAGGCAGGTTTTAGAAAAGGCTATTCAACTTCAGATCACCTGTTAACCACAAAAATATTAACAGAAAAATGTATCGAATACAAGTTTCCAGTTTTCCTAGCATTTGTAGACTACGAAAAAGCTTTCGATACCATAGATCACACGGCCGTAATAAACGCAATGCAAAATTGTAGAATAGACAGCAGATATATTAACTTAATAAAAGAAACTATGAACCAAGCTACAGCTACATACTACTTAAATGAAAATGAACACACGAACCCTGTACCATTAAACAGGGGAGTCAAACAGGGAGATACTTTATCACCCAAACTGTTCACCTTAGTTTTGGAGGACGTTTTTTAAAAACCTAAATTGGAAATATAAGGGAATAAACATCAATGGCCGCTACCTCAGTAATCTACGATTTGCAAATGACATAATCCTGATAGCTACTGACCTACAAGAAATGCAAACCATGCTTTTAGAACTAAATACCGAATCTTCTAAAATAGGACTGAAAATGAATTTAAACAAAACAAAAGTCATGCACTCCGAAGACACCGTGACAATAATAAACGATAAAGTTATAGAAAAAGTTGAAGAATATATATACTTAGGACAAAAAATAATTCTAAATAGGGAAATTCAAACTGAAGAAATAAAAAGAAGAAGAAAGTTGGCTTGGGCAGCATTCGGTAAACTGAGCTATATACTCAGAAATCAACAAATTCAATTTCATCTTATATCTAAAGTTTTTGATGCATGCATTATCCCGATATTAACTTATGCGGCACAAACAAAGACAATCACAAAAAAGAATATGAATATACTTAGAGTCACTCAACACGCGATGGAAAGAGCAATGCTAGGTATATCACTTAAGGACAAGAAAACAAATACATGGATAAGACAGAAAACCAAAGTCACCGATGTGGTGCAAAAATCATTAAAGTTGAAATGGTAATACGCTGGACATGTAGCTAGGAGCGATCTAAACAAATGGCACAGGTCAATTTTAAGCTGGAGACCATACCAACACAACAGACCCAGAGGCAGACCTCCTATGAGATGGACAGATGATCTGAAAAGGACTGCCGGGAAAAATTGGCTACAAGTAGCGTACAATAAAAAACAATGGAAAGGAAGACTTGAAGTGGCTTATGTTCAGATGTGGACGTGAATGGCTAGACGAAGAAGAAGAAGAAGAATTTATACTGGAGCTTATGGTCGAAAAATGTATTATTGATTCTCAGTTCGTTAAAAGCACAGAGATTTGCGATGAGTTCTCCATTTGCGTTGACATTGTTTTCATTAAATCTTTGTTTTAATACTGGAATTATTTCATTTTCGATTTGTGCATTAAACTTACCCATAAGAATTAAGGGTTCTTCATGAGGTATTTCATCCAGGATGAATTGCAATTATTCGTAGAATGCCTCTCATTCCTCCTTAGGTTTGTAGTCCTCGGGAATATAGATGGATATGTCATTTAATTTTTGGTAGTCCATTGCGATGGTTATATGTATTATTCTTTCGAAGATATCCTCCTCCTCCTAAGTGCCTTCTCTATTGAGGTTGGCGATCAATATGGCAAATTTATCTCTGTTCTGGGCTTGATGGATTAAGTCATTTCCTGTTGTGAGTCCAATCTCTGATGTTTCGGAGCCAGGATTTCTTCTTTCTTCCTATACCCCTTTTACCCTCGATTTTGCCTTCTAATATTACCTAGAGCTACGCAAATTCCTTATGGCGCATTATGTGTCCTTGATATGACGTCTTTCTAATTTTGATTGTATTAACCAGATGAAGTCGTGTGTTCATTATTCGAAGATATAACGACAGTTATTTATGTTGTCTTTAAATTTTTTATGGACAAGTATACCTACACCTACTCGTGCTCGTTCTTCTATTTTCACTTCACTGTATGCTAGAAAATACTGGTTATAGTCTCTTTAGCCTTTACCTTTCTTCTTGGTCTCTTGGATTGCACAAATATCTATGTTTTTATTTATTAGTCCTTCTAATATCTCTTTTCTTTGTTGATAAAACAAGTAATGTTTTATTTTGCTAATCTAATTGTGGGCTTATCTTTCCTTCTCGTTTTCTTTTCTTTGCTTGGTTTGTCATCTTAGGTTCCATCTGGAACCAAAAATGAACCTAATATATAAACCTAAATATAGTTTTTATTAATAAGGTACCTAACCTGTTTAAGTGAATAAAATAATCTATATTTAAAAAACTATATAAAAAATAATTGTTTCACTATGGAGATAAAAAACTCCCACATTTCCATTCAGACAGTTATGAGCGCATTCAAACGATTTTTATTTGAAAATTAAATTAAAGGCTTTGTTACCAAACAAAACAACTGTAATACAATTATACATTCGGAAAATACCTCCACAAAATTACATAACCAGGGGTTTATACCCGACAGTATACATAATAACCGTCTATTAGCTAGTGACGCAATAAAAAAGAAATGTACGTCAATAAACGCCAAAATAACTGATAACTGATTAATTACAGGTAGATGTATTGATATTTTTGTAGGTGGGTAGGTAGTCGTTAAATGTAATGAATAGCTGTTATCGCATGATTAAAAGAAAACAATCATTAAAATGACTTATCTGATTTTCAATAAGTATGAACGTTAATTAAGTTTAATTCTGTCGTTGAGTTCATGCAATATATATAGTATATATATATATATATATATATATATATATATATATATATATATATATATGTACAGTAATACCTAGATATAAGAGCGCCCTAATATACGAGTGTTTTGAGATACGAGCCGCGGAGTGAGCGATATTTTGCTTTGAGATGAGAGCAATTTGAGATACGAGGAATCGGTTTATATTCAAATTCATACCTCTTATTTGACTACTTCTAATTTGCTTTGTAAATAAAATGGTAGTTTTACTGGTAATAGCACATATTGCACTCTCGATGTCGGTTTAATTTACACTGTGTAAATGGGCGTAGGAAATTTCGACACTAAGCAGGTAGCGACTAAAATTTAATGCAATTTTCGACACCAGCCCCAATTCCCGTTTTTATCTTACAGGTATATTCGACACCAAATAAATATAGCTGCGACATAAATAAAATACCATAATTAATTAATTTATTTATTTTAATAAAAGTAATGTGCATTTTATTTTTTATAACTGTAATAATATCTAAATATAATACAACTAGTACCTAATTTTTGTACATTTTACCGTTAATATACTTGTATACAATGATTTATTTGCTATTATAGGAATGATAAGATACAGCTTTTATAAAATCTAACCTACGTATTTGTTGCGATAGTAGTTTATCCATCATTTTCTCCAAAAATGCCAATTTAGCCTTAACAGTAGTATCTTTGATTTTTGCTGGTATATGTAAACTATTTATTTTGACATAAGTGTCTACTTGAAATTCTTTTAACTTTTCAATAAAAATAAAAATAGAAGGATGTGTTGAATAAAAAGAAGAATTAAATCTCGAATGAAAGGATTCACAGGCATTTGTGGTCCTCGCAATAGACGGATTCTGATTAGACCATATGTGTGGTGGAAATAGAGCGCTATCGAAAATGTAATTTTCCAGTAAATAATCTGCATATATATCAAGTGTTGCGTTTATAGGTTTATATGACATTAAATCATAAAGAAAGCATTCTTCAACTTCTGCTGGATTTAAATAAGTTAAACCAAACGTATGCCTTAACCATTTTCCAATTTCTGAATTTGTATCCTTATATTCTTGTACCAAACCCAAAGATTGAATTTTTTTAAACCAGTTTTGGTGTAAGTGAAAACGGCATCCACTAATTTTTGCATTGGGCCACATATACAATAAAGCACAGTGAATTGCTTTTTTAAAGTCCACAAATATTTCAGTTGGCTCTAATGATAATTGAAATGTTTCAAAAATCTTAGACCTTAATAAAGAAAATAAATTTTTGTATGTCATTGACAATTTGTCCTTTAACAAACAGTATGCTAAAGGAACATAATGTCCAATTTCCAAGCCATGTATAGTAAATAATTGTAGAAAATATTTGGTACTGTATGAAAATGTACCATCCATATACAAAGTTTTTAATTTACACAACAAACGAATATTTGTCTCGCATGAAAATACAATTACATTTAATTCAGGATGATTTAAAAACAAAAAACTTTCATTGCGACAGGTTTTAGGAGAATAATTACTAACCGCGTTATGGACTTCTGATATGCTTCTTGATAACGGACCTGGTAACAGTTTACGACGACAGTTGTAAATGTTCTTTCTTATGCTAGCTATGTCAGGAGCCGTCAGCAAATTGGCATCACACTCAGCAACAGCAGTTCTTGTAATTTTGGCAGGCTTTTCCGATATGTCCTCTTGGGCTTTTCTTTTACATGCATTGGTTACCATCTTTACTTCAAGCTTTTTTGGATCGGCTTCATGATTATGTACCAAATCACTTCTTGTGATGGTGAGGTCCTCACAGCCTATTGTAAACACTTTTGCGGAACACTTAGTGTTTCTTTGGATGCAGCGCCAAAATATCTCGCCGCTTTTTAACACTTTCTGTTTCGAGAACGAATGATGCTCCACCACTAATAAATCTCAACCACGGCAACTTTTTATCAAACTCATTTTATAAATATCCGTATACGTGCACAAGTCAACGTCAAACAAGAAATAAATTACAACTGAAATAATTTAGTCACAAGTACAAAAGTGCCACGCCCCCCGCCGTGACAATAAATATTGGGAAAAACCCGCTTGTCCTGCTTGGGTGCAAATGTCCATCGCCGCTAATTACCTACCTACCTGCTTTACTCCGCGGTGTCGAAATTTCTATAATAAAATTTGACCCTTCGATTACCCCAGGTACAAAGACAATTTGGTGTCGAAAGTTCGCCCGCCGGTGTAAATTTTTACTATAGACCTCAGTCTGTCTGCTTTGCTTGTTTCCCTCATTTTCGAAGTATTGTTGGGTTCGCGTTTGGTGCTTTTTGTACATTACAATATAACATTTATTTCTATAACCATGGGTTCGAAGAAAAAGATGATGTATATTAAACTAAAACATGAAATGATTGAAAAACATGAGCAAGGAGTAACTGACTTGGCGAGGATGTATGGGCGTACCACATCAATGATAATGTACTGTACTTAAACGGAAGGAGGTGATAATTGGTATAATGCCAGCTAAGGGCGCTAAAATAATTTCTAAGCTCTGGACTTCTCTCCATAAACAGGGAAAACTACTGATGGTGTGGGTGACAGAGAAGCAGCTTTAAGGAGGAACCTTAACACAAAGCGTCATATGTGAGAAGGCACGAGCGATTTACGAAGATTTGCTGAATCAGATCACACACACTTTTACAAATAATGAATCGAAAGACTTGCTTAAAGGCAATCGGATCTGGTTTGACAACTTTAGAACAAGGACTGGCATTTACTTTGTCATCAGGCATGGTGACGCAGCAAGTTCGGATGTTAAATCAGCTGAAGTTTACATCAAAACGTTGTTCGAACTGATAGAAGCCAAAGGATACATCTCCCTGCAAAACGAGACAGTGCTTTTCTGGAAAAAGATGCCGAATAGGACTTACATAACGGCAGAGGAGAAGACGATGCTAGGTCACAAACCTATTAAAGATGGATAACTCTACTACTTGCGCCCATGCGAGTGGTGACGCATGGTATGGAGATGTAACCAAAGCCTTTAAGTCACATAAGATTTTAAAAGAAAAACTGCCCGTTATGTGAAGGGCAAATCCAAAGGCGTGGGTCACCAGGAAATTCTTTGTGAAGTGGATAAAACCTTTGTGAAGATGTGTGCCTCTTCTATTAAAAAATATCTACAGCAAAACAACCTACCCATGCAAATCCTTCTTGTCTTCGATAATGCCCCTTCTTAACCACCAAATTTTGAAGTTAATTTACTCCAAGAGTAAAGTTTATAACGATTCTCTACCTACCAGTCAACACCACTTCTTCAGCCCAAGGATCAGCAAGTGATTTCTAATTTTAAAAAGTTGTATACCAAGCACATTTTTTTGGCGCTGTTTTGAGCTGACGGAGAACATAAACCTACCCTTCGAGAGCTCTGGAAGGACCACTTTAACATAGTAATATGCCTAAGAGTTATTAAACAGGCCTGGCTAGGTGTTACAACAAGGATCTTAACCTCTGCATGGAAGAAGCTATAGCCTGAGGCTGTAGATGAAAGGGCGGCCTGCGAAGGACTGAAATACGAAGTGTAGGTGTAAATGAGATTGTTTCTCTTGGACAATCTATGAATCTGGAGGTGTATGAAAGAGATGTGAACGAACTTGTCGAATAACAGTCTCAGGAACTGACAATCGAGTAGTTAGACGAAATACATTCGCAGCAGTTACGGTGGTTCACTGAAGAATTAGTTTGAAGATGAGCCAGAATTGGAAACGTTGTCTCTACAGGATATATAAAGGAGATCCTGGAAATGTGGGAGAAAGTTGCAGAGTTCGTGGATAACAACCGCCCCGAAAAAGTTACATAGATTGTATATCAGTGTTGTTCAAAAATTGCCTAACACATTTCCGCAATATTCTGAAAGGGGGATGTTGTCTGTCCCCCACTTTATTTAAAATATACCTCGAAAGTGCTTTAAAAAGATGGAAACAAAAATGCAGGACAATGGGGATACCGCACTGCTGTGACTACAAATATCTCCTACCCGGGTACCGGGTAGGAACTCCTTTGGATAGTCCTGTTAGGGAAAATGAATCAATCCCTACCCTCCGCAGATTCCAGGTGTTTCCTGACCCGGGAGACTAGTACCTGCTTAGAGTCGATTGTCCAGTGTCACGGATGAAGTCTACAACGGCAACCAGGGAGGAGAAGAATATCTTTGGTACGGTGTGAATGGCTGAAGTGACAATTCCTGATTTTAGGGATTGTATAAAATCACTCACCAACCCATCTAGCCAGCGTGGTGTTTAAGGCTAAAAAATCTCCTAACAGGAATATGGCGATATTTAAAACAAAAAGAATACAATCTCCCATTATGTCTGGCTTGTATAGATTATGAAAAAGCTTTTGGTAGCGTAGAACTGTGGGCAATAGAAGAAGCATTAGTCAAAAATCGGATCGACTTCAGGTACAGAATATTATTCTATAATATTTACGAACAAGCTGAAATGCCAGTGACGTTGGGTAATGGAATCGAAACAAGAGCAGTAAAAATCAACCGAGGGGTAAGACAAGGAGACACAATCTCCAAAATTATGTACAGAAGATATCTTTAAGTCAATAGACTGGGAAAATACGAGAATCCCTATTAACGGAAGATACTTGAGCCATCTTAGATACATCGATAATGTAATACTAATAGCCTGAATAGCACTGAATATGATGATTGAAATTGACTTAAAATGACAAAGAGTTATAAAACAACATTAATCGTAGGAGATTTTAATGCCAAAGTGGGTTGTGGAAAAGTGGAACATATTTGTGCAAATTACGGACTGGGCAATCGCAATGATAGAGGTGACAGACTACTACAATTTTGCCAGGAGAAACAACTAACTATCATGAACACCTGGTTCAAGCTACCACTACGGAGGCTATATACGTGGAAATCACCCGCAGATAATAAAAACAATTATGTCCGAAATCAAATCGATTACATTATTATAAAACCAGCGATATAAAAATGCAGTAACGGATACAAGAACATACCCAGGCGCAGATGTTCCATCGAATCACAACCTACTAGTGGCTAAATTAAAAATAAAGTTCAAAATAATAAAAAAGACTGTCAAAAGAAAAACCGACATCAATTTACTTAAACAAGAAAATATACAAAGTATGGTAAAGACTAAACTCAACGAGGAATGTGAAAGACTCCAAAGAGAGTTATCACCAACTACAGAAGGCTTATGGACTGAAGTCAAGAATGCTTTTACTAGCGCCGAGAAATATATAAAAGACACTAATAACAAAAGAAAATCTAAACCCTGGATGACACAAAAAATTCTGGGAATGATGGATACTCGAAGAGCCTACAAAAATAAAAATAATGAAAAATATAGGGAGATACATCGTCAAATCAAGAAAGAAATAGCTACCGCAAAAGAAAATTGGATGATAGAAAACTGCCAAGAGATCGAAGAATTAATAAAGAAACGACAGTCAAACGCTTCACAAAAAAATAAAAGATCTAGCTGGAATGACAAAACAAAGACTCCCTTGTAGATTAACAAACGACGAGAATGAAACGATATGGGAATTAAGCGATCTAAACAACGTATGGGGACATTACATAGAAAAACTATTCTCGGACACACCACTAAACAACATAATATATAAAAACCATGAAACCAGTCCTCCTATATTAAAACAAGAAGTACAGAGAGCAATCAAAAACGCAAAAAATGGGAAAGCCCCTGGCCCCGATGACATACATACGGAAGTCATAAAGCTACTGGAAGAGAAACATTTAAATATAATCGTCAAATTATTTAATCAAATATATACAAGCGGTGAAATTCCACAAGACTGGTTAAAATCAGTCTTTATTCCCCTTCCAAAAACTAAGGGAGCAAAGAAGTGTGGTGATTTCAGACTTATTAGTCTAATGTCGCATATGTTAAAGTTATTCTTGAAAGTTATTCACCAACGCATTTATAAGAAATGTGAACAGGATATCAGTGATGAACAATTTGGCTTCCGAAATGGATTTGGGACACGGGAAGCATTAACCAGTTTTATTATACTGCTGCAAAAATGTCGAGACCAAAAAAAGGATCTCTTTTATGTTTTATTGACTATCAAAAGGCCTTCGACAAAGTAAAACATGATAAGCTGATGGATTGCCTTCACAAAAAGGGACTAGACGAGAACGATTTTAAAATTATCCAAACGCTGTATTTTAACCAAACTGCAGCAGTTAGAACAGAAGCCGGTGACACAGAAATATTCAATATCAAGCGAGGTGTACGACAGGGGTGTGTATTGTCACCACTACTTTTCAATATATATTCGGAAGAAATCTTTGCACGAGCACTAGAGCAATCAAGAGAAGGTGTTAAAATTAACGGCAGAGTTCTAAATAATGTACGATACGCCGACGACACGGTCCTAATTGCAGAGAGCGCACAGGATCTCCAGACACTCTTAGATCGCGTCAGATCGATCGGAGAACAATACGGCCTCAGCATTAACGTCAAGAAAACAAAAACAATGATTGTCTCCAAAACATCCATCCATCCACCCATGGCTTTAAACGTGAATGGTAACATTATCGAAAATGTCGAGAAATTTCGATATCTAGGGTGCTGGATAACGAAAGATATAGATCCAGACATAGAAATAAAATCGCGAATTGAACAAGCAAGAAATGTCTTTTTAAAAATGAAACAAATGTTTACGTCCCAAACACTCAATCTCAAAATCCGATACCGAATGCTGAAATGTTACGTTTACAGCACCTTACTATATGGAATGGAGGCCTGGACCTTCAAAATCAACTCACTCAGGCGTTTGGAAAGTTTTGAAATGTGGTTATTTCGAAGGATGCTGAAAGTCCCCTGGACAGCGCATATGAGCAACGAGCAGGTCCTACACAAGATGGGTACCGACAGAGAACTCTTAAAAATAATGAAAACACGGAAAACCTCATATTTGGGACACATATACAGAAATGAGAAATACCAGCTACTGCAGCTTCTTATAGAGGGGAAGGTAGAAGGAAAACGTGGTCCTGGTAGACGGCAGGCGTCCTGGTTGAAGAACATTCGTGAGTGGACTGGTTTGGATTCTCAATCTTTAATAAGAAAAGCCAGGGACAGAAATGATTTTGCTGAGGTTATCGCCAACCTTTATTGAAGACGGCACCCAAAGAAAAAGAAGATGATGATTGAGGAGCTATACACAGAATCCCTAAAAAAGGACTGAAAATAAATTTCGGCAAAACTAAACTAATGTCAAACAAAGATGACAAACCTATGATAAACATCGAAGGGACAGAGAGAACACGTAGATGAATATAGATATCTGGGTCAAAATATCAAGGTTAGCAAAGAAAATCAGACTACCAAAACAAGCACACATAAAAAAATGGAATGAGCAGCATTCGGAAGACTCTCATACATACTTAAAAATAAAAATATACCTCAGAGACTGCGATCAAAGTGTTCAATTTCTGTATCCTACCTGTACTTACATATGGAACTCAAACCTGCATATTTACTAAAATAAACATGGAGAAGATCAGAAGAACTTATAAAGCTATGGAACGACAGATGCTGGGTATCTCACAGACCGACCACAGATAGACCATAAAACCAATGAAGACATTCCTAATAGAAAAAAGTAAAAGGTACTGTCGAACAGGCAGCCAAACTGAAATGGAAATGGGCTGGACATAACGAACGTCTTAAGGATCTTAATCGACAATTGGTGGTCATAGGAAGCCTAAAGACCACGAGGAAGACGTGAGAAGAGAGACAAAGACTTAAAAAGAAGTCACCAACCGGCAGAAGAAGTATCGGACGACAGCGCAAAACATGGAGTGACAACCTTCTGTAGATGTATCAATACGCCAATGAACAAGCAAAATTACTTATAAAGAGGAAGACTACTTTTCTTACATCAATCCACTAATTGCAAGATAAGATCAGTCATCCAGGATTTCTTCTTGTCTGTAGTGTCTAATATGTCTTTATATCAAACCTTTTTTAATTCTTCATGATAATAGTAAATGTTTTTGTTGAAAACTTCAATATTAAAATTAATTTTATAAACTCAATATCTGATGGAAGTTTACTTTTAACCACCTCGTACATTTTAGCATGTATCTTTCCACAAGAACAATATTATTCCGGAAACCCCTAGAGGACATTGTCGTACTTTATTATGCAGTCAATAAAAGTGTTCCGAGCACTCGAATGCAATCTAATCACTAATTGAATGATAAGGTAAGAGTACGAAGCGGGGAGGGAGCGACTACTACAACTCACGTCAATGGTTTTAAAGCGACCGGCATGGCGAAGTTTTAGTTCATTCTATCGTTTCTACATTAGTTCATTTAAACCGAAACCGCTTGGTATACACAGATATTTCAACGGTCAGATCAGCGCGCGGCATTTTCAATTTGTCGGTTTTCATACAATTTTGTTCTTTTATATAGTGGAAAATATGGAATCCACCGTTGAGGATGTTTCAACTCGGCTATCGTCTTTAAGGTAGGATATATTCAAGGGATATATTGGGATAGATTCAATAATTTTCAATTATAGTTTTGAAAATGTCATTTCTGAATTTTGTACCAATGTCTTTTTCAAAAGTTACTTGTGTATATTAAAAATTATTAAAATAGTAAAATGTCTTTTTTAAGTTTTATCATTTATGGTTTACAAAAAGCAATGGTTTTTTAATTGTTGTTAACTATTTGGTTTTAAATTTAAACCGGCAGTATGAATAAAACATTTACAACGATAATTGTAGGTGACTATTAGCAACAATACTATTTTCTCTACTATAGACCTTTTTATAGGATTTATTTATTCTCTCCATAACGCTACTTTTGTTCTTTTTTTATTTCACTATTGGTCTATAATTTATTTTATATCATACAGGGTGTTTCATTAAGAATTGTTCATATAGTAACTGAAGAAACCATAGCACAAAAAAGAAATATAAAATATTCTCCTTAGTCCTTATCGAGATACAAAGTGTTACAAATATAAACTTGACAAACGGATCTTTACCTAGCAGATCCTAATCGTCGTTCTTGCCTGTTCAAATAATTTTGAATAAGATCTTTAATATTGTCTTTATCTAAGGGAAATACCCACTCCACAGCAAATGAAACAGCATATTTTAAAACCACTTTCTCCTCCTTGGTTAAGGCCTTTTCTAATTCATCTTTACTAAAGTTGTGGTATTTTTTCTTGTCTAACACACTCTTATACTTATAAGGCATTTTTTCACCCAAAATAAGTATCAAAAAATTTAACAAACCGTTAATTAATCTTAAAAAATAAAATCAACAACACTGAGTTTTAGAACACCTTAGGAAGGTAATAAACTAGTGTAAAAAAATATTACATCTAATTTGCTAATATGGGTACCTGTTGATGAACTTAATTATATATGGTATAATATGAATTTAATTTTAAGAGGTAAACAAAACGCTTATATACAACTTTTTGCAAGTACCGCATTTCATCATTGTAGAATACTTTTAAAATGATTTTAAAATTTGAGCACTTACTCTATAGCACTTCCAAAAATAATTGCCTGCTGTGTCAAGTCACCCCAACAATTTGAAGTCACCTAACACTACGATACTTCCCATTTAAACCACTTTAAACAGACTTAAAAAATACATTACAAATTGGACAAAAACACATTGGACATAGCCTCCTTTTCCTTCTTCTACGTCTCTCTATTGTAGGTAGTTTGTATCCACTTCTGCCTACGTGTTTCTTCAAGTCATCTGACCATCTCATTTGTGGCCTTCCTCTTTTTCGTTTATAACTATATGGTCTCCAGTGTATAATTATCTTATTCCATATGTCGTCTTTCTGTCTTATGGTATGTCCAGTGAGCTTCCACTTAAGTTTTGCTATCTGTGTTGATACATTAGGACTGTATTATTTTAAAACGAAGATAAAAAGGTAGTATACCAAAATAAACAATTTATAAATATTTTTTTTGAGATTAAAAACTGTTTTAATGTTTTATAAAGTATTTTTTAATACTATGTGTACTAGTATATCATATTATGTAGACTGGTTTTGTTTTTGGTTAATAGGAGAGCAAAACTAGGCTATTAAATATGCACAATATAATTTTAAATGCATTAGCTTTGGTAAGTTTCCGTTCTTGACTAAATATTTCATAGTTTCATAGCTATTTTCAGTACCTACTAAATTATTAGTAAGTCGTGTAAGACCAGGTCAAAATTACGTATAGATATTCTTCTAAAATTAAATCAAAATATACTTTTTTATCAATTTTGTTGTCTTGATTTCTGTTACAAATACCAATTTAGTACATGCAAAAGTTTTAAACATATCTTAACAGTAAAAATATAAATATAAAGTGTTGGTTATGTATACTGGAGTTCAAACTTAAATAGACACTCAGATTTTCCTAAAAAGTTTAAAAAGATTTGATAGTTTCAATTAAGTATTTACTAAATATATAAATAAAATTTAATAGTAAAATTTATTACAAATTAAAAATTTAACAATAAAAATGAAAATGGAAAGAGAAGAAAAAAATTTGAAAATCTCCAAAGAAACAAAATTTAATTTTTTAATTTTGGACATTGTTTTAATAAAAAACGATATTCAGTAGAGTGTATCAGCTCCACAACCTCTAATTGCTGCGATCATTCGATTATGCGTACTTTAGATTTTTCCTGAGGAATTTGCTCCCATTCGTCACAAACTGCTTGCTCCAAGTCATTGATGATTTGAAACTGACCATGGTTACATCGAATACGTCGTCCCAGAATATCCCATGCCTGCTCTATTAGATTTAAGTCTGGACTCCCTGGAGGCCGTGGTTACAAAATAATACCGTCTTATTAGAACCAAGTAAATTCTGTATATAGCGAGGAGTACGGCAAGGAGACACAGTCTCTCTTAAGCTATTCACGACGCTTTAAGAACATACTTCTAAGCAGTCATATCTGAACGAGCATCACACACGCGTTGATTTATATATAATATTGACTTTAAAGGTCCACTGTTGTCTCTTTTCATGGTAAAGTATATATGCACATTTGCAATTAATTCATCAATATCCAAATTACATCTAGGCATGATTATTGCAGACCTCCTCCACGGAGATGGCACTTGAAGAAGAGAAGACCGACAACAGACCGGGCAATAGTTCGTACTACGCATTTATTACTCGTCACAGTGAGTTATCCATTTACCTATAAGAAAATATAAAGCAAAGTCGTGCTTGCGGTTTCTATTGACATTTTAAGAAAATATTTTGATAAGTTGGCTGATACTTTAAAAGACATTCTTGGTGGAAATATCGTAAATTACGATGAAACGTGGTTCACGATGATCCTGGACGAACCACAGTTGTTGTTCGACGCGTAGCTAAACATGCCGAAGTGTAATGTTTTCACAGTGAGACAACGCTGTATCGTTGAATATGTAATACTGTTTATAAGTTGGTCATTTACAGCAATCTCATCTTCTGATTCGTCAAGGTCTCTCTACTTGTTTTTTTCTTTTTTGACTGTAAAGATATTGGACAGTTCATTTTCTAATCGTACTACTGCTTTTTGTTGTAGATATAAGTATGAGATCAATCTTATATCCTTACCATCAAGACCCGATGTTTTTAGGATATCCTTAGGATATCCTAAAAACTTATAAAAACTATTTAAGATCAGTTTCCCATGTGGGACTTTAGAAAATGCCTTCTCGAAATCAATAAAACATGCGTACACATCGCAGCTAACATTCCTGGCTCACTGTGTGTGTGTGATGTTGTTTTCTTTTGACTGTGGACTTAAAATTCATTAGCCGAACTAAAATTACTCTTCTAAGATATCTCTTATACTCATTATATTTATGAATATTTTTAAACTATTTGATAATAATGATTGTATTAGTACATGCATACATTTGAATGAATATTGTTAGTAGCTAGTCTTTTGGTAAGTAACCAATCTCGTATATGTTTTTGAATAGTTTCGTAAGAGCTGTGATTTCGTGTGCCTCTAATAGCTTTAAAATTTCACCATGCACCTCATTAGGTCCTGATGATTTCCCATCTTTAATCCGCTTAATGGCCATTAGTTACTTCTTTGTTTGTTATTTCTGGGCCGTAGGGATTATTGATTTCAGTCGGACTTCTGCTGCATCTTCGAATAATTCTTATATATATTCTTTCCATCTTCGTAATTTATCTTCAATGGTAGTTAAAATTTGGCATTCAATGTCTACAACTATGCCTGTATTGCGTTGTTTTCTGGTATAATGTAGATCTTTAATTTTTTTGTGCATATGGAAATCATCATGTTTGCATTGTAGTGTTTCAACTTCTGTACATTTCTTCGTCAAACAGTCTCATGCAACTTTTTGTATTGGTTGTCATTTCTACCTTTTAATTTTCTTCGCTCTTCCAAAGC
This sequence comes from Diabrotica balteata, assembly GCA_918026665.1. NCBI lineage: Eukaryota > Metazoa > Arthropoda > Insecta > Coleoptera > Chrysomelidae > Diabrotica > Diabrotica balteata. The sequence goes on from OU898283.1 coordinate 130,755,769, forward strand.
GCTATAAAACAAATTATTATTTCTTTCTTTGCAGCCACAGGAGTTTACCCTTCCACCCCCAAAAAAGTTACTATCTAGAGCAGATGAAAAAATAAAGACCCAAATCGACAGCCTTTTGCTATATTATCTAAAGTAGACAAGACATCCAGCTATACCATATAGGTGAAATACTAAGCAAACCAAACTAAATGCCGAGCCAGAAAAAAGTGGTCAAGTAGCTCTGCTTCATCAGGTAGCTCAGCAACCTGATGAATCTGAAAACGACAGTAAAGAAGAGGCACCAATTGATAACGAAACAAAAAAACGTATAAATTTAATGAGTTTGACAATAATGAAGGGGTTGAATATTTTGTCTATAACAAAGATGACATCAAAGAAGGAGTTTTTCTGTTAGTAAAGGTATTGGAGGGAAGAAGGAAAAAGCAATACTATCGCTATATTGGTAAAATACAAAAAGGAATGAAAAAGACCTAGACGTTGTAGGATATAAATCTATGGATTAAGTAAAGAAGGTTTTTCAAACTGGTCGAACATGATAAATTTTCAGACGAATAATATTATTGCAATTTTGCCTATCCTGAATTCCTTAATTCAACAGAAACAGCTTATATGTTGAAAAAACGGATTGATGTAAAGGAGATGTAGAATATCACTTTTTAATATCATTCATAACTTTTGTTTGTGATACCTAATTTAGGCGTATATTATCATATTTTTGTTTTTTGTGTGAATAAAATAAATCTGATTAAAGTACAATGATCAATTTCGCCCCAGTATACCTTTCTCAGAATGCTTACATTTTTTGAAAAATATTTGTACCTTGGCGTGAACATCTTGGAGAGGTGATCAATTTCGCCTCATTGAGGGTATGAAATTGTTTATGCATCTGATGCATTTTTTTAGTCAAAATCTTAATCAAGAAAAATATTTTTTATTGAGAAATATTTAATATAGATCTTAGTAGATATTAGTAAAAAATATGTTGTGAATTTTACAATTTACTATCATATTTTTGAACGAATAATTTTGGAGTGATCAATTTCACCTCATTTTATGGTATCGCAAAATAATGCAAAAAAATCGATTCTCCTCTTTACAGTAGCACTAGATATTCTATATAATACCTTCCACTTTTAACATTTTTTGCTTTAATAATTTCCAGATAATTTATTCTGTTCAAAATAGAAAGACTGTGCGCATTTGATTAAAATAACAGGAAATGCGATTATCTCTAAAACATTTTACTGAATTTAATTAATAGATAGAAAATCCTGCCAAAATTCTGACGCATTATTTCCACATACTAAATCAGAAATATATTTTAATTATACACAACCATTTAATGTGATTCCTCCAATATACTTTAGATAAAGCACATAAACACGGCTTACCCTTGAAACTGAAATTTTCCGGTATAAAAATAGACCTAAGAACATCTCCCAACGACTCATTCCCGATATCTATCCTCGAGCAGGTAGTTAACTTTTGTCCAAAATACACAATTCATACCGATATGACGTCATATGCTTTTAACATCATGCACCATACAAGTGATTGGCTTGTATATAAATTTTTGTTGAGTCGGTTAGGAACAGAATATTTTCAGTTGAAGTATGCGCCTAATAAAATAGATAAATTTATAGCGAATAAAAGATACAAAAATATCTATTAAAAACGGTACTTCGTATTTTGGACTGGGATTAGAAAAATATAAACTTAAAGTTACTTTTCCGAATATCATAACAAATTTAGGGCTAGAATATTAACGATGAACGCAATGCCACTTCAATTTGAATAAAAATCACTAGAAGAGAACCATCAAACCTATAACTTATTTGATCAAATCCTGTCAACAAAGAATAAACTTACTAAGAGTTTTATCCAATCATAAATGGGGATCAGATACTAAAATTCTTCTTAATTTATATCAGACATTAATAAGAAGCAAACTCCACTACGGATGCTCATGAAACAGCAAATAAAATTCAACTAAAAAAAAACTGGATGTTATTCAAACCACATCTCTACGACTAATCCTTACTAGTTTCTTTACCAATAGTAGGCCTCTTCTTACTTAATCATGACAAGCATTCACACATTTCTGCTGAGATTAGACTTCAGTATCATACAGATTTACTCAAATATTCCACTTACAAATTGTTCTTCATTGATGCCTCCAAAGCTTGCAACGGAGTAGCAGCTGCTACTGTATCAGAAAACGTAATTTCTGCCATTAGATTAACTCACGGCTGTAGTATTTATACCTCAGAGCTCCAAGCAATACTTCACGCACTAAATCATTGTAAAACTACAAATGAAAAACAAATACTAATATTATCAGATTCATTAAGCTCTTTACAGGCCATTAAACATGTTTATCCTACACACATCAATCTATTCCTAATTAAGGACGCGTTGCAACAGCTCCAATTTTCTGGGAAAATTATATCATTTATGTGGGTCCCATCCCATGTCGAATAACTGGTAATGAGCTAGCAGACAAAACAGCGTTTGAAGCAATAAACAATGTGAACATTCCGACTACAACAGGTATACCAATATCAGATACTAATACTTTATTTAACAATCATGTAAATAAAATCTGGCAAGAAATATGGGATCAAACAAACACAAATCTTAAAAATATCAAACCAGACGTATCTTCAAAAAATCTTCCTATACCACAAAAACGAAAAGACCAGGTAATTATCAGCAGACTCCGACTTGGGCATACACGACTTACGCACGGCTACATAATCTCCAAAGAACCACTACCAATGTGCCAAAGATGCCTTTCACAGTCAACCATATATTAATAGAATGTCTAGAGTACACCTCAGCCAAGGCGATATTCAAGATACCCAACAGCCTGAAAGAAGCACTGGTTACAAAATTCAATGAAGTTCTGTCTTTTTAAATACTGTGAACTTATAATAAATTGTGATTTAATTTTTGTTACATTTACATACATGTACATAATACCATATTGTTGTAAGTCATGACTTTTAAAATGTATCTTTTTTCTCTATTTGTATCATAAACCTACCGCTAATAACCCTAATGGTTGAAGCGGATAAATAAAATGATAAAAAAACTATAACTTTGATTAACAGTTAGGGGGCTGAGATTAGTTCTCGACGTTTCGCCAATACTAGGGATTGACATCTTCTGGAGTTGTTACTGCTTCGCTTTGTAAGTGAAACTAACCTCAGTAACTGACTGTCTGACTGGGGGAAATATCAAGCGATGTCCAAAACGTCACTGCGTATATACTGGAAGTTACTGTCATTACGAAAATATCTGAGACTTTGCACCAGTTTTGTTAATCTATTTTTGGAATGAATAATGTCAGTTAACTGATTTTGAATAACATTGAATATCAAATCGGGTTGGGTAAACACTTAATTAAAAATATTTAAAAGTATGTTAAAAGTGTAATCATTTAATAAAGTTTTCAAAGCGATTACTTCACGGATCGAGATATCATCATTTTCAAAATCGTCGATTCAAAAAATAAAATCAAAAACTTCCAAAATCTGTTCACCAAAATCTGTTCTCACACATTTAATTCACCTGAACAATCACGGCAGCGCCGTCATAAGTTTGCCCTAACCAATTTATTTTTGATATCAATCAAATTGTCATCTGTCCTTTAAAACACCAAAAATATATTCTGCCTTATGGCTTTTACTTACGTCTGTAAAACAAAACACTCTCATAGATATTACCACGTAACGCGTATTATCGAACAAACAATTGATAATTGTGAATGACATGATATGTCGGTAGTTTCATCTACTTCTAGTGCAAAGCAAATGGTTTCCTGAATCTCAGATTCAATAACCTTACTCAAAATGTAACTAATTTGTTCGATTAATTTATTCTGGATTGTTTTAGATACACACGCTAAATGTTTTCGAATCAGAAAGTAAATTAGAAAATTCCAAATCGTATTTCTTAAACATTTTTATATGTTCTCTATAATTACCTTGATATAACGAATACTCACGATTCATCGTCTCCCTAAATGATAATTCCTGACAACTTAAAAAAATTACAATATCTATCATTTAAACGACGTAAAACTGCGTGATTATTTTTTACAATTTGATTATGTTTAGTAGCATTTTTACGTTGGGCATTATCTAATGAAACATAGATATTTTGTTTTCCAAATAAATCTAATTTAATCTGGCTGCATGTATGATCTTTCGAAATATCATGTTTCTCTAAAGTCCTAAATAATTCCTTTAAATTATCGTAACCAGATTCACACCATGGATTGTGATGTTTGCCCCTATTTGTCGAAAATAAAATGCAAGGCCAACAGAAAAGTTTGTTTTTTATTTCACCCACGGTAAGCCATGAACACTTGCTCTACCAATTATCTGTAAATGATCTATTACTTACCTTACCCCGCGCACTAATATTTATAAGCTGAGACATTTTAGGCAAAGGACGCCCCTTATTTTTACAACTTGTTCTTTGTATGGAATAAATGAAAACTCATTTTGCAAAATATAATTTACAATAAAAGATTAATCAATACTTACAGTTTCTTCCATAGCTTAAATTTTTAAGGTTAATTGACCTGCATTTGTTTACACTTTAATTAAAAAAAAACTTCAAATATATCAAAAAATCCTTTAACCTTTAACTATTTACGGCAGACGTAACGTATTACAGTATACTTTAGAGAATAAAAATAAATCCCAAAATGAAAAGCTAGTTCGTACACTCAGTATCAATTTACTACTTAACTTCTTAAGTACCGATCCATCCCGAAATAACATTTCATCCCGCGCTCGCAAGGTACAGTTCGCGACCAATCAATCACCAATCCAAATGAAAGCATCAGCAAATTTAAATTTGTCGTACTTGGTAATTAAATTCATATGGAGAAAAAGTTATGTTTCGTTGCTCAACAACTAATATTACCGTTGATTTTTTACATGTAAAACCGTCAAGCTTGGAATCGGCTTGCCGAAACCGCGAAACGTGTCTTTTTAAAAATTCACACGAGGCCGATGGATATCTCCAATTTCGGATCACTAATTTAAAAAGTATCTTACGTAGGGATCACTTAACGCTCAGATTGGACGATTTTTTTTAAACCATGAATAAAATTTAGTCAGGTCCAGAATTCTTTTATTACAAACAACACAACTTTTTACCTGCCACAATTAATTATCGAAATACTCATTAAATTAAATATTCACAAAGAAATCTAATATCTATAAAGGTGTCGGTCAGCACTGCCGACCCTGCCAACCCTGACCAGCCGCTACTGTGCTATCACAAGTCTACGTAATGAAACGAAGATTAAACCTCGATAAACCTGTAGCAAAAAAGTGTTTAAAATATCTTTATTTTACAACAGTACTGAAATTTCTCCTTATGATAACAAGCCAAAATAACAAAATAACAAAAAATAAACAAATTAATTTTTGAACATCTGTGGTCTATATTGTGGCACTCCAGCCTCCGGAGCTCCATGCTCAGACAGTACTTGTCCTATTCGTACCCTGACGCTACGGTTGCTCAAGTACGAAGGGATCAGTCTCTATCATGGCCTCACTGAATTCGTAGCCTCTCATTTTGTATATTAGACTTTTATGCCAGATTCTGTCGAAGGTTTTGCTTACATTCAGGAACGCTACTCCTGAGTACTGTTTTTCGTTAAATCCAGCTGTTATGTATTCTGTATGAGTGTTTCTTCTCTAAATCCGAACTGAGCTTCTGGTATTAGTCCTATTTTAGTATGTTTTAGTTTGTAGTCTTCATAGTATTAGTCTTTCTACGATCTTGCTGACTACTGACAGTAAGCTTATCGGCCTGTAGATTTGCAGAAACATGGTATTCTTTTCTGGCTTTAGAATCATGATAACTTCGCTTCCATTGATTTGGGATTTGGGAAGAGCCTGTATCTAAGGATGCGTTTGTTAGTTAGTTAAAAGTACTATTGCTTTTGCTGGTAGACACTCAGAGCTCTATTTGAAATTTTATCTAGACTTGGTGGTTTCCTCGGCGAGCTATTTTTAATTAGTTCGTTTATTTCTTGAGATGTAGGTGTGAATTATCTCCTCTGGTTCTTCGGGCATTTCTTGTTGTTCCTTGACTTCTTCGATGCAGTCTCCTTCTTCGTTTTGGTGATAATTTAATGTACACTATCTTTCGAGAGTCCTCCTCATCACCTCGGCTTTTTCGTCTATGGTATCGACAATTCCAACTGTGTTGGAATTCCAATTCCGGAGTTCCAATTTTCACCGATAAGTGGAGGTATAGGTTTTATAGCATTTCTTAGTATTTTTTGTAGTTTCCATATGTTTTGCATGTTAGGGCCTTTTTCCTCCATTTCTTAAACGTGGTTATCCCTTTGTCGGCTTCTGTGTTCTGCTAGCGCTGTTTTCACTTCTCTGCTTAGCCGAGCCACCAGAAAAAAGTTACAAAAACTTCTAAACCTGAAGTAGTACGAGTCTGCGTGACTCCAGCTCACCGGTTACGGTTACGGGTTAAAGAGGACAAGTAAAAAGGGAAGACATGGATCCAAAGATGGATATCTACGGTTAGAATTTTAAATAGAATAACTTTTTAACTGTAAAAATTGAAAAGAAAATATTGAAAAATGAAAGTTTATTTTAACACGTGTAATTCATTTCGACCGATCTATATTTAGCCTATATTGCTAAATTTAATAAAAGCAAGTTCATCACTAAGAATATTTTTTAAGTGTTGTATGATGGATTCGGAAAATATACATTCGCTATTTTCGGCATGGCTATATCTCGATGTACAACGTATAAAAATTCGCAGTGGAAATGTTGTTTAATTTTAAAATGAAAGATGTGTTTAAAAATTACTTTTTGCGTTAACAAAATTATTTTTAAGTTCAGATTTGCGTAATACGTATCTGAATACGTGTTTCTAGCTGTCAAATGTGTATCAATTGTTTATATTTAGATTGCCGTATATGATTAGTAGGCATCCCACTACAATGACGGTTCTATTATGTTATGCCAAAGGATTTCCTTGCAAAATATTTTTTATAACATAATAATATGTCACCCAGGTTTTTGCTGTTCTATAAGAGTTAGCATGGCATTAACCAGCTGTTCAACTCTTTGCTGTCACAACTTGAACTGTTGACTAATCTTTTGAATATATAGAATTTGAAAACAGTTGAAAATCGTTAAAGTTGATATAGTTATTTTAGATTTACATGGGCCATAATAAAAACAAAAACAGTAGAAATATTGTTTATTTTTAAAATCACTTTCTATCACTGAACACCATTGATTTATATAATAATAAAAATTCTAATAGGTAATTTTCCTGGCGTGCTGTTACGTATCATATCCAAAGTTAACTATCATTAGGGCTATTTTTATATTAGACACTGTTTTATTTTACATTATGATAAATTACTATTTATAACTGGGAATAAGCCACAATTAAATATAAAAATACGTTTATGATGTTCCAATTTCCAATTCGGAAATCGTTCTCAAATACAAACAGTAAATTAAACAAAAAACAAAATTTGTTTAATTTACTGTTTGTATTTTGAGAACGATTTCCGAATTGAAAATTGAAACGTCAATAAACGTATTTTTATCTTTAATTGTGGCTTATTCCCAGTTATAAATAGTAATTCATTTACAATGCCACAAGAAAACAGTTTCAGAACAATATTACATTATGATGTTAAGCTAGTTCTTCAATCGAAATGTACGACGACATGGATAACTTTTAGAAGAAGAGCTGCTGAGGATTTTCAAAACTCTTTGACTAATTATTAATCAATAAAACAAGTATATGGAAATTGGGCAGACTACATATAAAGGCACACAACTGAAAAACTACCACAAATAACGATAGTATATAGTATTGCTTCAAAAAGGTGACGAAGTTTGAGTATCTAGAAGTAACCCTAATAAGTAAAGCAAAAGAAAGAGAATAAGCAGATTTAGAGAGGAAGGAAGACGGTCAAAGCTAAACACATACTACTAAGCACAAAAAACATCTCAAGAGAGGTAAAATTGAAACTATACCAAATTATAATCTAACCTGCGATCCTGTACGGAAGTGAAACATGAGCTATGAACAAAAATCAAGAAAATATGCATAAAGATCTGGGAACGGAGTGTTTTAAAGAAAGATATTCGGAGGAGTAAGAAGCTATGAAGATGGTTGGAGGCTTAGATGGTAAGATCATTTGTGAGAATGGCAAATGGAAGGAGGACAAAGGACTCACTGCTGAGAGATAAAGAAAAGAAGAGAACAACCATGAAAAAAATTGATAGAAGCCTACGTACAATCAAGATAAATTAGATAACTACGGTTGGGGTCCCGCAGGGTTCCGTCCTGGATCCGACGCTGTAGAACCTGGCATATGACGGAGTCGTAAACTGCTAATATGGGGAGAGAGGCCCTCTTCGCATTCGCTGACGACATTGTTATGGTGGTGGTGGCACGGGACAGAGAATGAGTGATTAGGATGAGCGAGTATGATCTTTTCTCTCACGGAGGATAAGACGAATGGTGTAGTATCTCAGAGGCTACAGAAAGAGAGATGTGCTTGAATATGAGTGCACGTAAGTAAATGAACGTAAAGTATCTTGGAGTTATCACACCAGGGTGACATTAGGGTGACCTGAGGGAGGAACAAGTGTATAAACTTGTTGCGAGGCTCGACCTGAAGGCTCCAAAGCATATTCGGAGTCTATTTTGGAACACGAATACGATATCTAGAAATCTGAAGCAAGGAATCTTCGTCTGCACCCCAATGATAATTAGACAGAGTTTTTAATAAGTTAAGATTTGTCATGCACTTGGTTTTAAGATCTTTTAAATGGTATTTCCAAGTAAGTTTACTGTCGAATATGAGTCCTAAAATCCGTATACTCTTTACTGCAGGTAGATAAGTACCATTTATAGCAATTTTAGAATTTTGACCGGAAGCTCAATTTTTTTACATATATCGTTTAAAACAAGAATAAAGAGTGTAGAACTCAATACCGACCCTTGGAGAACCCCATCAGTTTGTTTAAAATTCCCAGAGATTTTTTAAGTTTCTCTTAACGTTAAAGGTTCTATTTGTTAGAAATTGATTATTAAATGAAAGATATATTTCCAGATATATTGTACTCCTTGAGTTTAGAGGCCATATACAGAGTATCGAATAGTTTTTCGATATCAAACGAAACAGCATCTATTTGTTTCCAATGAAAGACATTAATGATTGATGTTTGGAGGAATTGCTAGATTATCTGCTGTACTTCGATGTGATCTCAAATCTGATTACTTACTTACTCCGTGGCGTTACAACCTTCGTGGGTTTATGCCGACTCGACAACATGCCTCTACTGGTTTTCTCTCTTTAGCAACCTCCATCCAATTTCACCACGACTCATAGTGCTTAGGTCTCCTGCATATATTTATCTCGCCACACCGGAGACGAGGGCGTCCGCGTGGTCTCCTTCAGTTGGGACTTCCTCCCACACCTGTCTTACTGTTCGTTCGTCAGAATGTCTTTTGAGGTGTCCTTGCCATTGGAGTCTTCTGGACTTTATTTCTTTTATGATGTTGGACGTCTGGGTATAAGTTCTTCAAGCTTTTTATTAGTTCTTATCCTATATTGTCCTAATGCTTTATCAAGCCACCGGACCAAAGATTTTCCTTAGGATTTTTCTTTCCCAAACTACGTTAGTCTCTCATTCATTTGCCTTTGTTATCGTCCACGTTTCGCTTCCATACATCAACAACGGGTCGTTGATGATTGTTTTATAGACTTTTATTGAGTCTTTTATATGATCATTTTCTGCATAAGTTTGCACATTATACATGTAAGAGAAATTGGTCTGTAGGAATTTAGATCAGTTGAAGGTTTGCCTTGTTTTTAATCATTATTTATTATGGATTTTTGCCTCAAATGTGGAAATGATTTTTTGGTCCATATTAAATTGTAAATTTCCAGCAGTACGTTTGTTCTAGAATGCGTTTAATTATCAATAAAAATATTAATTTAACACAAAAATCTTAGAAGAAAATAGTTTCACAAAAATAGTTACTGTTCAACCTTGATTATAACTCACCTTGACGTGTAATGTTCATTTCTTTTAAAATATAAACTAGTATTGATTCCATATAAATGCACAGTTCACGTCATATACATGAATGAATAAAATAATCTATAATGAATAAATACCGTTAACAAGTTTTTTTGGAAAAGATTCAATTTATGTGTGAAACACCTTCGTAGAAATTGCTTTTAGGTGATTGATAAACAACAATTTGTAGATCCTTTATTTTTATGTGAGGCAACGTTGATCTGGAAAATACTATGCTCCAGAAAAACATTAATAAATAACAAGGACAAGGATTTCCAAGTAGAGAGAAAAAGTGGTTTAAATATAGCGACACAATATAGGATACGTAAACATTAAGTTAATTTTTAAAAACGTACTTGGTATCAAATAATGTTAGTGTTTGGTATATTGGAAAGTGATTCTCTATGAAATCCATATCTCTATGAAATTTTCAAATTTTTTAAATTACCAACAAAAATTGTTAATGTTGTTTATACACTGTCATCATCAATATTTTAATGTATATCTAAAATAGAGACTCTATGTCTACTATAATGTAGTATCTTAGTATAAAAGTAAATAAAATAACATTCCAGAATGCAAATAATTACAAACATCTTTAAAATAATTTTAATGTATTGCCATAAAGAAATATTTAAGGTATGTTATTCAACAGTACTGGACGCATAAGATTTTAAGAATATTCTTGTCAAAGATCCTTATATTTTGTCAGTTTCGTCAGGAATAACTAACATTGTGAGGTTAGTTTATACAATAGTAATAGTAGCGATTTTTTTTATTGGGAATAAACCGCTTCAACCATAGAGGTTACTAGCGGGTGGTACAATATATTATACTATATATAATATAATAAAAACTATAAAGTTTTTACATAAATGTTTATTAATTTTTTTTTATTAATACCTGTGCGATGTGTTTGTGTACTGCTATCTGGTCACAAATGACCAATTTATCAGTTATTTTCTGACCTAACATATTAAACAGCAAATACTTAAATCTAAGGGTCTACCCTATGACTTACTCTTTTTTCTATATCTATTAACTAATGCACTACAACTACATGCAATAATTCACAGCACTCTACTCTGCTTTTTACACTAAACTGTTACACTATTTACACTTGCTCAAATATGGTTTTGTCCTTATGAGTCTTCTCTTTAGTTCAGTGTTGTCAAAGAAGTTGGATGCCTCGACATTCAACATGACATATGCAGCCTCTGCTCGTGAACTTGCTGCTGTTTCTTGATTATTTCGATCACAGTTTCCATACCCAGGTCCTGTTGGGAGGTTGCTAGTTACGGATATTTGCCAAAGGCGCATCAACATATGTTTCTCAGTACTTTGTTTAAAATCTCTGGATAATATGTAGATTAGTAGCTTTGGTAAGCCCCAGAGTTTTCACCCATATACCATACTGGCTCCTAGTACTTGCTTGTAGATGGATAATTTATTATCAATTGATAATGTTAAATTTTTTCCAATCAGTCAATACAATTTCTTATATCTAATTCATCTCGAGCAAAAAGACAATAGAGGGAATGTAAAGGTAGTGGTGGGCAAACATATTGTTAGACAGAAGTGCGATCTTTAGAGGCCACATTGTAAACAAGGAAAAGAGACGTCTCTCCCTTGTTTGACATCAAATTTAGTTGGTTATGTTATTGTTTGTCCCAAATGTCACTATGATCTATATTTAATATTGAAGTTTTTAACATTTGTGTCGCATTTTAGACTATTATCGTTATTATTTAATTTAAACTTTCTCGTCTAAGACCATTTCTGCGAAATATTATATAGCATACTGTTGTATAAGTGTCGGAAAATTTAAATTTGGCGCATTCGCATTTCCGGATATGTCCGCCATCAGAGGCCACTTTTTTGGTCTCTTTTCATAAGGATTAGATTTCCCTCTTTTTGGTCGTTACTTGCTCGATGATCTATATTCAAGCTCCCTCTTTTTCTTTTTGACATGGACTTTCCAGCGCTATCTTCGCCTCTCTAGGGTGATGCCCAAGTATTTTGCATGATGTTGCATAAGGAATTCGAGGTATCAATTTATTCTAAATGAGAAAATTTTTTATTTTTTTATTTGTAAAGTTAATGTTTAGTTTAGGCAGAAGGTTTAGGAACCAGAGAAGCAATAGTAGCAACACAGTGTTGCTGGTCCAAAATTGTTACGATCAGAGAAAGGATGTTTCCTATGCTTTTTAGATTACCAAAAAACGTGTTGATCGTGTACCAACACCACAAGTTAAGCAGATTCTCAGAAGTGTGATATAGACCAAAAAGACATAAGATGCATTGAAAACTTGTACTGGCATCGAACGGCACAGTTTAAAAATAGACAATTCTATATGCGAAACCCAAACATATAAGAAGAGGTGTTCGACAGGGATGTGTGCATATCCCACTCTTTATTTAACATTTATTCGGAAGCCATATTTCAAGAGTCTTTGGAGGATACAGAGATGGGAATCAAGGTGAATGGAGTAATTGATCAACAAAATTACGATTATGTGATGATGGTGTCTTAATTTGTGCAATATAGTCGATCTTCAACAACTTGTCACTTTAATCGGAGAATACAGTAAGCGAATGAGGATTAGAGATTTAATACCAAAAAGACCAATTCATGATCATCTCCAGAACTTGGATGTCACTTGAAAACTCCACATAACACTGAATACTAAATCCATTTGACAAGAGTGAGTAAATTTAAATTACATGAAAGTCGTGGATTTTGAAGACATGGGCATCGGACAGGGAAGTAAAATGTTCGCATTGAGCAAGCTCGACAAGACTTTTCGTAAAAATTCAAGAAGGTACTGACTTGTTCAGAGTTCGATCTTCAACTGAGACTAAGGTTTACTAAGTGCTACGTATGGTCAGTGCTGCTATATGGCGTTAGAGGGTGTGGACACTCAAAACGAGGGATATAAACATATTAGAAGCTTTCGAAATGTGGCTTTATTCGCTGTATCCTAAAAAAATACCATGGACAGCGAAAATCACAAATATTAGATGTCCTTAAAGAAGAATTAACCAATGAACGACAACTCTTCGAAACCATCAAGAAAAAGGAAAACGGTGTATCTAGGTCATATCATGCGAAATGACAAACTTATAATCGAGGGTAAAATTGAAGGCAAGAGAGGAATGGGACGCAATGAAAATGTCCTGGCTCCGAAAAATAAGGCAAATGGACAGGGATTAACGACATAAAAATCTCTGATACATATTGCAAGGAAATAGAGTAATTTAATTTAAAATGTGATCGCTAACATCCATTAGTGGATTTGCATCCGAAGAAGAAGAAGAAAGTTATGTGTGCAGATTTTAGTCTTATTTGGGACTAAAATTTTGATTGTAATTAGAATGTGTGTGTGTGGGGAGATAGCATGGGTTATTTGGATTAGTTGATAGCTTGCTTGCGAATTGTAAACGGAGACGTAATCTGTCATAATAGAAAGTGGTGATTCATTTGCCCTTGAGACCTTAAAAATTTTACAACTGCACTAGTTCTGTAGGCTTCTAAACCTAGTCTTTGTGCGGTATTTTGTACAATATCTAATTTTTTTTGTGTGGGTCCTTAGCAGAATTATTATACAATTTATTTATAATCTAATTTACTGGCGGATTAAGGATTTGTAAATATTCAGTATGCTGTGTTGTGTCTGCGCTCCCAGTTATTATTTGCTAGTACTTTAAGAATATTTATTTTCTCTGTAAACATGTTTTTTTAGTAATTGGATGTTTTTGGTCCAAGTAAGTTTTGAATCAAAAATCATACCTAGAAATTTAAGGTCCTCAATCAGTTTTCTAAAATTTGATCTTGATTTTGGACGATTTGCAATAAATTGATGTTTTCGGAAAAGCACATTACTTCGGTTTTAACCGTAGAAAATTTTACAGTAGAAAATACCAGTTTCCTGATGTTAGAGTATTCTGAAAGTTCCTGATTGGAATTGTTAACTTGGAAATTTGTGTCATCTAAAAAATTTTTGACGAATGCTAGAAAATTTCCATCTATGCCCCAATGCCATATTTTACCTATAACGTCATCTTTCCATATAGTATCATAAGCTTTAATTATATAAAAGAAGACAGCTATAACTTGTCGATTAGTTGCTAATGCCTCATTAACTGCCAATTCTAACGACACTAAATTGTCAGTTGTGCTTCTAATTTTCCTCAAACCACTTTTCTGATCAACTATTAGATGTTTTGATTTTTAAAAGAATTGTAACCGTCTATTTAAAAAAATTTCTAGCCATTTACATAAGTAAGATGTTAGGGATATTGCTCTATAAGATTCACGGTTTTGACTTGTTTTCGTTAGGTTTTAAAAGGAGGAATTATTGTAGCGGTTACTACAGGATTTAGGAAATTGTTTAGTCGAAAATAAAAGATTGAATATATCTAAGAGTAGATGCTTAGCAGCTAAGGAAGATTAATTAAAAAACAATTTGGAATTTTCTCTGGTCCAGGGCTAGAGTTTTTACTTTGTAGTGCTTCGTTTAGTTCTTGGATACTTGTTGCAACATTTAGCGGACTGATGGAATCTGTAACTTTGACCTCTTTTTCTATTTTCTTTTTGTTTTCGACAAATAATGGCTGATGTATAGAATAACTTGAATATGTCTGAAATCAGTTCGCTAAAGCGTTGGCTATTTGACTGTTGTTTGTAATTAAGTTTTCCTCAATGTCAAGAAAGTTAATTTTGTTGCTGTATGAAGTGCCTTTAATCCTACGGATTTTATTTCAGATTTCTGATGCATGAGTATTTTCGGTTATTGTGAAAAACATAATTTTGCCATGATTCACGTTTATCTTCTCTTAATTAGGTAATTTAGATAAATTTACGTTCCTGATTATGACAGTCTGGTACACTATTGTAAAAATAATCATAAATAGTTTGATTTAGAATTAAGAAAATCTCAGGAAAATGACAGTTTAGGCTCACGTTAATCTATTTCAAATGTATCGTTGAACAGAATCCGGTTCTGATCTTCCATCTTTTATTTAATTTTGTTTGTTTTCGGTTTATTTTAGCCACCAAGTAACGCACTTCATTAAGTGAAGTGAGTGTGTTATAAATATAATCGTTTTGCATTCCAGAACAGATATTTGCAATGCAGGGTTTTTACAAAGAATGTATATCTGGAGTTTTGCCTAAACAGTCCATTGTACAAACATGTGTATACAAATTGTCTTCCATAGGAATGTCGAGTACATAATATTCTCGAATATTACGAATAATGTTTGGCTGGGATGATACTTGCGGAATTTTTGTGTGGGTAAACGCTCTGTAATTCGTTAATTTGATAGATTTTTATTGTGAATATACACTTTTAATATTCCTTGACTTAAAATTGATTTATGAATTATTCAAATGTGCATATTTGTGCATTAAAAGTATTATACACTACTTTAAATAATTCGCTTTTGTTTCTAGCATTGTAGTTGACGATGTGGATGAAAGGATAAAGAGATCGTATAGTCAAACACAGAAAGAAGAATCAGAATCAAACCCCGAAATGGAAGAGAGCATTCAACACCTGAAAGCAGTACACAAACCGGTAATAATCCATACCCTAAACAAGTATTAGAAGATGCCATTAGAGATATAATGGTGTGAGTTTGAAAAATAATTTTTTTTTTAATTAAAAAGACTAAATTAGACTTAAATCCTTGTTGAAAAGTATTTTTTTCATCATGAATTATTGTGTACGCAGTACATGCATTAATCACACATGCATCTAAAATAAAAGAGAAGAATCTCATTCACAATTTCTAGATTTCCTAATTATGCAATTATTGATGCCCTAAAGTGGTCAAATTGATCAACATCTTCCATGTTTAGTGTATAATCTGCAATAAACTTTTGGGCACATTATATCTTTCTTTATGCGATCTCTTTGTGTTACGTTTTATCATGGTTACTTTATGTGATTGATCGGCAGTTGCAATAACCGTGATTTCTTTGGTATCCAACGACTATATTGCTGTTATGGGGCCACTGCTCAAACAATAGAATTTATTCTTTTAAAGTTTTTTTTTTATTTTTTATTGTTTTTTTGTCTTTTTCTCAAGAAATCACGTAAACCTCCCTCTGCAGTTGCTGAATTGTTATTTAGCTCGATATTTTCTATACATTTTTTTAAACCTGATTTATTGTGAAGTCTTTGGAGATAACAGGATTATTATAAAAATGATCACTTGACCAATATTAATCTTTGTCTGATAAAGGGTGCAATCCTATTAAAATAAAAACACCCAGCAATGCCCTTATTTCTTCTTGGCTAGTGTTTTTGTAATTTTTGCTGTCTTTTTGTACACTATGTATATTCATTTGAGCAACAATTTGTTTTATTAGATCAAAAGAAAGAAAGTCTTAGAATAAAATATTGGTTAGCTTTTATGTTATTAAACATTTAATTGTAAAATCAAATTTTGGTATTTCTGAAACATCTGTTTCAGAGGTTTATTCTTCAGTAAAATTAGTTAGCGTAACCCACTGAACTCTGTTCGACCAATACACTTTGATTTTTTTGTGTGTCATTCTCATGATGTTCTTTCAGTTGTGAAATTTACATCAACGGATGTAGAAAGAACAGCTTCATCAGCTTCACCAAGCAATTGTCCAATTCTGCTATCAATAACATTTCCATCGGACTCACCGCAAAACAGAAGTAGATGAAGATGGTATAAAAATGTCATCATCATCATCAGAGTCGAGATCAACATCAGACCAATCTTCTTCTAATGCAGCAAGGAGATATCATTCTGATTTTCTGTTTCATTTTGCGTTTTTTTATGGTATTTGACAAGGGAAATAATTTTCCCACTAACTTCAGAGACAAAAATCGCTATCTTTTCATTAAATTTGAATAACAAATTACAATGTATTAAGTCCATTTATTTATTACAATGTCCAAACAATATTTATATCTAAAATAAAATTACTTTGTACTTCTTACTTCTAAAAACAGAATTTTTTAAAGGCAATTCACCAAATAATTTGCGAATTGTAATAAAAATAAACTTTTAGCGAAATGAAAATTATAACCTATCAAAATCTAATTGTCGATTGTTAACTAAAAATCAGATCCGTCGAATAACTGTCAGAATAGTTGGTGTATTTATCCATGAAACGAATACTTAATAGTACAAAATTCAACATTCTCTGTATTGAGAGCGACAATCGAAATTTAGAGATCTTTTCCTTTGGAGAAAGGTTTGGGTTGCTTCTGTAGTAGGAAATCATGACTGATCTTAGTGTGTCCTAATCGCAATCTGGAGATGATAACTTGATATCTTCTTTTCATAGGTAGCCTCCATGGTAGTACAGTTTATTTTATGGATCTTAGGTTAGAATTTGAGACATCCCATGTTTCCTGCCTTTCTTCATTACTGTCTTTTTAAAATATTGCGGTGGTGACAAGTAGATATTGACAATGAAATTTGTTTCTCAATGGTTTGTTTTGCAACATTGTTGGTTCTTTCATTTCCTTTCATTCCATAATGTGAACAGGTCCAAAAAAAACTGAACAGTTCGATGATTGACTTGGTATATCATGAATTCCGACTTAATTATACTTAAAATAGGGCGTTTAGTACAAAGTTGGTTTATTGAGGATAATAAACTCAATGAATCACTAATTATTAGGCTATTATACAATGATATTTTCATTGGCGAATTTTATTGCCTGAAGAAATGGCAATCAGCTTAATGAGCCATATGTTGAAACTGTTTCTTAGAGTCATCATGGAAGAATTTATAAGAAGTGCGAGGAACAAATATCGGACAGACAGTTTGGCTTTAGTAACGCAGTGGGTACCAGAAGGCACTTTTCGGAGAGTACAGGTACTGATTCAAAGATGCAGGGACGTTAACTGCTACGTATACGCGTGCTTGATTGACTATGAAAAGGCATTTGACAGAGTTCAACATCAAAAGATGATAAACATTTTAAAAGAAGGCAGACTGGATGACAAAGACCCTCAGAATAATTTCAGAACTCTACTGGAATCAGACCGCATAAATGAAAATTTAACGGAGAAAGAAACAGATCACATAAAAATACTACGTGGAGTTAGACAGGGATGTATCCTATCGCCCTTGATATTTAATATGTATTCAGAGAAAATTTTTAACGAGGCTCTTTACGGATATAGACAAAGGCATTCTTCTAAATGGTGAAAGAGTAAACAATGTTAGATATTCCGACGACACCATGGTGATTAGCAGATAGTTTTAGAAGGACTTCAGAGGCTAATGGACAGAATAAACGAGTACAGTCAACAGTATGGACTAAACATTAATACCCACAAAAACGAAACAAATGATTATCAGCAAGGAGAATATAAACGGGGCTCATCTATACATTAATGGGACGCAGATAGAGCGAGTAAAACAGTATTGCTACCTGGGAACTATTATAAAACAATAGTGGGAGCAATGTACAGGAAAATAAAGTGCCGCATAGGAAAGGCAAGACAGGAACGGTCTTTAACAAAATGAGCGCCATCTTCAAAAGTCACAACATATCCCTTGATACAAAAATGAGACATTTGAGATGCTATGTTTTCTCTTGTGTTGTTGTACGGGGCGAAGGCATGGACGCTTACAGACACCACTATTAAAAAACTTGAAAGACTTAAATATTCTAAGCTAAAGTGAAGGCTCCCAGATTCACAGTACATGCTCTTAATAGGGCTTGTGTAATGTACCCCCAGTGCTATCCGAATTGCGGAATTATGAACGGATATGAAGTATTTGCCGAGTTGTACGCAACTGTCCCATAATCAAGTTTTGAGCGAATTAGGGATCTGTATAAAGTCATTACTTTAAACATAATTACATTAAACTCAGAGTACACACGAGCCATGGAACGTGCAATGCAGACCGTGACTCTTCGAGACCACATAACAAACCAACAAATCAGGCAAAGATCAGGAGTTCAAGACAGTCATCGAAAGAACCACGTCGCTTAAGTGGAACTGGGCAGGGCACTTAGCCAGAGCACAAGATGGACGGTGGACAAGACGTATTATGAAATGGAGGCCCAGAAACTATAAAAGAAGCCGAGGACGACCACCGACTAGATGGACCGATGATATAAAACGTGTAGCGGGAAAACTGGCTACAAGCGGCCCAGTGTAGATAACACTGGAAAGAACTGAGGGAGGCCTATGTCCAGCAGTGGACGCGAATTGGCTGATTGATAAAGTCATTTAATGTTTGAATTTACGCGCCCCATTGCTTGTGAGCTATACTTCTTAATAAATTTAGTCCATTTTGTGTAGATTGTCGAAGAAAGTGCACATGTTCTTTCCAAGTTAAACGGTTATCTAATTTCATGCCAAGAAAATAAAAAGATTTTACTTCTCAATAGAATTGGTATTTAATACTAGGTATAGAGGGATTAAACTAGCTCTAAAGCGTTTGCTAAAAAGAAAAGCTTTTGTTTTATTGGAAGAGAACCGCAGATCAGTAGTATTAGACCAGTTTTATAGTTTGCTAATGGCTCCTTGAACGAGCCTATGATGTGATATTGATGATAAATTTTTCCCTATTGAGTAGATGACCAGGTCATCCACAAATTAAATATATTTTATATATAATTAAAAAGTAATTTTCAACTTATTAATTTTTTAAGCATATAAGCACAAGTTAGTAGAAAATCAATTTGTTTCCTTTTTAAACAGTTTTTAATATATGTATCTACGAATAATTTAAAATGCATTTTAACAAAATGTCAAAACTAAGACAAATTTAAGCCTATGCTGCCCGCCTTGAATTTCCGACAAGCTTTAAAAGTGTCACACCTCACTAAATTATTGCCGCACAGCGTTACTGATAGATTTTTCTTTTCACTTTATTTTTCAGGAAGAGGCTGAACTAAGGAAATTCGAGTTTAGAAAACTGCTAGACGAGCACGACGCCTTAGTGGAAAACCTCAAGAAAATGGAAAAAGAGAATTCCCCTGCTCCCACTTTTATGTGTAATGTTGCACATTCACCCATCATGACGTAATGTTGAAAAACATTTTTAGTTGCTATTTTTTTATGTTTAGTTTTATTTTATGTGACGCAACGACAGTGAATGTTATATGTAACGTAAAAAATTGTTTGTAAATATATCGCACCCTCAGTGCAAGACTGCAGTAAGTCAGAATAAGTAAGTTTCGAGATAAAGACCATTTTGTTTATTTTCGTGCTAATATCGGTGAAATAAGACACAAGTTTTAAGAAAAATTAACATTTAATTATGATTTTTCATGCTTTTTAGCCTATATTACATTAAGCAAAAATAGAAATTTAAATAAAATAATATTAATGCTAAAAAAATAGGAATTTCAAAGTTACAACACTTTTGCACGGAGAAAATTAGCCGAAATATAGCAGCATCATGTTCGCTGTAATTCGTATATTCTTTTTCTTTACTGATGGACGCCGATACATCTTGTCCCAATAGTTTGGTATTTCTGGCCACACCTTTTCTTTTTTTATTCTGTTCCGCAGTACTCATTCATTTTCAGTGTCACTAGAATCAGTTGGTTGGTACTCATCCGAAAGATACGTGTCGCCAAACTCATACGATTCTTCATCTGACAGAATTTCTTGCCAATATTGTTTAAGTTTTTGTTGCTCTTTCTCCTAGGACTGTTAGAGCCTTCGCTTGTTAGATTTGCTGACACGTTATCAACAGGAATAGATCAGTCAAGGCGTGATGCCACGTTGGACTCTGATTGACATTTTGACTTCACAGATAGTTGAACATTATAGACTCTAAAATGCGATTACCAAAAGTCGCATTTTAGAGTGTTAGATTTTGATTTAAAAGTTAAATAAAGTACTAGAAAATTAAAAAAAAAGTCAATGAAGACTTTATCATTTTTCAAGACAAAAGAATAAATCTTTATATTTATCTATAGCTCTAAGGCATTCAAATTACATTGACTCTACGTCTGTGTTTTGTTTTTGATAGATATGTTTGAGAATGATCATTAGGGACAGTTTAACTTGTATTTGTGGATCGTTACATTCTCCAGCGTTTGTCTTTCTATGGATACAAAAAAAAACTCGAAGTCAGCTATCCCAATTGATAGATTCCGTAAATATTTTTACCCCCAGGTCTATGTGTTTATTGTCTATAACAGAAAAACTAAAATAATGAATAGTATAAAACTCTTCATAATAAATAGGATAATATCTTTTTCATTTGTTCAATTTTGTACTTAAAATAAGAATAGAAAAAGCCAGATCCATATTCACTAAAATGAAGAGAGTGTTCTGCGGAAGATATTTGAGCCTTGAAATGAAACTTCGTCTGATGAGATGTTACGTAATTTCTGTGCTGTTCTACGGAATGGAGTCATGGACGTTGAAAAAGATTGATATAAAAAAATTAGAGCATTTCAACTGTGGATGTATCGCAGAATCCTGAGAATATCATGGATCGAGAGAGTCACAATGTTGAAGAAGTCTTGACAAAAACGAAAACTGCATACTTGGGACACATTACAAGAGGCAAAACATATGAACTGCTTCGAATAATTATGCAAGGGAAAATAGCAGGAAAAAGGTCCATAGGAAGAAGACGAAACTCCTGGCTAAAGAATCTACGGGAATGGTATAGCTGTAGCAACAACGAATTGTTTCGGTCAGCAGTTTCTAAAATACGTATAGCCCTGATGATCGCCAACCTTCGGAACGAAGATGGCACTTGAAGAAGACGAATGTGGTACTATTGCATTTTTCGAACATTTTATAACCGATATACCTATCTCTATTACTAACTTGTATTCCAGTGACCCCTGCAGCTTTATTCTAACGATACAAATGTTATGCACACAAAAGTACCAAATAATAAGAATCTATTCTATTCTCTTCTCATTATATGTATTTTCCGTATTTGACCAGTTTTGTCAACTTCATTTATTTGTTATATAGTTCTAAGCTTTCTTTTTCGATTCTCCAAATATTTTTCAGTGATACCAACCATTCTTGAAGCACAATTCAAATAATTCAGAATTTTTTTCACAATATGTTGTCTATTTGCCTTGATATCTGTTTAACACACAGAACACACAACAATTAGAATGCATTACAGACTTCAAGAGAGGTCACACTGTATCGAACTGGTGGAAATTGGGACACCATATCGATTTTATGCACATAATCACGGTAATTATGTCAGGTAATGAATATTAAACAAATATTATCCTCTATGTATGTTTAATTAGTTTAATAAAATAATTAGATTCTGTGCAAATATTTTCCGAATTATTAGTGGACGATAGAACAACAAGAGAGTGAAAATATCAATTAGTAGCAGCAAATCAAAAAAGAAATACAAGCTGTTGGGATTTTATAATGATACATTGATAAGAATAAAGAGCTTTTGGTTTACTCTTTAATGCCTTTACTACATTAATAAGACAATTTTGTGGAGTCAATATTGGTGATATTATTCGTCCAGTTGTCAGAGATTTGACCTCTAAAAATCATAAGAACAAGCTGAATTTTAAACAAAAATGAACCCACTAATTTTAAACAAAAATGTGTATTAGCAGTCTCAGAAACAACGCTTGAATCAACCGGTGATTTTCTATGTAAGTTAAGCGCGCGAAATCAATGTTAAATAAAATTTGATCTGCTCTGATTATCATATATCTAGCATTTATATATTTACAAACAATACTGGAGTCAAACTATAATGTAAACTGGTAGAGTACTTTTATTTGTTTATTTTTTGTCCTATGTACAAATACAAAATTCAAGTAGGTGTATCTGTAAGCAAAAATGACAAAGGTTTAATGTCACTATTGCTATATTTATTTATAAAAAATTATATGAACAATGTTTCAATGCCCCATTTTGTCCACCGCAAGGCAAGGGGTCGTGATTAGCTAAAAGTTTCAAAAGCTTTGAATGTATTTTTTTGACAAACGACAAACAAGCATATATATTATTATTTTCTAGTCTATTTTAAAGCCTCAAGCACTTTGACGGCTGAGTCACTCTTCACCAGAATCCAAGAAGGAATAATTTATATCAAAATATTTCATTTAGGCATACTAGCCAAATTTAAATTGCCCTTTTCTATAAAAGTTACTCTATTTAACTTGATCTGGACAATTATTGTTAGTTTTGTTTGCTTCTTACAAATAGCACAGCGAAATAGTAAACTGTAGTAATGTGTGTACACCCAATTTAGACAAACTTCAATCTTTTCGTTAGTCTGTAAATGAATTGCGCAGAATAATTCAATCAAATAAAGTAATTTTATAGCTGAATAATTTGATGTACACAAGGCAAATCGAACACAGTATTTAATCAAATCTTGCCCAAGTGCTTTCGATCACAAGATCATCTTTAGGGGCATTTCGTCAGTTGTGGCCTATCCAGCAGTAACAGAATGTCATAAATGTAAATTGGGACATAACAAATACACTAAACAAAGACAAACAAACACTTTAAAATTTAAAATTGGAGAAAGCTACATTTTATATAGAAGCCGGAGACAGAATGATATATTTTTTCTATATAAAATGTAGCTTCTATAATTTTAAATTTTAAAGTGTTTGTTTGTCTTTGTTTAGTGTATTTGTTATGTTCCAATTTACATTTATGACATTCTGTTACTGCTGGTAGGCCACAACTGACGAAATGCCCCTGAAGATGATCTTGTGATCGAAAGTACTTGGGCAAGATTTGATTAAATACTGTGTTCCATATTTGCCTTGTGTACCATCAAAGTTCATTTATTCGAACATTCAACCTTATATTGATTGAACTAATATTTGTTGTATAAATCGGTACGAGTAAAAACATTTCTGATTTAATTCCGCTATTATTAACAATACAAATTTTAAAATGGAATTAGTCAATGAGATTCGGCCTTTCTTTGATTTTTTACGGATTTTCAAGCCCATTTTTGGAACTTGGGTAGAATAATGTAACCAAATGTCATAGGAGTACTAAGATGGTTTCTGCATAAAGTTGATATGTAGTAACTCTCATAAATATTCAGCGTGTACATTTTTGTACTAATTACGCAGGAGCTGTGAAAAAGAATACAGAATATTGATAATGGATATTGCTTATGTAAATGACCAAAAAGGATGAAAGATCTTTCAACGAAAAACTCATGTAACGAATTGTTTACGTTTTTTATAATAAAGTTCGATCTTGCTTTTTTAATCCTGGACCATTTTCTATATGAACAAGCAAGAAATTTTTGTTTGAAGAAGAAACTTTGTATAACAGTTTAACCAGGCGAGAAAAGAAAATAGACAAATATATTTCCGAAATGAAATTAATAAATGCAGAATACACAATTTTTTAATATGGGCAACACAAAGAGCTTAAAAGCGAAAAACACATTCATCAAACTGATATTGAAATGACCACACCTACATCATCGTCACCATCATCCAGCTTCAAACGTCGTTGCATGCTTTTTTACTTAGTCCTGCTAAGGGACACTCACTATCAACTGTAGACAAGAGACCTATTGTCATACACATTTGAAGCTTTAGAGCTTTCGTGAAATGTGGAATATAAATTTTAATTTCCAAATGTGCAAATGACTACTACAAATCGTAGATGGAGATGTTCTTATAAAATGTTAGGTCAAATTCCAAAAGGAAAAGTGTGTTTGGAATGTAATGCTTGATTGTCCAGTTTAGACAAGTGTCGATTTTCTAGCTCCCCAAGGTGTGTAATTCTATTCCAGGCTATAGGCATAGGTGTGTGAGTTTTTGTACTACTGGTGGACGATGCTCTTAGTCTTCCTAAGGAACAGCAAGGAAAGAGAAGGAGGATATAGTGTTCTTCTTTTTCAAGTGCCGTCTTCGTTCCGAAGTTTGGCTATCATCAAAGCTATGCGTATTTTTGATGCTGCAGATCTAAACAGTTGGTAATTGGTGCAATTGTACCATTCTCTCAAGTTTTTCAACCATGAATGCCTTCTTCTTCCTATAGATCTCTTTCCCATTATCTTTCCCTGTATAATCAATTGCAGCAACTGGTATTTATCTCCCCTCATAACATGTCCCAAATATTGTAGTTTGCGCTTTTTAACAGTAAGTATCAGCTCTTTCTCTTTCCGCACTCTCCGCAAAACCTCCACATTTGTTACTTTCTCTGTCCAGGGTATTCTTAATATTCTACGATACATCCACAACTCAAATGCTTCTATCTTTTTGGTATCGATCTTTTTCAATGTCCATGTTTCCATCCCGTAGAGGAGAACTGACATAACGTAACATCTCAAAAGGCGAATTTTAAGTTTTAGACTTAGATCTCTTCCGCAGAACACCTTTTTCAATTTAGTAAATGTGGCTCTAGCTTTCTCTATTCTGGTTCTGATTTCTTCAGAGCAATCATTATTTTCGTTGATAACAGTTCCCAGGTAATTATATCTTCTTACACGTTCGATTCTTTGATCATGCACGGTTATGTCAGGGAAGTTTTGTGGTGATTTAGATATTAGCATTATTTTTGTTTTGCTTATGTTAAGTGATAATCCGTGTTCTTCACTGCATTCTACTATTTTGTTAATTAGTATTTGAAGATCTTCCCAAGTTTCTGCGATTAGTACCGTGTCATCGGCATATCTCAAGTTGTTTATTCGGATGCCATTTATCTTAATACCTATATTTTGATCCGAAAGTGCTGTGTTTATAATGTCTTCGGAGTATAGATTGAATAAGGTCGGTGAGAGTATACAACCCTGTCTTACGCCTTTCTTGATCTCGATTTCCTCCGTTGTCTCTTGCTCTATTCGGATATTTGCTTTCTGGTTATAGTAAATCTTAGAGATAATTCTAATGTCCCTTTTATCCAATGTTTTTTCTACTAGCAGTTTCATTAAGTGATCGTGACGAACTTTATCAAACGCTTTGTTGTAATCAATAAAGCACATATATATATATATAATATATATATAATATATATATATATATATATATATATATATCTTGGTTTATATCTAGACATCTTTGGCATATGACGTTAAGTGCAAATAGTGCTTCTCTTGTTCCAAGCCCGTTCCGAAATCCGAATTGAGTATTACTAATATCTGCATCTAGTTTTCTGTTAATTCTTGAGTGGATTACTTTGATGAATACTTTTAATGTATGCCCCATTAAGCTTATAGTGCGGTAGTCAGTGCACTGTTTTGCATTTGCCTTTTTTGGTAAGGTTACAAAAGTTGAAAGTAGCCATTCCTTTGGTATTTCTCCTCTTTTGTAGATGCAGTTAAAAAGGTCGAGTAGAATATTCACTGATTCGCCTTCCACAAGCTTAAGAAGTTCTGATGTGAGCCCGTCTGGACCCGGTGATTTACCATTTTTCATTATTTTTATAGCGTATAATAGTTCTTCTTTAGTTATTTCTGGTCCTTCGTCGCCTTGCAAGTTATCTATATTAGGTTCTTGTCTTTCATCGTCGAACAATTCTTCTACATAGTTCTTCCAGGTCCTAAGCTTTTCTTGTAGATCGGCTATTATTTCACCATTTGCGTTGCATAGGAGATTGGGATGATTTCGTTTTTGTGTACCTGTCAGTTCCTTTATCTTTTTATGTAAGTTAAAAGTGTCATGTTTGAGATGTAGTTCTTCGATTTCCTCGCATTTTCTTGTATAAAAATTTTCCTTTGCAGTTCTTATTTCTTTTCTGATTTGTTTGTTTACTTCATTATATTTTTGGCTGCATTTTCCCTTTAACTGTCTTCGCTCTTCCATGAGACCTAAAATTTTTTCTGTTATCCATTCTCGTCCTTTTTTCTGTTTCTCTTTGGTAAGCATTTTCTGGGCAGGTTTTATTATGGCGTCTTTTAAATCTTGCCACTTGTCTTCTACATGCGTGTTCTCTGTTTTTGTAGAAATCATTCGTAAGTTATCATTGATATGTTGTTTATAAATCTTCTTTAATTGTTTTATCTTGTAAGCGGCTGGTATCTATGTGATCTATTTTTGTTTTATTTAAAGGTCTTTTGAGTCTAATGTGTACCCGCGCTGTCAGGGGGTTATGATCTGAAGAAACATCTGCGCCTGGATAAGCCTTAACTGATCTTATACAGTTACTGTATCGCTCATTTATTAAAATAGTGTTAGTAAATATATAAATTATATAGTGTTAGTAAATCATTTTTTTAGATTTTTTTTAATTTTGGTTAATGCTGTTTGCTTATATAAAACGCATTGATGGTAGCTGTGACTATTATCTCCTTACAGGCAGATATAATTGCCCAATGAAATCGCAAAAAGGAAAACGCGGATCGGGAAGGCGAAGCACAAGACGCACAAATCTTTTCAGCAACAGTTTGCAAAATACAGATTGCCATGATGGTCATAAACATTCGAAATAAATAGGCACTATAAGAAGAAGATATAAATTTTTATAATCTGACAGTCATTGCACTCCGTTTAGGATGAACTTTATCAAAACGCCTTTATCTATGAAATAGACGTACAAGTATAGTTGTCTTGGTTAACATCCCATCAGCTCCTTATTAACACATTATTGTAAAGAGGGCGGGCATGTTTTCGACGCTGAAGTACCTGAGAGTCTTAAAAGTACCCTTGTTTTGGACGCTGCCGGAAGGATTATCGCAGGTACCAGATATTAGATATAATTAGGATTTAATGATGGTCATTGAAATTTACTTAGTTACTAGTTATTAGTTTGTCAGAGAATAGTGAAAAGTGAACATGGAAATTTCAACGTTAGTAAGTAATCGTGGTAAAATTTTGCTCAAAGGGAACAGTTTAACTTTTGCTCAAGATAAAGTACTAAAATCGGGAGAAACATATTGGAGGTGCGCAATACGGTCGTGTAAAGCGAAGATATTCACGAAAGGGCCAGAAAAGTTAGTGATCCGAAGTAATCTAGAACATAATCACGAGTGTGATATCAAGACGCTTAATAGACAGATTGTGCGTAGCAGTGAAAAAAAGTGCATCCAAAAGAATAATTTGACCGAAAGGCCGTCCAAAATCATACATAGTGTGTTGAAAGAAAATGTAGATTGCTTGAGCCACATGTCTGTTAAAGACGTTAATTTAATACGAAATCAAATATACAGTGAACGGCGAATGGCTCAACCGAAACTGCCCAAAAGTAAAGAAGAAACTATTGCTGTGGTAAATATTATGAATATCAAACACTTAAAAACGAGAATTTTATATTTGCGGCTGAACTAAGTTCTAACAATATCATCTTCTCGTGTAACACTAACATGCGATTTCTGTGCGGCAGTGAAACGATTTATATGGACGGTACATTTAGTTACTGTGCTCAATATTTCAAACAATTTTTTCCATACATGTATTTATCAATGGACATTATATACCATTGTGTTATTGTTTACTTCCCGATAAATCGGAACAAACCTATATAAAACTATTTAATGTTTTGAAACGAAAATGTGAAGTAATTGGTCTAAAATTCAATCCAAAATCATTTTCTCCGATTTTGAAATTGCTATCCACAATGCTGCGCGTTTTGAATTTCCAAATTTGCACATTAAAGGGTGCCGTTTTCATCTTATGCAAGGTTGGTATCGTAATATCGGTGGTTGTGGCTTAATTTGGGAATATAAATTGGCAGACAGTGAAATATCTAAATGGCTGAAATATATTTTTGGGCTGCCATTTTTACCTCCATCAGAAGTCGAAGAATTTTTCATATATGATTTTATGACTATTCAACCAAAGGATTCAAAAATTGAAAAGTTTTCCGACTACTTATTGGACAACTACATTGGCGACCACGCAACATTTCCGTCGGAGATGTGGGCTGCGATGAGTGAGAGTTTACAATTAACAACTAATGCTTGCGAATCGTTCCACTCGCGTTTTAATGATAATTTTTACCATGCTCATCCAAATATTTTCCATTTTATTGATGTTTTAAAAAATTTTCAAACTGAAACTTACATTAAAATTAATAGTGTCTGTAATAGTGAAAGTAATAGACTTAAAGATCCAAAGAGTAGAAAAAAAATTATGTTCGTTAGAAATAGAATACATGAGTATCAAACTAACTGTATCGATCGATTTCATTTCGTAAAATGTATGTCGTATTTATTTCAAAGTGACAAATAAACCTTATCAAGCTTAATCTCTAGAATTTTATTACCTGACTTTCCATTTACATTTCAATTACACCAGCGTCCAAATCATGTATGCAGAGAACAGGTAATTTATTTTTTAGTGTCGAATTTTAAATTTAGCGTCCAAAATCATGCACGCCGTAAAGAGAGCTTCTCGTGTAACGACCCCTTTACGGAATCCAAACTACCACATGGTTCAAGTGAATTTGAGCGTTCTTTTGGATAACGAGTATAGTGTCATCTACTTAAAGTATTGTTATTGTATTAGTCCGGCATGGTCCGGTGTAAGAATGGTTTCTTGAGGCACCCCTGAATTGGGAGCAAAAGGTGTTGAAAGTATTCTTTTAACTTGACCGTAATGCTTTGTTGGACATGTTTATAGATAAAATAACGGCTTGGCTTGATATTATAACACTTCATCTCTTACCAATTTGAGCGTAATAGAATAAAATTAAGTTGTGATGAGTCTAAAAACTTAGCAGGACAAATACTATTTTCAAAATCGAGGATGTTAACCAATTATTTTGAAGTGCCCTCAGTTACATGAAAAGATAATTGGAAAAAATATATTGAGCATCTTACCAAGAAGTCACTATTTACAATATTCTAACGATTTAATTGAGTTTTATTAAAATCTAGTAAGTCTAATAAACTAGTTATACCAAAAGTATACATTTTGGATATTTAATGACGATATATTACTCGACAATTGCAGTTTTTTTACAGACTATAGAAAAGATAGAAAATCAGGATCTAGGCTATTATTCAGTCATTAATTAGGGGCAATATTTAAAAACTAAGTACACTGTAGTGTTTAATTTTGCAAATGTTTCATTATCGTGAGTGTGGTTATTTTTTCAAGCTTAAGATGTAAAGGTTTCAAATGTGTTTCGGCTTTGTATCTCTCTATATCTAGAGAGATACAAAGCCGATAGATACAAAGCCATATATCTCATTTGAAAATTACGTTATAGATCTTAAAGTCGTATTAAAATGAGCAAGTTCATCAAGCTTTATAATAATGATTTAAAATGCTTATAATACAGTAGTTTCATAAAAATTTTGCCATGTTTAACTATAATTTGTACATTACAGTTAAATTTTTTACCATCTAAAAGAACTTAGTTGTAGCTTCTATATTGATCCAAGTTTAGTTAACGATTTAAATATTTTTAATAAATTTAATGTTAATTATGTGATAATACCATAACTAAAGTCTGGAGTATCGACAGATTGATTTTATGTATTAACTATTATTATAGCTGCTGCAGATCCTCACCTACTGATCAAAATATGTATATTCTTGTCCTATGATTTAAAATTTCTGCTCATTTGAATCAAAAGTTAACTAAACTCATTATTTATAATTTAATTTATTAGTAGTATATGTAATCTCGTGATGTATCCTAGAAATTATAATTCGATGTAGTTGTAAAATATTTAGCAATGCTCAATATGTAGCATTATCAAGACTGCTTATTTTAGGAAATCTTTGTAATACCACATTAGTGTATTAAGGTCAAAATAAGCACTCAATATTATAGGATTTGTAACTGTCAGTAATAAAATACGTATTTATTAAGCTATTGTATTATTTACGTATACCTAATCCCAACATCAGATTTTAATAATAGTAATCAATAATACTTAAAAATATTTAAGTTATTGATAGTGGTGTGTCAAAGGTTGTTATTAGCATAGCGATGCACAATTTGTAGCTTCTCCTATTGAACTATCAACCTCACAGTTTCCAGATGACAGTACCATTTTAAATAAAACGAAGTATTGTGACACAGGAAGTATAGGCAGTATAACCCTATTAATCATATACCCGATTTCATATACGAGTAGAAACCGAAAAGATTATTAGAAATTACTGCTATATTGGAAAAACAACAAGAAACCGTCCCAATTGATCGTCCCTAGCGCGTGGAAGCCATCATCAACTCCTGGCGTTGAACGTTTGACTTCGTTTTATGTCTCTAAATCCATCTAAAAACAATGACTTCCAACCAAACCTAGAAGAAGCTTTTTTTAAAACAATTAACAAGTTTATAAAGCAGCAATTAGACCTGTATTAAGATACATGGCGGAGACAAGACCTGACACATCTAAAACCAGACGACTACTAGAAACAACAGAGATGAAAATACTTCGACGAATATCAGGGAAAAGTCTGTTGGATAAAAAGAAAAGCGAAAACATAAGAAGACATAAATGGATGGGTAACAAAACAAAAACAGGAGTGGAACGAACACATCAGTAAAATAGCAGAGGATGAAATAGTACAACTAGCACGAGATAAGTCACCAAATGGACGAAGAAGTATTGGCAGACCAAGAAAAAGATAGTACGACAATTTAAACAATTTAGAGGCCAATATTGAAGAATAAACAAGCTTTAAAGCCTACATACAAGAAGAAAGAAAAAAAAAGGAGACAAATTCATTCCCTTCCCATTTCTTAAGAAATGAATTCTCAAATTTAAGGTTCACACATATTAAACATGTTTGGGCCATTAACGAACATTTGCCATTTACTGTTGAAAGTGATGCTTCATAATATTCGATTGCTGCTACTTTAAGTCAGAATTCTTGAACTGTTGCATTCTTTTCAATATCGCTTAATTTTAACGAGCTAAACCAATCTGCTCTCGAGTAAGAAGCAAGGAAGTGGTGTCAGATGATCTTTCTTACAGAAAAGCTTTTGACAGCCATCATACAGATCAAAAGTCTGTAACATTTATGTTAACATCAATTTTACCTAATTTTCTAACCTCTTCATACCCAGATATTTTTATTTATACTTCTACACGATATTATGATCAACTGGTATACTTTTCTGTCTTATTTTAAAGCGAGATTCTTTTATTTGACCCAGTTTTAAAAGCAATTTTTCCGATTCTCGCTTTACACCGTGATTAATCAATTTTCTTCTTTATAACATTTCCAGGAGAGTGTTTTTCTTATTATCTCAGACTAATATCCCTTGTTTATTTTGCTCAACTGCATGATGTTGTAATATAACCCAGAATCGTCCAATATTTTCATTCAAGTTTTATTATAATTGTTTAAAGTATAAATATACAAAACCATTCTTATTAAATTTCTGGATTATAAAAATATTTGTTTGATGCTATTTTCTTTTGATATTTTTTCGTTTTTAATTAACATATTATTGAAAATTAACCACACGACAAAATCAATCATAGACTACACAATCATACGACAAAAGACAAATATGATTGTACAAGATGTAAATGTATTGAGAGGAGATACCTGTGAAAGCGATCATCACGTATTAAAAGCTAAGATCACATTTGGAGTAAACCTAAAGAAGAAAAAGAAGGAAATGAAAGGAAGACATTAGTACAGAAGAGGTATAACCTAATCAGCATAGAACAAAAAAGCGTAAGAGAATAATACAAAATAGATTAAATCGAAAGTTGGAAAATAAACAATTTAATAATGAAGAACATTACACTCACATAAAAAGGTGTCTCCAGTAGGCAGCAACAGAAGCCATTGGATACCAAATCCAGAATCAAAGCAAACATCCATATTTTTTTTGACGTAGAAATAGTACAAGAAATAATAATGAAAAGAGACCAATATCAAAAATTCTTAAATGCAAATAATATAACGGATAAAATAATCTACAAGGAGTCTCAAGCTAACGTAAGAAAAATGATATGTCAGAAGAAAAATGAAGCACGGCAACAAAAGTGTAACATGATAAATTCACATCTAGGAGGACAAAGAAGCACAGAAAGTTGGAGAGTCTTAAAATCTGTACGACAAGAAAGAAGAGAGACATAGTATCAACACTAACAATTAATAACTGCGATTTATATTTTGAGAAACTTCTAAGGGAAGATTTAAAGACAGCAACGAAACGCAAAATATAAATATTTTAACTTCGCTCATACGAATAAAAAACGAAAGAAGTGGAAGATGTATGTAGATCTCTAAAAAATAACAAAGCACCAGGTTCAGGTAACATCCCTGCAGAGTTAATTAAACACGGTACAACCAAAACTATATACAAATTAAGCCAAACTATTCCAAAACTGCATTAATGGAATGACAACCCCAGAGAAGTGTGAAGGTATTATTCATATCTACTATGCAAAAAAAGGTAAAAGGGATGAATGTGACAATTACAGAGGCGTTGCTGTGACAAACTCAGTCAGTAGAATATATGAAAAAATAATTAAAAACAATATAGAAAGCGAATATAAGCCTTAGAGTCTAAAGGAACAGGTAGAATATAGGGCAGGCAGATCTACTGTTGACCATATTTTGTTTTGCATTACACAGATTATTGAAAAACAAAATAGCCGTTAATCAATAAGTACATTTATTGTATGTAGACCTACGAAAGGCTTATGATAGCGTACCACATTATAAATTATGTGAAGCGTTAGAGAAATCAAACATCAGCATGAATTTAATAAATGCGGTGAAAGAACTGTACGCTCATATTAACTTAAAGGTAAAGATTGGAAATAATCTGTCAAGTGGATTCCAAATGAATAAAGGTCATAAGCTGGGCTGCTGTCTCTCCCCGACATTATTTAAAATTTATCTAGAACAGGCTCTAAAACTATTAAAGAGCAAAAATGTAGAAATATGGTAATGCCGATTAACAACAATAGCATCTACACTTTGTCATTTGCATATGTTCAACTAGTGATAGCACAAGATTATGAAGATATTAAGTATATGACTCAAAAATTAATCAAGGAGTATAAACAATGGGGACTTGAAATCAATAAAAACCGAGTATATGTGTATCGGCGGGAAACACCAGGACCTCATATTAGAAAATGGAAAAGTTATCAAACATTGCAACACATAAATATTTAAGTATGATAATCACAAAAGAAGGCAACGTAGACGACACAATTGAGGAGAAAAACAACCAAGCAAGCAAAGCAATTTCCCTGCTTAATAGTATCCTTTGAGATCAATCAATCTTCAATAATAACAAGCACAAGATATATTAATACATACTTTAAAGTATAATTACCTACACTAGTGAAGTATGGCAAATATAGGAAAGATACAAAAGAAAACTTGAGGCAATATATGGATTTCTGGAGACGTTCAGCTAAAAAAGCTAGAGTAGAAAGAGTAACAAACAACATAATAAGAGAAATTATGAAAGTAACACGTACAATAGTAGACGATAGACCCAATAACTCAGATGGTACGGTCATGTACAGAGAATGTCTGAAGTACGTCTCCCAAAACAAGTCTTAATGTGGACCTCACAGTAAAAAAAAGAGGAAGACCCCGCCTTAGTTGGAGAGAAGGCATCAATAGAGAAATGAAAGACAGAGATATATAAGAAGACTTATGGATGAATCGAGATGAGTGGCAACTCGGTATCGGAAGACGTAGGTTAGAGAACGTTTTAAACCGATCTTGATACCACACGACACAAGTTTGTTGTATAAATCTTGTTTTTTGTAAGTCGAAACTTCATTGGTAGTGAAAATTTAAATTTTTTGTCTTATCAAGGATTCTTCTTCTTCTTGTTCCATGACAGTTGGAGCATAGAGCTTCAGTGAAAACGCACCATCGGGTTCTATTTTGCGCTAAGGCCTTCATCTCATTGCAACACTGTCCTTGACCTCTTATCTTATCCATGTATCTTCTCCAGGTTTGGTATCTTCTCTAGGATAATCTTTGGAATTCTAAAATTATTTTTTCTGAGTGTGTGACCAATCCAACCCCACTTTCTGAACTTTATTTGATATTCTACCCTTTTTGTTCAGTCAGGTGTAGTACATCTTCGTTTTTAATGATGTTAGGCCAGAAAATACGAACAATTCGTCGTAGACATTTATTAATGGGCAACCTGTGATAAAAACATATTCCTTATTCAACGCATTTGCTCTACTTATTCTACTCTGCATTTCAGAAAAATTAAAATAACGAAGTATGATGTTAAATCACTGTTTTACTACAATTTTTAATTAAACTGTTTTAGTAAACGAATATAAGTTATTATTATCAGAAATTTTAAACCAACTACATTAAAATGCCACATTAAGAGTTAATATTACCAATATTTTATATGTAAAGATATATATGCAACTGTTTTGATTGCAATAAAAAATTATGAAAGAAAAACAGTAGCTTTCCCCTTTTCTATTTATTTATTAATTGTATTTATGGTTTAGACTTGTTTTAAAACTCACTGTTGGATTATCAAACTTTGTAAAAATTTAATGTTAGTATAATATGAGCCGTTTTAATTCAAGAACTTTAGCATCAGTAAGCGTTTATGAAACGGGTCAAAGTTGTATTAATCCTGGAGGTTGGTTATATATACATGATAATTAAGAATTTATGCCTGGTGCCCGAGGGTAGCCTAGTTTTTTAGGTGTATAAATTACTTTACAAAAATATAGCTTTATTTGAGTTGGCGATTTTGTCAAACGATATATTCCACATAAAATAAACTTTCAGTTGTATACGAATATAAATTCTATATTTATATACAGGCGTTTTAGAACGAAGAATTGATTAACACGAAAATTTTGGACTCAATTTTTGATATATTATTATTTTTAAATATATTAACCCTCTACTGCTTGAATTATGTTTTAGATAGAAAAAAAATGTCTGGCACAATCTGTATCGCGGAGCATCACAGATGTTCCTTGATTCATATAAAGGTTCTTTATGATTTTAAGGTCATTCTCATCTATCGAACGTTCCTGGAGCAATCTAACTAATTCTGAATGATTAACACAATCGAACGTTTCTAGTACTCTATAAAACATAGGAAGACATATTTTTGCTGATGTCTGCATTTCTGAAGTAGGACAGAAAACTACAAGGTTTTTTTATGACCTGTCACTTCTTTAACGAGTTTAGGTGTGGTAAAGTGGTCATGTTTTTCTTCCAACTTCTCCATTTCTACACACCTGTCTAGCAACCACTTTTCTTTATCTATTAATCTGACGTTTATAGCAACCTGTCTAGCAACCACTTTTCTTTATCTTTATCTGATGTTTTACACACTAAAAATGTTTTAAAGATCATCTATAAACGCATTTACCAAATATTTGATGTAGATATTGAACAAACCCAATTTGGATTCCATACAGGCGTAGGTACCCCGTATAAACCAAGATATGTCTGTTTTTGTCATCTGTTTCATTGATTATAAGGCTTCCGATAAAGTTCGCCACAAAGAGCTAATGGACGTCCTCAAGATAAAGCAATTACAATACAATGATATTCAAATTATAACAAATTTATATTATAAACAGCAGGCCCACATACTCACAGTGGTATGTATTGTCACCATTACTATTCAATACATACTTTGAAGAAATTATATGAAAAGAGCTCTTAAGACAGAGAGAGCAGAAATAAAGGTCAATGGAACACCAATTAACAACATTAGATATGCGAACGATACTATCATAATAGCAGACAACATTCAAGACCTCCAAAGCTATTGAACAAGATAGTTGAGTATGGAAAAAAATAGGATTATCAACAAACATCAAGAAAATTAATTTATGTAGGATATCGAAAACTCGAAATAATGATAAAAGCCTGGAGCAATTAACGATAAAACTTTAGAACAAGTTTAATACTACAATTATCATGGCACAATAATTAATCACACAAACGATTACTCAAAAAACATCAAAGTTTGGATAGAGAAAGCACCAACAAACTTCAAGAAAATGAGAAAGGTACTTTGTGCAAGAGAACTAAAATTAGACTTGAAAGTTAGTCGGCAAGTAGTTTTAACTCTATTTTAAGCCAACGTTAAATTTTTGTTTCAAAACTGTTCCAAGGTTATGGTCAATTATAAATTTCCTTCTAATCGAATTGTTAATACTGATGAAACTGTATTTCTAAGGTCATGTAAGAACTAAGAATTATATCAGAAACCGGAAAGAAGCAAGTAGGTCAATGGGTTTCATCAGAAAGAGGAACTCTCGTCACTTTCTGTGGAATTATAGCCGCCACCAGTATAATTATTCCATCATTATTTGTATATTCGCGAGTAAGAATGAAAGATCATTTATGTGGAAGTGTTCCTAGTGCAGTTGGGTATACAACAAAATCAGGCTGGATGTCAATAGCCGTATTTATTAAATTATTGGACCATATTCACAATGCATAGTACTCATGAAAATCATTGTTCTATTACTTGATAACCACGAGACTCATATTTCACTTGATGCAGTTAATTATTGCAAAAAGCATAAAATAATTATGCTTTTTTCACACCTCACTGCACACACAGGATGCAGCCACTGGATATTTGAGTTCACGGCCCGTTCAAAAGCTAGGTGCAAGTCATCCTTCAATGACTTCATTATGTCAAACCCTGGCAAAGCAATAACGATCTGCGACATTGCAAATTTGACAACCCAGTCATTTTGCTATCATTTACTCCTATTAATAAACAAAGCTTTCGAAAAATGCTAGAATCTGGCCAGTAACAGTCTTAATTTTGACGATTTTATATATATAGCATATATATATATATATATATATATATATATATATTATATATATGATTTATATATATATATATATATATTATAATATATATATATATAAAATAAATATATATTAAATATATATTATATTTATATTATTCTCTGGTTAAGTGTTCTTGTAGGCGATTTCGTTTTGGTAAAAGTTGCAACAAAGGAAACGTTTGTTCACTTTGTGGGCCGTGTAGAAGAACTAGAGGATGAGGAACTAACAAAGAAATTTTTACGATACAAACTGAACAGTGGCTTTTATTATCTTATTGAAAATTATATTAGCACTACATCCAGAGCCGATAATTTGTGGCAAAACTTCCTATACCTTTAGAAATCAAGGGAATATCTCACAAGCGTCTTACATAAAGTTTAATAACTCATTTTTCCGTTAAAACATTACAAAACTTCTTTGTCAAATATTTTCATGTTATAACCTATAAATATCATTCGTAAGTACTTTGTGTATTATATTATTTTTTGTTTATAAGGCTGAGACAAATGTTTAACTAATGGTCCAAATGTGCCCCACAGCTGTACAAATTTGTCCCATGGTGGGGTATAATTGGACAAATACACTGTTGACCGAAAATTTGTATTTGTTCTAACGTTTGACTGGTTTATTCAAAGACAACAGATACAACTATTGACGTGTACATTATCTGTCATAAATTATTAAAATATCTTGAAAATATTCCCTATTGAAAAATAATGTCCAAATCTAACCCATCCTCCCCTATTTATTATTGAGTTATATATATATGAGTGAATACAGTTTATCCAGTTGTAACTTATTTCAGTGAATTTTTTTAAATACCCAAATCTTTTTTTTTGTTTTTCCAAAAAGAAGTCTGTGGAACTCCACATCACGCTTAATGTAACTCAAATTGCACCTCACTGGTTAAAATACAAGATTTTGTATTGCTTACTTTAGTATTTCACACAGGTGTAAATTTTGCATTATTTACAGATCTAAAAACGAAACAAACCGCTTTTTACTTAGTTTTCGTCTGTGTAGCGTTTCTGGTATTTTTACTGTAAAGTTTCGTACTTTGCACTTTCAGACAGTAACTAATTAAAAATTCAAGTTCATGAAACTCACTTCAAGGAACAGAAGGAACTTTTATTTTAATAAGTCTCCAAGAAAATAAAGAGCCATTTATTAATTTAAAGAATAATATTTGCGTTCAAATAGTATTCTTTATAATGATATCAGTATAATAATGGTAATAAACACTGTATTGTTTTAGATTACATCGTCAGTTGGTAGGGCAAAGTATGACTGTGAGATAAGGACAATAGATTTTAGTTTTAAAGCCAAATTTTTTTCTCATATTGAATAGGATAAGTAAGTTGGGGTCGTAAGGATAAACATATAATAATAATATTAAACGATACATATCTTACGAAAGATGGATAAATATCAACTCGGTACATCCCGCTGGATAAATTACAAGTCTGTAGTGATGAAGTCTGGACGGAGTATCACCCATATGGTACACAAATCATGATATAGTCTTTTAATGACTAATTTTTTTACAACAATAATCTTCAATACTAACAAGAGTATTTCATACATAGTAATGTTCATCAAGAATTAATAAAACTTTTAAGTTATTAAGTATCTCTAGGGTAAAACGCCCAAACGTTGGCACTCAACCATCGATTGACATACTCTTTTAAACTATATTTAATAAAGACAATAAGTCAATTATCTGAAAAAATTATACATGGCAACATTTCCCTTGGTAGTAAACGGACTGCTCGAGTGCTTGTTAAAATCAGTATGGCTTGTGTTTTATATGAAATGTTATGGTGACTGTACCAAACAAGGTAAGATTTTAAGTTTTCGTAAGGATAGTGCAATGTGTAAACTGCTTTGTAAATGAGGTTAATTTTTGTAATATACAACACAAATTTTTACACACTTATACGGACCTTATTGGTTTGATTTTAGCATAATTTTATCTTAATAAAAATGTCGATTCGCGCCAATTTAGAGGATGCCAACATTTAGAAAGCAAAATTTAACATAATCTAATTATTGGCATAGGTGCCGATATATAGAATTGGAGTTATTTTTGTTATTCCTAATATTGGCACTCCAACAGTAAACGTTAATTTACCGCCTCTTTTGAATTCAGAATTGATAATAATATGTCGTGAAAAAAATAATAAATCATTGACTAGTCAAAAAATATTTTTTTATCTTTTACTATTCTATATGCCAAAAGTAAAGAAACATGCAAAATATACAAAATCATACACCGAGGAATTGCATCAGAAAGCATTAACTGATGTGAGGAATGGTGAACAGAAGACCGTCGCTATGAAGTATGGCATCTCAAGGCAAACACTTCAATATCGTTAGGGTCCTAAATTTTCATAACCAGAACTTGAAAAAAATACGTATCTAACAAGAGATGAAGAAAACAAACTGGTCGAATGGATTTTAGATAGCCATAAAAAGGCTTCCCACGAAGAAAGGTTGATATTCAGGCCTCTGTAAAAAGCTTTTTGGATGTAGATAATAGAACCACTCCATTTAAAAACAACATTCCAGGTGAATACCGGTATTTTTAAAAGGCATCCAATACTCACGGAACGGACACCTGAAGGAGTAACTGCGGCTTCAGCAAATGTGTCTTAAAGAAGAAAACCTCTTTTCTGTTTTGAATGTCCCAAGCAGAATATACAACAACGATGAAACGTGTTTCCAGTTTTGTCCCAAAATGGGTAAAGTTATTGTACCAAAAGGTTCCCGCAATGTATACGAGGTTGACCAAGGAGAATCTGACAGTAATTTTACGTTTGTCAGAAGGCGATACACCACCTTTAATAATTTACCCAAACAAGCATCTGTCAAAAGCAGTTGTTAATAGTGTTCCAGACACATGGGAATTGGATTAATCGATAACGACTGGATGAAAACAGAATTTTTATAGATTATATACAAAATGTATTTCATCCATATTTAAAAAAGAAAAATGTTGAATTTCCTGTCATTCTCTTTGTGGACGGCTATGCAACTCATCTTAGCTATCAACTTAGTACTCTTTGTACAAACTTTAGACCACTTAAGGCAATGGGG
The DNA here is from genome assembly GCA_918026665.1 of Diabrotica balteata. Taxonomy (NCBI): domain Eukaryota; kingdom Metazoa; phylum Arthropoda; class Insecta; order Coleoptera; family Chrysomelidae; genus Diabrotica; species Diabrotica balteata. The sequence goes on from OU898283.1 coordinate 130,796,627, forward strand.
AAAAATCTTTGTTAGATTGACGTCGTAAAAATCCATTTTATAATTTTTCCAAACAACATTTTGCACAAATCCTTAAAGAAGCTTTATATTCTTTAAAACCTGAATTTGCCTGTAGCGGATTTAAAGCTTGTGGAGTATATCCGTTAAATCCAAATTCAATCGACTATGACAAATGTTTAGGCAAAAACTACCCAAAAATAACCGGTTCCAATGTTGCAAACATTGAGAAGACTGATAATAATAGGGTTTTAACTTATCAAAAGTTTATTGAAATAGTTAGAATAAATAAGCCATTAGAACTTGATGATTTTGGCGCTTTATTTAGTGGATGTGCTGTAAAAATTTTCTATTATTACAAAAATTTAAAACCTATTTTAAATCTGAAACGGAATCTGACACAGATAACCACACAATAGAGATACAAATAGAAGATCTAAATGATAGCGTAGTACATTACAACGATGAAATATTTTTAAACGAAGATAATATAGAAGATACACCTATTGTTTTTTGCGATAAACAACCCACTGATGAGAGCAGTATTAGTACAAAAAAAAATTGTCGTACTGCAAAATACAATTCTGACAGAGGCTTCGTCAGGTATATGCAAGTCTAAATTAACCAATTACCTGATATATCGCTAAATATTCAGCAAAAATTGGAATTTCAAGACGAAGGAATCTATAGACGTTGGAAAGTCTTATTGGAAAAAGTGTCAACAGTATATAAAACAAAAACAATTCGATGAGGACACAAGAAGAAGGGACCGATAAAGAGAATAATAAAAACGAAAACAACAATCAAATCCTCATTAACTAATAAATTTTGATCTATCCGAAAAACCCAGAAAGAAGGGTAAATGACAAACTAAGAAAAATTCACTCGTGTTACGTCAATTGTTTATAAAACGGCAATTGGAACAAAGAGCAAGAATTAAAGAGAAGAAAAATGCAGAGGAATAAAACAAAGGGACGATTAGAGAAGGCACAGATAAAATAAGATAAAAAAATTTTAAAAAAATTGAAAATTCCTTTCTGTCACACCTCATAAAACGGTCGGTCTCAATGCAAATCTGGTGTGCAGTCTTCAGTTTCAGTTCAAGCTGTGGTACTAGCAACAATAACCATGACACAAAATTCTACAGACCTACATTTTCACAGATCGCAAGTATCGGCAGATCGGCCGTCACTACAATCTTTACCAGAAAACAATACGATTGTTTCGCGAGGACTAGTTTTATTTGTACGCTCAATATTTACAGGACAAACATAGGAATAAAATGTTATAACTGCACTAGGACATATCATGTTAGTGCTTAGCAAAATACAAATTAATATGAAGAAAAATTTATTTGTTAGTACTTGGTTGCTAAGAAAAATCCTAAAATACTGAATGTAAAACAACATATAGTTTTCTTTTACTTAGTTGTTTATTAAAATGATTTTTTAGTTGGTTTTTACCAGAATTCTGGTCAAGTTTGATAATTTAAATTTTTTTTATATTTTGTAACTAACTGAATTAAATATGTTTTTTTAATTTTGATGTTTTGTTTTAATTGTGTAGATGATCGTTTAAAATTACCAAGGTAGGTACCTAGATATCTAGGTATCTTCCAAAAAATAATTGGTGCCAATAATTGGAAAATATATGGTGCCAACAAATAGCATACTAAAATTAAATAAAATTTAACTATAGCAATCAAAATATGATTACAAAATATTCAATTAAGTAGCCAAAAGTGGCCAATAAATATTCATAAAAAAATACTATCGATTAATATGGAAAGCATTTAGTTTACCCTATATATAGAAACAAACTTTATATCCTACGTAGCATAAACAAGATTTCACGAAAGAATGAAAGACATTACAACATTAGAAAGTTGAGAAATAAAGATGAAATATAAAATTAAATGTTTTCTTTATTTCAATGTGAATATAAAATTGACCAAAATCGACTATAAACACATAATGAATTAGTTATAAATAAAAAAAGAAATGTGTAGGACACTCTAGAAAAAAATAGAGTGAATTTTGAATTCCAAACATACAACAATAACTAATTCCATAATGAATGCAGAAAACTCTACACACATGGTAATTTTGTGTTGCCTATATTCAGTACATGTAAATTATTGTCTATATTTTAATATTGTAGCTGTATAATAACTAATGATAATCCTATTTCATCCTTCGATTTTTCACATAAAATTTGTAAATTTGGAAAAATGTAAAGAATACATATTCATTTTTATTTTCATAAAAAACCGATTATCACCTCAACTGCGAAGTTATTGGGGTACTAATTTTTTCAATTAACAGTTCTTTTATTTTAAGCTTTATTTAAAACCACTTTATGATTATTTAAATATTACTTTCTTAGCTTATTGTGTATCTTTTAGTGATTTCTGATACCCATTACAGCATTATAGAACCAAGAGTACCAGCCTCTACAGATCAATAAGATGATTAGGGGACACGGGGTTGTTGCCGCAGGGCCGCAGTAGCTTTTTCTTCTACGGTGACATGGTGATATTTTTCTTTCACTGTCTCTATGTACAAAGGCATCCGTTGTCCTCCTTCATGGCATAAACCTCCTCAAAATTTTTATTGTGTGCAACATTAAGTTTATATTATACGATTTGTATTTTGAGAACGATTTCCGAAGTGGAAATTGAAACGTCAATAACGTTTTTTAAACCTTTAATTGTGACTTATTCCAGTTAAATAGTAATTAATGTTAATGAAAAGCATTCGAGTAAGGATAAAGTAGAGAATTAAGATATCCAAATCATACTTAAGCTAATAAGAAACATTTTTTGAATCATATTATCATACAATTATAAAAGAAATACTCCAATGAGTTTTTGTCTTTATTGAAAACGGATTTTTGCCTTATTTTATTTGTCAAAATAATTCCGGCCTTAAACAATTTTCTTTTCCGTTTCTCCCGTTTTCTTATTGCAGTGTAACTTATAATAAATGCCAATTTCAGAAGGGTCAAAACGTCGAGTAGAGCCCAAAAGACAGGAAATGTAACACAGTTTGGGAACAAACCTTTTGGAAAAATACCCCAAGTGTGAGAAAAGCGATAAGATTTTCAGCTATTTATAACATTAACACTCTTTTTGAACTCAAATAGTCGACCTTAGAATAGGGCGTTGGCCGACTATTTAGATCTTATCTTTATAACAGAATGTCAATTTAAATATCGTATATCTGTAAGTCTTATAAGAAGTTTGGCCAAAACAAATACATTTAAATCATGAATGTGTTGCTTGTGTGAGTCCATTTCAAATAAAAAAAAATAATAAATAAGACTTACAATCAATTTAATTTAACTATCCAGACGTTAATTTTAAGTATTTTTAAGTGTTTTCTGTGTTTTAAAATTGTCCTTTAATTGTTTGAACTTTAATAATTTTATCTACATGACTTTGCAATCATTTGCCATATATGTCAATAGAACTTTATTAAAGAAATTTGATAATTACAAGTTGAAAGAATTGCACACCCACACAATTTGTATATCTAATCTCACAATGTCATACCACTGTCACCTTTATAAAATAAAATTCAATAAATAACACACATTTCATAAATATATCTCTTGAATAAATATAAATAACTTTTAAATAATTCAACGGTATAGAACATCACTTTCATCTAAGAAACAATACATTACACCTATCTCTACTTCATTGGTAAAATCTATCTCCTCAAGAACTTCCGTTTATTGTCAAACAATTACAGTAGCAGACTTAAGTTCTCCATTCAACAATACAAGATAGTTTGAACCATGTTCTTCCAACCATCAATTAATAGGGTACCCGGCATCATTATTTAACTTTGTATTGAGACCTGAAGATGCTTTGCATATTGTAGAAAGCGAAACCGGTCGTCTAGGGATAGTTAATTAAATTGATTGTGAGTAAATCTTATTTATTATTTCTTTTACATATTTCAAATAGGTACATTTATTTTAAGCCTTTTACTTCGAACATGACTTCTTAATATGTATAAACAATCAACGGATGAATAAAAATAAATTACAACAAAATAAAATTAAATAATGAAATACATATGTTAAGAGGTATAGATACATGAAAAATGTGTTAAATATAACATACCTATTTCACCTTGTTTATCGATTTCAAACAAGCATGGAGTATGAGTTTGATGGAGTAGATCGACAAAATATGTTAAAGAACTATCTATGTTAGGGATACCCTATAAGTTGGTTAAACTTATACGAATGACTCATTGAACAAGATAAACATTGCAATAGTCCCGAATAGTCCTTCATAAGAAAAAAGACATGCTGTATTTCTTAAAATGCGTTCCCCCTGTGAATCACCCTTTTTTTAGAAACATGAGGAGTAATCAGAATGAAGAAGGTAGGTCCATTCGTGATATGCGATCTCTGAGGAGAACGAAGAAGAAATTTAAACCTTAGTTATAATATATTAGTAATAACATTTTTATGTATGTATTATTAAATATAAATAATATTTTCAAAATAATATTTTTACATAATATCCAAAACTCGTTATGGTGTAAGTCACTTTTTGGTATGCATTGTGGTGTAAGTCTGTACTGTCATAATCAAATACATAAAAAAATACAAACAAATGGTTTACTGATTTTTCTATAGTGTCATAGGCAAAACCTTCGTAATTGAAAAAGTAGTTAATTTGACTTGCAGCACTATGTTTCTCAGCCTTCATATAGCATAATTCAATGTAAAATGCAATCGTAAATGTTAAGGTTTTCTCTCCATTGTGCGATTATAATTTTAAGGTTTCAAAATTACTAAAACTATAATTAATCCCTATCACGTTGTTTACATAAACTTCAGATAATTACACTCGGGCGATAAAACGATATATACCAATTTAGCAAATTATTCCCACCAATTTTTTTTTTAGGCAAATTTTTCATTTTCAAGGTAATTTAAATACAGAGCGTAGTAATCGTACTGTAAAACAACAATAATATAAACAACATTTGTAATGAATCATTGTACCAGTTGAAGTGCTAATTTGTGATTATATCAACTCATTTTGCAGGAAGCAATTTTAACAAGGTAAATACGATTATACACTCATCTACTCTTTGTTATAAAGTTATTATGAATCTATAAAGATATAAACAAAATTGTGCAGTCCAAATAAACATTTTGGATTTATTATCTCCGTATTTAATATACCAAACTCTTGGTTCAGAAAAAGGCAAAAGCCTTTTTAGAAGTAGGAGTGTTATTTAACACCTTGGCTGCCACAATGATATGTAAAAAAATTATCCCTCTGGTCATTACGTTTTTTTGTGCACAATTCGATATAAATTATAAATACTTTTAAGTTTTGGTCATACTATTCAGTAAACCGTACGTTTTTTTTTTGCATATTTTGAAGAGAAGCCGCATGTGCTACTCGCAGCCATAAAACAAAGATGTAGTTCTAATGGCCGCGTGAAGCCAATGCGGCTGCTTATTGTTTTAACGGTACAAGGCCGAAATCATTAGACATGTAAACGAAATGGGAGGTGTTGGAGAACTATAATCTCCAACCAAATACTTCTATTTCAAAACAAATAAAAATATTTTACATAAAAATAAAAAAAATACTGTCTGCATTGACTTATTTCTTAGAATGTTAATCTCCGCCCATTTGACCTCAGACTCGCCGATTTTCAAAATGCAAAGATTGGTAATTTCAGAAGGGCTAGAGGCAGTGAACAAGTGACAGTCGTAGGGCATAGACCTATCAATTTTTAGAGAGTTATTCTTCACGCTCGCAAGTTACGCAATATAAACCGGGAACCCGTAATGTGAAGAGTTTTATGGTGTTTTGGGAAAGTTCGTAAACTGTAATTTTCTAATTAGATTCCTTACGATTAGTTATTCACTCTAAAAATTTTAAGTTTCTATTTCTTGTCCTTTTTCAATTACAGTTCTAGCTAAAAAAGCAATTGTTTTATTTCACTCTATCAATCTAATCAACAGGCCAGATTAAAGCACCTTTAAGAGTCCATTTAAGTTTCTTTACTGAGCAGTCGAAGGCTAGCGGAACAATTGGACTTAGAGCAAGTGCAAACCTATAAACAATTAATTAAACCAAAGCAAAGTTTTAATAAGTTGCTAATTGTTGTTAGTTTAATTGAATGTTTATACAATATTACCGTATAATGTCCATTTACTTGAGCTTTATCACATTTTTAATATCGTTGACTACTACATATCTTTTTAAGGTAACACTTATAACATCTTTTCCATGCTTGTGTGGTTTTCATATTGTACTTTCTACATGAACTGATGATGACCTGAACCTAGGTCTTGAACCTATTCAAGACTCTCCCTGAAGAGATGTTGAAAACCGGCACCCCTTCAGGAGGGATAACTGTATACTTCGATAGTTGCAACGAATTTGTCAGCAGTAAATAAATGCATATCAGTGCAATTTTAGTTTACTGTATCGGGTGAATGTAAGCTACGAGAAGGAGCTAAACCGATTAGAAGCTTTATGGTAGGTAATAAATTCACAATATTGTATAAGTGGGAAAAGTATTCTAATATTGTTGTATTATAGGAGGTCCTCTCTGATGAAGATGAGCAGGAAGATAATTGTTCTTCTGATGAATATATTCCCGATAGCAGTGGTGAATTCTAATTCGCCGATTCTGTAGTATACAAAACGACGATGCATGAGAATAACGAATAAATATCGAAAAGAGACGAGAGAAAAAGATAAAAAAAGGGGATAGGGTTGTAAAAACGGTGGAGTAACAGAAAATCGGCCTGTTAACTTTCGAAAAATTAACAACTTAGAAATATCCATTACAAGCTTGGACGTCGCGGGAAAAACTTACAGATGCCTATTGTTTTCAACTTTCCAAAACCTTTATAGAAAAGATCTATGTTTGTATACATAGAAGTAACGAAATATGTGAAATAAAATATGAAATGAGTTGTAGAGACTCGCCCTTATAGAACATAATTGAAAATGGTTTCTAAGACCACAAGGTAATTTGGTTCGCCAAGAATTTGCCAGAATTTAAAAAACGAAGAACCAATACAACACCTATGAATATGTCTATAGAATCTGATTACTAAAATGGTGGTCTGGGAGATCCCTGAAATAAAATTGGATGTGGAGGCTCTATTTAGCAGGATACGAATTCTAAGAAAGATGCGAAAACATATTTGATATGTATCAACTATGTAGAAAGAATATATGCGGACATTAAATGTGGTTGTGTAGCAAAATTCGAAATGGTGGTATTTGAAGAAGTGGTTGTCTAAAGGAACAAGATAAATTTGACGGTTACGAAGAAAAACGCGAGGCCGTAATTCGCAAACCGTATATTCGTGGATCCGAATGAGGTGAAATCAGGCCGCGTATACAAGAATTATGTGGATCAATCAACAACAAAAGTTCTTGCAGCCGTTTAGTCACAAAAAATACGAACATTTATATGAATAGTGAGAATCAGAACACAAGACACATTTAACACCTTGATTAGTTAGCTTAGGGTGCTTTGTGGCACTGACGAAACCACAGGTAATGGAGATTATATCGAAAATATGAAAAAAATTAAAACATGATAATAAATTAATTACTATTTAACTGGGAATAAGCAACAATTAAAGATAAAAATAAATAAAAATTTACTGTTTGTATTTTGAGAACGATTTCCGAAGTGGAAATTGAAACGCCAATGAACGTATTTTTATCTTTAATTGTGGCTTATTCCCAGTTAAATAGTAATTAACTTAAAATGCCACAAGAAAATAGCTTTAGAACAATATGATAATAAATGCTACTTTACTTCGTTAGATAGATAATCTCCTGACAGATCGACAATACAAAGTTAGAGTTGGCGAATCTTTCTCACGGGACAGGTTAGTGGAAAGTGGAGTGCCTCAGGGTTCTGTCCTTGGACCTCTCCTTTTTAGGATTTACGCCAGCGATGTTCTTTATTATGTTTCAAGTAAAATATCGTTCTACGCTGATGACACAAAAATATGTGCCAAACCAATCACAAACCAGCGAACCCTTCAAATGGACTTGGACTCTATTTTTACTTGGTATTCCCAGTGGTTACTAACCTTAAATGCGGAACAATGGGCAGTGCTTCGAGTTGGTAAAAATAACCCACTTGTGCAGTACTTTGTTAATGGGCAGCTATTAGAATCTGTGTCTTCGTATAACGATCTTGGTGTTATCGTGAACAGCAGCCTAACTTGGTCCGACCATATTACCTCTATTTGTAAACGTGCAAACTCCAGACTGTATCTTATTCGGAGGTGTTTTTCGAGAGTTTCAATGCAATCATTCTGTAAACTTTACACTCTGTACGTAACACCCATACTTGAATACGCTGGACCAACGTGGTATCCTGATTTGGTTCGAGACAAGACTTTGTTGGAAAATATTTAAACAAAAGCCATTTAAATTCCTTTGGGACCGAGAAGACTTTCTTATGCAGAAAGACTTAGTATGGTGTAAGTAATTTCTTTTGAACTTCGTCGACAACGTGGAGACTTACTTACAACATTTAAAATTATAAAATTTAATTTTTGTAATCTCGATGAAATGTTTACTATAAATCAAGATGAACACCTCAGAGGCCATCAGTTTAAACTAAAGAAAGAAAACTTTTCTACAAGATCAAGACAGAAATTTCTACTAAATAGAGTTCTCTGCTCCCTCTACTAACTGGTTCAAGAACAGACTTGACGTTTTATATTATAGTTAAAATATTGTTTTCTTTTAAACCAAAAATTGTAATTTTGTTATTTTTTTTTGTAATTTTGTTATTTACTGGTAGGTTATTAATGACATTTCATTGTTTTTGGGCATAATAGGAACTTGTTTCGCTGCCCTCGCTTTTGTATAATAATACATAATAAGAATAATAAACTTTTCCAAACAAAAACGGAAAAGCCTTTTTAGAAGTAGGAGTATTAAACTTTTTGCATTTTTTTTATTTCCAAAATTGACATTCTCGGCAAAATTCAGCAAATTTGTATAATTTTTAGAGGTAAAATATCTGCCTGGACTATATTCATAGTAAGATAGGAAATTGAAACTAGGTCAATTAGTTTTAACTTGAGTTAGATTTGTGGAATGCTTAATTAAACAATTTTACTTATGATTTAATTGACTTACTGTAGTTTCATCTGATGTCAGTAACTGATTAACGTGAAATAAATAATATATTATGCACTCGATAGACTCAAACTAGCCTTGTATTATTTGCCAACAAATTATTGAACCAATGGAAGTACACACTGCGGAAATTAATGAGTGTTTGGTTTTAACCAATTAACATCTTTAAGTACGTTGCCAAAATAACTATCTACTTATTCGGTATCGTTTAAAGGCTTAATTGATGGTAATAATATTAATGAAAAATATGTCACATCTAAAACGGCAACAAAATATCTTTCGTGTTGCGCAACTTGACCACGACGCAGCAATATTCACTTATCTATATAAACAATACAACGTTTGATTACTTAAAGATACACAGTAAAAACACTATTGAACTATTGAACAATCGGCAGTTAAGTGAATTGTGGTAATCACGTAAACGCTATTAGCTATCAACTAACCTTTGGGGTGAGCATATTATAAGTTTAATTATTATTTATTAATTATAAATAATTACACTTAGTGTTTAGAAAGATTTGTAAATATTTAATTAAATTTACAAATTTGTCAGCAGCTTTTACTCAGTCTTACTACAGTACTATGGCAATTAATGTTTTTTTAACTGTTTTTTTTAAATATTAGGTTAAATCTCGCCTCTAAACTTTTTTCCTGAGGAATATCCAAACGCTTACTATATAACGATTTAAATTCAAACTCTTTCGGTATACCACGTTTGTTTCTTATACGGATTTTTCCCAGCTACCTCTATAAGTCTCTTACTTAAACAACCCAGGAAATGTTAAATATCATAGACTGATTAACATCAGTTACGGTAAACGGTGATGGATCTCTTAGTATTCTTGATTACCTTTTCCCATTATTTAGGCATTTCAACGATTTTAGATTTTTTATGCTTTTCAACCAATGAAAAATCTTGGTCGCATCTTAAAAATGAATGGTCTCAAATAGAAAATACATGTGTGATAGTTTCAAACATGTGTAAACCATGGACAAGCAACTACAAAAATTTCATAAAAGCATGGTTTTTATTTTGTCCGGCACATCCGTCGCTTATTAGGATAAGATTCTTTGTCGTCACCTCATTAGATTGTAAATATTGGAACAATAATGAAGCTACTACATTTTGTCCTTTTCTTCAAATGGTTTCATCGTAAGAGAACATAGTTGCAGTACTACTTCCATCATTGTGCACACCAAATACGTATAACCATAGCTGTCCAGCATAGAATACTGCATTAGTACGTATATGTGGCATTGGAAGGTTTTGCATATAGTCAAAAGACAAGCAACTGTAGTTCGCTGAATCATCACGTGCTTTTAATTTTTATTTTCTTTTTATATTATAAAACTTCTCAGTTTTCCGTAAGTGGAGTTCTTTCTCAATATTTAATTTCCGCACGTCTTCTGGATTGTCACAACTAGATCATAGTTAACTTCGATACCAATCGCAAGTACCACATCTATCACTTCTCGGTAAGCCAAATTTAAGGTTAAATTCGGTATGGAATATTTTCCAATATATTTTATAAGAAAACTTTACACCGGGATGTTCTGCTATGAATATTTTATACATATTTTTCACAGATAGAGTCTCAGGAAGGTAGTAGGTATTCGGATTTTTCCTTCTTGAATAATGAGACTGTCGGTTTTTAAAAGATTTGATATGGCTCTTATTTTATTTGGTCGGTTTGAATGCTTGCCTCGTCTATCCCTTGGTGCTGATCCACCATTACAGACATGTTTTTGTAGCATTCAAACCTTTCAAATGCTATTCCATGAAAAGGACAAAAAGCCTTTACACATACTGGTTCTTCTCTTTTTTCCAACCTTATTTTTTTATTATAGGCAGCAGAATATTGGTTTTTGAGCGTTTGCGGAACATTACGTTGGTTTAGCGCATCATTTTCTACTTCTGTTAGTAAAACATTCCTGATTTCAGCGTTTATTCGGCTTCTTCTTTGCTTTGGAATGTGATTAGATATTAGCCTTACAATGAATATACTTGTTAATATTTTAATTGTTTAAATAAAGCGAATAATTTTACCTGCTAAATACCTATCTTGCTCGTTTTTAGTGTCCAAAGCATAAAAGTAATCGAAAACTCGAGATTTCTCTTAATCAATAATTTTAGAATAACATTGAAACCGTGAACACCTAAAAGGAATATAAATGTTTCACTCATCATTTTACAATTAATATGTGTAAGATACCTGCAAGTGGGACCCATTTGTACTTGTGCTTTTTCTATGCACTTATAATTAACATGTTTTTGTCCCTTCACTCTTGCCTGTTTTATCTCTGTACGTCTCAGCACCTTCCTTTTCTTTTTTAATGGCACATTTTCACTTGAACCTTGTCATTCGAGTTCATTGTTACTTGCATTTATTATAAAACTCATTTTACTAAATTGGTTTATGGTGTTTACTTATAAGATCACACAACACAAATGTATAAAAATAGATTTTGGAGCTTTTGTGGATTTGATTTTAGTGGAAAATGTATAGCTTTTGATTTTGTGGTGGAAAACTGGAGCCCAATATTGTTAGACCACAATTCTATCGACTTAATAGCTGCAGCAGTACGATTATGAGTAGATAATATGTTTTTATTTCTTGCTACAACTACCAGATCAAGTGTACAAAAAATTTTAATTGTGCCATTGCAATACGACACAACATTGTTAATAGCAATTAAAAATAGGGCTACGCTTATAGCTCCTATACACATCGGCAGACGCATCTGCGGACGACATCTACGTATGCATCTGGAGATGCATGGAGATGTGTACGGGTACACCTATTTTATTCTATTTTTCAATAAGTTAGATTCGGACAAATGATTATTGATTTGAACTTGGGAATATCGTTGCTGTAGAAAGTTTGAAATAAAAGCAAATAATATGTAGCCGTGAATCTTCTAATTGTGGAGTTTAGATAAAATATCATAGCGCCATACTGTATCAAAAGCCTTTTTTACATCATAGAACAGGGCTAAGCATTTTTGATGATTGCATATAAATGTTTCGTGAATTTCTGATTATACAATTATATTAAGTTATCTAATGTTGATATTCCATTTTCTTAAATCGATGGATACGCTTTTCGCCTCTTTACAGATACGTTTAATACTTTATAAAAATATGCACTTTGACTTATACCTTCTTTAGACTAACGACACACAATCAATGTAGATGTAAGCTATTTGGTTTCCGTATGTCGCAATGATGTCCATATGTCTATCTAAAAAAGCTGAAGAACTACCACACATCACTTATTATATTTAGCTGCTCATTTTTTCATACAATCTATTAATATACGGAGCATATAATATAAAAAATGACGTCAACAATGATATTTTTAACTAGAATAACCTCAACCTATGTTAACACATTGAAAGTAAATTGAAAACATTAAGCTCGACAATAAATACAACTGTTTGATTGCTTTTTTCAATCCAACTATGTAAGTAGAGCCTTGCGAAGATTTGAATCATTCCTTACGGTTGTATCACGACATAGTTGTATTTTTTAGTTTTCTAATTCATTCATATACGAGAGAATAGTGAAAATGATTATATAAATATAAATAAATAAGTCTTTTATATAAACAAAACATTTAAAATTGCAAAAACAATCAGTTGTTGTTAAAGTGAATTGTGGTGACTATTTAATCAACGATAACTGTTTGTTCTTCAGACCACAATCCAATTTTCAGGGTAAGTAATGTTATGAATTTTTTGTTGGTTTCACCTTTTAGTTACTTAGCCAGTCAATTACGGTATAGACTGGACATCTGGATTTGTTGTACAATCCCAACTCTGTGTTGTGATATGTGTGTTCCAATGAAACAGTGGGACCCACATGTTCGAAGGTTAAATCGGTCACACTCCGTAATGGAGTTGTACCTAACTAACCTCCAAGCTATAATCAATAACCTTTTCCTCTAGCAGGATATAAAAAATAGAGAGATTTTGTACTGAAAGTTACTTTGGATAATCTGGATAATGGGACATTTTCTGTTTTGCTGGATTTTATAGTCAAAAATGACTGAATTTATTTGATACATGACCTAGGACTTGCGTCCATAAATGTGTGTTCCGGACAGCGAGTCACCGACTTAAGTAATTGACACTCCGCCCGGATTGTGTGTGCTCGGTTACTCAGCTACCGAATTGGAAAAATAAATTTTGTTCTCCTCGTCAGCTGAGCGCCTGAAAGAGGAATTTACAGATCAGCAATTCTTCGTACTAGGTGATAAACGTCTCCACGTGGAACATGTGAAAACTATCTTAACCCTAAGCTCCTTATGACACCATTGGCTCCTTCTTAGACTTCCTCTAATATACTTATTGTTCATTTCTTAATTTTATCTTTTTTTATCACTATATATAATATGTATATGCGAACTAGATTAAGTTTAAGTTGGTACATGTGAACCCAAATATACATAAAAATAATTTAATTGCTTGTACCTAAACGAATTATAATTTCTCAGTTATTCGTTAAGAAACTCTTCCCTGAATAATATGGTCTTTCAGATAGATAGGTTTTTGTCAATTTACGGAACGTATAGAAAGAATTTGTAGATTTAATTTGCAATGACAGATGGTTGTATAATTTTTTTGCCGAATATAATATAGATTTGTTTACTAACTCAGTGGACGGGATCGGTAAATACACATCAAAGCTTGAATTTCTGATGGAGTAGTCATGATTAGGTCTTGCTGGGAAAAGATGTAGGTGTGTACAAATTAAGCAAAGAATTAAAATTCTGTGATTTTTGAGAAGCAGCTTCCGCAATGTGTTATTCTACTAAATCTAAATATACCGTATTGTCCTTTTTTGTAATTTAAAAATAAGATTAGATTGGGCAGCTGTACTAGAACCCCAAAAAGGAAAAGTCTTTCAATAATTTAACTGTCTTCAGGCACTCGAAAGAGGTCGAAATAGACAGCAAGGACACATAAAAGACAAAAAAGGAGTACTACTAGTAGATTTACCAGAGAAGTTAAGGCGATGGGAGGAGTACGTTAGAGAAATTTTCCAAGATGAAAGAGGTGAAATGCAGAAAATTACAAGAAATTAAATCCTTTAGAGATACAGAAGATCACGATAGATGAAATCAAATTTGCTATCAAAAACTCTAAAGACAATAAGGCAGCTGGATTAGATGAAATACCAGTAGAACTGTTAAAAACTAGTGGAAGAGGGACAACTGGAAAGTATTGGCAGATTTATTCAACACGGTGTACGATACGGGGATAATACCACAGGAGTGGCTAAAGTCAGCATTTATAACCATCCTAAAAACAAGCAGCAAAAGAGTGCTCTGATTATCGAACACTGAGCCTCATGAGTCATACTTTAAAAGTTCTGCTAAAAATAATACATAAGAGAATATACGAAAGGCTAGAGGAGGATATTAGCGAGACGCAGTTCGGGTTCCGAAATGGAATGGGTACTCGAGAAGGACTATTTGCCATCAACATATTAATTCAGCGATGTCGGGATGTAAATGTTGATCTACACTTGTGCTTCGTTGACTACGAAAAAGCTTTCGATAAAGTAAGACATGAAAAACTAATATCAATACTTATGAACAAGCGCATTGACAGTAAAATCATAAATATAGTGCAAACATTATATTGGAACCAAAGTGCCATAGTTCAAATTGATGGGCAACACTCAGAAGAAATGAGGATCTGTAGAGGAGTTAGACAGGGATGTGTGTTATCACCACTTTTGTTTAACTTATATTCTGAAGAAATTTTCCAAAACACGCTCAATAATATCGAAGCGGGAGTCACCGTTAACGGAAAATTAATTAATAGTTTAAGATATGCAGACGACACTGTGATCATAGCAACGAGTATAGAGGATCTACAACATCTTATCGAAAGCTTGAGTATAAATAGTGCTGAGATGGGAATTACTATAAACGCTAAAAAAAACGAAGTACATGCTGATTACAAAAAGGCACAAAATATACATCACCTATTGACAATAAATGGTAACGTGATAGAACAAGTAGAAAAATATCAGTATTTGGGAACTTTGATCAATGAAACCAATGATCATACTGTAGAAATAAACAGACGAATAGAGATTGTCAGATCAGCATTTATACGAATGAAGCCACTCCTAACGTGCAAAAATCTAAACTTGGAGATCAGACTACGTACCATTCGCTGTTATATATTTTCAATATTATTATATGGAGCTGAGACTTGGACATTACAAAAATGTAATTTAAAAAGAATCGAGGCCTTCGAACTCTGGTTATACCGCAGATTATTGAAAATATTATGGACTGATAGAATTACAAATAAAGAAGTACTGGAGAGGGTTGGTAAAGAAACAGAACTAATCACCACTATACAAACCAGAAAACTGGAATACCTAGGCCACGTGATGAGGGGACCAAAATATGAAATTTTGAGACTGATAATACAGGGAAAGATTCAAGGAAGAAGATCTGTTGGCCGAAGGCAGAACTCATGGTTAAAGAATCTACGTGATTGGTACCAATGCAGATCGATTGATTTGTTTAAAGCAGCAAGTTCTAAAATAAAAATAGCCATTATGATTGCCAACCTCCGTAGGGAGACAGCACTCTAAGAAGAAGAAGGCACTCTGGAAATATACCTTTTTTAAAGGAATCGTTAATTAGTAAGACTAGGACTTTTTGGGAGATTTAAGAAAATGTTCGTGGATAGTTCCTACAGGAAGATTTGCTTTTGATACTAGTGATTGTTTGGATCAGTCCAGATTTATCAACTGGTCTTATAAAGATTAAATTCAAGACCTTTTTTAAATTAGGGAGATAGAAAATAGGATCTTGTTATGGCAAAATTGTTGATGTTATATTTTTACTAACCTTAATGAAGTATTCATTTAGATTTTCAGGGTTTGTAAGAGAAAATGTGTGAACTCTGTTGGTGTTATTTCGAAATTGTTTCGAACAGACCAAGTTTCTCTTGTAACATTTTAGAGCTTCCCAGACGATTCTGATTTAGCACATGTACATTTTTTTAGCTGTTTAATAAGTTTTAAATAGGTTCCTCTTAGAACTTGAAGATATATTCAGAGACAAAGACGTTGGTAGTAAATTTCTTGATGAACGTTTAGAATTTTTTTATAAATTGTTATATAAACAATAATATACCTAACTTTTTTATAAAAGGAATCTAATTAAGCCAAGTTTACATAACTTGAAATACAAAAAAATCTGCAATGATAACCATACGATATCTTTTTATGCAATCATATTTCATTCTTATCAACTGGTACATAATTATTTTAACGGTTATGCTTGTCTTAATTACGTGGAACATATCAGTTACATCCTACAACTTCCTAAATGCAACAAGTTCACTTTTTCTTTAAAAATCAGTTTATCGCAGTATTTTTAAAGGTAAGTTCATTCTTTTCATTTCGTCAAGGAAATATTTTATTTGACTTTTTTATTTCGATGGTAGTTTTTTTTTAAACACAATCATCATTATCATCACCCAGCCCTTTGCATTTACTGCTAGACATAGGCCTCCGTCATTTTCCATTGTGCTCTATCTTGAGCATTTTTATCCAATTTCTTGACATTTTCTTGAGATATTATTGTACATATCTCCTTGAGGTATTCCAAAAGCGAAACGACGTCGTCTGCGAATTTCAAATTTATTATTTTCTACCATCAATGTTGAGACCTTTCTCTTCTAATTTAAGTTTTTTACAAGCATATTCTAGTACTGTGGTAAACAGTTTAGACGATAAGGTATCACCCTGTCGGACTTCTCTGCCGATTGGGATATGATCCGTGTTTTTATGTTAGTTGCATTCTTGTATGTAGAAGACATAGTTTCGTTCTTGTATGTATTGTACATTAGTCTTGTATATCGGTAGTCAATGCGGCATGCTTTTAGTGCTTCCAGGATTTTGTCAAATTCCACCGTGTCAAAGGCTTTATAGGAAATCTACAAAATCCAGAATGAGTGGTCGATTATATTCGATAGCCTTTTCTATTACCGTTTTGAATCTCTGTTAGGTGATCATTTGTTCCAAATCCGGTGCGAAATCCCGCTTGCTCTATTGACTGGTAGGAATCAAGTTTTTCTCAAAAAGATTCGTTACTATTCTTGTAAGGAATTTGTCGGGTATATTACTGCCCAAAAGGCACATTTTGAAAAGGTTTTTTTATTTTTTTATTAGTAGGAAAGTGCCTCCGATTTTGATTACATCAATAACTACAAAATCTTTGCCTGGAGATTTGTAATTCTTAGCTTTTCTTGCGGCTAGTTTTTTAGCTGCTAATTCTTGGTTGACAATACCCTTTTTTCTGGTTATTATTTCTGGTACTTGATCTTTTTTCATTTTGATAAGACTCAGTGGTTACATTTGCTGATTTTCCCCAAGATAAGTTAAGAAGTGTACCAAATTGCACCTGGTAATCTTCCTTGGGGATTATTGGTCATATAGTTGGAGCAAGCAGATTAGTAGTTCATTTTGAAAGACTTAAAGAAAGTACTATCTAATGGTTGAAGCCAATGACTGGTGTGGGGGAGAAATACTCATCAAAATTATATTTTTTTTTCTAGTTTATTTTACTTCAGTATATTCTTTTAATCAAAGACTTATCTGTAAATATAATCTTTTTGAGGTGTTATAAATACTAAAACTTTTTTATCATCTAGTGTGTATATCCTTAACGGTTTTATTGTGAAACATAATCATTTTCCAATGATCAAATCGCGTCGGTCATTAATAAATTTATTGATAATTAAATTTTAATATTGCTTATTGATAGAACATTCAAGACCACCTACTAATTCAGTTTTATAATTTTAATGACTTAATGAATCAAACAATGTAACTCGTTCACGGCTAGAATTTTTTTGGTCTTCTGTTTGGATGATGTTGTTTTGGATCACCTATGTGTTAATTTATCTCAACTTTTTTCTACATTTGAAATTATCTTCTCTTTTGTATAACTTTAAATGCATTACTGTTAAATTAACACGGTCATAAGCGCCTTTAAGGTCTAGAAAAATTTAGTTGGATATCTGTTGTTAAGTGACTTATTGGATCTAGTGTACCAAGAATCAGATTGAAATCCATATTGAGTGCTTGGTAAAAGATCATAGTATTTGACTGTCCAGTTCAGACGATTTTTGACAATTCTTTCGAAAGTTTTTGTTATACAAGACAATAGAGAAATAGGTCGATAAGACGATGAGCGAGTGTTGCCTTTGTTGAGTTTGATAAAATACATATATTTGTTTCTTTCATTTTGTCAGTGTAATTTCCTTTCAGAACACAATCATTAAATAATTTTAATAAACGATGTTTAGCCTTATGCAGGGAGGTGGTTAATTATCGAATAAGTGATATAATCTTTCCCGGGCATCATATGTTTTTTGACTTTATTTTATGGAATGGAACTTGGACCTTGAATGCGACATCAATGAAAAAACTGGAGTCATTCAAGTGTGGGTGTATAGAAGAATTCTGAAAATATCGTGGACAGATCACGTCACAAACAAAGAGGTTCTGAGAAGGAAGATTCTACAAAGAAGTAGAAATTTTAATTACAATTAAAACAAGAAAATTGGAATATCTCGGACATATTACACGTGGAGAGAAATACACCTTGATCTAACTGATTATGCAGGGAAAGATCCAAGGAAAGAGAAGCATAGGGAGGCGTAGAATGTCATGGCTGCGCAACCTGAGAGAGTGATACGGATGTACATCAAATGAACTTTTCAGAGTAGCGGTCTTAAAAGTCCGAATAGCTATGATGATTGCCGACCTCCGCCGCGGAGATGGCACTTGAAGAAGAAGAAGATCCATGTCTCGGATGTTTATCGGATTTTCTAGTAATTTAAATTTACTAAGATTGCATTCGATTGTTACGTATTTTAATTGGTCGTGAATATATGGTGAAGCGAACTTGTCAAGTAATTTTTCTATTAGCTCTGTTGAAAATGGTTGTGTCTTTGAATGATAATTTTTGTTAGCCATTTTATTAACAGATTTCCATATTTTTATTAATAGTATTTACAAAGTTGATCCAAGATGGTTTTTGTTTTTTTTCGTGAGAAAATTAAGCAAATTAGTCTTTTGTTTTATAATAGATTGACAATTTCACTGAAGAATATTAAGTGTTCTATGATTCCCCATCACTATCGTTGTCTGATAAACAAGAAAGTATGTTTTTGATTTCATTTTGAGTGACTTTTTGCAATTCAACCGAGCTAGTTTGGGACAATTTGTTGAATTATTCTTTCTAAAGCAAATGGAATTTCTTGTAGAATTTGTAATTGTATTTTTTCTTTATATGATATATTTCCTTCTTTCTTTTTATCTTTTCTTCCACTTCTTTATCCCACCAATATGGTTTATCTACTCTCCGTACCTGTGACCCTAAGGCTTCTAGCGCTGCGTCTTTCATGCAGTTTTTTATATTGTCCGTATTCATCCGTCGTTGATCTGTGTGATTCCTGTAGTTTTTGTGTTAGTCTCCAAGAGTAAAGTAATTGTGTGCTCTCGTATCTAGATTGTCTAAGGTGTACGTCGTTCTTTCTATTTTTTCTCTGTGTTCTTTGTTGATGTCTGTGTGATTCCTGTCTACGAATGGTGTATATATTTTTCTATTATCAGGCAGTGGTCCGAACCGCACTCTGCTCCTCTATTCACCTTTACGTCCTGTACTCTTAGCTTAGTTTGTTGTCTTGTTATGAAATAATCTATTACCGATTTTAGACCACTTGTGTGCTGATACCAGGTGTATTTATGTAGTTCTTGTGGGCAAAAAAATCCATTCAAAATCTTTAACTTATATTGTTGGCATATATTTATGAGTCTTTCTCCGTTATTGTTAAGAGTTTCTTCTCCATGCATGCCTACCACTTTACTTTGTATTTGTTTTCCTACTCTGGCATTAAGGTCTCCTCCACATATAATCTCATGGCTGTTAGGAATTTCGTTCAAGATTTTTCTAAAGTCTTCTTCAAAAGCTTCCTTTTCTTGTACTGAGTAGTCCTCATTTACGGCATATACCCCCGTATATGCCGTATATACAAACGAAACAACAATATAAAAACTTGAATAAAGAAGTCAAACGAGAAGTCGTTAAAAAAGAAAAATAGTGCATGGGAACAAAAATGCCAATACCTAGACAACCATATAGGAGGGACAAAGAGCTCTGAAACTGGAGAACTATAAAAACGATGAGAACAACGACAAAAAACCAAGTCATAATAAATAGAATACCAGAGAACACATGGATAGAGCATTTTGAGAACTTATTAACAGAGAAAAGAGAAAGGTTTTAAACAGACAAATGAACAAGTGCAAGTAGAAGGAAGAATAGAACTATCAATAGAACAAGTGAAAGAAGCAGTTAAGGGAATGAAATTAAGAAAATCTCCAGGCCCAGGCGGAATACATCCAGAGTTGATTAGATATGGATCATCAAAACTGCTTGAAATGATCCGAAAATTATTCGAAAGATGCTTAAACGGAGAAGAAGTTCCAGAAGAATGGAGACAATCGTATATCTCTCCAATACACAAAAAAGGCACAAAAACGGATTCTAAAAACTATAGAGGGATCGCAGTGATTGCTACTATAGGCCGATTATATTCAAAAGTACTGAGAAACCTGATAGAAAATGATATTAAAGATAAACAACCCGAAGAACAAGCGGGATTTAGGGCCGGACGCTCCACTATGGATAATATTTTCACATTAAAAATTGGAATGAAAAAACGAGTGCACAGAAATAGAGAAACCCATATAGCTTTAATAGACCTGAAAAAAGCATATGATAGTGTACCGATCTCCCAACTATGGATAGAAATGGATAACTTGAAAATAAACCCAATTCTTATTAACGCCACTCAAAACATACTACGAACAAAACTTTGCAAGAATTAAAATGGGACAAGAAATCACCTCTCCATTTCAAACAACAAAGGGACTAAGACAAGGCTGCTGTCTGTCACCCACCTTATTTAAAATCTATTTGGACAGATCCTTAGTGAAATGGGTAAAAAAATGTAGAAACATGGGACTAACGGTGGAAGAAAACACGCTATATACACTTTTCTTTGCGGATGACCAGGTAGTAATTGCCGAAGATAGCTACGATCTTAGCTATATGGTAAGAAAACTGCAAGAAGAATATGAGGTGGCAGGTCTAAACATGAATATGACAAAATGTGAATATCTATCAGTGGGAACAGATGAAATATGTGACCTAGTCTTGGAAGACGACAAAATCAAAGGCGTACAATCCTGCAAATATTTGGGGGTCATTTTCAATAAGAAGGGAAATAGCGCAGATGAAATCAGGGAAAGAATAAACAAGGGTAGAGCAGCGACCCGTGCCTTAAAC
Source organism: Diabrotica balteata (assembly GCA_918026665.1). Lineage (NCBI taxonomy): Eukaryota > Metazoa > Arthropoda > Insecta > Coleoptera > Chrysomelidae > Diabrotica > Diabrotica balteata. Next base: position 130,818,194 of record OU898283.1, read on the forward strand.
TTTCTTCTCTGGCAAAAAACAATTCGACGAGAAACCAAAAAAACACATTTACGGTAGTATAGTCCAAAGTATTACACTTTACGGTTCGGAAGTATGGGACGTCACCAAAGCTAATAAAAACAAACTTATGACGACAGAAATGGATTATCTGAGACGAAGCTGCGGTAGATCGAAACTAGAAAGAGTTAGGAACGAACAAATAAGAAACGAAATGAAAATGGAGCGAAATATCAATGATGACATAGAAAGAAAACAATTAATCTGGTTCGGACATGTTAAAAGAATGCCAGAGTACAGATGGCCTAAAAGAGTACTGGAATGGATCCCTCCTGAAAGAAGAAAGAGAGGACGACCACGGAGAAGTTGGCGCAACGATATTGATGAAGCAATGGCGGCAAGAGACTTAGAAGAGGCAACTGCGTATGACAGAAAAAGATGGGGCGACAGCCGTAATCAATCCGTTATTATATATATATATATATAATATATATATATATATATATATATATATATATATATATATATATATATATTATATATATATATATATATATATATATATAACACTGTTTTTGATGGGTTGGAGTCAATAAAAGGGGCTATTTGTTGACTATTTTTTACTCGAGCTTTTCAATTGTGATTACAATTTTTATCAAGAGCTTCTAAAAAATACAAAATGTCTTACAAAGTTGAACTAGAAATAAAAAATGCTGTATACTACATTTGTTTGATAGAATTTGTCTATAGGATATTTAGTTTTGGAATATAAAGATGAAATAGTTTTGATGTTCTTTGTTGCTATTTTTATATTGTCAATAACCTTTATTGTTTGTATTAATTTAGGAGTTAATGATGGTATAAAAGGTAGTGAATGATAATATATGTTTTGATTGTTGGATACAGTGTTTTGAGATTTAGCAAAAAATGGTGTTATTTATATTTATATTAGAAATATTAGAAAATATGATATGCTACATAGGATGCTTTTTTATCACAGAATCACAAGAGTGATTGTAGAATTAAGAAACCATCTTGTGCTTTGGCAGAGCATGTAATAGACAAAGACCATATTATGGATTTTGATAATATTAAAATTTTATGTAATGAAAGTAATAAATTTAAAAGAACTTTTTTGGAAATGGTTTGTATTAGCAAAAGTGATAATAATTTAAACAAAAGGTCAGAAATTCAAAATTTAAGCAAAATTTATAATTATATAATTTCTATTTAATTTATGCAGTCAGTAAAATATCATATTTTGAATTTTCCATGCATTTGTTACATTTTTTTCGGGCATCTATCAATGGTGAATAAATCTTCTTCTTTTTTGTTACTAAACAAAGAAGAATGTTTTAAACAAAATTTTATTTTTGACAATATGTCAAAAATAAAAATTTTTAAGTTAGTATTTATGACATTTAGGCTGGTTTGTAGCTATTCTATTTTTGTTTATAAATTCAATTTTTTTCTTAAGAAACTTCATCTAAATTTTTTAGAGAAACATTTATTAGAATAAGACATTTTTTTATTAATATTTTTTGTATTTATTATGTAAGCAGTAGTTTTATATAAAAAACTAATTTTATTTGGTGAGTTAACAAAAAATTTTTTATTTCTAGTTCAACCTTGTAAGACATTTTGTATTTTTTAGAAGCTCTTGATAAAATTGTAATCACAATTGAAAGCTCGAGTAAAAAATAGTCAACAAATAGCCCCTTTTATTGACTCCAACCCATCAAAAACAGTGTTATATTTTTTCCAAATGAGTCACAAGTACTTCTTTTTAACTCATTCCGATATATGTTAGGAATTATAGGATGTGACCACTGATTTTCTTTTAAAAGATGAAGGAAATTGTAAGGCACTTTTTTGTTTATCATCCGATTTTAATTTAGCATATTTCACTTTGTGTACATATCTTTTTTTTTTTTTCTGAAAAAGTTGTTTGCTGTGGTAAAATCTCTAAATAGACAAATTTTTGAGTAAAACATATTTCGAGTAAAAAAATTGTTGAATGCCTATATGAATATTTTTTTAATATTGTTCTGAAGCTATTTTCTTGTGGCATTGTAAATTAATTACTATTAAACTGGGAATAAGCCACAATTAAAGATAAAAATACGTTTATTGACGTTTCAATTTCCACTTCGGAAAATCGTTCTCAAAATACAAACTTGCTTATGTTTTGTTCAATTTTAGTAGATTTTTCCAATTCAAGTTTACATAACACTCTGTATTCTTCCTTTTCGTGGGTTGGTAAGCATTGAGATATTTTCTCCACTGAGCTTATTATGTCTAATTTTGGAACGGATGGCTGAGTAATAGCAAAGTTTAGACCTTTGACAGTATTAAATTATCCGTTGCATTTAAATGTCTATTTGATAGATTGACAACTGTCGCTAATATGTCATCATTTCTATTGAGGTTATCTAAAGTATGTATACTGTTTTATTCTAAAAGAATATTAAATTTATTTTAAATGTATATTTCTTTGTTTTCTATATGAATTTTCATATACTATATGTAAACTAAAAATAATTTGATCAAAATCAGAATTTGATATCACATTGAAAAGCAAATCTTCAATACTTACAATATCTTGTTCAACAAAAAATAAATTCGATCTATGATATTGTAATATTTCTCGGATCATGGACAAACTGGCTCTATGTAAAATATTTTCCAACCTTCTGCTTGAATATGCTTTTTTTTATGAACGATTTCCGAAGTGGAAATTGAAACGTCAATAAACGTATTTTTATCTTTAATTGTGGCTTATTCCCAGTTTAATAGTAATTAATTTTTTTAATATCTCATAATACACATTTCAACTGTCAAACTCGTCTGTATAGTAAAAACCTAAATTAATTGGCCTATAAAGGAAATACTATGAATGTATTTGATCACGTTAAAAAGCTAACATATTTAAAATTTGAACAGTTATATAAATGTGAGCTCTATACGAATTTAATTACCAAAATTCATAGTCCAAAAACGTTGTACGTACTAATCGATATTAATAACATACTCTCTATGTCAAGGAAAACAATGCTCTCCAAAATCGCACAGTCCCATTGCTAATTCGCATGATGACCCAATTCAAGGGCGAACAGTTATTTCTAATTCGGTTCACGACAGTGCATGACAATTTTATTAAAAAAAAAACATGAACGGATCAAGATATGGAGATAAAGTACTTCCTGCCTTGGAAAAAGCAATTAAAGAACTAGAGATAAAAGAGGATATTTGCGACAATATTCTCACTTATCGAGTAGATATACATTGGGTATAAAATAGTTTTACTTATATTATGTAAAAAGATGTTGAAAGCTGCAATCAGAGGCAAGTAAACATACATTCTTGAACTTTAAATTTATTTATTTATTATCTTAACTGCAGAGATTATTGTCACTTAAATAATTTCATTATAATAAATAATAATTAGCCCGTGATGTATGTATGTACAGTGTTATCATGCCTTTTAGGCCCATTGCTGGATGGATAATTTCCATCGTTTTCTGGTCTTAGCTACCAGCTTCGAATCTCTGATTCCCATCTCTCTGACATCTTCCATTACTACATCTCTTTATTTCTTTCTTGGTCTTCCTCTCTTTTTCTTGCCCTCAGGTACTCTCTAAGCAATATTCTTGACTAGTTTATTACCTTGCATTCTTTCTAGATGACCGAGCCATTCTAGTCTACGTTTTTTCACCACTTTTGTTATTGTAAGGTTAGCATACAAATGGTACACTTCTACATTAGTTCGTCTTCTCCATTCTCCCTCTACTACTTTTTCACCAAATATTCTGCGAAGTATCTTTTTTTCCTATGCTTCCAATGTGTTCTGTATGGTTTGGTTCATAGTCCATGTCTCGGCAGCGTATAGCATTGTGGGTCTAATTATAGTTTTGTATACTCTTATTTTTGTATTACGAGATATATCTTTGGCCTGAATTATTTTGCTCATGGCTCCAGCACACCTGTTGCTCTTGGTCTCAGTTTTCGTTCTTCCTTACATGTCTGATCATTAAGAGTACCTAAGTGCAAATAGTCATCCACCTTCTTGAATTCTACAACTGATCTATCCTCCACCTCCCATTTAAAAGATACCCTGGCGTTTATTCTTTTTTTGCTTAAGATCTCCATGTACTTCGATTTATTAATATTAACTTTCAGTACTATTTTAGAGCTTTCCCAAATCAGACTTTTTGCTATATTTGATAGTTCTTTTCCATTTCTTGCGATGAGAACCACATCATCAGCGTATGCTTAACATTGGTGCTCCTTGTATAAAATAGTTCCGAACCTATTTATCCCACTAACCCTTACAATTTTTTCTAGAACTATATTGAATAGCAATGCAGACAACGATTCTCCTTGGCGAATACCTTTTTTCACTTTAAATTCTTCTGAGACTCTACCGTTGCATCTCACAGCCCAAATGGTTTGTCTAATTGTCATTTTTACCAATCTTATTATTTTTTCTGGCACTTGGAATTCTTTTAGTGTTTCTATTAACTTGTTTCTGTCTATTGTATCGTAGGCAGCTTGTAATCAAGGAAAAGTACTTGTGCTGAAATGTTGTATTCATAGCAATTGATCAGGATTTGTTTTAGCATAAAAATTTGATCGGTTGTTATCTTCCTTTCGCAATCCTCCTGGATTCTCCTAGATTTCTCTATATATATTTCTAATCGTTTTTTAATTAGTATGGCGAGTACTTTATATTTTACCTCTAATAGAATATTCCTCTATAGTTTGCGCATTCAGTTCTATCTCCTTTTTGTGTATAGGAATTATAATCGACTTATTCCATTCTTGAGGCATTTCTTAGACATCCCATACTTCTAGTATTAGCTCACCAAGTTTGTTTATTAAGGCCTCTCCTCCTTTTTTTATGTTCTCTGTCACAATGCCGCTCTCCTTGGGCTTTTTTGATTTTTCATATCTTTATTATTTCTTCAATTTCTTCTCTTGTAGGCTTTGGTATTTCTTCTATTATTATTTGAGGTTTAGGAACATAACAATTTTCTTCAGTAGTCACTCCGTCATTTAGCATCTCTTCGAAATATTCTTTCCACCTTTCACATACTTGGTCTTCGTCCACATCAGGTTTCTTTGCTTATCTTTTACATTTATCGTTCTTCCCTGGTACCCAGTTTTAATGTATTTTGCCTCTTGGTAAAAATTTTTTATTTCATTTTTCTTGTAATTTTCTTTAATGCGCTTAATTTTATCATCCATATACTTTCGTTTCCGCTCCCTTGGGATCCTCTTTACTTTTTTTCGTTGTTCGGCATACCTTTCTTTCTAGGTCGTCTTGTATTTGCGATCGTAAACTTTTTAATCTCAAATCTGATCTTTTTCTTAACTCTGTTTTATAATCTTCATCAAACCAGTGGTTTTTTCTAAATCTTTTTGTTCTTGGTATGTTCTTCGACATAGCTTCCTTTTTAGTGTTTGTCATTTTCAAGAACTTTTGTTGTCTGTTGTACTCACAGTAGTATTATCTTGTTTGGTATCGTAGGTTTCTTAATTAACCCGGGATAGGTCCCGTTAAATTACGTTACGCCATAGGTTCCGTGTAGAGATTTTTTCTCACTTTGTTAAAAAGATTACAGTTAGCATAAAAATGCTATTTTCAAGTCTAATAAATATACTCTGTTTTTTTATATTACAAATTGTCTGATAACCAAACGTACACCATACAGCTAATTCGAACCACGTTTGGCACAGTGGCGGCTCGTGGCTTGAGAGACAAGGTCGATAAGATTTTTTGTTTTTTTTTTGTTGTTTTTCCTATAAATTTAGAACCCAAACATGTTCTTAAGTTAATTCTAGTCTACGTTATCTTGAAGTAGCTAAATGAGTTATAACGTCATCGTAAAATTTATTAGACTTTTGGAGAGATTTTAAAAGTTTTTTTTTTCTATTGACATTTGAGACAAGCTTTAAAGACAAGTGTTTCGACAATTTTCCGAGTCCGATTTGTCTCCCTTTTTGAAAAGAGATATTAGGATGCTTGATCTCAATTTTTGAGGAATTCTGTTTTGTTCTATTAATTTTTGGATTATTTTTAATAGTTGTTTGGTTAGATCTGATCCTCCGTACTTTGGGGGTTCATTCGGTGTTCTGTGCTCTCCTGTTTTTTAATTTTCTTAATGCTTTCTTTACTTCTTCCTCCTCAATATTTATTTTTTTGTTTGTCGTCACCTCTGATGTTGGTGTTTCATTATCGTCACCTTTAGCAAATAGGTATCGAAAGAAGTCTACTAATATTTCCTTCTGAATGCATTTCGTTTTTATGAGTCCGTTCATCTCGGTATTTTATAGGTTATATTATTATTAAGATGGGTATTTGAGGTGGTTTTTGGTACTTACGTCAGGTTTTCTAGGTTTAAAAGGAGGTTGCACTATAACTTTTGTTGGTTGACTTGTTGCTTTAGTTGCACAGATAATCAGTAAACTCTTTTTTACTGTCTAAATTCACAAAGTACTTAGTTTTAAACTAGATTAACTTAAATAAACTGTTAAAAATACTTTATTATTATTTAATATTGAGTGTTTTTATGGCAAAGTTCTAAATATATGTATGCTGACTTTGTTTATCTACTTTATTTGTGATTTATTGCTAACAATTCCATAATTACTAAACAAATATTGATTTCGATGCACAAAGGCTATAGAAATCGGGGGTAATATTTTCAAATGCGTTGGTGTTAGAGTAATTACCGCATATAACCATATTTGGCAAAATATATTGCTGAAAAATGTCATTAAGTTATTTATGACATATGATATATTATTTTTCACCGATATCCCAGAACAGATTATAATGGAGTATAATGGGCAATATGTAGTAATAGAAAAAGTAATAAAAGTTCATGATGATAACGGATGGGAATCTATCTAAAATAATTTTTTAGAATACTTTTAAACCTTTTTAAAGTAGAAAGTCTACTTTAGATGTTATACAGCCGCATTTGAAAACAAATTTTGAAAATACGGCCATCATTTTTGGAAACATTGGTTGGTTGACTATTTAAATAACTTATCGCAAGTCAAAATGGCTCCTTCTTGCCACAGATATAAAAGTAAATAATCTGGTTCTAATCACAAGTGAAAATACACCTCTGCTACGGTGGTCCTAGCAAACGTACAAGAACCAATTAGCAGGGTCAGTTCTAAGTGTGGTGAGTCACTCTTTCATTGTCTTCGTCAAGCGTTGGTGAAGTTGAAATGTTTCTGATATAGTAAGGAGTTGTCTCTTAGCAATGGAGGATATCTGGAGCGCAGTCTGTTTATTTCTATATCAAGCTTATCATGGTGGATGGGCAGTTGATGGTTAGCCTCGATTTTTCTATATTCTCTGATGAGGGAATGACTCAGAATGCGAAGTGGTCCCAGGCAGGTTCGCGATGTATAAATTAAACAGTAAGGGTGCTAAAACAGATCCCTGTGTAATTCCATTGCTGAGCTTCATTTAGACACTTTTTTAAATTTCCTATTGCGACTTAAAAAGGGTCTTTCGGTGATCATGCTATCAATGAGTTTATTTACCTTTTGACACGTGATGGCACGGATTAGTTTCTAGATTAGTCCTTGTCTCTAGACAGTATCGTATGCAGCTGATAGGTGAATAAAAGTAACGGATGATTTTTGCTTTCTCTGAAAACCTGTTTTAATATGTGTTGTTGTGGATAGAATCAGATCAGCTGCGGTTAGGCCTGAACTTGATTAATAGGTATCAATTCAAATATGTTTCGTCTAATTCTGTTGTAGATTAATCTTCCAACAGTTTGTAGATACAGCTTAGCAGTGCAATCGGTCTGTAGTTTTTGGAGCTGGTCATTTGCCTTTTCTGTTTTTAATATGGCTATAATGGAGGCCTTTGACGGTCAACGACACATTAACCAATCCTCTGTAGAAAGAGTCCAGAGAGAGAAGCACTTTAACTACCTCGGAACCATAATAAAAAGAGAAAAGAGCAACAACCAGGAGGTTAGAGCACGCATCGGAAAAGCTAGATCCACCTTCAATCCGATACGGGCCTTCTTTAAAAGAATGCTGCGATGCTACGTCTTCTCTCTTCTTTTTTATGGTGTTGAATCGGGGACCTTGAACGAAGATATGTGCAGAAAACTTTAAGCATTTCAGATATGGCTATATTGGAGAATGCTTAAAAATTCGTGGACAGACCGAGTCACAAGTGAGGAGGTCCTCAGAAAAATGAATAAGAACCAAGAGATACTGATCACCATCAAATCAGGAAAGTTACAGTTCTTTGAACAAATATGAACTTCGGACCAAAATGAATCCATATATGCTCTCTTTTATCCATAAATCTCGTTTATCCGTGAATCCATAATGATCGCCAACATTCGCAACGGATAGGCACATCAAGATGAAGAATTTGCCTTTTCTGTTTTTAATATGGCTATAATGGAGGCCTTTCTTAGTGAATGGGGGATTTCTTTTGATTTTAACATATCTGTATAGAAATCAGCCAGCCATTTCCTAACATATTTGCACAGTGGATGGCAATTCTGGATGGATTTTATCCGAGTCAGTGCCTTTCCAGACTTAATTTCTGATATTGCTGAAATCATTTCTTCTGGAGTAAACTCGTCAGATTGTAGGCGTGTATGCAGGTATTTTCTAGTTCTTGTTTTACTTTGGTGGTGTGGTCACGATCTCTAGGTGCTCTTGAGGTTGCTACAATGCAAGGGGCTACTTTGTTGGGAGCTATGGGTACTTTGTTTCTAGTTGGGAGTCTGCTACTACCAAGTTTTCCAAGTAAAGACCATGCTTTTTTGCTTGATTTCTATCTGTCTATCTATAGCCCAAAATCTATTTATGTGTTGAATATAGGCCTCTCCCATTTGTCTCCATTTTTCTCTGTCTTCTGTTTGTCTTTTCCACATTGTACCTGCGCTTTGCTCAATGTCATCTTTCCATCTCATTTGCGGTCGACCTCTTGACCTTTTTGCAGTATATGGTCTCTAACGGCCAATTTCTTTATTCCATCTTCCATCCTGATATTTTTCGTTATGCTCAGCTCATTTCCATTTCAATTTCAATGCATGTTCGACAGCGTCTGTTGTTTCGAATTGCATCTTATGCACACGTTCCTCTTTCTATCTCTCAACGATATTCCCAACATTTGTCTTTCCATAGCTCTTTGAGTTTTCTTTATTGTATCTAAGTTGCTCTTGGTACACGTCCACGTCTGGGCACCATATGTCAGAACAGGTAGGACGCATACATTAAATACCTTCGTTCTTAATTTTAAAGGTATTATTTGGTTTTTGATAGTATATGAGAGTTTTTCGAATGCAGCTCACCCCATTCTTATTCTTCAGGTTATTTCTTTAGTCTGGTTACTTTTGTCAGCTCTGATAAGCTGCCAGCTTGTCCTAAGTAAATATATTCTTGGACGTGTTCCATGTTTGTTCCACCTATGGTAATTACCGATCTGTCTTCTGTATTAGTTATTATTTTAATTTTCTTTAGATTCATTTTTAGTCCTTTCTCAAGAGATGTTTTTCCTAGGTCTGAAATCATTATTCTGCTCGATTTACGAAAGTCTAATTTTTCCACATTTAAAATGGTATAATATTTTTAAAATACTAAGTACAATAAATTTTACTCTACCAGTAAAATCGTATATCTTCTTACTTCATGGCGCTATCTCCTTGTCATTACTAATCTTGAAATAATAGGCAAGTTTTATTTTATCATAGTCGCCTTTAAAAAGTATTAATGCCTTCTCCTTATACGAATTTAAAAAACAGGTACTGACCCAACTTAGGTACCACCTAACCGGCCAATCAAGAAATGAGATTATAAAATAACATCATCGGTTCAGAAAAGTTTCTACCTCTCATAGGAAAAGGTAGTTTTGTAGTATCTAAGTAATATGTGCTCTTCCGTGACCGTGACAGTATTGTTGTATTGAATTTCGTAGTGGGTTTAATGTGTTGTGTGTATTTTTATTTTATTAAAAGGGTCAGTATCAAAGGTAATGATAATTTAATTGTAAAAAACTGAACAAGAAAATATTATTTATACGAATAATTATTAATCCATCTTAGTTGTTACATATCAATTTTTTTTCTGTTTTTATTACTTTTATTTGTTTTAATTTGTATTGTTCTGAAGCTATTTTCTTGTAGCCTTTTAAAGTAATTACTATTTAAATGGGAATAAGGCACAATTAAAGGTTAAAGTACGTTTATTGACGTTTCAATTTTCACTTCGGAAATCGTTCTCAAAATACAAACATTAGTAAATTAGTTAGGGACTATAGTTTCTTTTAGGACTATATTTGAATCATTCCATTGAACCCTATGTTCATTATTCCATGCATGATTACATATTTGAGATCTATCAAATTCTCTTTTTTTATTATAAGATTGATGTTCACTTATTCTAACATTTAATGGCCTTGATGTTTCACCTAAATAAAACTGATCGCATTCACAAGGTATTTCATAAATACAATTCTTTGTCCTTTCTTGTTCATTGTTAGGTTTGGTTTTGGACAAAATAGATCTCAACGTGTTTGTTGTTTTGAATGTTGTTGAAATGTTGAATTTATTTCCTATCTTTTTAAGTTTTTTTTTATAATCCTTTTATGTATGGTATTGTTATTTTTCTCGTATTATTCCTTGTATATGCTGGATAATATTTATATAAAGGATAATCATTTTTAAATAAAATAGATGTTAACAAATGATTCCAATTTTAATATTAATATTGTAATTTGATTTTAAATTTAAATATCTGTTGTTGTCTGTTGGTAAATGTTATTGTCTCTTCTTTATCGTTTTGGCCTATCATTCTTTGTATTTCACTTGTCTGATTATCTTGGCTTAAGCGAATAGATATTTTTAAGCTATTACTTGATCGATGTCATGGCTCTCAATCAGAATTTTACCGCTGATTACAAGGTTGGTCATAAATTTTGTCTTTGAGGTGTTATTTTAAACCAATTATTTTTGACACTTTATAGAGCATGCGCAGCATTTTTATAGCATTATCAACTCTATCAGACATTCGCGTATTATCCTCTCTAGCTCCATATATATTCGCACATATATTAAAGAACAGCTGTAAAAAATTTAGGGGAGATAGTATCACCCTGTCTAATTCTACGTTCTATTCGAAACTTCTTGGTATCTTCATGAAGGCCGACACAAGCTGTACCAGTTTCGTAAAAACTTTTAATCAAGGCGATATATCGGTAGTCAATGCAGCAGTCAGCCAATGCTCGAAGCATTTTATGATAATCTATAGTATCGAACGCCTTGTCATAATCTACGAATATAAGAAAGATAGGCTTGTTTCGTATCTGGAGCGGGACCCAGCCTGTTTACAAGGTTGGTATCTATCCAGTTTGTTCTCAAGCCTTTTTGTTATTATCTTCATGAAAAGTTTGTATGTATGAGAGTGCAAACTAATAAGTCTGTAGTTCTTTAGGTCTGAAATGTCTCAGACTCTAACGTCATTTACTAACGTTCTTCTTCATTCTTCGATTTGTTCAATGACTATCCCATCTTCTTCAGGTGATTATTGTTTTTCATCTCCGAGTAGAGCTGATTTTATTTCCTCTGTTGTGATATCTGGGATGTCTTCTGATCCTACATTTTAAACTTTTGGTATTTGATTTTTAATCAGGATCTGGAAGTTTTTCTCGCTTATATAATTCTGAGTAAAAATCTTAAGCAATTTTTAAAATATCTTCTTTATTTAATTACTATTTATAACTGGGAATAAGCCACAATTAAAAATAAAAATACGTTTATTGACGTTTCAGTTTCAAATTGGGAAATCGTTCTCAAAATACAAACAGTAAATTAAACAAATTTTGTTTTTTTTTAACAAACAATTTTGGTTTCCCTGGAGCATTACGTGGCATTTGAAAACCACCACATTTCTCTTCTTTAATAACTCTGTAAATCGTAGATTTCCCAACACCAAGTGTACTGCTAACTAAACTCAACGGTCTCATCAACACTTTCACATAAACGTTTGTCTGTAAATGATTTAAAACAATTAAATATTAATGTTTTTTCATTAACTGTTAAAGGACCAATTTTTCGGCGTTTACACGGCACTTCCAAATTTTCCATAACACTAGTATACACAATAAACTGCACCTTGCAACTGAAGCACCTACTTTTAGTGAACTGTTAAGAATTTTGAATACGCCACTTGGACCTTCCTACAAAATGGAAAAACCCACTATCACATTCTCTGTGGAATAAGTTTAGAAGGTAATTATCTAGTCAATTATCACATTTTCTGTGGAATAAGTTTAGAAGGTAATTATCTAGTCAATTACTGTCGTAGATTCCTGGAATTAAAGAATTAAATGTTTGATTGTTGAAACCCTTACTTCGTGGAATGCACTCATTTCAGATAAAATAAAACGTTTTATTTTATCTAAAGAATTAAACTTTATTTTGCAAATAGGTAGGTACTTATTAAACTTTTATTGGTTATATATAACCAATAAAATAAACATCTTACATTTCTTGCAAATTCATTAGTACCTGTTAACCTCTATCACTCCGACACTGGCAACCTTATTTAGGGATTAGTACCTAACCCTCACAACTATTGTATTCTATTCTGCTCCAACCTTTATACCTGGTGTCATACTCAATTTAAAATTGTTTTCCTATATACTTCTGTAAACTTGTTGACAAATATCTGTTTTTCATTAAGTCACCCGTATCAACAGTTTAGGGATTTGCATACATAATTTATTGTTTTATTACTCTCTCATACATAAAAATACACTATAGATCTTTAATTTTGTTTTCATATTGAATTTTATCCATTATCACAGTTGCATTCCCTTGTCTGCTGGTAGGATGATTATGGAGTCGCTATTTTTTAAAGTTCTTTTAGCCTTTAGTTCCTCTTTGCTTATGTTTTATTCAATTTTAATAGACTTTTTTTTAATAACTTAATACATTGTTTTAATTTATTGAAAGGCTTTTATTTCTTTCTAAAACAACACAATTTTTTTATTTACTATATTTTGTTTGCCTTCTATTCTTTGCACCATTTATGGTACATTCTACAAGAAATAGACGCTTTCTATATTCTTGATTCTACTACCTTTAAGAAATATCGAATGTTTTGTTTTTAAGTTTTGATCCCAGTTGTTAGAAAAATTCCACACCACAGCCTATAAACTCCGAATAAATTGCACTATCACAAGATATCGACTGCGAAAGCCCACATTACATAATAAATAATAATGAAAAAGCGACAAAAACATCTTTATCTTTCCTTGTAAATTATTTACCTTGACATTTATGTAAATGATATTCAAGCGTTTTGATCTTTATCACGCTATACAACAAATTAGTTATATCAAATGATTATAGCAGTGTGTATCTCGTCGTAAACAGTGTTCACATAAATATATACAATTGTAGAAAAACTTAAGTGCATAATATTTTGTGCAATCTATGTGGGTTTGCGTGACGCCGCGATCAAAAGTTAAAAAAAGTAAATAGTATTTAAATAAAAGAATATAAAAATATTTTCATTATTCTAAGTTAAGTGCGCCACCAGCTCATATTCTCCATATTTGAACGTAAGTATTTTTTATCCTTTAGTCATCTTTGATGTACAAGGTACATTAACCCCTTATAGCATAATTTTTTTATTTTTTTTTTAAATCTATGATTACAAACTTGACTTCATGATTACCGTAGAACTATAAAAAAATCCTACTTGGTTAGTTTTTTGAATTTTAAAATTTTTTTGGGTGTAATATATGGTACACTATGCATTAAAACAAGATTCAATTAGTAAAATTAATAAAAAAATGACGTTTATTACTAACTAATCATAATAATTAAACTCTGGGCCAAAATTAACCGGTCACCTTAAAAATGGGTAATTTTTGATGTCTGATATCTCCTAAACCTGTTTTCCGATTTAAGTGATTTTTTTAATATCTCATAGCCTTATTCCTTGACAATATCGTTATAATATTATGGTTGCTAAATAGATAGATTTTTATTGTATTCCGGATATACGAATTAACCTGTTTTTTTTTCTTAAAGTTTGTGAAACCTAACTATAGCCTTATGTTTTCTTAACATTTTTTTTTTCTTCATTCGTTTATATTGGATAATACAAAAGTTAGGTAGTTAAACAATTAGACATGTTTTTCATCAATCATCATCATCACTGGCTCGACAACCTTTTTGGGTCTTGGCCTGTTCAAGGATTCTTCTCCATTCTGACCTGTTTCGTGCTTTTTTTTCCAGTTTTTAATTTTTAATGTTGTTATATCATTTTCTATTTGTTCTACGTATCTCAGCTTCGGTCTTCCTCTTGTTCTTTTTCCTACTGACACTTGTTCGAATATTTTGTTTGGTATTTCGCCTTCTTCCATTCTTTCCACATGTCCAATCCAACGTAGCCTTCCTATTTTAATGAATGTTATGATATCCGGATCCTGGTATATGTTGTATAGTTCAAAGTTATACCTTCTCCGACAAATCCCGTTTTCTTTTGTGCCTTATATATGTGTCGCAAGATTTTTCTTTCAAAGGTGGCTAATAACGTTTCCTCCCTTTTAGAGAGTGTCCAGGTTTCTGAACCGTATGTGAGTACCGGTCTTATTAAGGTTTTGTATATTTGGCATTTTGTTTTTCTGGAGACGTTATCTGATCTTAGTTGCCTAATTAAGCCATGGTAACATTTATTGGCAATAAATATTCTCCTCTGCAACGTTGTTATCAGACGTAACTAGGGATCCTAAGTATGTAAAGTTTTTTTACCGCCTCAATGTTGTATTCTCTATTGTTAAATTTGGCAGCTGCCTTATTTGTGCGTTTTTATTTGCAGGCATATATTTTGTTTTTGTCTGATTGATTTTAAGACCACTATTTTTTGCAGCTCGTTCTATTTGAGTGAATGCCTCTATCATTTCTCTTCTTGATCTTGCGATTATGTCAACATCATCTGCAAATGCTAGTACTTGCACGCTTTTATTAATTATTGTTCCTCGGGTATTAACTGTTGTGTCTCTTATTATTTTTTCAAGTATGATGTTGAATAATATGCATGATAGAGCGTCTCCCTGGCGTAGTCCCTTCTTCACATCTATTGTTTCCGTTAATTCGTTTTGTATCCGGATTTTACTTTCTACTTTTAGTGTTTCTTTTATCAATTCTATTAGCTGTGTTGGTATATTAAATTCTTTCATTGCTTTTGTTAGGAATTCTTGGTTTATATTGTCATATGCGCTTTCGAAGTCTATGAAGAGATGATGTGTGTCGATGTTATATTCACTTGTTTTTTCAACGATCTGTCGCAGAACAAATATCTGGTCTATTGTTGACTTCTGTCTACAGAAGCCACATTGGTATTTGCCAATATTTTTTCAGCGTATGGTCTAAGTCTTTCATACATTACGTTGGACATTATTTTGTATGCCGCATTCAACAGCGTGATTTCACGGTAGTTTTCACATTCTAACTGGTTTCCTTTTTTATGTAGTGGTACAATAATGCCGCTATTCCACTCCTTTGGTAGCTGTTTATTCAACCATATCTTTCTTATCAGCTCATGTTTTTCATCAATACAGATGATTTAACTCACCAGCAAAATTAACTCCATCGCCTTTATTATTATTTTGTTTACATTACCTGTGACAGTTTGTTTCCTAAATTTGTGTCATCGAAGGATTTTTGACAATAGTCGTTGTACGACATTGTTGTAAATCTGTTTCGGTGTTAATTACAATTCTTGAACAATTTGTAGTTAAAATTAAATTTATAGTTTTTCTGTACAAAACCATGGAGTTCTTCGCCTTGGAAACGTTTTATTTTTATTTATATTTCTTTCAACAAAAACTTCCTTAGTCGAGGCTAAGATATTAGACTTATTTTTTGCCCAATTTTAAAATGTGTGAGTTTATTATTTATTGATTGAGTGTGACTTATTTTCAAGATAATATATAAAATAAAAAATTAGATATTAAAAATTTAAAATGCTTCGTGGTGTATTACACTAAATAGCTTAATTTGTTTATAAATTGACTTAGGAGTATTGGTAAATCCAAAGCGTATACTCGAAAAGTACCTTTGAATTCTCTTTTAAAGCGTGAGTCTTTCGCCTGTCTTTAATGTCATCATGAAAGCTAATATATAGGTCGTCAACCTAGACCATATCGCATCGACTGATTTTTTATTGTTATTTGAAATAAAGGATATGATTGTTAATTGTTAACTAAGAACTAATAAGTTAATATTAATTTTTTCTTAAAAAAATTGGCTAAATTAGTTTCTTAAAACTAAAACTAATTGGTTAAAAAATGGAGATTACAATCCTATGACGAACTTAAAAATATTAAATTTTAAATGCTATTAGACTCTTAGCTATAAAATTCCAATTAAATCAATTCATTTAGATCCATAACATTTCCTATTATTTTCTTAATAAATAAAATATTATCAATTCTGAGAGTTTTCGCTCACCTCATTACTTGTCGTAGGTACTATAACTTTCTTATTTTTATTGTGTTTATTATTTCGCATTCTTTGCCCATTTCTCGCAATACTTCCGTGTTAGTTTTCTTCTGTATCCATGCTATTCTAAGCATCTTTTTATAACACCACATTTCAAAGGACTGTAACTTATTTATGTGTTCTTGCTTCAATATCTAGATTTCAAGTCTATATTGAAGTATCGAAAACACGTAGCATCTCAGTGCTCTTACTCTCAGTTCTAATGTAAGGTCTTTGTTGCAGAGAATTGTTTTTATTTTTACAAACGCATTTCTTGCTATTTCTATCCTGGCTCTTATTTCGCTTGTTTGAGCATTATTATCTGGTTCCTAGGTATTTGTATTTATCCACCCTTTCTATCGGTACATTTCCCAAATTTCTGTTTGTTGGTATATTTGTTTTCTTTGTAATTATTATGTATTTGGTCTTTTTTATATTGTCGGGCCATTGGACATCGCTGATTCCTAAAATATCTTTATTCAGCCTTTCCATTTATTTAACGGCATTATGTACTTTTTCAGCTTGATATAGACTTCTAACACTCCAAGACTACCTAAATAGAGAATAGAAACAACGTTCTGCGGCAGTATGATTTTTGTTGGGAGATGGCTTGAAATAAAAATTTTATGGCTTCTTGATTATACCGACATTGCAACATCTAGTGGTTAAGGTCGTCATACCTGCCACTACATTCACCTATATCAGTTTCGGAAAGTTTTATTTTATATAGATAAGCGTTTACTGTAGCATATCCAAAATTTTATGTTTTTATTAAAATCTTTTGCATATTAGATCAAAAACCAGTTTTCTGGTTTTAAATCTGACTTTAGTTTTCTGTATTTGATAAAATACTTAAACATTCTAGATTGCGTAGTATTTATATTTATGTTGTTAAAATTGTAAATACATATCATGATTTAACACTAGAAAGTCGGGCTTAGAATACCTACCTAGAAAGCCCGAAGGGATCATTTTGACCCCAAGTTCCTAAATCAATAAAAACCAAGTTTAGAATTAACTCTTTATTTGGGAATAAACAAAAGATAAAAATAAACAGTTTTAAGAAATTATATAAACTCTTGACGATAGAATTTTATTTAATTTTTTAGTTTCATTTTAAACATTTGGAACACCATACAGTTTGTAGTTCTTGGCATTTGCCACACATTGCCTTGTTACAGCCGTGGCACTCATTGGAAGTATGATTTCCGTTACAAAACATTTTTAACTGACATTTTTTTCTTTTTTTGGCTAGTAACAGTGCTGGTGGTTGGTAAATCCGTTGGTGCTGGGTATAGTACCAGATTTCTGGAGGCAAGGTATGGAGCCCGTAATTCTTCACACAGCTGAAGAATAAACTTACGACGGCTGATTTTACTTCCAGTAACTTCATTATAAATAATCCATGCATTTATTGCTCCTAAGTCAAGAATGTTATAAAAACACGTGCATTGGCCTTCGTCTTGAAGCAACTTTTGTAGTATAAAGACGCGCCATTTGGTCCACTACATCAACCCCGTATTTTGTTTTATTATAAAAAACTTACTGTTTAAGGAAGCTTTTTTCCATCGACAGTAAAATCCACTGATTGATGTAATGAGCTGAACAAAAGCACATTTTTGTGACTCTTTCCTTTGTAAGCAATAAGTGTTATCTTTTCGTCGCTCTGGAATATATGGGTAACAAATAATTCTCCATTTTTACTCTTTACGCTTAGAGGAACTTCCTTTCTGTTGCGATTCAAAGTACCCACAAGATTTGTTGATTTTTTTTTGCAATTCCTTAGCCAATTTTAACGATGTAAAGTAGTTATCTGTCGTAACATTGTTGCCCTTTCGTTGATTTTCCATTAACCGCAAAACAACATGTTCACCAATACTTGTATCTTTCTTGCGTAGATGATCAGTGCCAGTATAAGGGTAACCATTTACAATATATTTTGATTCCACGCATGTCAAAAGCCAAAATTTTATGCCAAACTTATTCGGCTTATTTGATATGTACTGTGTGAACGGGCACCTGGCTTTAGAAGGCAGTAGTTGTTCGTCCACAGTAAGGTTTATTCCCGGTTTGTAACATGCACCACTATTTTCTATAAATCCAGTCCGAACCGCAGAGGCTAGAGCAAATTTGTCGGTTTTCAATCGTTCAGATCTCGTTTGCTTTATGTCAAATCTGAGATATTTTATAATATCCTTGAATCTGTCTCGTGGCATAGTTTGCCTAAAAAACTGAGGACCCCATACTGTTGACCACAAGCTGTTGGTTGGGAAATTTTTGGCGCCGTAGACTCCTCTTGCGTACATAATAGCAAGGGCAGCCTCCAGTTCTTCCAAAGTTATAGTCCATGTGTCATTTTTCAAACATCCATGTGCTTCTGCAATAGTGCATTCTTTTATATGACGTAACATGCTGTCGTTGATTATTAGATGCCAAACACTTACCACACAATTGTTGCTCACGTTTTTGCATACGACGTAGGACCTGATTACTCTCGATAAATGTTGTGCTGAGCGCGGCGTCCTGTAATGAGCAAACATTCAATGAATATGAAGATAGTAAAAATCATAATCTTACCAGGTGCTGATCCAGAATCAATAACTTTCCATGTTGTTTTGTCTTTCGATTGTTTGTTGTCTCCGATTGAAATAGTTTTTCCTTGTTGACCTCTTTTTCTTTTGTGACTTGGCTTAGATCCACTTGGATTCACGATAAAATTAGCTGACTCGTGCTGTTGAGTTGTAGAAGCAGTGTTTACATAAATTGTTGAGTCTTGTACAATAAAACTTTCTAACTGCTCTGAAGCATCAGAGTCACTTGAATCAATATTTTGTGGTGGTACGTACTGTTCATCGTCTGGCTCATTATTTTCTGCAAATTCAGATTCACCTCCCGAAACACCTCCTTGTATTTTTCGTATTTCTTTAAGAAGTTCAAGCTCTGATAGTCCACGACGAGACATCTTTACAGTCGTCTTGAATTTTTACAATTGAACGAATGTTTCAGTATTCTAGAAACAAGAGTCAGCAGAACCTAATAAACCACTCAATAAACAAAATACTTTCAAGTAACAAACAGTATGTAACAAAATACCTTCTAGAAATAAACGTACATAAACATAATTTTATCTATCTGACAGAAAGTTAAAAGAAATCGTCAAATTTCCGAGAAAACGATAATAATTAATACAGGGACAGTTTGGCCCTATCAGACTTCTATGGTAGGTTTGTTAGAAAATCCCTTTAATAAATTTAGTAAACAATTTTTTTTGCGTTAAATAAGACTTTGTATCAAAATATTAAAAGTCATAAAATATGAAATTATTATTGTGTCAAATAAAAGAACTACAATAACTTCAAATCGCAACAGGGGCCAAATTGGACCCTCCGACTTTCTAGTGTTAAATGAAGACATTTTGCCTACTTGTCCAAAAACTGGATATTCTTTTTCGATCCATCGCTAAATAAAACTTTGTTAAAAATCTTATAATGATAAAACAGATAATGTTTCAATTATTTATTTTACTTATGTTTATTTTTATTAATATGTCTAATATTTAAAACTTTATTTTATTTCCCCCGTATATGTCCTTCCTCACACACCGGACGATTTATATTAAATCAGCTATTAATCGAATAGTCACCACTGGTCTTTGAAGACCTCTTATTGTCTCCAATTTACACTTGTGGATAGGCCGAACACGAGCTTTGTTGCGTTAAATTTTTGATAACTTTATACTTCCTTTCCTACTTATATTTCGGATATCAAAATTAATAAATAGACGACATTATGATTTACGACATTGAAATCGGCGGTAGTGTTCAAAAAGAAACGTACTCACTTCGGGATAATCTAAAATTATTGCATGTAATTTTTCTGTGAACTGTTGTTTTTATCAGTTGTTATGTGGAAAATGTTTATAGATAGTTAGGTGACGTTGCAGATATCTGTAAGTATAATTTTACAAAAAAATAACTTATTATTTTGTTTTAAAATTATACAATAGATAAATTTAGTAGTTAGCTAACCAAACGGACTAATTTAAATAATTATATACCAGACGTATACTATAGAAATGCAGACAGTTTTTTATAGCAGCGGTCTTTATAGTTCTGTCGCTCTGCTGTCCCAAATTGAAACACTGTAAGCGCCAATTCGAAAATTGTTCACCAGAGCAGGAAACGTAAACGACTCAACTTTTCAAATTTTTATTTAGTTTGAAATAAAACTGAACACATTAATATAGCATAAAATCATGATCATCAGTGGCGTTACAGCTCTTTATGAGCCAAAGCTTTCTTCAGAACAATCTTCCATTCGCCCCTGTCTCTGGCAACTCTTCTCCATACTCTAATCATTAGCCTTATTTTGTTTGCCAAGTCGTCGACAAATAGACCGTCCGGCAGATTGTTTTGAATTTTCCGTAACGTAAAATTCTTTTACGGGAGGGGGGTGTTAACCCACTGCTCAACCCCCTTTTCGGAGGACCATTTCTCCCTTCCTCGTCAGCCCTGACCCCACCTTCTACTGGGGTTGGTTACCCAGTCTCCAGTAGGGTTGCTCAGGTTTACCGTTGTTTACCCGTGTGATCCGGATCACACTTCTCGGAGGTGAGGATAGGAATTGAGTAGGGGAGGCTAGATGTGTTAACTGGAAGCAACATCTTATAATGCGCATCACTACCCCATTTAAAGCACCAACTATAGCATAAAATACTCTTGTTTTTTTCCTTGTATGACCAACCGCTTCACTTCGTATTTCTCGTTTCTTAATATGTGACCAAAATAGCTCATTTTTCTTTTCTTTATAGTGTTGAGTATTTCTTTATCTTTTTTCATTCTTCGTAGCGTTTCCGCATTTCTTATGTGTTGTGTTCAAGATATTTTTTACAGTCTTCGATAACACCACATTTCAAATTTAACCAGTCCTTTCTCTGTCGCCTCTGCAATTGTCCAGGCCTCAACTCCATACAACAGGACAGAGAACACGTAGCATCTCAATACTCTAGTTCTAATTTCAATGTTGTGTTTTCAAAATAATGCATTCCATTTCATAATATTGCTTTCATCTAATTAAAAGCACTTGTAGCTATCTCAATACGCCGTTTTATTTCCGTACTGCTCTCCCATTCTTCATTTAGTTCGCAACCTAAGTACTGATATTTGTGCACTCTGTCTAAAAGTTTTCCTTTAGCATAAAACCTGTCTTCCTCGATCTTGTTCTTGCTTAAAGATAGTTCAAGCACTCCTGACCATGGAGCTGCGCGAAGGCGAAGTCAAATTTACGTAGATATTTACCTTTATCTTTTCTAATCTATTTATCTTTATCTACCTTTCTAAGACAGAAAGGTTCTATTGTAAGTGGAATTATACATGCCCCCCCGTAAACATGCAAAACACAAACCAAACACGGCCCTCAGTTCCCGGCAGCTCAAAAATCTCTGACCAAGGTAGCGGACAGAAAAGATTAAGAGCAGAGGGTGCTAAGAATACCCGGGATGGACCAGGCTACCACTCAAGACGGCTAAACTGCACAAGAATACTGCATCTTGCATCCTATAATATAAGAACCCTCTCAACCGATCATAAACTAATAGAACTGGAAAACGAATTAAAAACAATAAAATGGGATGTAATGGGACTTAGTGAAATTAGAAGGAGAGGAGAAGAACAACAAACATTGAAATCAGGACACCTGTTCCACTACAGAGGAGAGGAACATTCATCCAGCGGTGGAATCGGGATCATTGTACATAAAAAACACATACCCAAGTAAAGGGGCTAGGAGAGAACTAGCCCAAAACAGGTCAATTTCCCATGTAAATCTCCATAAGAAAATCTAAGGTCGATTCTGGTCATTTTTGTCTCATTTTGTGGAGGCGCGACGGCTCGTCGGATCATTACGTGTAAGGTATCGTTGGAAAGCAGAGGGGACGGGGAACACGTTGAGAGATAGAAAACAAACAAGACATTGCCAAAACGGCGCTATATCGTATCTCCATTGTTATTGGTTCAATTGTGAAGTACGAGGGCTCGTTGGAACGGGGAGAAGATGGGAAATACGTTAATACAAAAAAACAAACGCAAAAGACAATGCCAGAAGGACACTAGGCTTGTAACGTCCAACTCAAGGTACAACAATCACAAAGACTGTGGCAAAACGGTACCAGATCCATTGTTAATGGTCCGACGAGCCGTCAAACGAAAGGTCAGAGGACAATGAATATGTTAAAACACAAAGACTGTGCCAAAACGGCATTTCAACATATCTCTGTTTGCCAGATTGCTATATGTACGTTAAAGACCTTACCGAAAAAGCCGTTCTATCTCGAAACAATTCATTGATATGGAAACGTACAGTAGCTGCTATCGCCAGAACGAATAGGAACGGATATCATTCTTACAGTATGACCAAACCACCAAACATTCACCTGAACATACAAGTCTACAGTGGCCGATCAATACATGGATCCCACCTCAATCATACACTTGCTCTTTACAAAGAGTATATACCATTCGTACAGTATGACCAATCCATAAAAAAATGTTATTCGATAGAGATATCAGCCTAACGCTGCTCAACATGAATCGTACCTGAAAGATGACTGATTAACATGAATGATCATATATCTACATTTTTGTGCCAAAACGGCATTACGTTATATCTAAATTGTTATTGGTCAGATCGTGACGTACGAGGGCTCGTTGGAATGGTAAGAGGGTAGCGAATACGTTAACATAAAAACAAACATCCTCAATATAATCTTCTCTGATTGAATATGGCTACACACGGAACTTACATTACTATACAGCACTATTATATAAAACGTTTACCTGTGTTAATTAAAGACCAAACCATATTGATCGTCTTACGAACAACGCAGGAAGCTAACAAATCACAACGTTCACTGTCAAAGTTATATCGTACGTATACACGTCTCGTTGACAATAGAATGACCTGATTTTCTATTAGGGTGTTCTTTTATACCTCGTTGATGGCCTTGACGCGTGCCAAATTTTAGTGATAAAACGAGACGAGTTTGTTTATAGACACATCACATAATAATAACATTCAATTATTATATAAAACTGATATTTGTCTGTATCTGTGTCATAGATTTTAATGAAATTGAAAAAGTTTGCTAGTTGTATAACGAACTCCCTTATTTTGTCAGTTAAATGAACTCGTCCAACAGTACTTGATCCTAACCTTAAATATGATTGGTTATATGTATATGGTTTTTCCGATGACTAAACTATCCCTGTAACTATTCTGTAAAGACGTATTTTTCGCTACTTTTAACATTTTAAGTCGTAAGTATATTGCAGTGTAGCTAAAAAACCTGTTTTGGGCTAGTTCTCTCCTAGCCCCTTTACTTACCCAACATAACAAAAATTGAGACCATAAGCACGAGAGTCATCCTATTGATATTAAAACTAAACTCTCGTTATAGTTTAAAAGTTATACAGGTCTACGCCCCGACAACTGGACACACAGATGAAGAAGTTGAAAAATTCTATGAGGATGTAGCAGAGGCACAACAAAGAACACGAACACACTATACTGTTCTCATGGGCGACTTCAACGCAAAACTCGGATTCAAACAAGACCAAGCGGAGATCGCGTTAGGAAAGTACGGATACGGGGCAAGAAACGCAAGAGGGGACATGCTTTTAAACTTTCTACATCATCAATGCATGTTTCAAATGAACTCTTTCTTTAAAAAGAAACCCCAAAATAAATGGACTTGGATAAGCCCTGATGGCGCCGTCAAAAACGAAATCGACTTTATAATTACAGATAAAAAATATATAATACAAGACGTGGAAGTACTCAACAAGTTCTCTGCTGGCAGCGACCATAGGATGATAAGAACAAAAGTAATGCTTAACGTTAAAAAAGAAAGAATGAAGCTTGTTCCGAAACCAAATGTTAGAAGATGGGTACCACCTGAAAATGCAAAACTGTTTGAACGTACGGTCGAAGAAAAATTACAAAACGAAGAAACAGAAAACATAAACATCGAACAACTAAACCAGAAAATAATCAAAGCTCTGAAACAAGCACAAGAAAAATGTTGCCCAAAAAACCAAAAAGACGAAGAAAAACTAAGTCTAAGCACGAAAACTCTATTAGAGGAAAGAAGACAACTAACAGATAAATACAGAACCAATCTAACAAAAATGAGACAACTAAACAAACAAATCACTAAGAACATCAGAAAAGATATAAGAGACTACAACACCAGAGAGATATCAAAAGTCATAGAAGAGAACAAAAGTTTAAAAGTCTTCAGAAGGAAACAGCAAATAGGAAAGAAAAATATTTACAAACTGAAAAACACAAAGGGCGAAATAATAACAGATAAACAGGAAATTCTACAAACTGTCGGACAATTTTACAGCGAACTCTACAGCAAAACAGAAGAAAATGTTCCAACTGACAACATACCAAAGGTTCTAAACCAGGGCTCGGAAGACATACCAGATGTTACTGTTGATGAAATCAAAAAAGCTCTCCTAAAATGAAAAATAACAAGTCACCTGGCGACGACGGGGTCGTTGCCGAAGCCATAAAATTAGGAGGCGAGAAACTGATACAAATGCTTTCCATACTTTTCACAGAATGCCTTGAAAGAGGAACAACACCATCACAATGGCAAAATGCAGTGATCATTCTAATGTTTAAGAAAGGAGATTTAACAAATCTCGTAAACTATAGACCAATCAGCCTCATCTCACACATATACAAGCTTTTTACAAAAGTCATAACAAACAGACTTTCGAACAAAATGGACTTTTACCAATCATGCGAACAGGCAGGATTCAGGTCAGGCTTCGGCACAAACGACCATCTACAAGTTATTAAAAGCCTCATCGAAAAATGTATAGAGTACAATAAACCCCTCGTCCTAATATTTGTGGATTATGAGAAAGCATTCGACACAGTAAACCACCAGAAAATGCTAGAAGCTTTAAAAGAGTGCCGAATAGATCACCGCTACACCACTGTCATCAAAAATATCTATGATAATGCCACGGCATGCGTCAGACTCCATGAAGATACACACAAGTTCAAAATTCATCGCGGAGTTCGCCAGGGCGACACCATTTCGCCAAAACTGTTTACAACATTATTGGAATACATGTGTAAGCGTGCAAACCTAGACGAAAAGGGCATAAACATAAATGGAGAGCAGCTTAGTCACCTCAGGTTCGCGGACGATATAGTCCTGATAACAGACCGCATAGATCATGCCATCGAAATGTGCGAAAGACTCTACCATGCCTCTACACAAGTGGGTTTAAAGATCAATAACTCAAAAACACAAGTGATGACAAACCTTGTTCTGAGTGAGAACATCAACATAGCTGGAACAAGTATAGAACAAACATCAGCATACAAATATCTGGGACACGAAATTCGCTTAAGTAGAGATAACCAGACCAATGAACTAATACGTAGAATAGGGTTGACATGGGCAGCTTATGGAAAGCTAAGAGATGTTTTCCAATCAGCCCTTCCCATCTGCTTGAAGAGAAAAGTCTTCGATCAATGTGTGCTGCCAGTTCTAACCTATGGTGCGGAGACGCTAACACTTACTAAGACGTCCGCAAATAAAATTCGAACAACACAGAGGGCAATGGAACGGTCCATGTTGGGATTAACCCTGAGAGACCGAATACCCAACACAGAATTGCGCCGTAGATCGGGAGTAACCGACGCAATCAAAAGAATATCAACCTTAAAATGGAACTGGGCAGGGCACGTCGCGAGAACGAAGGACGGCAGATGGACAAAACGCATTCTTGAGTGGAGACCCAGACAAGATGCCTTTAGAAATAGAGGACGACCACCAACAAGATGGACGGATGACCTGAAACGGACACATCAAAATTGGATGCAGGCGGCTCAGGACAGAAATTTGTGGGGTGAACTACGGGAGGCCTATGTTCAGCAGTGGACGAGTATGGGCTGAATGATGATGAGTACAATGCGTTTCGCACAGAAGTGGGGACTAAACCAAATTTCGTCTACTGCGCCGTGGTCAAGATAGCTTACACTCACTATACCACCATGCTTTTTGCTTTATTTGTATTCAGTGCCATTCCATACCTTTCGCAGAATTGGGTAATGCGATCAACCAAGATCTGTAGTCCTTCTCCTAAGATTATTCAGAAGTGCTCCGTTAATAAATATGCCTTCATTTACGTCTTCTTATGTATGTTTAAACAATTCTTCTAAATACATATTAAAAAGTAAAGGGAAAGGAGACATCCTTGTCTTACACCACGATTTATAGGTATTTTTTTCGATTTTTGTTGGTCTATTCATATTAGGGCTTTCCAATATCGGTATGGATTGGCAATGATTCTCATGTCTTCGTCATCTTATTCTGTGTTCTGCAGTATTTTTGCCATTCTTCGGTGTTGTACTTTGTCGAAAGCTTTTCCGAAGTCGACTACACATATAAATACTTCGCAATTAACATCTCGACATCGTTTGATTAATGTTTGTACAGTAAATAATGGCTCTTTGGTGCCAATGCCTTTTCTGAATCCTAATTGGTTTTCAGCTATTCTATCATCTAGCTTTTTATAGATACGTTCGTGTGTCACTCATAAGAACACTTTTAGAATATGGTTCATCAAGCTAATTGTCCTGTACTCTTCCACTTCACTGCATTTGATTTTGTGGGTATTGGAATAAATATTGATATTAACCATTCTTTCGGAATCTCTCCTGTATAATAAATGTTATTAAATAATTCTATTAGTGTGCCCATATGATTTTTTTAATATTCTTAAGATTTCTGTAGGTATTTCATCTGGTCCCATGGCCTTCTCATTTTTTATACGTTTTAGCGCTTTCTCAATTTCGTCTTTGATGATTGGTGGCCCTTTTCTTCCTCTTAGTTCAACGACCTCAATTTTCTTTTAGTCTTTGAATAGCTCTTTTATGTATTCTTCCCATCTGTATATTTTATCTGTCCATTCCGTTATTTAGAAATGTGGACATTTAGAACATTGTTAAGGATTTCATGGGTAGATAGAGTCACGGATGCAAAATTCTTAAGGAGAATAGGCAGAGAGAGGGAAATGGAAAATATAATAAAAGAAAGAAAATTGTTATATCTCAGACATGTAATTAGAGGCGAAAGATTCAACATTTTGAGACTCATAATTCAAAGAAAAATAGAGAGTAGGAGAAGCGTAGGAAGAAGAAGGGTTTCCTGGTTGAAGAACCTGAGATAGTGGTTTGGTTGCAGCTCAAAGCAATTGTTCAGAGCAGTGGCCTCGAAGGTCAGAATATTCATGATGATTGCCAACCTTCGTCTCGGAAAAAACACTTAAAGAAGAAGAAGAATTCCATTATTACCTTGTTATTTTTATCCATGATATTTCCAATACCCTTCTTCTTGTATATGCCAGCTGTCTCTTTGATTTTCTGGTGTATGTTACAACTGTCATGTTGTTTATCTAACCTTTCTATTTCTTTACAATTTTCTGATAGCCTCACTTCCTTAGCTTCTGTTTTTATTCCAGTAGAGATTTCTCACTATGTTATTGTCATTTTTGTTGAGTCCTTTTCCCTTTAGACATTCCATGAGAATGCTATGTTTAACTTTGTCTAAAGCATTCTCATAGTCTAGAAACGCAACGAAAAGATCTTTTTGTTGGTCTCTACATTTTTGGGTAAGAGTTCTGAAACTATACAGAGCTTTGACTGTTCCGAAGTCATTACAAAAGCCAAACTGTCTATTACTTGTATCCGCATCGCACATTCTGAATATTCTAGCATGTATAATCTTTAAAATGTTTTTAGTAAGTGTGACATTAAGCTGATTAATCTATAGTTATTACAGTGTTTGGAGTTCTTGGTTTTTGGTAGAGGACCAAAGGTCGATAGCAGCCATTCTGTAGGCATTTTACCAGATTTGTATATGTTGGTAAAGAGTATAGTTATTGTACTTAAATTATTTTCGTTTATATGTTTAATCAGCTCGATATAAACTTCATCTGGCTCAGGAGCTCTGCCAGATTTTGAGTTGTTTATAGCATGTTGGACTTCAGATTTTAATATTATTGAAGTTTCCTCGTTATCAATTTGTGTTGGTTCCGTTCTTGTGTCCATGAAAAGGTTTTCAATATATTTAGTCCATACTTGTTTTATTTCAATTGGGTTATTAATGAATTTATTTTTTTGTCAATTTATCGGTTAGGTGTATTTGTTCGTGATTTTCCAGATAATTCTTTTACTTTTTTATATAAATTATAATAATTGTGTTTTTTCTGTTATTCTTTCACTTCGATGCATGTTTCCATCATCCACTTTTCCTTAGCCTCTTTTATTTTGTTCCTTATTAATTTATGTCTTTCTCTTTAATTATTTGGGTTTTTGTTTCTACATTTTCTTCTTTGTTCCATGATGTCCAGCATTTCTTGGGTTATCCAAGGTTTTCGGCCTTCTGTTTTCTTTTGTAGAGTTTCTTTCTGTGTGTTTATAACAGAATCTTTGATTTTGCTTCTCATAATGTTTACATTCTTAGTGTGTTTCATTTCTGATGTTAATTTCTTATATCTTGATTTATACAAGTTGAAGCCTCAGCAGGGATTTCATTTATCTTAAGTAACTGAGTATTCACCTTAAAACTTTTGAATTTTATTATCATTTTTATCCTCAGTTTCATTTTTGGGACAAGATGGTTGTGGTCTGAGAGGACATCTGCTCCAGGAAAAGTCTTAACGCTTACAATGGGATTTTCAAATCTTATATTGTTTAGAATAAAGTAGATCTGATTTTCAATGCAATTTTGTTCATTATCCTGTGGTGACCTTTAGGTATACAGTTTACAGGGTGGTAATCAAAACCATGTGTTCATAATCGTCAGGTTTTATTCTTGACAAAATTGAGCCAATCTGTCGCCTCTAGCATTCCTTATTCCTAAACCATAATCACCTATTATATTGTCGACTCGGCCTTTTCCTATCTTTGCATTTAAATCACCCATTATTATAGTAATTTCTTTCTTTCTTGTGTATTGTAGAAGTTGTTTGAGTTGTTCATAAAAATGTTCTATTTCAGCTTCTCATTTATCTGTAGTTGAAGCATACATTTGTACTACATTAATGTTCACTTATTTACCCTGTATTTGTAATAATAGCATTCTATACGAAAAGGGAACAAAATTGACAACGGCTGCTTGGATTCTCCTGCAGATAATTATTTTCGAGTAGTATACCATATACCAAACCAGGCCAGCGCATTTCGCTTAAGCCTAATATTTCTAGGTTCAGTCTGTTCATTTCCTGTGTCGTGTTGTGCGTCTTTCCTTGTTCGAACAAACTCCTCACATTCCATGTCCTGAAATTTAAAAAGGATTTGTTCTCTATATAGTTAGTTGCCCCATTAGGGTGGCTCCTCCTCGCGAAGATTCTTAGCACCTCTCAACCATTGAAGGTCATCTTTCATTCAATAGATTTTTGAAAAATATAGATGCGTTTTTCTTGTTTTTGATACGATGTTTCTTTGCAAAATATTCAACCGCCGCTCTTCTTTTTTCACACCCTAAAACATCTTATTAACTAAACATTATGTTTAATTTATAGTGTATTGCTTGACTAGTTTACTGAATAAAACATATGAAATCGTAGGCTTCCACGGCCAGAGTCAGAATTATAGTTTATTCGTCTTCCGGGTTTGGACCGTGTCATTTGTGAGTGACCTAAAAGTGGGTTCATCTCGACGTTCCGCTACAATTGTATGTAGCTTCTTCAGGAGAACAAAGAAAAAGAAATCAAAAGACAGGAAGATGGGTAGTTAGCAACGGTAACTCAGTTACTCAACGCAACCAGAGGCGAATACTATCTACCAAGATGGGCATTTGGTCACAGTAACTCAACTACTTAACGCAGCCAAAGGTGAAAACCAAATGCCAGGACAGGGATTCACGTCCAACAGCTCAGAACACTAACGCGTCGAGAGGCGGGGAGTGAATCCCCACTTTTGGGTCACTCACAAATGACACGGTCCAAACCCGGAAGATAAATAAAACATGTTGAAATCAAATACTTTAGCTATTTTTTTAACGCATGTTTAAGTTTCTTTTGGATATTTATCTCTTTTATAATGTACTTTGAGATGCATGTTTTGTAAGCAATGTAATTCTTTCATTTAAATAAAGTACTTATTTTATATCACCGCCTAATAATACATTTGTTATCTTTATTAATATTAATATTGACTTAATTTTTGATAACCTTTCTTTTCCGCATTTAATTATTTATCAACAATTTAGTTGATAAATCTTTGTGTCAAATTTTGTAAATCAGTTATGTGAGTATCTGCAGTATTAAGTGATCATTTCTGAGAACGGTAAGTTTGATTAAATATTTATGTTTAAAACCAGTGGATGTAAAAATATATTTTCTTCATTTGATACCTTGAACCTTGTACATTGAATTTATTTTTTTAATTAGCGTATATCACAATTAAGTTTTGTATACACGATACATTATTAAGAGTAAATAATAATAACTAATTTTAACAAACAAACATTAAGCTGGAAGATATATTAAATTGAGTTTTTGGTCGCAACTAAGAAATCAGACGGATTGCCACTAAGGTTAAAAACTGAGTCGGAGCACCTGCCAGAGTTTGTTCTGATTCTGTTTAGTGTGACCCAGATTCTTATTGGTTGGCCGAAACTCGTTAACTTGCTTGTGATACATAGCATATTTCTGGTGTCAGGTGGTGAATTCTTTTTCCAATCTTCTCGGCAACGGACAGTTATCTAAAAGATTCTTTTAATTAGACTTCTTGCAGAATCCAGAGAGTTGTTTCTTGAACGAAGTCAAGGCGAGGCCATATTCTCGGCGAGAGTGTAAAGAGGCTATGTGGTTTAGTGCAGGTAGCCAGTATGTTGATGTGGCCTTTATTGTCCCCGATATAATACGTAAAGGTTAGTTTAGTTTGGTGTCAACAAATGTAGACGCTGAGGAACCCCATCCTCTATGGTACCGCATAAATTTTGCAGAATGTTATTTAGTGTTCTAAGTTATGCATTTATCTGACTATGTTTCATAATGACTGGTGTGATAACGAAATCTTCTAATAGGCGCTGAATTACCTCTTCCTTGAATTTAGTAATCGTCATGATTTCATTATGATGTCCGACATGGCATTTATAAGATTTATGGCCTTCTGCATTATCATCATTTCGTCAGCAAATTTGATAATAATCATCAGCACACCTCGCTTTGTTCAGCTACATGTTCGTCTACTTTTAATTTTTTGGAAATGATTTTTTTTAGGATTATATTTGTGGTTTGCATGTGGCGTAACAATCATCTAAGTTTTTCGGTGTAGGAGTACATGTGCAAATGTGACACAACTGTGATAGTTATCAATCGCAAATGTTCTTCCTTTGTCAAGCAGTCCAGCCATAGGACTCAACACTACATTTGTTGGTACGGTGCTACCTTCGAGACAAAGTTTGGTAAATTTTATCCCAAATTTATGCCTCTTGTTGACAGTATATTGCTTGAAATTTAGTTGCCCTTCAAAAGGCACTAAAGTTTCGTCAATGCACACGTTTTTTTTTGTAACGATGACAGCCTTCAATTTATCCTTCAGTCTGCTAACTAAGGGAACAATTTTCTGCAAACGGTCGTCTTTTGTTACCGAATTAACGTTGAAATACAGCGTTTTTCACAATAACTGGAAGCGATTCCTTAACATTACTTTTTGACATTATTCACATGAAGAGAATTCTTTGACCAGGACGAATGACCAGTAAAGATCGATTTATTTCGGCGACATCAGTGTTATACCACACGGTAATGCGTGCGCTTTTTTTCTAATTTCTTACCTGACACTGCAGGGCATAACTATTTGTTTCTATGACCTAAAAAAAATAAAATCAGTTAAACAAAATAATTTATATATTTACCAATCATGGAATAAAAGAGAAGTTTTCGTATAATTGTGTATGAAAACCTGCCGAATTGTAGTCCTTAAATGTAAATTTCTGTAAATTTTCGCTGTTGACCAGCCTCCGGACAATAGCTTCATTCATTGCATTGGATACTATTGGTTCTTTCCTGTTCGGAGTCTTCAGAATGTGGAACAATAACAGATTCTATAGCAGCATTAACATGTTCATCCAAAATTCGTATATTCTTTTTCTTTACTGGTGGATGCCGATACATCTTGTCCCAACGGTTTGTTATTTCCGGCCACATGTTTTCTTATTTTATTCTGCTTCGGACTACCCGATTTATGTTCACTGTTACTAGGATCAGTTGGTTGGTACTCTTCTGAAAGATATGTGTCGCCAAGTTCATCCGATTCTTTATTTATTATTAAATATTTTTGTTGCTCGTTTTCATATGACTGAATTGAACCATTCTACCCACGCTTGTTAGTTTTGCCGACATGTTATCAACAGGATTAGACAAGTCAAGGCGTGATGCCACGTTCATCTCTCATAGGCATTTTGTGATAAAAATTTTGCTGGTGACCACGAAATTTGCATATTTTAGAGAATTAGATTTTGATTTGAAAGTTAAAGAAAGCAATAGAAATACTTACAAAAAAAGTAATCGGCCAATGGAAACATTATTACAAATTTTCAATATGGTGACTCTTAACCTATTAGGTTCGAATGCAAATAGTATATCTACCCACTATCGTTTTACTCACATGTGAAGCCAGTCTGACGATGAACTCACAACTGCGCAGCGCCATCTTTCATTTGATTTACATTGTCTGTAAGAGCCAATGCTAAAATCTTCTCGTGACTCCAACTATAGATAGTTTTACAAAAAATATAGGAAAGCTAACTATTTATCAGATTTTTTATTTCAGATGAAACTGATTATTTAAACTTCTTTATGTAAATAGTAGACTTACTTTATATATACATAATTTATAAATATACAAATATTCTTGAAATAAAAAGTTAGTGCTAAAAAACAAAAGTATTTTTGTTTGCTTTATGAAAATCGACATATCGCTAATAATAAATCTAGAAACCCATTTCTATTATATTCGTTGCTTTTTCAGGAGGAGGGAAGCAAATGCAGCAAGCTTGGTTCAAATTGTAATGCAAATAGAAAAGTTCATTGAAATATTTTGTCAGTATGTACTTTTATACTCACACAATTCGAGATTATAATTCTTCCTCAATACCTAATAAGTTCTAGTTCGTATTATCTTATTTGATAACTAAAAGAACAAATAAATAATTATTTTAAAAGATATGATTTACTTTTCAAATAATATTTGTTTAAAAAGACTAAAAAGTTTAATATACTGTGTATATCTCTAAATTTCTAGCGTTGTCATATCTTTCAGGTAGGATCAATGTTATTCATCCTACAGGTTTCGCGTTGGTCAGCCCATTTTCGACAGAATGGTTATGACCACAAACAAAATTATCCAATTTGGAACGAAACCAATCCGGATCCAAAAATATCTAATGCATTCCAAAAAAATTATTGGTTGGTATGGATTTTGAACAGATGGCGTCATCAGTGTATATTTATTTGAGAACAACCTTAGCCAGGCCATCACTGTCATATCAATGGAGATAGCTCAAGGTCAATGATTACTTATTTATTTTGGCCCGAATTGAATGACATGGACAGCCAGAATATGTTGATTAAACAAAATGG
Organism: Diabrotica balteata; assembly: GCA_918026665.1. Lineage (NCBI taxonomy): Eukaryota > Metazoa > Arthropoda > Insecta > Coleoptera > Chrysomelidae > Diabrotica > Diabrotica balteata. The sequence continues at coordinate 130,852,416 of OU898283.1, forward strand.
TGCTACGTTCCAAACGCATTACATAAAAAAATCGTCTTTTTTAGTCATAGTGGTAAAGTAATTGCCCTAATGAATAATATTTATTAATAATGTAAAACTGTCAAGAAAAAAAAAGTGATAATTAGAATATAATTTGACAATTATAAAAATATGCTCTGACAATTTGTTGTGTGATATATTGTAAAGGAAGGCGTTGGACAAAGTCCAGTATGATAATCAATACAATAACACCTGCTGGCTTTCCTTTTTTCATTTTAGGAACATACGACACAACGTTTTGGGGACATCTCTTTCATTGTCGGGAGTTTTAGATCTGAAAAATTCAAAATTATTCGAACAATTGTGAGGGTCTCAGTATTTTTAGTTTTCTTCAACAAATCTGTTTGGCTGTGGCATGTTGTTCTATAAATTATTTTCTCGTATCTAAAAGGAAGTTAAGGCGGATTTTTCATTTTCATATTATTTTGTGTAAGCTCTTTGGGACAAGTCACATCCAAAAAATGTCATATATCTTTTAGACGGCATCTTGCTAATATGTGAAAATATATAAGAACATTTTAGATATTTCTTGACAAAAGTATATTATTTACAGCTTTTTATTTATTTTTTTAATTATTACTAATTTAATTTTTTTTAGCTTTAATAACAATGGGTATTATTTGGAGTGCCTTTGGAGTCACCAATACAGGAAGGACAGACGATGCTGACTCGACGACGGGGCTGACCTCCAGAGATAAATATTTAATAAAAACATCATGGGCTGGTGTAATGAAAAGCCCGACGGACAATGGAGTAGCTTTACTTCTTTTGTAAGTATGACATAATTATTTTATAAAACTGTTCTGCAAAAAATTATGTAGTTGAACCATTGAGTCAAATCGTGGATCATGGTTCTTGTACGCGTAAATGAAAACTATTTTATCTTCTTTGTATATTAGGCCTTAGGTCTATTTTGGTCCGATTTTAAAAGTACAGTAATATTTATGAATTTAAAAATGCTACAATGTAAGTGAGAACTATCCATATCGTTGTAAGTGAGATGAAAAGATTAATAATAAACAGATTGGATATAATAAATGGAATGGAATAATAAATGCGATATATTTGGATAACGCCAGAAACAACACAACATATCACATAAATGACACCGGCAATATGAGTTGCCCCACATACTAATCTAGTAGTGACATCTTTAATTCACTTTACAGATATAATGATGCTTTTACAAATTCAATCAGTAGCGTTGAAAATTAACGTACTACAGATAACTGCGCTAACAAAAAAAAAGATGAAGCGGGAAGGTGAACAAGGAAATCTAAAACCAACTGGAAAAGCAACGTTAGCGATGGGGGATTTTAATGCAAAGGATGGCGGAGGTAAGGTGAATGAGATTGAGGGAAACTTCAGCCTTGGTGAAAGAAACGATATATATAATATACTTAATTGCTTTGATCAGCAGTATAAATTGTTGTTAAGTAACACACTGTTCAAATTCTCCAACCGATTGATGTACACACAAGCTGACTCACATGGGAACGTCATAAGAAATTAGATACCAACAAGATACAAACACATGTTAAAGGCACCAAAAACGTACCCTGGTGCCAAGGTCTCCACAGACCACAATCTGGTACTGTATAGAATGTTTAAAGAGAGTAAAGCGGCTCGAGAAAAAAACTGATCTCCTCCTTCTTAGGGTTCCTGTCCGTTCGTAACGTTGGCGATCATTCTGGCTATGATTACTTTGTTGGTTTCTATACGAAATAGCTGTGTTAAGGTCTTTCTATACAATGCTCTCAGGTTAGCAAGCCATGATATTCTTCTTCGTCCTGAGGCCATTTTTTCTTCTTTCTTTTACCTTGCAAAATGCATTGAAGTAGCTCGTATCTGCCTTGATTTCTCATTATATGTCCCAAGTACTGCAGCTTAAGGATCTTTACGATGTTGACCAAATCCACGGTTGTGTTCATCCTCCGCAGGATTTCTACATTGGTAACTTTGTCTGTCCGTGGTATCTTCAGGATCCTTCTGTATAACTATAGCTTAAAAGTCTGAAGTTCGACAAGAAATCTGATATAAACACAATAAATATAAAGAAGTGTTGGATTTGACAGTTACTTGATGGAAGATCATTTTATGTAAGCATAAAACACTGAAAACTTCTGGTTTCAACAATTCCACCAAATTTCTTACAATTTATTATCACATATATTATTATCAGCTGTTTTGACAGAGTGTTTTTATCAAGTGATCTATTTTTTTATTGGTTTACACTGTATAGTGTTTAACTGAATAAGTTGAGAAGGGACGAGCTGTTTGTCTCGAGTTGGTCATTCAGAATTATATCTGTATTTTTGAATTTATCAATTTCTTTAATTTTTCTATTATTGAAATCCCTTTTATGTTCTGCTATTCGTTTGTTAAAATTTCTACTAGTTTGACCGATGTAAGTTTTTGGGCAGTGACTACATGTAAGTTTGTATACATCTCTGAGTAATGGCTGTTTCTTTTGGCCCTTGTAGTTCTTAATATATTTGCTTAAGTTGTTGTTTGTTCTGAAAGCTGGTGTTTCCCTTACTTTTTGTGTGTTTGGCTATTTTAATTTATATTATGCCTGTAATCGAGCAGAAGGTACTAAGTTTTTTCTGTAGTGCTAGAAAAACCAATTATAGGACTTTACGATGTAGCTTTTGGTTTAAAGTTTTTTATTGTTTTCTCGTCGTAACTAGTGTTACATCATTATTATAGCATTAAGAAAATATCAGTAAATAACGGGTAAAACGAAAAACTCGTATACAAAATTACATATAAATCAAATATTAAATATGTCTGTGCTATCAGCAAAATAAAATATGAAGTATTAGTGGTGGAATAAATAGGTAGGAACATATCAAGAGTGAACAAAAATAACAGTCAAGGCCAACTATATAAAGAGTAAATTAGTTATTCTTACATATTTAAACTTTTTTTAATAACCTTGATTTTAAATTCTTGCAATAAAATAGTGTGCAAATGTGTTTACCAAAAAATCAACTGTGTTAATCGGAAATAATTTAACTACCATTTTAATAGCTTTACTGGGTTTGATTTGTTTATTTAACTGTTTTAGAACTGTACATAATCAAGTGCATGGTGGTATAGGTTTCCAAACTTTTAAGGATTATCTTTTAACCTTAAAGACTTTTAAACACCGAGATATTTTTTAAAACTGGATGGTAATTTCACCTCCTACACTTAAGTAGGAGAAGAGACTTATCCTTTTGGATAAATACAGTGACGACTGAGAAGAGATGATTAAAAGAAAAAAAATGTATTTCATAAATGGCTAAAGGACAGAACCACAGGAACACGGGGAGAATATGTTACCCTCAAAAAACAAGTTAAACAAAGAATAAAGCTCGAGAAAAACGAATACTGAGAGAGAATGTGCAGAGACATAGACAACACGATAGGGTATAACACATCAACGGAAGCATGGAAAAAATAAAAAAACATCAAAAGTAATAAACGAAGTAAAAATACCATACAGATAATTACATCAAAAGAGTGGACAAAGCATTACACAAAATTATTGCAGGAGAATAGGCCGGAGTATATTTCATACGACCCTGTGACAACAATAACTGAGGAAGTAGAAATTACAGAGAAAGATATAAATAAAGCACTAAAGAAATACAAAAAAAAATAACGCACCAGGACCAGGGAACATAAAAATGGAACTGCTGAAATATGGAGGCGCAAAGATAGTATCCTTTTTACGAATGTTATTCAATAAAATCGAAGCAGGAGAGAAGATTCCCGATGAGTGGAATTTATCGTACATGTCTTCCATTTTCAAAAAAGGTGACAAAAGGTCACCAAATAACTACAAAGGGATCTCTGTAATGCCTTCAATAGCAAGAATCTTTTTATCAGTTATAAAAGAAAAGCTAGAACAACACATGGATCATTATAACGAAGAACAAGCCGGATTCCAAAAGCCAGATCATGTTTAGATAATAGGTATATTCATTATGAGACAGGTGATTGAAAAGAACAAAAAAAAAACATTGAAACACATATGACCTTTATCGACTTAGAGAAAGCATACGATAGCGTGCCCAAGAAACAACTATGGGGAGCAATGAGAAGAATGCGCGTTAGAGAGAAATGGATGAATGTAACACAAAGACTGTATAAAGAAACACAAGTGCAAATAAAGTTAGGTAATGAAATTACAAACACAATCACCGCAACAAAAGGCCTCAAACAGGGATGTGGTCTCTCACCTACACCTTTTAACATGTATATAGATCAGGCTTTGAAAGATGGTATAGAAAATGCGGAACAATGGGCATACCAGTACAAGAGAATATTATATATTACATGGAATATTATGGAATATATGATAAGGAAATTAAAGGAAGAATATGAACTTTGGGGACTCAAGATAAATATGTGCAAGACCACATATATATGATAGATAGAGACCTCAGAGAAGGCGACTGGGAGCATAGAGTGTTGTGTAGCATAATGGGAAAAGCCGAAGAAGAAAAAGAAGAGGAAATATTAAGCTAGATGATCAGAAATATATGGGTCCACAATTCCACAACCAACTATTTTACTGCTTATGTTTGTTACGATGTTATTCAGACATTGTAGAAGTTGTAGATCTAGTTGTGATTCTAGTAAATTCATTAATATTATTGGTTAAGCCAAAAGTAGAAATTAGATCATGGAAACTGTTTAGTTTATCAAAAGCTTTTTTGAAATCAATGTTGAAATCTCCAATTATTATTATTTCTAAAAAATTAGCAGAGCAAAACACCAATACCTTTTCAAATAGGTCTAGAAAAACTTTAAAATTCCCAATTTCAGTTCTATACACTGTTATTAAAATAAGTACACCTTAGTTACAATTAGGTTTATGATAATGTCAGTGGAAATTTAAAATTATTATTTCAGATATCAATAAAACCAATCTTTCTTTCTTCGATTTTTTGCCCCACATGCAATACTCGTACCATTTTTACAGTAATGTCTTTATTTTTAGAAATAATAAATAGATTGGGGATTTGTTCTTGTAGATGTTGCTTTTTAAGTTTATAAAAAACAATGTGCTACGATGATAACCTCGCACGTATACCAGAAACAAAAATATTAACAAATAGGCAAGCATAGGCAAAAGTAACTACCCCTGATATTAGCAAGGTTAAATGTGGGATATAAAAATGACTATTATCTAGTAGTAATAGAATTTTATCTTATTTTTTACATCATAATATTCTTGTTTCAGATTGTTTAAAAATTTCCCGGAGACAAAAACTGTCTTTCCTTTTAAAGACATACCAAATGACGAACTAGCAAAAAATGTTAGGTTTAGGGCTCATTGCAACAGCGTTGTTTATGCCGTTTCTTCCATGGTAGATGCCATAGATGACACGTCATTACTTGTAGGCATACTCGAAAAAGTTGGCAGGGATCATAAGAGGCGAAGCATTCCCCAAAAATATTTTGAAGTAAGTAAATATTATTGATGTCATAAGTAGCTTTGTATATTTTAAATTATAAAACGGTCCCGCTTAATATTTCATTTATTATCAATATTTTCTTTGCCTTTATTCCAATAAAATAAGATCTTTACTTATTACATTTCTCCATAAAGTTATATCGTTTACATATAAGTATCAATATAAGTTTAATTAGTTTCTAAAAAGATTAAACAAATTAAAAAACTAAAAGATTAAAGTTTAAACTAATTAAACAAAAAACAAAGGTAGCTAAAGAAAAATGGATTTAGGATAATTGCAAGGAAATAGAAAAGTTGAATGAAAAACATGATACGTTTAATATGTTTAAAAAAGTTAGAGAAGTAGCTGGTCTTTATCATAAGAAAACTCCACATACTATAACTGATTCGTCGGGAAAAATGATAATAGACGAACATGAAATTCGAACAACTGGTGTAATTATATAAGTGAACTGCATAATGATGATAGACCCGAAGAACTCGAGACTTTAGTTGAAAGTGAAAGACCAGAAATACTAAAATCAGAAATACTGCATGCTATAAAGTTAGCAAAGAACAAGAAAGCCGTTGGCCCTAATAACATACCGACAGATATGTTAAAGCTTATAAATGAGGAGAACATTGGAATACTGGTTAAGCTTTTCAATGATGTTTATTCGACTGGTGATATCCCTGAAGATTGGTTAAAGTCCAAATTCATAATACTACCAAAAAATAACGTCCGAAAAATTGTAGCGACTATAGAATGATAAGCCTTATGAGCCACACTTTGAAAATATTTCTACACATCATCCACAGTAGAATCAGAGATAAATGTGAAGAAGACCAGGATGAAACACAATTTGGCTTCAGAAATGGACTGGGAACTCGGGACGCCCTCTTTGCACTAAATGTGTTAGTGCAGAAATGTCGAGATCAAAGGAAAGACGTCTTTGCTGTATTTATTGACTATGAAAAGGCCTTTGATAGAGTACAGCATCACAAATTAATTACAATATTAAAAGATAAAGGAGTTGATAGTCAAGACATACGATTCATAGAAAAGTTATACTGGCGTCAAACAGCGACAGCTTGCATAAACGGAAAATCAACGAAAATATGTAAAATACAAAGAGGTTTCAGACAGGGTTGTAAACTATCCCCACTGTTATTTAATTTATATTCAGATAGAATATTTAAAGAAGCGCTGCATAATTTGGAATGGGGCGTGAAAGTTAATGGAATTCTGATAAATACAATCAGAAATGCAGACGATACAGTTATTTTAAGTGATGACATAAATGAACTACAATGCCTTTTAAATGCCATTGATACAATGGGAAGAGAGTTTGGCCTAAACATAAACTGTTCAAAAACAAAACACATGGTGTTTAGCCGTTTAGCACATCAAGATGCACGATTATATGTTGATGGTCGTATAATTCAAACAGTGTCCAGTTTTAATTATCTTGGTTGCCATATTACTAAACAACAAGATCCAGATCAAGAGATAACATGTAGAATCGAGATAGCCCGCACGACATTCTTCTGTAATGATAACTTGCAACTTCAACTTCGAAACCGCATGGTTAAATGCTACATTTGGTCAGTCCTCTTATACGGTGTCGAAGCATGGACATTAAAAATATCCACCATTAATCGTCTGGAGGCCTTTGAAATGTGGCTGAACAGACATATACTAAAAATTCCATGGACGGCTATGCTGACAAATGCGGCAGTCCTTGAGAGAGCAAATGCTGCTCGCGAGCTGCTTGACAACATCAAATGTTGAAAGATGGCCTATTTTGGATAAGTAGTAAGGGGAGACCGATATAATATTCTTTAACTTATTATGATGGGTAAAATCGAAGGACGCGAAAGGACGAAAGCTGAGCAACTCTTTAGAATAGCTCGAGACAGAGAGAGTTTCGACATGGTAATCGCCAACGTCAAGGGATTTGATAGGGCACGTTAAGAAGAAGAAGATCAATATAAGTATCAATCATTCTGGGAAGCTTATCACGAGGAATTGGGGATTGTTTTATGTCGACAGAAGGAGAGCTTTTATTGATGATGGTTTTTATTGTTTTCTCTAGATAGATTGTTGGATTATTAGGAATTGGTCTGCAGTCTGAAGTATTAATGAGATTTTAGAGTCTATTAATGTAAGAAGTGTTTAGGATAACGGTGGCATTTCTTTATCGGCGGAAAGAATAGCTAGATTTTGATTTGACCGACAGATGTGTCTTAATTGGAATGTGACTTGGGGTAACAGAGTAATTGAAACGTTTTGTTAAAGGTATCAACAAGTTGTAAACCACTGTAGTGAGTTTTAAAGTTGTTTGTTTTGAAATTGTTCGGCAATTATTAATTTCCTAGACTCCGTATTGAGGGGTCTGTTTCATTTATATTTTACGTTTATTGTTCATTTATGTCTTGACATTGACATTTACATATAAGTTAAGGCCGTTATTTTAATATTTTTATTTGTTTCAGGGACTTCAGGAGACAATGGTCGAATTGTTTTCCACGTTTATGAAAACCAATGAAATAAACTCATGGAATAAAGCTTTAAATGTTATTTTTAAAGTGATTGCTGACAATCTTAAATAATTTTAACTGTTTCGTTGATAAATCGTTATCAGATTTTATGCAATTAAAAATTTTAATTGATGCTTATCTATAACAAAATTATAGAATCGTAATATTTAGATTTTTAATTTTTATGCGATTTTAAATCTAACGTTCAATTTTACTATTTTTTTTATAATAAAGGGTCTTACCTTTTTGAAATTATTAGTAATATTAATTTCAAACTTGTTTTGTTCTGTGTTTTACTTTTTTTTATAGTGTTTTTATGTATTGTCATAAAAAAATTTACACAAAAAAATCAGATACAATTTTTTGCAATTCTTAGGGAGAATTCCAAAAGCGACATTATTGATATTATGCGAAAATATGATCTGGTTCTAAAAGGTGTTTTCCCATTTCGTCTCCACTAGCTCCACTGAATGTCACGTGGTGTCCAAATTTGATACTAACTACAAAAAAAAATAATTCCTATCACATTCAGGATATGTGGTCAGGGTGTTTTCGTCCAAAAAATTAGTTGAGACCAACAAATGCTGCATACAGTCCAACATATTCACAATGTCCAACAAAGGCTTAACATCTACCAATTGGCCTGTGGTTTGTCCACTCTCTTTACTTAGAATCTTAACTTAAGGAATCAAATTCCTTCAACCTTCTCCTGCCGATGTGTTTTAATCTTTTTTTTTTGTTGTTATATACTGGAAAGGAGTACAAATCTGCTTTTATTTTTTACTTCTTTGCTGTTAGTGTCGCCATCTATATGAACAGATCATACACTTAATAAGTAATCATACTGTCTTTAATTTTGTTTTTTGGGAACTATCCTTACCTCGTTCTGTCACATATTTTTAAGTAAATAAACAAATAAATAATCATTGCCCTTGCTTGTACTTTACATATCAAAGTTGTGATGTTTTTCTTTGACTAAGGAATATCTATATTCCTACTAACAATTCATTTACTGCAATGAATAAAGGCTGCAGAAAACTCCGTTTCTCTTTATTATTTTTTAATAAGCAACAATAAACTTAAAGAGTTTATATAAAAACGACCCTAAAATGCACAATTTTTTATTTGTTTTGTCACGTTTATTTAGTAATAAGTTTTATATGTTTGCATTTATAATGTAAAGTTATGTTTTATGAAAATAAATACAATTTTAAATAAATATTAAATTTGTCAATTATTACCAATCATCTGCTACTACGACCCTCGCAGGATTTATGTCATTTTCATTTGTTATTTAGTTGTGAAAGGCCTAAAAAAAGGCCTAAAAATTAACTTCAACAAAACAAAAGTAATGACAAACACGGAAGACCAAGAGGCAATAAAAATAAAAACAGAAAAAATAGAACAGGTAAATGAGTATATCTATCTAGGACAAGCAATCAGAGCTAATAGAGAAAATCGAACAGCCGAAATATCGAGACGAGTAAGAATGGGATGGGCAGCGTTCGGCAAACTTTCTTACGTTCTAAAAAATCAAACGATCCCTCTATACTTACGAAGCAAGGTATATAACTCCTGTATCATACCGGTGCTCACCTACGGAGCACAGACATGGACATTTACACAGGCCAATTTGGATAGGGTAAGGAAGGCACAAAGAGCGATGGAGAGACAAATGTTGGGTGTATCACTTAGAGATAGAAAACGTAACCAGTGGATCAGAAACCAGAACAAAGACAGTTAGACGCGATAGAACAAGCAGCAAAACTGAAATGGAAATGGGCTGGACACAATGAACGTCTCCAAGACGGACGATGGAACAATGCCATCGGAAAGTGGCGTCCATACAATGCAAAGAGATCAAGAGGCAGACCACAGATGAGGTGGAAAGATGACATCAGGAAACAAGGAGGTCCCACAAGGCAGAGAACAGCTCAAGATAGGGAAAGATGGAGAGAACTGGGGGAAACCTATATCCAACAATGGAAGGATAGAGAATAGGTTCAAAAAAAAAATGTAGTTGTGTCCTCCAGTGTTGACAGTGATATTTGAGTTTGGAAAAAGTTCTCCAACAATCTTTTTCGAGCAAATTTATTTAATACAATCTTCTTGTGTAAATACCTCCCTAATACCACGCAATCGTCTGTTTTAGTACTAAGGACGTCTTTTTTACTTCTTATTTTGGTCGAAATGTCGCAGTTCCAAACGTCTAAGAACGTTATAACACACGTTAGACTTCGGTGGACGTTCAGCGACGATACATGAACCTTCATCGAACGTCCATAAGATATACGCTGGAAGATTTACTTGATAGACTTTTGGGATGTCCCTCGGAAGTCTATTTTAGTGCTGAGGATGTACATTAGATGTCGTCTTCATCCTCTTGATAAGCAATTCTGTTTGTTTATTGGCGGATTAATGCCTCTAAGGAAGGTTGTTACTCCATCTTTTGGCTAATTACTGAGAAATCACTAAAGTATAATAGACCAGCATTTCTGTGTCTGATTGACCTAAAGAAAGCGTTTGATAGAGTAAGAGTCAAAAGTCAAATCTTCTGTATCATAGAGAAGTTTCCCATAATATTATAAAAACTATTGAAAACATCTACCAAACAACAAAATGGAAGTCAGAATAGATGGAAAGCTTACAGAACCTATATAAATAGATAGCGGAATAATTCGAGTGGATTCATTGAGTCCCATGCTCTTCAATTTGATCGTGGATGAAATCATAAAAGCCTTAACAAAGGAAAAGGATACAAAATGCTAAACAAAGAAATAAAAATACTCTGTTACGCGGAATATAACAAAAAGTGTGTGAATGGGGGCGTTGGACGCCAATTTAACAAAAAACAAATAAATTAAGGCTGGCTAGCAGAATATGCCGGAGAGTAACTATTTGACACTCAAAAGAGGATTTGCATGCCCTCCAGAAACCTTAAAATGAGAAAATGATTAACAAAGTAATAAAAAAATATAGAAATAGTATATATAAAAGTGATAAACTATGGAATTTGCTCTAAGATCTGATTGGGCGCCAGGAAAATCCCTCATGAACTGTCCTTAAGCCAACGAAGGCAACTCCTATCACTAAATTGCATTGCCAGAATTTCAGCAAACAACAGCAACTTAACCTACTCAACAATACTTTGCAGAACATATCGTCCGATCTTTACAGAAACATTGCAATAAAAAAACTACCATTTCCTGAACGAATTAACCGTATTGGTCTTAATTTAGAACAGTTCAGTCTTACTATACCTATTCATGTAAATGTTCCTCCTTGGATGATCAAACATCCAAAAATAGACACGTCTCTAAAAAAACTCCCGAAACATTCCACACATTCTTTCCTTATACAGCAAGCTTATAAAAATGTAATATCTAAATACCCAACAACCCATCAAATCTTCACTGATGCTTCCAAATGTCATGAAGGAGATGCTGCAGCCTACATCTACGAAAACGTCAAGTCTACCGTATGAATCCCAACGAATTGTTGTATATATACCGGAGAACTTACGGCAATTCACCAGGCCATGAAAAAATGAGGTTTTATCAATGAAAGCAAATTTGTTATCATCACCGATTCAATGAGCGCATTACTTGGAATAAAACAGCTATATACAACTCACGCCATACTTCTCAAGATCAAAGAAGAGTTATCTTATCTACAGACTCAACAAAAAGATATTTCCTTTATCTGGGTACCTTTCCATATGGGAATAAGTGGTAATGAGGAAGTGGACTCTCTGGCAAGCAATGCAACCACCGACCAAAGTATTGCTATCATAAATCAAATGCCTTGGACTGATCACAAAGTAAATATCAAAGCCCACATGTACAGAGCGTGGCAAATTACTTGGGATGACACTGATAACAAACAAAGAATGTCTAAGTCAAGTAGGGACCAAACTCATCTTACCGAATAATAGAAAAGATCAAGTCATCATCAACCGACTCCGAATAGAATATACTTTCCTTACACACAAGCATATCTTCAACAGGAGGTTGCTCTGATGTATACCAAGTGCCACACTCAGTTGTCAGTAAAACATATAATTGTTGAGTGTCCAGTGTACCAGAACGAAAGACTGGCATGTGCCCTTATGAACAATTTAAAAAGTGTATTAACGTCAAATTTACAATCTTTACTTATCTTAAAATGATTAAACTGTATACCAGATTGTAAAAAATATTTTTTTATGTCACAATATGTATCTTACTGTTTGTGTATGCCCCCCGCTAATAACCCTTAGTGGTTGATGCGGTTATATTTGTTTAAATAAAAACAAATATATATATCTATATATATATATATATATATATATATATATATATACATATATATATATATATATATATATATATATATATTATATATATATATATATATATATATATTATTGTGATATTTAAAGTCGTGGTGCGCCAAGCAATTAATTAGCTAATTAATTAATTAATTAATTAAAATTATTTAAATGATATGATTATGACTCTATCACACTTTTTAATTCTCTTATCTCAGGGTTAAATTCGTGCTTCAATATCTATGCTATTACATGTGAAAGATAAGGTCCAAAGAATACCGGAATAATAAAAAACACATATGATATAACACTATATATTGAAATAAAAATAATGAAATAATTCACACTCAAATGTTTTCAATCAACAAAAGCTCATACAATGATTCTCAAAATTTTGTTCTACGTACGTGAACCTTCAAAATTAATGGTACAAACAATATTAGTTGAAATCTCAAAATCCAAATATTATTCTAAATCTCCTAATCAAAATATTTATATCCTTTCTAAATTAAGTGTAAAAATTGTGTTATCAATGAAAGAAAAACTGCAGAAAACAAAACTATCTCTCTCTGATGATGAGTGGTCCAAATCCTTGTTATTTGTAGACTATATTATTTACGCGTAGCCGCTCCCTAGGTAATCAGCAATCTTACAACAAATTATTGCAAGTATATCGTCCTTAATGATCTCCTTCAAATGCACGAATCGTTCAAATTATGCTAGCTTCTTCTTCTCTCAATAAACTGAATCTCTCGTTGGCCTGAGTGAAAAATGACTCTTGGAATATCTTTCTTTACGATAAACTGAATCTCTCGTTGGCCTGAACAGTGACTCTTGGAATATAAGTAGAAAAATATGACTTACAATATTTTACTGGGTCAGCTTCTGTCAGATACACTAACTATACGAAAACTCACAAACTTTCACTGCTACTGCTTCCTATCTCTGGGAAACTACCCGAGAACAACGGCCGTTCGCCTTGCACCCTTGGAAACCAACTGATTATCTTTTCTCTCTCCTAAATCTAGCTAAACTTTCATTCCTACATACCTATCCCACCTTTTTCAATCTCCGCCAATCAAAGCTCGTCACAATTCCCCAATTTTTTCATTTCGATAACAAACAACTTTTTACCTATAATTATAAAATTTCCTAAAACTTATTTACAAATAATATTTTTCTACAATTCTTAAAAACTAACAAAAACCTCTTTCTAAAATCTCTTCTATTGTTTTTAATCACTGCATTAATGTATTTGGAAAACCCGGTTCAATTTTCTTTGGATTTCACTTAAAATTATGCGGGTCACTCAAGTATAACAAAGAAATAATTTATGCATAGCTTACATTTTGTTTAATACAGGTAATCCAAAAATTTAAAAACTTTCCTTCTTCGAAATGTTTGTTGGTTATTATCCTACTTATCTGAATTATTTTAATGTTTTTGAACTTTGAAATATTTTATTCAAACCAATATTTTTCTCGATTTTACATATAATAACAATATATATATATATATATATATATATATATATATATATATATATATATATATATATATGTATATATATATATATATATATATATAATATATATATAAATTATAAATTGTAAATTTCTAATTTAATTTTAAAATTAATTTATTTTATTTAATTTATTGCAATTTTAAATGAAAACAAGAAAAACATTATTACGAATATTTAAATATTAAAAACTAAGTACCACTTTAATACCTATTTTATCACTGTATTGGAAATGTATTTTACCTACTTATCAAATTTGATAAGATAAAATGAGTATTTAAAATGTATGTCCATCAATTTTCAGAAGATAAGCTAACTACATTTTTAAAATTATTCATACCTATTTTATATAAAGATAAATTATTCAATAAAGAACCATGTTTTACTGCATTTTTATTACACAATTTACTATTTGAACAATTGAACTTAAGATTCGTCATTGTTTGTAAAATGACGTATAGTTGTTGCATAACCATCAATCGTGATGCATTCCACTCAACACGGGACTTAAATATTAGCGTTTGACTAACATAATTACTTATCAATCAACAAATTGTTCAAATAAAAAGATAATTACGAAGTATCAGTTCCGAATTAAGAATATTCAAGTAAATTTCTAGTAAATATAATATATTGTTAGTCGTTCGTCTGGTGGATGAATAGTAATCGTGTAAGTATTTTTCATTTTAAAACACTATGTTATATTATTTTATTTAAAACATGTAAACTATGTAATCATTTTGTTTTTTTTTTTCGTCTAATCACAAAGTCTACCACGTTTAAATTATATTGTTGAGTACCTCTTCTTGTAGTACCTATACACTTAGTGGAAATTTAACAAAAATTATCGATTTTCCAGCAGCCCTCTACTCATGATCGTGATTTATTTAGTTTATCGGTACAATTACATTTTTATTTTAATATTTTATATTTCCGCTTGTAGCAAATCAAATCACCTTGTATATGTTAAAACACCGAAAAAGTATTTTCAATCCTTTTGCAACGCTGGAGTTGATAATGAACACATTTTAAAGTTTGTTCATATATTGCAAATGCGTATTTCTTCGGTATTCTTTGATTGGCAGCCACTTAAGGATAATTTGCGCGTCAAATAAACAGAAATGTATTGGTTTGGGCTTTATTTATACCGAGTTGGGCGAATGACTTTTAAAGATAATTACATTACTTTCAGTGAGGCCGCTGTCAAAGGCAGTTGGCTTCGGTGTTAGTCCGAATTTTCTTCTAATTCGTAATGTTTTTTCGTTTTTCGTCAGAGAAGACGCGGCGTGGGTTAGCCTAAAGAAACCGGCAAATTTGTTTATGTATTTGTTTATGTTGAAGTGGATTTGAGTCCAATTCTAACCCCAGAACCTTTAAAGGAAAAAAATGACATTTAGTGAAGTTCAGGAAATTTTTTTGTTAAACTTTTAAAGTAAACATAGGCATTTTCCATTAATAATTGCTTTCATGACAGGTTAAAAAATTGTAATAAGTAAAATTATAAATTTTAGGGGTGTGGTGAGCTGTCCTAATAATTATTCTTTATTCTGACAGCTAGCTTTATTTTTTTGACAATTGACACATACCTAATCATAATTTGAGATCTTGTTCTGTTTTGTTTTTGAAAAAAGGTTAACCTCTATGCATAGTTCCTTTCAAAAAGATATTTTTTATTGTAATATTTTATTTCTGCTACAAACTATTACCCATTAACAATTGTAAGTTCTTATAGTATCTTCAACTTCTTCTAGAGTTTGTAAACGTATAGTAACATAGTAAGTTTTGTGGTGGGACAACAATAAGTGTCTCAAAAAAAATGTTATTATTATTTTTTTAAAGTTTCTAACCTCTTTTTGTATTTGTTAAGAAAGAAAAGCCTTTCTTTCATCCAGCAGGAGAATTTTTGTAAGCGGCGTCCTTACTTTAAATAGCTTAAGATCCTTCTTGTGTTGTGATTGTCCAGGAGGTCCATGTAAGTACCCCTTTTATTTCATTTTTGTGGTTACCCCACTCCAGTTCCCTTATCATTTACTTATCTACGGCCCAGCTCTAAAAAAAACCCCCAAGTAACCATTCGCAATTGTTCCGATTTATTTAGCTTACCTTATCTCCACCCGGTGATTTCTGTCCCCAATTTTTAACCTCCTATAATGATCCCAGTTTCTTATGACTTCCAGTATTTATTAGTGACTTCAGGTAGTTGTTATTAGCACCAGAAAATAGCACCAAGAAACCCAAAACGTGTTGATTGAGCGTAGAATTGATTAAGTAGAAGCATAAAACGGTGCAATAAAATCATAGAAAAACTTATAAATAACATAAGTCTTAAGAAAAGAGGAATACTGATAATAAAACTAAAATTTTTATAAAGTTTTCCGAATTTTGCCACCTTACTCTGTTTTCCTTCTGCTTTTCCCTGTAAAATTAGTTGCACATCCATATCTTTCGTGATTCGTAATTTCGAAATTCATGGATAACCCTGTAAATTGTTGATTGTGGTTGACCTTCCTGTGTGTTATAGGAATCTGCATTGGTGGATAAGAAGTTATTTGATTTGATGGATACTGAATTGGTATTGGCTGGCTATTTACATTTTGCATTGCTATTGAATATACTGATCACTTCAGATTATAAACATTTAACTGTTTAATGCGAAAACCGGTCGTACGTTGATAACGAAAATCCAGTTAATAGTTCGTTTTCAGCTTTGGAGTCTCGATATGGACTAGTGTAAGAAATGAGACAACACATTGGTAAACTTAGTATATCAATGCCATAAAACAGTAACTTAATACGTTAGGATTTCTAATGATATTTTCTGTTAATGTACTTTATGTCTAAAGCTAATAAGTTACAATTTTTTGAAAGCTTTTTACTTATTATTAATAATAAAAAAGTTTTGTTGCAGATATTCAGTCAAACATGGGTTCAGTATTGAGCTACTTCTTAGGATTCTTTGTTAACCAAGGTAGAATCGACGATGCCAATCCTGTAACAGGACTAACATCGCGTGATGTATATTTAATTACAAATACTTGGAACAAGGTTATTTCCAAGCCTACTGAAAATGGTATCAAATTTTTTATGAGGTACTGTACTTTTTCTTAAATGATTAACTTTTTTTTCGTCTCTCTTACTAGTAAATTGTATATTACCTACTATTTGGATGCTAAGTAAATGCATCATAACAGATACTGACACGTAATGACTAGCACGTAATAAAAAAAATTACGCTTTAGTTTTATAAAAATGTGTAATATCACATAAGCCTCGTAAGTCAGTTGGTCGAGTTACCATGGAAACGAATTAACAGACGTTATTTTGACAGATTAAAGTTTCTTAATCTGTCAGTGTAAATATAGTGGTAATTTAATTTTTATTTTTATAAACGAAAATAATCGTAGAAAAAGTATAGTACACAACTTGAGTTGTAAGCTTATTACATGCTTGTAAAATTACTGGGCTCGCCGCTACGCGGCTCACGCGCAACTTTTTTACTCTTACGCATGTAATAAGCTTCTTACAACTCTCGTTATGTAATATACTATTTTCTAATAATAATGTCGAATATAATTAACAATAACAATATAATAGCACTTTTTATTGTTTTTATATTTAGCCTCAAAAAGGTAAAAGTGAGATATTTGACTTTGAATTTAAAAAATATTATTGTAAAATACAGTAACAACTTTTGTTGTTTAATTTAGATATGTCAATGTATTATGCCCTATGGAACTACAGTTACAACAAGATTAATAAAATTACTCCAAACATTATTAGATTAATAATAAATATCCGAAATCTTATTTAATCAACCATCTCAGCGACCTAATCAGCAACATCAGGACTGACATCGTCTCGTAAACTATTGTAGAAGGGATGATACACTAAAGGAATGAAGGTTAATAATGATCTTACATTTTCTAGTCAAGACCCCCCGGGAGACCACCTAAAAGATGGAGGGATAGTTGGCAATCTACCTCCCAAGAAATTAACCAGAGGCAGCTTCAGAATTAAACAGATCGAAAGATCTACAAAAAGTAGAAGAAGAAGAAGACATTTTCTAGTTGGTTTTTTGCAATCAGAATGGGCTTAATATATTTCTATTGGAAATCAGATACAGAAAGTACACTTGGACGATCCTTCCTGACAACAGTAACAGGGCTGTAGGTACCATTCACAGAATGCTGAACGTAAAATGCTTTTATGTTATCACTCCAGAATAAAAGAGAAAAAAACATTGTAAAAATCTAAAGATTGTTGGTCATTAGTGCGAGTACTCTTTTTAATGTTGTCTAAGAGTGATTGTACCCTGAGGAAATTTTCCTGCTTTATAAGAGTTAAGTTAAAGGGCTGCTTTTTATTAGATTCTTTTATAATTTTATGTCACTCCTTAGGAGTACACAAGCGGAGCATACTTTCTATGAAGCTTCTCCTACTCTCGAGAGATGCAACCGTTATATGGGCTACGTCGAATGCAACTCTATATGTAGGCCCAGGATGGCGGAATCTACAGGACTCTCCAGCTCAGCATGAACCCCTCAGAAAGAAATAACGGTCTACTGTCTTTGAAGGATATGATCTCTTTAGATTAATACAACACACAGTAATTCGTTCACAGGTTTCTCGGAAGATCACTTTAAGCATGCTTCTGACAATTTTCCAATCCAGATTATCTAGTGCATGGTCTATCTATCTTGGGTAAGGCCAAATTTTTGATTTCCTAATTACACACAACTTTCCTCAAATTAGTTAGAGCACGCCATATATCCTCGTAGCTTGCCCTGTCTGTATACGACTTCCTGGTCACCATATACAGCAAAGATCTAGGTCATCTTCTAATCTCAGTACTCTTCCAACTTTAGGCTACTCATTTTTAATCTCGTCCAAACGACCGAACTTCTTATAAAATGCGGATGAGATTTCTTTCGTTGTCTTTGGGTCTTGGGAAACACAGTGGGCTAGAGAGACGTTATGCGGAACACTAAAAAGATCCTGCTGAACTTCTGTGGTCACGCCGAATCTAGCACTCTTTCTCTCTGCGTAATCTGACATAAATTCATTAAAGCTTGGTCGCTGGTCATCTTTGATCTTATGTTGAAGGATTTGTGCCTCTTCTGTTTCATTTAAGCCAGCATTAAGTGTAAGACGATTTATGTGAACTACTTTTGGTTTCTTTCAGTAACTTCTTAATTCGGTATATTACGTCATTTATTTTTTTTTAATTTCATATGGACCTTTCTATTGTCTTTGCAGTGTAGGAGACAAGCTTCGACGACGTTGTGGAATATAAAGCCAAATAAGAGCACCTACTTCATAGCTTTCATTCTTGCATCGAGAATCATATTGATCTTTCATTCTGTCACTGGCTAACTGGATGTGTTGTCGGGCAAGTTCATGAATATTGTTCATTTTTAACTTTAGGCGGTCGACGTAATCTTCGCTTGCAACATGTTCTTCCAAAGGTCTGCAGCCAAACTGTAGGTCTGTAGTTTCATTCACGGCCGAGCAGTAGGCCATTAGGAATAAATGAATGTGCTGGTCCCATTCTCTTTGATGTTCTGATACAACTTTGGACAGGTATTTACCCATCGTTTGGTTCATCCTCCCGACCATTGCGGCTGATTAAGGATGCAGGGGTGTCGTTCTGGTCTTATTGACACAAATCAATTTACAAACGTTTTGGAAAAGGATTGACTCAAAGTTTCGCACTTGGTCGGAGTGGATCTCCAAGGAAACACTAAATTGGCTAAAGAATTTTTTAACAAGTACCTATACAACGGTAGCAACTTCTTAATTTGGTATCGCATAGGCTTTAATCTATTTCATAAAATAATCCATGGATACTGGAATCATTCCATCATTCGTGTCTGGAAGTGGACCTGCAATGTCGATTACTACTCGTTCCATATGACTACCAACATTGTACTGTTTCATGGGTGCCCTATTTTTACCAACTGGACCATTACTGGTCGCACACACTTCACATTTCCGGCACAATCTTCCTACATCATCTTTACACTTCACCCAATAGAACCGTTCTCGAACCTTTTGCAGAATCTTCGTAATACCAAAGTGTCTACCTGATGCACCGTCATGCAACTGACGCAATACTTCTGACACGCTACTTTTAGGTACAATCAACTGAAACTTAGATTCTGTACCATCATCGTTTTCAAAGGTTCTATACAGAAGATCATCTTTTAGCACTAGGCAATTCCATTAGCTCCAGTAACACTTAACTTCAGGACTGCATGCACTAATGTTTTGCTAAGAAGGATTTCGACGCATCCAATCTAATACTCTTTTTATACATGGATCATCTTCTTAAGCATCTTGTAGCTGTTGAGGCTGCTGAGTTCATTAATGCTCACTTGCTCGTTGAATTCTATTTCTTGTTTATACTTTGTAGACGGGCATCTCCGTAACGTTTGTCTCTTCAGCATCTCCTAAAACAGCAGTCAAGAAAGCTGCCTTTTCTTCTTCTGTCCAATAATTGGCTGTCGTCTCATATGATGTGTCGTTTTGTCTCTAAGTAATTCTTCTTTCACTATCTGATCTAAAGGTACTGTATTAACTGGTGGTATCACTTTCGTGTTAGTTATCATGATCTCTAATCGTTTGATCTTCTCTTGTACGTCGTTTATCTTGTTTTACATTTCTACGTTGTTTACATTTTTCTGTATCTTATCGAATGTTCTTGAAACTTCTTCAAATTTCTCATTGTTTTGAGTACATACTTCTTTAATTATTTGTGAAGTCTCATCGAATCTTCTACATACAGTTTTGAATGTTTCATCGAATCTTTTGAAAATGTTCTTGAATTTATTTATATTGAGATTAAATAATACAAGCAGTTCTTAATTTATATAAATATATTTATTTATAAGTTTACAGCACGAAAGTATCTTATCAACTAAGCTTAACTCATAGAAGGTCTGCTTATATATATAAAAGTTATTATGTACTAGAATATTCTGGAGTAGTTTACATCTAATTCGTTTGATTGATGGGTCGATCTCTCCCGCGCTCGATTCATCTAGAAGCTTCTCGTCCTCTCGACGAATGGGCTACCTCGAATGCATGTTCGTAACAATATTCATTCTTGAACATGCTTGAAGCCCAATCTTTGAAGTGAAAAAAAAAAGACAGTTTACACCATTTATGGTGATACTAATTTTCATTTAAGATAAAACAATAACACTGTATTATTTTTAGACTGTTCGAAATTGAACCTAAGCATAAGCTAGCTTTTCCGTTTAAAGACTTACCTACCGAGAGCCTTCCTAGTAACAAGAGATTTCACGCCCATGTAAACGGCGTCATGTACTCAATAAGTTCTATTGTAAGCAGCCTTAATGATGTAGATACTCTAGTGGCTATTATTGATAAAATAGGACGAAACCATGCAAAAAGATCAGTGGATCTACAGGCTTTAAAGGTAAGGGTAAAGGTTAATTAAATGTCAAGCTGTTATTAATATAATTGTTGAAGTCTTAATATATTACCAATATTCCGTCATTGTTTTGTTACAATTAATAATAAAACACCAAAATATATTCTATTAACTTCTCATCTACGTTAACTTCTTATGTCGCTTTTGATATAACTCTTTTACAATTTTATGGTTCCTTGATCACTCTAAATTATACAGTCGATCTTAGAATGGTTTTGTTTGTCTCCTGTCACATCCTTATTGTAATAATTTTGTATTATGTAGGGTAGAATTTGGGATTTACGAAGGTAATGGTCTTTATAAACTCAAACATAACGAACAAACATTTTTGAGTACAGTGGCATTATTAAATTACCTATAACAGACCTTAGGCTTCTTATGTGCTGCACCAAAATATACTTATGAATTATTCGGTGGTTGAAAACGCCGTTTATATAAATTTGGGGATAATGTGTTGTGCCTGTTCTAATTTTCCACCGCAAAGAATATATGTTTTCCAATTTTATAATTGCTTCATTGTTTTCAACATATATTCGTATTTAATTTAATCTTCTTATAATTTAATTTAAAATTATTTTTCAGGACGTGAAAAGGGCTTTATTGGATGTTTTTGCGTTTATGACAAACGAAGAGTTAGCAGCTTGGAGTAAAATGCTTGATTACTTCGCAAAAACCGCAATTATAGCCATTGATGATGAAAATTAATTATTCTCATTTAAGTTCGAGGTTTGTTGAGAGTGTGAGATAAGTTGAAAGTAAACAAAGACGTTAAACTTTATAGTTTATTTATAAAATATACGTAACTTTATAAGAGTGTGTATTATTTCAATCTAGTAATTTACCTTACTTCCTACTTGAACTTTGTTGTTTATTTGTACTTGAATGAACTTTGTATGTAAAAATCATACAATTCGCAATATTTGTCTAATGCTTGTACTAGGAAATAAAAATACAATGCTATAGAATATCAAGTTTATCATCATTATTATCCAGCCTCAAGAGTCCACTGCTGAACATAGGCCTCCTCCTCATGTTTCCAACCCCGTCTATCTTGCGCCGCTCTTATCCAGTTTTTATTGAGTCTTCTTAAATCGTCAGTCCATCTTGTAGGTGGTCGACCGACGCTTCTCTTGTCTTCCCTTGGCCTCCATTCCAATAACTTCTTTGTCCATCGCCCATCTGTCATTCTGGCTATGTGTCCTGTCCATCTACATTTTAGTCTGGCTATCTTCTCGATGATGTTAGTCACTCCGGTTCTTCTCCTGATGTCTTCGTTTGTTATTCTGTCTCGGAGAGTTATTCCTAACATGGACCGCTCCATTCTTCTCTGCGTGACTCTCAGTTTGGTAGCTGCTGCTTTAGTTAAGGTAAGTGTTTCTGCTCCGTACGTCAAGACTGGGAGGACGCACTGATCAAATACCTTTCTCTTTAGGCATGTGGGCAGCTCACTTTTAAAAGTTTCTCTCAGTTTTCCAAATGCTGCCCACCCAAGGCCGACTCTTCTCTTCAGTTCATGAGTCTGGTTATCTCTGCCAATCATAATTTCATGTCCCAGGTATTTATATCTATCTACGAGTTCTATTTCTTTCCCACCAATACTGATGTTCTGGTTGGGCACCAAATTGGTCATGATTTTTGTTTTCAAAATACTTATATTTAATCCTACATTTTCTCTAGCCACAACGAGTTCCTGTACCATCTCTCTTGCCATACCTAGATCTTCAGCTATTTTTATTCCCTTTGTCATCCAATCCAAATTCTTAAAAGCATGTTTTAGCACTGTATTAAAAGGTTTAGGTGACATTGGGTCTCCTTGTCTAACTCCGTGTTCTATTTTTATGCGATTACTGTTAGTATGTAATTTGACAGTGGTTGTTGCCTGCAGGTATATTTTGTATAATAATTTGGTATATCTATAATCTAGCCTGCATTCTTTAAGCGCCTGTAATATTTTGCTTAGCTCAACTGTGTCAAAGGCTTTGTGAAAATCGATAAATATTAGAACTAGAGGTTTATTGTATTCCACTGCTTTCTATTTCTATTATATTCTAGAGAATCAAGTTTATAGGTTAAGTGTATTTGCAATAAAAAAAATCTACGTACAACACAAAAAAGGCTTCGTTACCAAAAAAATTAATAAAACACTAACAAAAGGAGCAAACCACAAAAAATACTAAAAATATGCAAAAACCGGGCAAGATGGGCCCACATCCTTGAGCGCAGGGTCACCGTACTGAACGTAGCCCAGAGTGGGGACTCGCGGCCCTATCAAGCAAAACAGGTCGATGATAAGTCACTAAACTCTGTTTTTTAACCAGGAGGAGTAAACCAAAAAGACAGATTCACACCCAAGAAAGTTACTAGAAAAGTCACCAAATACATCTTCTCTTTGGGTGATCCAGTTTTATAGATCTTTTGAGTCGATGGTACTTAATGTAGAGAATATTTTGATCCAGAGAGTCAATAATGTTACAGATCTAAGTATGGTTTTTCTCAGAAATTTGACTTTTAATTTGCAAATAGATCTTATATGCAACAAAGCTATGCAAATGCATGTATCAAAAAGTTAGAGAGAGTTCAAAGATTTCTGAAATACTGTTCTTTTAAACTGCGTAGACCATATTCTTATTCTGGTGTGATTAATTTCTTGAATCTAGGTTTTTTTCCTTACCAGAAG
Organism: Diabrotica balteata; assembly: GCA_918026665.1. Classification (NCBI taxonomy): domain Eukaryota; kingdom Metazoa; phylum Arthropoda; class Insecta; order Coleoptera; family Chrysomelidae; genus Diabrotica; species Diabrotica balteata. Next base: position 130,876,409 of record OU898283.1, read on the forward strand.
AATTAACTTTGACTTTGATCATTACTTTTAAGCTTAATAATCCAATCTCCTGAATTGCTTTAGTCAGTTTGTTTTACATATTCCTTTCCATTCACTGCTTTAGAATTGACTTTTTCCTGTTTCATATCACAGAATAAATTATGGTTCAAATATAGGTGTGGTCCTACTTTTCATGCATGGTAATCAGTTAAGTACCTCATTAGATAGATTTAACTTATGTATCAATATCTTAAGGATCTATTTGAAGCACTAAAATGCAAAACAATAAATTTGTATAAATGTGTACTTGCAATTTTTTTAATGCTGGATTCTTGTTTACTTTTGACAGTGAGTTTGTCCCATTTGTTATCAATAAATAAAATTTACTAAAAAATACTGGATTTCTGTGAGATAATCAACTAATTCAATATATTATGTTACATTCTAGTATAATTTTGTAGTTTTCTTGTGATGATCTACAACAGGAAGAACAAAACCAACTGTATCAACACAATCAAAGTAAAACACAACATTACTAATGTTCTTTTATTGTGATGAAAACAAAATGAAAATGCTTCTTAACAAGTATACACAAATTTAAAAGATAGTTGCCGTTTTTCTTATGATAATTAGATATAAATATCATACATTTATAAATTTATAAATACTGTAAACTCTATTTATTAAATATATCAGCTAGAAAAATATCATTAAATACTATTATCGCATATCACCAAGTCCAAGTTATTACAAAACCAACTTAAAGAGTCAGAAATCGATTTATATAATATTCTGTGCATAATATATATTCGGAATGAATGTAAAAATAAAAACTTAATAATTTTATTAGTCTTCCAGAATCTCTCCATTTATGTCTTGGTGAGATTAATGAACAACTACACCATTTTGAATTTCTTGATTTATTTTTTCAGCAAAAACTGTATCTATTTCAGATATTTGAGCAAGAAAGTTTTGTTTTTGGTCAGCAGCCCAATGTATAAACTATTCTTTGAATAATTTCCCCTAAAAAATAACTATGGTAAGACATTCATAATATACACAATAAATCAATCATCCTATAAAGTAAGATAAACAATATATAGTTATGCTATGTAATATTTGCTGCATTGAATCTGCATATGTAAAGTAAAAATATCCTTTTTTTTCTTTTCTTCCCTTTCCATGTTCTTATATCTGTTGAACCAAAATACTTGACAACATTCCAGTAGAGTATACAAATAAAAACTTAAAACTTAATATTTAATAGTAACAATAATTAATATACCTGATTATAAAAATGAAATCTATAAAATGTTTTAGTTAATTTTACTATATAATTGTAGCTAACCCATATTTACATACCGATATTTGTACTTACTTCAAATTGATTTGCTTCAAGAATTTATATAATAATGAACGACACATATTTTGGAAGATCTGAGCGGTTGTTAATTTCACTTAAAATTTTACCTAAAGTGAGCATTTCATTCTTAAAAAAGAAGCTGTGTACTATCTGTCGTATAGATGTTTTAACTCTTTCATCCTATGTTGCAAGAATATAAGGTCGACCTTCAATATTTTTAGAACATTTTACTGCTCTAGTCTGCTTATATTCTTTAATTGTTCTAAATTCTATTGTTGTAAATAGTTGAATTCGCAACAACTAAAATTAGCACATTACTTTAGTAAGTCTTGATTTTAATACTAACTATTCTGTAAAACTAACCTGCTGCCTGTTTTATTTTTACTACCGTGGCTGTTATTTTTATTCCAGAATTATCGATTTTCATGTTTGTACATGTTTATAGTACATTATTTCTCATTTGATGATAAATGATTTAAATCTACACGGCGTTTCTAAGATGGAGAAGAATAATTACCACTAGTACTTGGCATTGAATCCATATTGTTATCTTAATAACACTAATATGTCGCTAAATAGTTCTGAAAAGAACTGTTTTTTATATAAATGCAAACGAAAAATCTAAAGATGTAAGAAATAACACAGAAAATACAAAAAATTGTCAATATAAATTTTGAATTTTAAAATTTCACAAATGTCATTAGTGTCAATATGTCATAATTTAGTGGAGTAAACTTGCCTGCGATTCGACCAATTACAAACAAGCATTATGGCGCGGAAAATTTGAATTACTCCTCCTGGTTTAAAAACAGACCATAGGGAAAGCTGACCTGTATTGTTCGGGATAGGATTTCGTGTGGGTGGCCGTATACCCAGAACTCTCACATGACAAGCACTGTGCTGATAAGAAAGCCTTTATAGCGCACTAGATTGCTATCAAGGGGAAGTGGATAGTCCTGAAGCATTTGGGCGGGGTAAAGTGATACCTGATTACACGAGTTAATCCTCTTCGCTCCAATGAACTTTATCACCCCAATATCATATTTAAGGAATGCGCTGCTTTAAATCTTTTCCAATATTTAAAGTAGCACAAAAATTTGGTTCCATATTTAATACACCATTTACTATTTCTTCTCTGCTGAAAGAGATACTTAATTAAAATGTAGCTAATAGACGTGGGTAAACAGAAATGAAACAAAATATAAATAGAAAAATAACGTTTAATTAAAATTATAACGTCTGCACTCTTGTAAACAATCACATAGAAAATCTGAAACATTGTCAACCTTGTGGTCCATTTTTGTATCTATCTTTTCTCGTCATCACATCTATGATTACAATATTACTTTAAGTCTATTAAAAATGAACCGTTTATCGAAAATAGCTATTAAATAGTTAAATGTCATACAAAAGTTTAAACGTAAATAAAATAACATACTCTGGGTGTATTAAAAAAAGATGTAAAAGCAGTAAAATAAAGCGGATACATGCGTAGCTTTTGTTCTGATCCTGGCAACCATAAGAGAAAAACCATATTTTATCCAGAAATCATACTATACCATACCATACCATCATATGGGTATATTATCTTTTAGGTAATGAAATAAAATGGAAGTCACTTTATTTTGACCACGTTTAGCCATTCTTTCATGATAAGTATGCATAATATGGACATCATTGCCTCCGATGTTTGTAGTGCACACCAAATACATAGTACCAAAGTTGTCTGCTGTAGAAAACTTTAACTGTAGTCAAATTGGGTAGCGGAAGATTTTACATAAAGTTAAAGGCTATTGCAAATACATTACTACTATGCTGATATTTATGTTTTATTTTTCGTTTTATATCATAAAATGCCTTTGCTTTAAAAGCTAAAATAAACAAAGTAAGAAACGTTGGACTATGGGCGAAGTTCTTTACAAGCTCTGTACATTTTTTTTACATTCAACTCTGATGGTAGATAAATTTTCTGTTTGTTCAGTCTCCTTGTCTAATGACTTTGATGGCCTCTAAATGAAGAAATGTGATCTATTATGTTTTCTATATCAGCAGGGTGTGTCTTCTTAGGCCTATTGCTCATTACTAAGCTATGTCTAATTCAACGGATCTGCATTTCAGTAACATCGAAAATACTACGAAGAGGTTTGGCACAAATACTTACGTCTTTTCCCGATAGTCGAATAAAATTTGTATCAACTAGATGGTAAAAGCAACTTTCGTATACTATTTTTGCATTTTGCCACAAATTAATATCTAATGTCCAGTAAGAAACAAAGAAAGTAGTCGATGTTAATCCAAGTAATGAACTTATAACGTAAATTTTAATAGTTTGAAATACTCTTAATCATAAATAGACACTTGTATAACCTTTAACTATTTATAAATTTTTACGTCAATCCTAGCGAGAAACAGTAAAAAGTTAAATAATAATACAAAACCAATGTATAAGAATAAAAAAGATAATAGATTAATTTGTTTCTTGAATCAAAACAAGACGAACCAAATATTACGTCCGTTTAACTTTAACTATAGTCCGTTTAACATAGAGGTATTAATTGCTTATAAAGATGAAAAAGAGGAAGAAGAAGAACTAGAACATGTATTGTATGCTCTTTGTATATATGTAATCTCTTTATAATACAATACAATAGTTTTATTACATACCTAATCTTTCCATACTGCTCCAACAAAGCAACTCGAGCACCGGTGGTTTTCTTTTTAGCCTTCGTCTATTTTGGTTCATCTTGCTTTGTATCCTTTAAATTCGTAATAAATCTTAGTTATACTATGATTAACTGAAGAATTAATATGATTTTAAATAAAAATAAAACAGCAACAAAATGAAAATACCTGTTGAGTTACCTGGTATTTACCCTAGGACAAAAATTTAATATTTTAATATGTAATCTAGGAGTAATTAGACCTAGCTACAAGGATAGTTTCAATAACTATTAAGATAAAGGTATTTACCAAATGTTTTAGCTGAACAGTTAACATTTTGCCTCTTTGTATTAATTATTTTAAAGAGGAAATAATTAATTTTAGCTTTTTACTGATGATGGTCTAAAAAGACGGATACAATTCTGAAATTTTTAATCCTTCTTCTTCTTCAAGTGCCGTCTCCATCAATGGAGGTTAGCGGTTATGGTGGCAAACGTTTGTCTATCTTCAGCTGCTCTTAAGAGTTCCTCAATCCAAGTCCTGTCCAGTTTCTGATATTACGTAACCAGGGCAATTTTTTTCTTCCAATTCCTCGCTTTCCTTCTATTTTGCCCTTTATTATCAACTGAGGGATGTAGTATTTCTCGTTGCGCAACATATGCCCTAAATAACTGGTTTTTCTTCTTTTGACTGTTCTCAATAGTTCTTTTCTAAATTGAGTCTAGCTAGTACTTCTTCATTTGTTTTTCGTGCTGTCCAAGGAATTTTTAAAATTCTACGGTACACCCACATTTCAAATGCCTCGATTCTATTCAGGCTCTTTATTTTTAAAGTCCACGTTTCGACTCCGTAGAGAAGAACAGACCAGATAAAACATTTTACAAGTTTTAATCTCAATTTAATATTTATATGTGTATCGCAGAGTAGAACGCGCATCTTAAAGAAACTATCCCTAGCTTGAGCAATTCTCGCTTTAATTCCTTGTTCTGGGTCCAGCTTGCAATTAATCCAACAGCCAAGGTATTTGTATTGGTTTACCTGTTCTAAAATAAATAAATGTCCCATTTATTTTTATAGGTAAGGGGATATTCTGTTTTCTTTGGATCACCATTACTTTTGTTTTTTTTTTTCGTTGATCTTCATTCCAAACTCTCGACAAGCATCCTTAAGGTGGTCTATAACCCCCTGTAAGTTTGTGTCTGTATCAGCCAGTAGGGCAGTGTCATCTGCATATCTTATGCTAGATATTGGTTCTCCATTAATTTTTATTCCTGTGGAAAGGTTTTCCAAGGCTTGCTTGAACAGTAGTTCCGAGTAAAGATTGAACAGCATAGGGGATAGTATGCATCCTTGCCTTACTCCTTTATTTATACTAATATTTCTAGATGTATGATCGTCGATCCTAATCTTGGCACTCTGCCTCCAATATAAGTTCTTAATTAATCGGAGGTTCTTAATTAATCTTAATTAATTTTTAATCCATTTGGACAATTTAAATTTAATAATAAATATATAACATTTTATTGCAAAAGTTTTTACTTCATTGTAAGTTTTTTTGTTAATAATTTAAAAATTGTAAAAACTTGCTTAAAATTGATCCTATTACATATTATTTTTCGACATCCTCTTTCATGTCTTCTTTGGGGCTTCTGAGGTCTCGATCACGGTAACGAAATGTAAAACACGTTTTAGTCGTATTATAAAGTTGTTGTATAAGGGTCAATACGTAAACTGTAAGTTATGTCTGAGGTATAGAAAAAACTTAAAACGAAAACTCCATTTTTCCACCCTTTTTTTCTCAATTATTGCTATTTTTTATTCAGTCAACATTAAAGTTTTAATGTCTAGCCAGATAATTATTATCTTCTTCTTCTTTTGGCATCATAACCCTGGTGGGTCTTTGCCTGTCTGGCTATGTCCTTCCATTCAGATCTCTCTTGTGCCCTTCTTCTCCATTGTCTTATGTTCATTGTTTTCCACGTCTTCTGGGCCCTCCTTTTTTTCGCCTTCCTATGGGCTTCCATTGTAACATTTTCTTTGTTGTTTTTGCATCGTTTTGTCTCTGCACATGTCCCAGTCAGACAGTCTTTGACTTTTCACAAATCTTGTAATGTTGTAAATCTTTCACAATGTTATAACCTTCATTTAACTCATTAACCTCGTCGTTTCTCCTGATTCTCCATGTGCCATCTTCCTCTTGTACCGGGCCATATACTTTCCTCAGTATTTTTCTCTCGAATGTCCTGAGTTAGGCTTCATCTTTTTTATCATTACCCAAGTTTCACATTCATAGGTTACTACGGGTCTAATCAGTGTTCTTTTCTGTATAAAAACAGCGTATAATTCACACATAAGGACCACCCCTTTCTCAAAAACGCACCTCTTTAAATGGTAACACTGCCCGGTTTTTTCATATTTGGGTGTCTATTGAGTAAACGAAGCAATAAAACCGCGTTAATATTGTAGTTTCTTTTAGCCTTATTTTTTTTAATATAATCAATGGCCAACATACAAAGTATCCTCTTGCCAAAATTAAGAACATTCAGTAGTGATATATCCAAAACATTTTAGATTTAATTTAATTTTATAAATCAATTTTTATTTTATATAAAAGTATTTTCATTTTATCGCGTCCATTTTTAAAATAAAAGCTACAAAATTTGATTTGGCCACTATAGTTACGTTCTTTAGTGAGTTTATAAAAATCTCTAATGATAATCCATAAATTCATTGATTTTAATTTAATTTACAATATAATTTGAAAATACTTAATATGGCATTATTTCAGAAACAGCTATGTAAAAATATTTTTATATTACTAGTCTTCTTTAAATAAATATTTCATTATAATTTAAATAGGAAGAAATACGATAAATTTAAGTACAAAAATAAAATACTAGAGAATAGAAATTTGTAAAATAAGACATATATTTGAATGTATATAATATGTATTCAATAATATTAGCAACACGTTGGCATAGTAAATGTAAACAAAAAGAAATATAAGAATTTGCATTATTAATGCAAATTCTTATATTAATATGTAGCTTAATATCATAAAAAAAGTTACAGCTACAGCCAAATGTGACATCACATACCATCTCTCACTTGACTCAAAAATGACCTGCCACAAGGCTCGGTAGTCGCACCACTGCTTTTTAACATTTACATCGCAGACATGCCCACAACAACATCAACAAAGTTTGGCTATGCTGATGACTGGGCTTTATTAACCCAAACAAATTCACTAGAAGAAGTTGAAGAGATTCTTACGGAAGACCTAGAGGTTATGAGAAATTACTTTCGAATATATAGACCTCGTCCCAATCCCTCCAAGACCGGAGTAACCTGCGTCCAATCTGCAGAAGGTGAGTAGACAAAAGATAATCACTTCAAGCGTGATTTTGCTTGCTCAAGGATGAATACTGTCTTTTTGTGTTCTACTCACATCTGTAAACTAAAATCTATACAAAACGGTCAGACTACTCAGGTTACTGGTCCATTTTTACAGGAATCTCGAAATGAATCCCCAACCCCATGTGTTGGGGTTTGAAAATCATAATATTAGCTCTACAGAGGCGTAGCGTCAGGAGTTGATTTGAACACAATAACAACCTGAACTGGAATTCAATCCAATAACAGCCTAATCAGAATAATTTGGATTTGTTGGTTCATCCAATTGACTTTGAGGAAAATAGTTGGGTGTATTAATGTTGTGTTTACCATAGTTATTAGGATTTTTTACGATTATTCGGCATTCTTATCAGGAATTTTTGCTCCCTCTCTTATCAAAGACAAAATCGACGAGAAATTTCGAGGTTAACGATTTTAAAATGTAGGTATGTCCCACAGTTGTTAAGTATTATTTTTAAAAACTAATAATCTCTGGATTACCAATAAAGATAACAATAATTTTAAGGCTGGAAGTAGGGTATTTATGTATCACTGGCATATTTAAAAATGGAAGAAAAGTAATGGAATTTTAAAGGTCGATTTAGACACGTCAGTAACGTCTCGTCAAAGTCCTGGCGCCGAACCGAACAATCCGTCACACAAAGTATTCTTTAATAGAAATATGGCGCCGGCATTCATATTCATCAGTTGACGAGCAGTTTCCCAGCTGTCAGATAGTTGATAGTTCTGTGACCAAACAGGACCGGTTCGGCGCCGAGACTGTGACGGGACTGATGTGTCTGAATCGACCTTAAATGAACACAAATATAATTCTTGCCAACTTATTGCAATATTATTAAATACTTCATAACCAAAATAACCATTTACAAAAATAGACTTAATGACAAAGAGTTTTCTTAAAAAATATAGTCTAAAAAAAATATACATTAGTAATCATGAATTGAAATAAATATCACACCAGAGTTTTCGTATAATCTTAATCTAAAAATTCGGTAACACTGATCACAAACCTGGAATGCTACAATTTCACAACACACTGGCCCCGTGCCTCATTCCTTTTTCCCTTCCAGCGATTATCACAATATCTGACCCCCTGTTTACGGCCATACTTTCCACCATACTTCGAGACCCTTTAAGAAGTCGAGGTGGTTCTGAGCTTAGCGTTATTCTCGGCGTCTCGCTGAAGATACGGGATTCGCAGTCCGAAACAACTCCTGAGCTTTCTGGGTGTGCCATTGGTACTAACAAGAAGTCACCACCTGAAACAAAAAGATACAGGGTAAGGTGGGGGGAAGTGCGCCCCCTTTTATTCATATTTAGTTTTAACTGTATCAATGCTTCAATTGAGTTATTTCTGCCAAATCGAGAATAAGTACCAAGTACTTTGACAATGATCTTTATTTAGGAAAGATTCCAAATCTGTAGCTTTTCACGATTATTAATTATAACTTTTTTCTCTTACATATCGCAGTAGCACACTTGCTCCGTCAGTTTGGGACAATTTATTTGTTCAAATGATATTCAATCGAATAAATTAAAATGCGATGACTGTACTCTTTATTATCACGAATTCGTATATCAAGAACACGTATCTCTGTTAAGCGTAGACAGCATAAACCTAAAGATGGTTATCTATTTATATGTCACTGTTTCAATCTACAAGATAGTGATTCCGATGCTAATCACAGTAGCCAAGACAGTAAGAATGAAGACATTGACAAACTTTTCACTTAATATTCAATTCAATCTGCAAAGAACAAAGTAAATTACGAATTTTTAAAGTTGACATTTTTTTAAGTGTCCAATAACTGTATGGTTTACTCTAATAAATTTTTTTATTTTATTTAATAATTTTAACAGTATATTTGCTTCCATACAAAAATGTTCTATTATGCATTTCTAAACTGAGTATACATATCCGCCTTGCTCTGTTTATCGAAACACTTTGGAATGGATATCCATCATTTGAAATTAAATCTGTTCTAACCAGACCCCAGTATATGATCACATTGCCAATGATGTGACGTCATTGCAACTAACTTTGTCCTACAACGTAGGTTGGTGAATCTCCAACTGCGTGTTTGCTTCTGAGTGGGGGTTGGGAGACTCGTCTGAGTGTCAATTACATTATTCTGATTTTTTCGATACATGATATATATAAGGTTATGGCTGGCCTCTTTACTTCTATTAATAATTGTATCAAATACGAATCTGTAACATTGGACAAAAGTAAAGAGAAGTAAATAAGACGTAAATATATTTATTAGTGCATTTCCAGTCTTTTTGGCAAAACTTTAATTAAAAAAATAATAAAAGAAAATTCTTTATATTTATGTTTAGAAATAATCATAGATTCGACCGTTACGTGATGGAAATTCATTATATGTAACAATAAAACACCAAAAACTTGCCAGCAAACAAAGCCAAAATAAGAAGCACTTACACAATGGTGTATACAAACTTAAATATGGCGACTGGAACTTACATCAGCCAAACTGGTAGAAATTTTAATAAACGAATTGCAGAACATAAAAGGGCTTTCAATAATAGAAAAACAGATTCTACATACGCACATCACCATCTAGATCATAATCATTCTTTTAATGACGAATTTCCATGTTTTATTGTTACACGTCTAAAAATAAGTTTGTTACATTGATAATAAATATTTCTTGAAAAACTGTTATTTGCATATTATTTCTACATATTTAGCCTTATATTTAAAATGCATATTTTAGACATTTTTTAATGCATATTTTCCAGTCTTTATTGATAAACCACAATGACCAAAATCATCCAGGTTATTGTATCAAGTAACCTAACTAATTATTGTACAACATACATTTTTTACCTGGTTTCCAATCAAAACAGTCTCTTTGCACATGATTAATAAAGGATCCTACATCTCCAGCAGTAGCTACAGCGCTGTGAACTATGGGATCCGAATTGCGATGATGACTGCGATGAGTAAATCCTAACGCAGACAGAAGATCGTCGACAACTCGTCGAACAGCACAACGCAGTTCAGAGTTACGGTATCCATACACCCACGGATTAAAAGCGCTACTAGCTAGTATTGGAAGAGCCAGGTAGACGGATATCCAGGCTGTTAGGATATTTGTGCCGAAGAATACGTCCAAAAGCATGCACACCTGAAAAAAATTATACAACGTTATATATCAAAAGTGCAGTATTGAAAATTTATAGTAATTTTACTACACAAACCACAGTAACTGTGAGAATATTATAAAGTATAAGAATAATTTAGAATAAGAATAAGAAGAGGAAATGTCAGTTGTAAATCACGCAGAAACAAGTTAAGATGCTTTTATTTTTTATCGTTACTCATTGTTTTCGTGTGTTGCTTTGAGGTGTAATATTTGAGGTTAATTTCTCTATGGTAATGATACAAAATTATTTTACTATGCCAAGTCTTAAAGAAATAAGTGATATGGATGTAAGTAGTTCAGCAAATGTAAACTTAAGGAAGACAAAAAATCATTTGGCTGCATGACTGATGTAAGTAAAAAGTTTAGATTACAAAGCCATGTTTCAGGGCCTGACTGTCACTGTAAAAGATTGCAATGTTTTCAAAATGTTTCTGAAGGCTGTAGGAACAGTATTTTGAAGCAATTTAAATTATTGTGTTCTGTTAATAAACAAAACTCATGTTTATGTGGTCTAATTACCACACAACAAATTCAAAACCTATCTTCACGTTAAATGGAAGAGAACGCTAAATTTAAAGATGCCGTGTATAGTTACAGATTAAGGTTTATAAATGATGAGTATACAATAAAGAAGTTCAGGTTTGCTTTAAACCTTTTATGGCCATCCATAGTATAACAAAGAAAATGATGAAGGTCCTTCAAAAATCTTTAAAAGAATTTATCATGTTTCCAAGATATCAAACAGGAAAGCATTCTTCAAGACCTAGGAAACTCTCCAAAGAACAAAGAGAGGCAGTAAAGAACCACATTAGTTCGTTTAAAGGTAGAAGTTAGTCCATTAAAACTTGGCAGAATCTTCCAAAATACACTTATTTATTACCTAACGGCAATAATTTGCGTGTTAAATACAACGAAAAGACTGCGAAGTATAGAGTTCTAGAAATACAAATCAGGAGACAATGGAGCATGGAAAGTACCCAGACACTACCTATGATTCTATCAACTACTGGTGTTATTTCGAAAAACTTCCTAGCGAACACAAAACAGCTGGGTCTAAATGACTATCCTTGTAAGGCCATGCAGAAAGCTGTAGTCCTCGCGCCGTCCAGATGTGTACGAAAATTTTTGGGAGATACTCCAGCATACCAAGTCACATACGGCTCGATAACACGGAAAAAGTCCCACCAGAACTCCTTTTGATACCGTAGGTATCTCGGATGAGTGAATTTTCCCCTTAGAGGGAGTATGAGCCGTATGACTAAATCTGGACAATACATATATATCAGTCATAGAATACAGAGCAAAGAAATGATATTTCTTAGAAGAATGATGGGTAACCAGATTAGAAACATTATTAGAAATAAGGGGAGTTGGAGAACATCTTAAGATCCAACCAATTATAGGAAAATTAAAGAGGCCCAACTAAGATGAAAAATGAAGATATGAGATCATTTAACTCCTAGAGACCAAAGGAATTAACAAACAACAATCAAGAAACCGAGCAAAGGATAAGAAGCAATAAAGAAAAATTGTGCATGCAATCAACAAAAGACATTACACCCGACACATCAGTCAGTTCAATTGGGCAAGATTTTTTTCTTTAGTCTTTTGCGGTTTTAACTTCTATTTTAACATCTAGATGTTGGTCTATGGAATTGGTCAAGAAGAAGATAGTCTGCAGTAAAAAACCGCTAAACTTTTTCAAGACACAAATTGTAGGAGTTCTGAAACATGGTTACTAAAGCAATTCTTGTCAAACTTCTAGAAATACGCTCTACTTAACATCTAAACACATCTGTTTTGCTTTGAATAACCCAGCAAAATAAGGACCATCTTAAATAGACGTATCCTGATGATTTCTGGAATGTCTGGAGCCGATATTAACTTAGGGCGAATGCATCAAAGTGCTAAGTGTGGTTGTGGAGCAGAATGATAGACTATACATCACATAGTACATACCTTAGTTATAATTATTCTGAAAGCAAGTTCTAAAAGTGATATATTCTGAATTTTATCACTCATTGGGATATTGCGATACATGCATCAGGTTAACGACTTAAAAAATGAGGAATAGTGTAATATTCTAAATTTTATTTATATTATGTATCAGCCCTTCCCTTTTTCAACCGTTTCCATCTCTCTATGTTATCCTATTCTCCATCGTTTAGGCCTCTCTTACTTATGGCGTCATCTACTTCCTTCTTCCAGAATCTTCGAGTTCGTCCTCTTTTCCTCCTTTCTATGAGGCTCCATTCGGTTATTCTCTTTGTCCATCTGGTGTCGCTAGTTCTTCTTACATGTCCCTACCACTTTAGACTTTCTTGTTCTATATATGTTGGTATGTCTGTTTCTATTGATGTTCTTTGCTTTATTTCGTCATTACTTCTATTTAGTTTTGTTAATCTGCAGCATCTTCGCAGGCATTCCATCTCTGTTGCTACTATCTTACTGCTGTTTTTCTTGTTTATAATCCAATTTTCAGCTCTATATATCATAATACTTTATGTTTCAAAAATATGTGTTTTTGTCTTCATATTTGGGTGTGTATCCCACCATACTGAGTTAAGTTGTCGCATTACTGTTTTTTTTTTGTCCTAATCTTTGCGTAATTTCTTCATCTGTTGCTGCCTTTTTCGTGATTATAAACCTTAAGTATTTAACTTTATCCTTCCCTTGTTGTCGTCAATCTTCTGTCTTTTTCACTTGTAGATAGGTATTCTGTTTTCGCGAAGTTAATATCTACACCAGCTTTGGTACATCCTTTTTGTAGTTTCTTCATTGTAGTATGGGAGTACCAGTACTCCCTTGCCTTCGTATGTTCTTTTCCATGTAGTCAAGGCTTTCCCTAAGTATATTTTGAATAGGGTTGGAGATGTGAACCAACCCTGTAGAAGCTCTTCATACAAAGCATTTATGGGTTCCGCCTGTATTTCTAATTGCCTCCCATAGTTCTGACCTTGGTGCATAGTCATACGCCTTTCTCAGATCCACAAATGAATGTATATCTCTATTTTTTGCTTCATTGTAAGTTATCATTGTTGGTTGTTAATTATAAACCACAGGATAAGAAAGTCAATAATAACCGTTGGCCATTAGTAAGTCAACGAGAAAATCGTAGAAAATTGGATTAATAATTAAATAAATCATTTGTAAATTTAGAACAAATATGCAAAATGTTTTTCGGTATATCTCGTTATTTATAAAAAAAGTATATATCTTTTTATGTTTACATCGCCGGAATGAAGCCCTCAAAGTTTTATTTAACACATCGTTTCCTATTGAAGTTTCAAAAGCACATACGGACACTTCGAAAGCTTCAACCAAAATCCAAGTGTGTGTAAAATATAAACCGGTATAAAAAAAATAACCCTTCCATTGAACTTGAAAAACACTCTTCTGAATTGCTTTTCCGTATTTCTTCCATCTCACTTTGTTGGTGAATGATCCTGTCACCTTTCAACATAACTCATTATTTACTGTGGCGATCCGTTTTCATTAGTCGTCCATACACGAACCAGCCTTCTTGGATTATTATTTGGAGGAAATAAATCACATTTTTATCAATCCTTTTGGACATCTGAGAAAATATGTCCTCCTGTGAATTACACACTTCAAATAAAGTGAATTGTAGCGTCTGCGAAATTGCTACAAATGAAAATTTCATAATATCGTAAAAAGCGCCAAACTTTGTTTTCTTTCGTTTATGACAATCTCACAGATAATATCCTCTAATAAATAATATACAGGGTGCCCCATAAATAATTGGACATTAGCTAATAGGCGATAGCTGACATCAAAATAAAGCGTTTGAGCTCAAATTGCTTGGATTTTGTTTTATATTAGTTTTAGGGATATATTGAAAACTATTTGGTTGTATTAAGTGAAATTTGGTATCTTGCTATTATTTAGTATGCTTAATATGAAAATGATATTAGTTTTACCATTGACACTAGGTGGCGCCACCTACAATAACATTGGTTCATTAATGTGGCCATAATTTTTTTGCCTGCCATGAATAAACATTCCAGGAAAAAACATGAAATAACATTTAATTCTACACAAAAAAGGTATTCCTGTTTCAAATAAAAAAAGTACACCGTTTTCGAAATAAACGTATTTTGTTAATGATACACAAAATAAACATGTCTGTATTTAATTCTTCGCAAAACAAGCAGGTACCTAGGTATGCTGTGAACTTAATGGTAAAGTCAAGGCGTAAATACGAAGTGGTTTACTATTATTTGTCAAAGTGCTATTAAGTTTTTTATAAACCTTCTTCTTCTTAACGTGCCCTATCAAGTCCCCTTGACGTTGGCGATTAACATGGCGAAACTGTCTCTGTCTTGAGCTATTCTAAAGAGTTGCTCAGCTTTCTTTATTCCTGTCCACTCCCTGATATTCTTCAACCAAGAGGCCTGCTTTCTACCAATTCCTCTGCGTCCTTCGATTTTACCCATCATAATAAGTTGACGAATATTATATCGGTCTCCTCTTACTACGTGTCCAAAATAGGCCATCTTTATACATTTGATGTTATCAAGCAGCTCGCGAGCAGCATTTGCTCTCTCAAGGACTGCCACATTTGTCAGCATAGCCGTCCATGGAATTTTTAGTATACGTCTGTGCAGCCACATTTTAAAGGCCTCCAGGCGATTAATGGTGGATATTTTTATTGTTCATGCTTCGACACCGTATAAGAGGACTGACCAAATGTAGCATTTACCATGCGCTTTCGAAGTTGAAGTTGCAAATTATCATTATAGAAGAATGACCTCATTTTTAAAAATGTCGTGCGGGCTATCTCGATTCTACATTTTATAGTATTTAATATTATATAATTAATATTATATAATATTTTCAAAGTGTGGCTCATAAGGCTTATCATTCTATAATCGCTACAGTTTTCGGACGTTGTTTTTTGGTAGTGTTATGAATTCGGACTTTAACAATCTTCAGGGATATCACCAGTCAAATAAACATCATTGAAAAGTTTGACGAGTATTTCAATGTTCTCCTCATTTATAAGCTTTAAACTCTGTCAGTATGTTATCAGGGCCAACAACTTTCTTGTTCTCTGCTAACTTTATAGCATGCAGTATTTCTGATTTTAGTATTTCTCGTCCTTCACCTTCAACTAAAGTCTCCAGTTCTTCGGGTCTATCATCATTATACAGTTCACTTATATAATTACACCAGGTTGTTCGAATTTCATGTTCGTCTATTATCATTTATCCCGACGAATCGGTTATAGTATGTGGAGTTTTCTTATGATAAAGACCAGCTACTTCTCTAACTTTTTTAAACATATTAAACGTATCATGTTTTTCATTCAACTTTTCTAATTCCTTGCATTTATCCTCCATCCATTTTTCTTTAGCCACCTTTATTTTTTGTTTGATTAGTTTCTGTTTTTCCTTATATTCTGTCTTGTTACCTTTCAGTTTCCTTCTCTGCTCCATTAATTCCAGGATTTCATCAGTCATCCATTGTTGTTTTTGTGTCTGTATAACGTTGTTGAAGATGTTTCTATTACTTTCAAGGTAAGATCTTTAAATGTGTTCCATATTTCTGTGTTGTTTTCATTTATTGATTTCTTTAGCTCATTGTTTAAGTCATTTTCTATTAACGTTTTGTTGGATATTGAGATATTTAATTTTGGTGTTTTGGGGCTTTCTTGGACTTTTTTGAGATTCACTTTGATGATAGTTATTACAGGGTTATGGTCTGGCGCGATATCTTTTATAAACCACTTAATAAGATAAAGGTAAAATGCCACGTCATAAGGAATTTTCCGATGTAGAAATGCGCGATATGATCTGTTTGTAAGCCCAGCAAAATTTTTTTCTAAAGTATCTTAACGCTATTTCGAACTTTATCCCAATAGACAGCAACCAAACCATAAAACTATTAGATCATTGTTCGACAGATTAGGCGAAACAGGGTCATTTCTTCCCACAAGTAGGAATGCTGGAAGACAGAGAGTAATTGATGCGGATATAGACGATGAAATTATTGTGCGTGTTGCATAAGATCCTGAAACCAGTACAAGGCTTGTTTCTGCGGCCACTGGTATAAGCAAATCCACGGTGTTAAGAATAATACGGACAGAAAATCTGTATCCGTATTATTTCAGTACACACATAATTTTTAGCAAGGTTTTAAATTAATCAATTTACAATAAGGCGGCATTAAGACGATCCAATGTTATATAATAAAGGAAAAGATCTCTGAAGGAATCAAGGATCAAAGAGGAAAATCCTCTTTTCCCATGGTACTTAGAGAACGGCTTAAAGTTTATCAATTTCCAAATCAGCAGTATCTGTCTTTACAAGACACAACCTTTTTCTAAATCAAAATATTTTTCCTAATAACCAATCTTTTACATCTAAAAACCATGTCAAATACCTGGGCCTTATCCTGAAAATTTGAAAACAACACATATAATATATGCTGGATAGATGCAACAAAGGTACTAATTTTCTTAGAATGACAACTAAAGTGTAGTGGTGTTGCAATACTGAATCATCTTTATTGTTTCACAGAGCTTATATATGATACATTATGGATTATATTGCTACTCTCTATGATTCTGCGTCTAGAAATTTTCTAAGAAAAATTGACATTTTTAAAATGCTGCCTTGAGGGTCTGTTTTGGTGCTATGAGATCCCCTATACAACCACTACATGTTGAAGCTTATGAGTCTCCTCTTGCGATTAGTAGAAGTTTATTAAGCGAAAAATGGGTACTCAAAGCCCACTCAACAAATCCCAAATTAGTTTCCAGTACACGTCAACTTAACGAATCAGATCTCACTCACAAATATTGGATTAAAAAGCCATCTCAACCTTTGTGCACTGCTTTACTGAACATTCTATTTTTTTCAAAGAATTTGTCAAAGTGACAAAAATTTACACTTTTTTGCTCTCTTTCATAAAACTGAAGGTATAATACCCACATACAGTGACAACAACAAAATGAGCAACAATATTCTGAGATCTATTTTGAACTGTTATAGTGATGTCACAGTTATACACAGACGCATCTAAAACAATAGAAGGGACTGGCTGTGCCTATTTTCTACCCTCAGGTTCTGAATTTAAGTACAAATTTTCCAACGAGTTTTCAATTTTCTCTGCGAATTCATTGACCATATTCGAAGCTTTGATATATGTTATATTAAAATATATTAAAAAAACTATATTAAAAACTCATATATGTATTAAAAAATCTTTAATTTTTTCAGACTGTCTTTCAGTTTTTCAGAACATAAAAACACTTTTTTGCCCAAAACCTTTAGTAATCCTTATATTTTTTTAATAAATGATCAATTAAAGCACTTAGCAGACTCTGGCTTTAATATAAAATTTATTTGGGTTAAGGCACATATTGGACTCAAAGATAATTTGATTACTTTAGCTAAAACCAGTATAATATCAGGCACTTTATTGTCATATTCTTTATGTGTATCAGATGCCATTACGATTAAAAAAAAACAGCTATATACATGAAAAGATCCATGGAATCTTTACTGCTTAACAAACCATACAAGATACACCACTTTACAACCAGTAATTCCACAAACTACTTGTTTCAAGTATTTTAAATCTCCACGTAAATATAGAACCACCATAAATAGACTACGTTTTGGACATGTGTGCTATCCAAGTCATTTATATAAAATAAATGTGATTGAAGATGATAATTACAAACATTGCGGAAAACTGGGTGAATGTCCTAAGTTTCAACAATATTCAAACACTCTCTACAAAAAAAAATTGAATTTAATATGTATGCAGCATTCAATATCCAGTCGCTACTACGACAGTGCTTTTCAGATAAAACTATCCACCTTAAATAACTTTTGAACCTCTAATTTTTTGGAAAAACGCAAAAACACTTTAATTAATATCTGAAGGGGGAGGCATAATATCATATTTAAGGTTGCTGGAAAATGCAACCTCTCACCCCCTGTATCAACCCTTTATTTTTTTAAATTACTTCCCCTTTTTTTATTTTATATTTGGATTCTCCTTTTTGTACTGATTTCAGAAATGTATAATACATGATACTTGAAGTGATTAGTTTATGAGAAAAGTAAATACAAAAGCAAGAAAATTGGATTGAAAAAAAATTATTTTTTAACAATTTTATTACACACATTTAGAACAAACATTTCACTACTAAAAATTTTTACAATAATTGTTCAAAATGACTGCTCTTTCACTTCATACAATAGTACAATCTATTTTGAAATTCTTCTCTGACATTGCTTAACACGTCTGCATTTAATTGTCGACATTCATCCTCTATTCTTTGTTGTAAATCATTTAGATATTCTGGTTGAGTAGCATAATTTTTGTTTTTAAATACTCTCATAAGAAGAAGTCTAGGGGTGTTCAATCCGGTGACCTAGGTGGCCAATCGATCATCTGTCGTCTTTTACCTATCCAAAAACCGGGAAACGTTTCGTTTAAAAATTATCGCACAGGTAAAGCAAAGTGTGTAGAAGCTCCATCATGTTGAAATACAACCAAATCATCGGAAAGGTTATCATCATTTGCTACTATTGTCCTAACGATCAACCACTTGCCTATATAATTCAAGATACGATGCACCATTTAAGTTTCCAGTGATAAAGAAGTGTCCGATAATGTGATTACGTAGGATACCACACCATACGTTTAACCTTTGAGGATGCTGTGTGTGAAATTCGCATACAATATGTGGATCACTCTCAGCCCAGTATCGGCAATTATATCTGTTCACCAAACCGTTTAATGAGAATGGGCATTCATCCGAGAAGCAAATATTGTTTAACAATTGTGGATTGTTAATGATGCATTTTATCATTAATTCGCAACATTCGGGACGACGATCAAAATCTTCTTCATTTAACTCTTGTACTCATTTAATTTTATATGGATAAAACTTAAATTTATGGAGAACTCGGAAGACTGTAGAAGATGAAACACCGATTGCTCTGCTTATTGTTGACAGTGACTGTGATTGTTAAGAGTCTAAGTTAACTTGCCCTAAAACAGCTACTTGGATTGCTTTTTTATTTACAAGTTCCTGTCGGTTATGTTTTTTATTGCAAACTGACCCTCTTGATCTAATTTTTTCTGCATCAGTTTAATCACACACTTATGAGTTGCATGTCTATTGTGGTGTGTTTCATTAAAAATTCTAGCAGCCGCTCTTGCACAATTATTATTTTTGTGTAAAAACCTACAATTTCGATTTTCTCTTGCAAGTGTACACCATTTCAGCGATCAAATTGCACACGTATCAAAATAAGCTGTTACTTACAAGTTATAACAAATTGTCGCTATTAACCGATTAAAACAAATGTAAAAATGATATCGAAAACCTTTGATAAAACTTGAATAAAAAGTGAATTTTTTTGTTTCTTGGGTTTTAAAGGTACTACAAATAGTACGGTTAAATATTTAAAGAGTTTAAATTATGCTACAACCTATTTTGTTAGAGTCAATTAAGGTGAGGGAGATACTGTCTTGTTAACAGGAAAATTGTCTATCTGATAAACTAATCACTTCAAGCTAAAGTATTATACATTTTTAAAATCGGAACAAAAAGGAGAATCCAAATATAAAACAAAAAAAGGGGGAAGTAATAAAAAAAATAAAGGGTTGATACAGGGGGTGAGAGGGTGCATTTTCCAGCAACCTTTAATATGATATTATGTCTCCCCCTTCAGATATTAATTGACGTGTTTTTGCGTTTTTCCAAAAAATTAGAAGTTCAAAAGTTATTTAAGGTGGATAGTTTTATCTGAAAAGCACTGTATATATTATCATTATAGATTTCTTGTCAGACACATGCACGGTTCTATAGAATTTGTACGTGAGCATGGAATTTTTCATAATTGTGTAGAAGTTTAGATTTGTATCCTTTGTTTATCCTAAATCTTATAACACCTTGGTCCAGTTTTATTTGTCTACTAAGAATGTCTTGATGGGCCCTTAGACGAGAAGCAAGTGACCCTGTAAGTTTCCTTGTCGTATATTCTTCTATTAATTATCCGTTAGTTCTCTATTAGGGATAGGGTTGTGCATTTGCCTGATTAGAGAATTGATTGCAACTGGCTAAATGACTAATAATATCTATGCCATTAAAAAAATAAAACTAAAAATGTTTAAAACTAATAAAAAAAATATTTGTTATATTGCAGATTTTCAAAGCTTGTGAATTATTTTATTTATTCATTATGTTTTATTTAACATCCTTAAATTTTTAAAACGTCAGTGTTAATGATCTGAAATCTGAATGCTTGGGTAATTTTATACTTCAGTGTATTTATTTGTCATTCATATTACCAATTTATGTATAAATTTATAGTTTTTTAAGTAAACTTACGATAACAGTAATTGTTTTCGTGTGTGGACGTCTATTTAAATACAAAAAGCAGGAAGCTAATTACTGGGACAGTAACACATGTGCCACTTACCTGAAAGGGCAGCCAAAGGCCTAGAAACATGCCAGCGGTGATAGCGAGCGCCAGACCGTATCGTGGTGGCCCAGTTGTGCCGCCGCCGCCATTTAGCGGGGCGGTTCGTTGCGTTGCTTGTCTGGAGTGGCGTGTCTCGGAGCGAATGGCTCTGGCATGCCCTCGAGCAACAATATAAACGTATCCATAGCATACGAGTAGTACGAGGGCGCTAGGACCGTAGACGGCACAAAACATGAACAGTTGAATGGGTTTGGATACGAGAGCGCCGAACGAGCAGATCTCCGTGCTGAAACAATCAAAGAGCGGATTTAGAAGGAAATGTTACAGGTATAGTGTGGAGGTCTGGCAAATTGTGATAATGGTTGAAAAAACTGGAAAAAATTGAGGCAGTTTGCTTGGTTTTTACAAATAATACGAATTTAAACTGTAATGGTTGTGATACATTTTATCGCACACAAGTTTTCCTATACAGAAACGACATTAGAAGTAACAGGGTCTTTCATTATTTAACCCTAGAACACTATTGTATGTAAATGTTACGTATACGTGTTTAATCTGACAGCTACTGAAAGAAAAACCAAAAGTGGCAATGCTTAGCCGAGTGGGCTATGCTATCTTCACTTCATGATTAATAAAACAAATGAATACTCGCTTTGATTTTAGTTTGGGTAAAGAGTTTTGTACGTAAAGAGTTTTGTAAGTCTATCACTCCTAGTTATAGGACATCCATATACCATTCGAAAGTGAAATTTTTTTTAATATACATAATTTAATAATATACAGGGTGTTCCATTTAACATAAGCCTTATATTACACATTGAATAATCCAATAATAAAACTGCAAATTTTGAATACCCTGTAAATAAATGTTTAATAATTAATCATGAAATAAATTCAACCAATATCCAACTATTTAGAATTTAGAGGTATAATCAATTTTATTAGAATTTTTTAGATAAGTTAGGAATGAGTCTTCGTTTAAAGCTTTACATTTTAAGAATGTTCTACATAACTCAGAACACTCTGTACATAGGTAGGGAAGTCTTATGAAACTATACCTTATTTTTTGCCGACAATTAGAAAATGCAATAAAATATAGAGTGTCCTGTAAGAAAAAGTATAACTTTGATAAGCCGCACTTTATTGGGACGCCCTGCATATTTCAAAATAATTTTAAAATGTAGCCCTTATCAACTTTCAAACTATAAATTTAAAAAATTTTTAAAAATATTTTACCGTTTCGCTGTAATCTTCCGTCTCGTTAGTGCTGACTCACCCTGTATATATATATATAATATATATATATATATATATATATATATATATATATATATATATATATATATATATCTATATATATATTAAAAGGCCAAATATATGGCCTAGGAGACAAATTCGTTAAACTTCCCGTGCTCGAATCGGTATCACTAAAGTGTTATGATCATTTCGGCCTATCCCAGCCATCGTCAGACACTTAGGCTGATACAAATTCAAACTCGGAAAGTAAAACGAATGTCTCCCAAAACTTCACTACAGCGTAGTTAGCTTACAAGTGTCTGACGATGGCTGGGATAGGCCGAAATGATCATAACACTTTAGTGATACCGATTCGAGCGCGGGAAGTTTAACGAATTTGTCTCCTAGGCCATATATTTGGCCTTTTAATATAATAAAGCGATACCGGCTTTCGCTAAAAGATTTAATCTTTCACATTTCGCATAGCACAAAGGATACAAAAAACGATATTATCATATCGTTTCGTTCACGGTCACCAAAACCGGTGGCGCCTTTGTAAGCTAACTACGCTGTAGTGAAGTTCTGGGAGACATTAAATGATCATAACACTTTAGTGATACGATTCGAGCACGGGAAGTTTAACGAATTTGTCTCCTAGGCCATATATTTGGCCTTTTAATATAATAAAGCGATAGCGGCTTTCGCTAAAAGATTTAATCTTTCATATATATATATATATATATATATATATATATATATATATATATATATATATATATATATATATATATATATATATATTATATATATAAGAAACACGTAGAAAGAGAAACTTTTCAATAATTTAATAATATATAACTTCCGACAAATTAAATCTCCCTATCTCCATCGGAAATGTGTCGCCTCTAAATGCCAGCTTATATTTTCAATGAACAGAGAATGCCCTTGAATCTCATAATGTAGTCACTTGGTAACAAGCATGGGGCAAACGCGAATGGTTAAAAACTTGGATAAAAGGCAAAAGATTCGCTTTGACTTCAACAACTCAAATCAATGGAACGCCTGCCATAAAAGTTTTTGAAAGTGCCGTTATTTTTCTGTGGAAATAAAAAAAATTAATGAAATGAATAAAAAATACAAATGAGGTGATTTATGGCAGATTTTTTGTAAGGGAAAGTTTGTAGTATAAAATATTGTTTTCTTCTATTAATATTTTATCGTCATTTAGTTGGATTTATATACACAATATACACGGAGTAGAATGGGTATATATATTAAATGGAAATAATACAAAAATAACTTAAAAACGAGCCAAATTGAGAAATAAAATAAATAAAAATTAAAATTGACTAGGAGAGAGCAACGAACGAAGTAATAGATTTTGACCAGTTCTGTTAAGAATGTGATATGATAACTATCGATCGAATTTTATGCTAAACTCATATTGTTTACATATTGTGCACATTTAACAAACGGAACTTTACCAAAATTTGCATTTACCGAAACATGCATATTATGTGTCTATTTAAAAACATATTCGACACAAAATATTTCCCCAGGACCCTTAAGCTAGCGGAGACAAATGAGTGGAATCTTATTTAACCTACGTAATGTTTTGTGATGATTTCCAACCTTCGATAGAAGATGGACCTTAAAGAAGAAGAAGGCGCATTCTCAGAATATCATGGATGGACCGCGTCACTAACACGCAAGTACTCCAAACTTTAGACAAAAGATGCGAAAATCTAAATGAGATAAAAACTAGAAAGATGGAATACTTGGGGCACATTGTGAGAGGTGAAAAGTACGAACTTTTAAGAAACAGGGCAAAATTAAGGGCAAAAGAAGTGTGGGAAGAAGAAAAATATCGTGGCTTCGTAATCTACGTGAATGGTTCGGGTGTAGTTCGATTGAACTTTTTAGGCGCGCTGCTAACAAAGTCGCAGTGGGAATGATGATTTCCAATCTCCGCTAGGAGTGGCACGAGAAGAAGAAGAATGTTTTTTCACCAATTTTTCACTAATTTATCACCACCCTAACAATTTTTTGCTGTCAAACCAATCTTAAGAAGTGCGGTTCTGCTGGCTTAGGGAAAACCGGGGGAATTCTGCGCACCTAAGGTAAAATACTTACAAAAAGTTTCCTATGTGCAAACAAGCTTCCATAATTTAACTGCTGAAACTTGTATCTATTGGGAACGTTATTCCCATAAACAATAGGAATAAAGTTAAACATTGAAGAGATAATTTTACTTTCTTACTGTCTTTCGTTCGACCTTGGCACACATATCACGTGTATGATTAACTGTTGAGTCCCTACCACTACATTCTAAATGAGCCCAATTCGAACACATTACAAAACGGTACTAAATTTCTACATCTAATTCATCATCATCACAAAGCTTACTCTCATCATAAATTTTAGATTCAGAATTATCAAAATGTAAGTTTCTAACTCCAGCTTTTTTGCGTACAGGTCGTTTCTTTGCTTTAGTAGAAAGTTTTCCTACGGTTTCTGTCGTTTTTTTCTTGTTTTTTTTTTTGGCCTCTTCAACTTTTTTCTTAATATTTCTCTTTTCTTGTTTTATTTCCAATTGCGTTTTTAGTGGCGTGGAAGTGAAAATTTCTGAGTGTTGTTTTGCACGTGATTTGGAATCTTTCTTTATAAATTTGGAATGAAGAGTTGCTAGCTTTTCAATGGGTATACTAGACAGTTTAAATATTTCCTTACGTTCCAAGCTTGCTGGTTTGATTTTGATTTGGCATTATTTATTAGTTGGAGTCTTGTGCATAGTTTCATCACATCTCGATGGTCCCGGTTGAGGTTCAGTATTTCCGGTGGAGTTCTCTGCAGAGTTTCGTCACATCTCGATTAATCAAGAGCTCTGTAATCATTGGTAACATCGGTTTCTAAGTCCAGTACAATGTGCATATCTGAAACTTCAGTGTGATCCACTAAGCTGAAATCACATTCAGAGAATTTATTAGGATCTATGGGATATATTCCAGCATCACGGAACCCGGATATTCCATTGTCCATCGTGGCTACTCTCAGGTATGCTCTGTTAAAAATGGAAGCAAGTTAAAAATGTGTGACCTTTTCATGAGTATGAGTTCTCAGATACGTCTCAGATAAGTCGCACTTACGATTGAAAGCATTCTTTAGGGGCCCAAAAACAGTTAGGTCAAGAGGTTGAAGCCTGTGTGAGGTATGAGGGAAAAGTGAAACCATAACAATGCCGTGTGATCTGCAGTAAGTATAAATCTCCAAAGAAATGTGACTCCTATAGATATCCAATATGAGAAGCAATGAATCTTCTTTCGAGGCCTTTATATGCTGACAAAAATGTTTTATTCAGTCGAAAAATAACTCTTTATTTATCCAACCGTTTTTTGAACACCTGTAGATTGCTCTAATTGGGCCTTCTCTCATTAATTGTGGATTCATATGTATTCGAGGAAATATGAACACATGGAGGTACAAACTTCCCTGAAACATTTACAGCGTATACTATGGTAACATTTTTCCCTCTTTTGACCTTTTGGTGCCAAAATTTTTGATGGTTTCTGGACCGTAGAAATGCCCGTTTTATCTACATTAAAAATTCGACTCTCAGGAAATTTGAACTTATTCATAACTGTGAGAAGATTGTTAAAAAACCGTTTAACACCATCTTTATTGAATGCAGAAATGGAGTTTTGACTGGTACCTTCGGGTTTTCTAACACTAATGTCTGGATGATGCTTTAAAAAGAGTTCTAAGCAATCTTCACCAGCGATCTTCTTTATCAAGTCAAAATGGTATTTTATTATATTCTCTTCAGCAAACTGGTATGCCAAATGCCATAGTTCTGATAGTGTGAATCCAAAAATCATATTTGTTAACTTTTTAACATGGTTGGCTGTGGTAGATTCCTGTTCATTATTAAAAATTGGATTCCTGTCAAGTTTTACTTTTTTATGGCTATTAGACTTCAGTTTGTGACGTAGAGAGGTTTTGGGATATTAAATGATCGACCCACTTCTCGTATTTTTCGCCCAGATCGTATAGCAGTGATCGCAGCTTTTAGTTTATCTTCTGTCCATTTTGATCTTTTAGTTTTCCGAACGTAAGCACGGGACATTTTGGAATCTAAAATGCAATAAAAACACTATATCAGCAAAAATTCTTACACGGGATAATACCGCGCAGCACGAAATTACCCCGACACAGCTGCGCGGTATCCCCTAAGTGAGTAACCGAACTTAACTTATCACTGTTCGTTAATTACTAAATAAAATGCATTATTTTTGTACGTGAAATTATCTATACATATAAAGTCAAATAATCACTGAATAATTTTAATGAAAATGAATAACAAAAGCACTTACCGCTTTGCTTACCGCAAAAACAAACAATCTGTGACCTTGTCTAAACCAATACTACACTATTGCAAACATGTGGTTGGCTAGCAAATATGAGACGGCGCACTGTGTTGAATGTTGTAATACTTGCGCAGTGTTGCCAAGATACTGATGCGCGATATTTCCCCGTGCGCGATATTCCCCAGCTTCTTCTAAGGTTCAAGGTATTCAAGCTTTGCTAATTTATTACCATTCTAATAATTTTTCACCACCAAACCACCCTTAATGGCGATTCTGCTAGCTTAAGGTTCAAGTTAGCAGAATTCAGAAAAAGTTTTATATGTTTCGTAAGGTTAGTTTTGCAATTATTTCTAAAAGATACACCCCAATGGAAAAATAAATTTTTATATAAGTAATAAATAATATAATTAGGATAATCAGTTTTTATAGTTTACCGATTTGATATAATTAATAACCAATAAAATCGTATTCGTGTTTTTAACCAATTAAGTAATTTTGTACAGTAAGACTCGATAGCAAATTTAGAAAAATAAATTTTTCGTATAATTGAAAACACTCAAATCGATTTTGTAATAAAAAGAAAAAAAACCCAAGGCTTTACTAGTAGATTGCAATCCGAAAACTTTACAAAGCTTAGCGGTTTGCTCATTGTCGAAAGTTTTAATGAAGATTTTTATATTGGATGTCCAGAAAACCAATGTAGGATGTAGGATGTAATTTGAAGAGTAACATTAGAAAGATAAAACTAGTCATTATGAGTTATCTTTTGAATTAGTTGGATCTGACTTGTATAATTTATTGATTTTTCCTTATAGAATAAAGTGTCCTAATATACGATACTTTTTTTTAACCCTAATTTAATTTATGAATATTTTAGAGCAAAACAAATAATAGACTATAGAGAATCATTTATTGAACGAAAATAAATCATTTCTATGAAGTAAAAAATAAAATTTACCTTTTTATAAAAAACGGTAAATTTAGACTGACAAAAAAACTGGAACTGGGTCACCTTCCGCTTGATGGTGAATGGCAAAGTCGTTTTCTCGAAAAATGTGTTTATTAAATGAGTAGATACCGCTCTTTCGAAAACCATGTATTGCATGAAAGCACTATTCTAAATTAAAATTTATAAATTTTAACACAGTATGCTAAAAAAATCATCAAACAGGGGTAAAAATAAAAAAACTTTGGGTAAATACTTTGAATTTGACCAAAATGTTCTGCGTTACGTTTTTTTGCATCTGAGTGTATTTAAAATTCGCTTGAACCCCCTCTGTGGCTCAGTGGTAAGAGCGCCTGCCTTTAAATCTAAAGGTCGTGAGTTCGAATCCCACCTGGGTGGAAATTTTCGTTTATTAAAAAAATTAATAAATGAAAATAATTTCTATCCTTGTGTGATCGGTACACACCGGAGGGACCGCAGACGTTCGGATACAATTAGCGTCTCTTAGCAAAGACAATGACGTCGACTTTGCTAAGTATCAAGACAATTACTCTACACCTACACACACACTACACTACCTTACTGTAAAAATTCACTGTACCATGCCAATGACCATTAGTTGTCGACGCATTAAACTCAATAAAAAAAAAAAAAAAAATCGCTTATTTTATTGTTCATGTTTATAGTTTATACGAACGTGTATAATGTTTATAACGTTTTCTTGAAACTTATATTTCTGTACCTTACATTAACTGTAACATTAATTATTCTTTAAGCATTTCCATAATATATCCTAAATTCCCAATCAAATGATATATAGGTTCCTGAGTTGGGTTTGAAAATTAAAGTAATTAAAATTAAGTGTCGGTTATCCCTTGGCCCATAAATCTCGATTAAATTGGAATCACACAGCAGTTTTTCAGTCGTAAATGTGTATTACCGCCCACAGTTCAGTCTGGTAATCTGATTACGGTTTTTTCTTCCACTTTTTTACCTAAATTGTAAAGTTATTGCCGATTTCATTCCATAAACTTAAAATAAAAAGCCATTTTTTAAGATTAAAGTAGTCTGTTAGAAAGATCGTATAAAATACATACGAGTAATATTCTAAGGAAAACAAGGTCAATAGTAAATAATCGATATAATCATTTAGACTACTTGAATGCTAGAGAAAAAGCTCTTTATAGAGAAATATTGGAAAGTTGAAAATATATAATATGGTTGTCGTTTATTTAAATTATGAATATTGTAAAGTCTCAATAAAAGAATAAGGTAAACATAGGAGATATGGCGCACAATTCGGGTTTTTGGCAAATCTCGAACGGTAATACCGATAATAACATGTTGATTAGTGCTAGCTTAGACACCTAGTACTATCAGGTACTCAGCATAAATTTCAGCTAAATCCTACAATAAGAATTACTATAATTTAAAAAACAAAAAATGTCAACTTTCGCGTCATATTCCCGACAGGGGGTAATATAACGCACTAGGTGTTTGCGTTTTTATTTTTGGTTTACATGTAATTTCCCATAAGTCATATCCCCAACACCGAGTGATTAACTTTGCAACTTTTAATCAAATGAGGTGAAATAAAACTGTCTACACAACTGACATGGTGTTAGGAAATTTAACAACAAAATTGAAGTTCGTCCACGACGAACATTAGGTTTTGGCAGGATTTTCTTAATTTGTTCCATTTTGACAATGCCGATCTCTTCAGCTAATGGAAAAATGAACTGAACTTTTCCTTTCTTAAAGTTAACTTTCACGCCATCATTATTGATGCTAATGACTACGCCCACATAATGTAATGGCTTGCTCTTTCCTGGAAACTCAACCTTTACGTAGTCGTCGACGTTAACACTTTCTACACATTGTAGGAAATTTTCGTCATCTACAATTTCATCATCGGAGGATTTTTCGTCCCACTCGCCTCTAGATGATGATGGCAATTCTTCTTCTAGGAAGATCTTCTTTTTTGCTGGCTTTCGAAGCTTGAATGTCTTCTCCTGCTTTTAAATTTTGATTGCTCGTTTGGCCTTCCTAGCTTCTATATTTTCAGGCGTTGTCAAAAGTTGTACATGCTGTTTCTTTTTTGCTACGGCAGAAGCATCACATTTTGGTACTGGTGACACAATTTGTAGAAGTTTCGTAGGAGTTGCTTCTGTGGTTTTATGAGAATGTGGGTCACTAGGCTTCTTCTTTGGAGTATTAAGTAAGAGTGAACCAGATGTGCTGGGTCAGGGATCCAAGGCTGAGCTAACACTTTCGTCGTCATTCTCCATAGAGTTGGATAGCTTTCTGTAGAAGTTGGCCGAAGGGCCTGCATTCTATCTTCTTTCCAGGATTTGCATTTTCCCATTCGATAGTTGCCCTTCAGTAATAGGCCTTCAATGGTTTGAAAAACGGTAACGGTAGGTCGAGAGGCTGTAAGTAAGAGGAGTGTGGCTGGGAAGGCAAAGAAAGTAGACATTATTTTCCACTTATCTCTTATATGTCCACCGAGTTAGTGTCAGTCAAGCAGTAATATGCATGTACCTGCTGCCTTCAGAACCGTTAAGCATATTATTGAACCACACTTGTTGTTTGTATACACCTTTGAACACTACTAGGGAGGTAAAAAACTTGCCTCTGCATTATACCAGGCAACAACTGTCACTGTCTCTCCTTGTTCTTTTGGTTGCCGCACTTGAACTGCCTTGCTGCTTTTGGCAGCTATAACTTCTTGCGGAGGGTTGTTTAATTGCAAACCTGACTCATCTAAATTGTAAATATTTTCGTGATTGTTTTAAAAGGTTTTACGATTCTAACGTCTTTTTTAACAAACCAAAATAATCATTCACTTTGTCCTTTACCATGTCATCTGCTTAGGCCATAGACACTCCTTGGGCCTTTCGAATCGCCAATGATGGCTTCAGTTTGAGAAATGCGTTAAGCCAACCCCTTCCTGCTTTGCATTTCACCACATTGAACTGGCGGTAGGAAACTCAGCCCATTTGTTCAGCCAGGTTAAAAGCCATTCGGCAAAGTGCATCCCTTGTTGTCGCGTACATATTTGTGACATCTCCACTCTTGAGGCATAAACATCTCCTTAAACACCCTTGATACATGAATATAATTTTAGGATAATTTTATTAAGTCTTATTGTTTTTATACATCGTATTGTATATATCCTTTTATTATTTACTGCGCATTACTCGTAATTAAAATCGCATTGATTTTCTTCTGCGTCACTGGCTTTCCTTAAATATGTCAATTGTCCAATCACCTTCATTCGTTTAAAAGTGCTAAAAGGTAATAAAATACCGTTGGCGCCTAATTTAATTTAATCCGTTTTATACTTTTATTGGAAATACGGCTCCACTGCAATCCTAAACCAGGGTTAGAAGAGATTTAAATTCTAGGTTTTCAATCGCTGGGGACCATCTGTCCAATCTCATTACAGAGTGTTCGCTCGCCCACAATTTGTAGCAAATGACGCTTTATAGAAGCTAATAAGGAACTGAAATCTAATACTAATAAACCAGCAATGAGATGAATGTGATTAGTACTATTTGTAAGTTTTATATTATAGTTCAATTAGCTGTATAACATATTTGATTAAATATATATTTTTAAATTTTATTTATTTTAGCGTATGGATAATTACAATACGATAAAAGTAGTATTTAGATAATAATTATGTTCAAATTGGAATTGTAACCTAAGTTAAATATTAATGTCCAAATTGCACAGCCATTCAATTGCACCAGGAGAACACTCTGCAAAATCTTGAAGGTCTCCGCTGTACTTATCTGCGGATTGGGCAATCCGCCATGATGTGTTGGATGGTCTGTCTCGGGGATCCACAATCACATTGTGGGCTTTCTGCATGACCCCATCGGTATAGAGAATCGGCACATTTGCCATGACCCGTGCGTATGCGATTTAATTTTGTCCATATAGGGCGTGGCAGGTTTGATCCAGTGAAGCCGATCGACGTACTTGTTATTTTGATGACGTCTGGCTCTGTTGTTGGCATCCATCTTTTCGTCCACTGCTCTTGCTTATTGTAGCTATCACCCACTCCCTGAACGGATTGGACAGGGGGGTCGTCTGGACTTCAGTCTTTGTTGGTCTCGTGCGGCGTGCGGAATATACTGGTGAATTGGCAGACGAATATTTGCCATGATTTTCTGATATTCTTTGTAAATAATTCCCTTCTATAGTTTTACATTATGCATCTGATATGCTTGCCAAGGGCGAACGAAAGACATTAAAAAAATAAAATTATCTCTTTAATGTTTTTTTAATTTTTGTCTTTTAAGAAATCTGTTTTGTCTACAATATTTGCTTTATTACAATAAATTTTTTTTCGAATAAAGATTTATTTAATTCTGCGCAGAATTACGTCGTACTTGGGAGAATACCGCGCAATAACAGTTTTTTGAAGTAATTTTTTATTAAAATCCGTTAAACTTTAATCTTATTTTTTATGGGAATAACGTTCCTAATAGATACAAGTTTCAGTAGTTAAATTATGGAAGTTTTTTTTGCACATAGGAAATTTTTTGTAAGCATTTTACCCTAGGTGCGCAGAATTCTCCCGGTTTCCCCTACTCCGATCCATATTACAACTAAAAAAAACTTATACAAGAAAATTTCATTATTTTCTGTATATTTGAAAAAAACTCAACTATATAATTTCCCAAGAGTTCCTATTAGAATTTAAGTAACTCCTTAAGGATAATCCATAACCCTTATGTCTGCCAAGGTTGACCGATTCAACAAATAAAACGGAAATAATGGCTTGGCTAGATGTCAAATCACTGCAAGCGAAGCTGAACAGCTGTAATTATTTTAAGATTTGAAGATAAATCTAATAAGTCATTATTACTAGCATAAAATTTAAACTAAACATATTCTATATATACAGCGTGTCTACTTAAGTTGGCAACATATGGAAATTATTAATTAAGTATCATCAAGTATTAAATTATTTCAATCTTTGACGAGGTACGTCAAAAAATATTGATTTACATACAACTAATTCACAATATCGAAAATTGTAACTATGAAAAATTGTTGGGTTTATTCTGATTTTTATACTGAAGAAAACGATACCCCACTAGGCTCAGTACTTAGTCCTACCCAATTCCTAGTTGCCATTAATAACATATTGAACAAATTACATAAACCTACCAAAGCTCGCCTCTATGTCGACTATTTAGTGGTGTACAATAAAGGAGCACAAAACAATTTATGTGCAGAACAGTACAGACATTTTTAACCCAACTAGATGAACGAACAGCTAGTATAGGCTTCAAATTCTCCATTACAAAGACAACTGGTATGGTGTTTACGAAAAAATCATCCATTACACCAG
Organism: Diabrotica balteata; assembly: GCA_918026665.1. Classification (NCBI taxonomy): domain Eukaryota; kingdom Metazoa; phylum Arthropoda; class Insecta; order Coleoptera; family Chrysomelidae; genus Diabrotica; species Diabrotica balteata. The sequence continues at coordinate 130,909,382 of OU898283.1, forward strand.
TTCTTTATCTTCACAACAGCATCATTCCCTTCCAAAACTCCGTGAAATTCATTGGTATGGGGCTGGATCAAAAACTTTCCTGGAAAAAGCACATACATAGAGCAATTGGCGCTAACATGCAACAAAATACTCAATTTGCGTAAAACCGTATCAAATCGTTTCTGGGGTTCCGACTTATTTACACTACTCCTTCACTAATTAAATCAAAACTCGATTACGGTTCAATTTTTTATGCTTCCGCAAACAAAAGTACCGTAAAACCGTCAACAAAAAAGTGACAGCAGATGGGCACATCACAACTAGATGTTTTAAGCTTGTATTTCCAGTGATACTCTCTGCTAATTTTAAGATTTTCAATATTTTTTATACCTTTTTGGAGGCTCCCCTAATGCCATACAATTTGCTAGAAGAGTGCCTTGTTCTTTTTTTGAACCATTATCATAAACAGAGTCAAACAAACGCTTTTCATCTTTCGAAGTTATTTTTGCAAAACATTTTTCTAGACAACACTTACGGGCAACAAAAAATTCTTACTCTGTACAGTTTTTCCCTTAAATTTTGACACATACTTCTGTTTACTCTGTCTCTTAGATTTGTAACGACAATATTTTGCTTACCTCAGGGTAAGAACATGAGGGGTAGAAGATTGGGCAAACAAAATAATCGAAACAAGTGCGAACGACACTCAGTTGGTTGTTGGAGAGCTGGGTCGTGGATAAGTTAAAATATGGGGGTTGGATTGGGGTATCTACTAAAATGAAAACAAAGGGATACTTACATTAATCTCCTGGGCAATTGATATAACAAACAAATCAAAAATATACTGGAACACCTCAAGGAATTTAATATAGGGCGCCACTTGAAGGATCCTAGTTTACTGAAAGAAAGAAAAAATTCTTCTTCCCTAATATCTAAGATACATAAAAAGGGTTTTAGGAGATTTTTCTAAATAAAAATAAAAAAATATTTTAGAGAAACAAATCTAATGTTTATTATTGTCTCAAACAAACAGTTTTCAAAAATACAGCTTATACAAAAGGCATACTATATAAAAATAGTTGTCAAATACAAATAAAGAAACTTACATGTTATCTGTTTACAAAAACCTTCGAAATGGTTCCTAGTAAATAATGTGGCCAATTATATTAAAATTTTATGGATATCCTTTGGTGAAAAATAAAATTTAATCTTTACTATAAAATCAAAATCTCCTTGACAACAGATTCAAAATCAAACTGTCATACGTCAAAACAAACATTTTTAAGACAGGATAAAATTTGATAAAATTATGACCAATGATAGTTTAAACCACGCCCTAACATAATATTTATTTTAATTACAATTTTTTTTTTTAAATAATTTATAAAAGAAAGCAAATTTTGTCTTTTAAAAGAAAATGTCTATTTTTACTTTAAAAATGAATAACGTAAATGTTACCTCGGTTCACACATGTTAACTTAAACTTTTGAACAACTGGCTAATAGGTACGTGTGGGGTATCTAACTGAAACATCATCAACGGAAAACTTTCTTGGAGGCTGAAGCTGGCACACTGGCACATTCAAATCAAAACTGCTCCAATATCATTAGACGTGAGGTGAAGAGGCATCTTGGAAAGGAACTGGATTTCAATTCCACTAGGAAACTAAGTTCCTGTAGCTGGCTGTATACCATATATCACAAAAAATTGTTTAAAATCCTTTATAAAGGGTATATAAAAAATGCCCCAAACGGGCTATCACAAACACATTGCAAAACGTTTTCGGATTGATAAATCCATCATCAGTGCAAACGGTTGTACATGCTAGTAGCCACCAAAATATATGGGTCAAAATCCCTTTAAATGTTTTAAATTTGTAGTTGTTTTACATTATTAATAGTTATAATTTGTGATGTTTAAGTTACCGTTGGATAGGTAACATGGCGGCGTATGACTCTACATGAGTAAATGGTCCTGAAACGAAGTGTCTACGAGGACCTGTTGATAACAACTGGATTTCTCAAAAAAAACGAAAACTAAAGCTGGAACGAAACTTGTTCACTTCTCAAACATTATAAATCTTCAGCAAAATCAAAACAGTGGTTAGTGGTAACTCTTTCAAATACGACATATTACATAGAGTGAACATTCCACCATTTTTGGCGAATTAATGCCGGGTTACCACATCACAATTAAACGGCCTTTCCTTCGAGAAATTCTTCATCACTCTTCTCTTGACCTGTCGATCTCAACCTGCCGGATAAATACCGCCTCTCTTTTCCCGCACAAGCATTGCTATCTTGTCAAAGCAACAAATTCTTTACTTAAACTCTTCCAAACTTCCGGCGTTATTACGCTTTAGAAAAAAGAATACCAGGCTTGCAATATTTTTCTGGGAACGTTGAAGTTAAAAAGATATAAATTGTTTTCCTTAGCAAATACGTCTTTATTTATTGAAGAATTATTGCGTATTTAAAAATCTCTACAGACAACACATTTCTAGCATACCAGGGGCGTACTATGACAAATATAGAATCGAATTTATATTATTATTTAGACATTAAATATAAAACGCTACAGATTTCGATACGTTTTCTTTCCAATGGTTTTTCTGAACAATATTGAATTTTACAAAAAAGTGTTGTGCATATAAACAACAAGGATTCAGATCCGGAAGGTCCTTCGTAGACGCCGTATTTGTACTAAGACAAATCACAGAAAAGGCCATTGAGTACAATAAACCAGCACATCTATGTTTTATAGATCTGACAAAGACTTTCGATCGCATCCAAGTCGAAGACGTGTTACACTTACTGTATAAAAGAAACATACCAATCAATATTATACAAACCATCAAATATATCTACCTCCATAATCGAATACAGGCAAAGATAAATGAAAAACTAACACAGTGTATACCAGTACAAAGCGGAGTCAAATAGGGTGACTTGTTAAGCCCACTTTTTTTTAATATAATAATGGACGAAAGAATACAAGCATTACGTAAAGGTCATGGCTACAGGATGTGAAACAAAGAAACCCAAATATTATGTTATGCAGACGACGCCGCATTAATCGCCGAGAGAGAAGACGAGCTCCAAAGATTAACACATATCTTCAATACAACAGCTGTTGGATAGGGAGAGAAGTGAAAACTTAGGAAGAGCATGAATTATAAAAGACATAACACGAACACGTCAGTAGAATGGCAGAGGATATAATAGTACGAATAGCATGAGATAAGTCACCAAATAGACGAAGAAGTATTGGCAGACCAAGAAAAAGATGGTGCAATAATAGACTGACAGAAAACAACATAAAGAGTTCAATTCTGTGTTCTCCGAAAGAACCCATCGATTAAGGAATATAAACAATAAGAAAAACCAGACATTGATATATTGTACACAGTCAGTTTGATCTAATTAATTATAAAATAATATTTTAAAATTAATTAATACAAATCTGTTTTGATTTAATCTTTCCAACATATACGAAATTCAATTAACCACTCTCATCGCATCACAGTCTTATTACAAATGGGCAGATATTCACAGATTTAAATTTAGATACCAACTTAATATGTGTTATCATTTTACCGCACGTTAAAGTAGTTTACCAGATTGCTATCTACTATAATGGCCTCTGTAACTATGATTTATATAGGACAGTATATGCCTCAAAAGCATATCTTAAATATTTATTGAATACAGTCTCTTGCAGACATCTAACATTCGATTGAAAGATTTATTTCGTTGACAATGTTTTTAGATAACGTACAAATGTGAAAATCCTGCTAAAGCTAAAACTGTTTTTCAATTTAGAGAAAAACACTTCCGCATTTGATTGCTGTTTCCGCTCTTTCTGCTCAGGGAACGCACACATCCATCCGATCCAATTCGATAACTGTTTCGGGTTATCTAATATTTAAAAGGTCATTAGGTACATTTACCAGATTAAGCCCCTGTAGATTCCAATATAGTCGCTAACCGCCAAAATGCTCTAATAATTAAAATGGTTTCCGGTGAATTCGACAAATGTCAAAGTCGATGCAATTGCCTCAGTTTCTGTAAATGTCTTCCACGTGTCGACAGTGCCATCATTTATACGAAGACCTCTTAGGCCAGTTAAAAAGAATTTTTATACATATTTAAGCTTTAATTCTGTTTTTTTTTTAATTTACTATATTTAAAATGTTTTGCTATTTTAGCTTAAATTGGTTTTATTGTTAAAATACTTGATCATTTATAAAAAAGACCACATTGGTAGTTTTATTCAAAAAATTTTCAAATAATACTTGATTAAGTATGGTAGTTTTATTCAAAAAATTTCAAATAATACTTGATTAAGTATACTGCAGCCATTTTTCATATCTTCCACAAAATTACATATACTTGGTAGGATCAATAACTAACAAATACCAAAAAGCGAGCACACTGTATAATACTCAGAGATAATAACGGTAAACTCATTGCAGACATCAAAGATAATTCAAGATTTTGACAAGAATACATAATGAAACTATTTGACAGCGATAGAATGATACAACAAAAACCGCAGGAGCAAACAGGGCCGAAAATAATAATGTGCAAGTTAAAAACAGTCAATTAGAAATGCAAAAGACCGCAAAATCAGTAGTAGAGTAGTATCCGAAGATTGGTTGCTGTCCACGTTTGTAAACACTATCAAAGTTAGTATGTACATGCGACAGAATCCTCTCAGTACAGAAAAATTTCCTTAATAAGCTACATACTTATCCTTAGGAAGATGGGACAATTTCCTGGCTAAGAAACCTAAGAAAGTTAGTATGGATGCAGCCGAGTAGATCTTATCTGAGCAACCACCAATAAGGTAGAGATAGCTGTGATCATAGCCAACCTCCTATAGGAGAAGAAACTATAAGAACTAGAAGGTAGGATCAATAAGGGACCACCTAAGGTAGGTGGTCCGAAGTAGGAAGTTTTCTCGAAGTGGCGTCCCATTTTTTATTAGCTAGGGGTCCTTCTTGTTGTTTAGTAAGTCCATTTGTCTAGGAGATTTATGTAAGTACCTCTTTGTTTTATTTTTTTGTAGTTTTTTTTGACATTTTGTAAGCTTTGTCCATAAAATTGTACAATTTTCAGTGACAACAAAGCATATTTCTATTCTATTCTATTCTACAACGTACCTCTTCGTCCCATTGTGACTACCATTAACTCTCCTACCTACAAAGACATTCTCGTCAGTTTCGATGTATCATCCCTATTTACCAATATCCCCATACATGACTCTCTAGTTGTTCTGCGAGATCACTTGACCAATGATAACAAGTCTTTGGTTTTGGCAGATCTTGAGGAAAAATGCCTCCTTTCAACATATTTTTCTTTTAGAGGCAATTTCTACAAACAAATATCTGGAACACCAATGGGTTCTCCCCTTTCCCCTGTCATTGCTGACATTTTCATGGAAGCCTTTGAGTCTTTAGCCCTAGAATTTACCCCTTAAAACCAAAAGTCTGGTTCCGCTACGTTGATGATACATTTATCATCTGGCCCCATGGTCAACATACCCTTTCTCCCTTCCTAGATCATCTTAACTCACAACATCCGAGTATAAAATTCACAATGGAAGTAGAAAATAATCGGTCCCTTCCCTTTCTCGATGTGTTAGTCACCTCCAAGCCCAATGGCCGATTGGGTCACTCTGTTTATAGAAAAAAGACTCACACGAATCGTTACCTACATGCTTCATCACACCACCATCCTGCCCAAAAGAATTCTGTGATCAACTCTCTCATCCATCGGGCCATTTCGATTTCTGAACCCGACAACCTTAGAGAAGAACTTGGCCATCTGCAAAAAACCCTTGTCGCCAACGGTTACTCCAAGTCCAGAATTCAAAATATTACACACCGACATCTACATCCCCCTTTACACCCTAGGACGACAAATTCAGAATCTTCGGGTAATACTCCTGTGGCTTTTCTTCCGTATATTCGAAATGTCACTGATAGGATTGGCAACATTCTTCGCAAAGAAGGTATCAGGACTACTTTTCGACCACTCCAAGAAAATCTCACAATATCTACCCTCTCCTAAGGACCCATTACCGCCCCTTTTTTCCTGTGGTGTCTATTCTATTCCTTGTTCATGTGGACATGTGTATATTGGCGAAACTGGTCGTTCCATCAAAACTCGGATTCAAGAGCATCAAAGATGCTTTCGATCAGGTCTTTTCTCCCATTCTGCAGTTGCAGAACACTGCCAAGAAACCGGTCATTCCATATTGTTCGAAAAAACCCATATTATTTCTAAGAGCCCCTTCTTTTATTCCAGGAAAATCCGCGAATCTCTAGAGATCCGAAAAAATCCACATAATATCAATCGATATTAAGGATACTACTTGTCTCCCATCTGGAATCTCAGTCTAGAGCCGCCGTCCGGTCCCGCTACTACGATGCAGCCACATGATTGGCCAACGCGCGCTTCTTGACGTTTGCGCCACGGAGTGTGCCGATACGTCCCGACACGACAGGTCACCGCGACTATAAATATAGCGGTAGCGGAGTAATCGTCGGATTCACTCCCCGCCTCTCGACGCGTTAGTGTTCTCAGCTGTTGGACGTGAATCCCTGTCCTGGCATTTGGTTTTCACCTCTGGCTGCGTTGAGTAGTTGAGTTACTGTGACCAAATGCCCATCTTGGTAGTTAGTATTCGACTCTGGTTGCGTTGAGTAAGTGAGTTACCGTTGCTAACTACCCATCTTCCTGTCTTTTGTTTTCTTTTTCTTTGTTCTCCTGAAGAAGCTACATACAATTGTAGCGAAACGTCGAGATGAACCCACTTTTGGGTCACTCACAAATGACACGGTCCAAACCCGGAAGAATAAACTATTATTCTATTCTATTTTTAGTGATATACTATACTTCGTATTTACTCAATTGCTGCTTTAGAGCTTGTATAGATAATTAAGTGTTTCTATATCTCTATAGATTGAATCATCGGCATATTTCAGATGTTAATTGTATTATCGTTGTGTACTTAATCATGTAATACATTTTTTATAATATTTTTAGAAACAGCGACTAAGAAAATTTTGTTGTTTATCTCTATACATTTACTTGTTTTATGTTCTGTTTATGTTGGTGCTTTCATTCATGGCAAATAACTGACCTTATACCAATATGTGTTAAGGGTTTTAAGATAAAATTTATTGCATATTAAAAACTCCCGTTTGCAGACACAAAATCCATTGTTAAATCGCAAACAGTCTCCGCAGTGCGGTATATCCCGCATCAAATTAAAAAAGAGTCATTGACAGGACTACGGCTACAAGCCTCACACTATCAATTCAGCCAGAGGCGCGAGGCGTCTGATTAAGTTCTGTCACATTCTGTGCACTCGAGAAGTTATAGTCTCTCATTAAATGAAATTAGAATTAAAAGCACATTGCTTACTCAAAAGGGCGTTAATGGAGAAAATCTAAAGCTTTCTGCTAGTTCCAAAGCATTTTGAAACGTTACACTTTGGCGGCGGTAAATATTTAAATAGGAAATGGGGCGACAAACCAGCAGAAATTATATGGAGCAGAATCAGAAGCGTTGTGATTTCATATTCTAATTCAATTCAGACCAATCCGAGCACAATTTTCACACTTTAAATGCTGATGGAATTCGATGCGGAATATATTTTACAAAATAGATACTCGGCTTAATAGATATATTAAACTCCGTACCTCGGAGGTAAAGGACACTATGTCCATTTTCTTACTTTTTCAGGAGAGCAGTTTTAACATTTTTTAAATTTTTAATCAGTAAATACTCAAATGTTTCTTATATTTAACCAAGATTAATATATTATTATTGTGGTGTGTATATCGTTTTTTCTTCCATGAAGTACCTGAAGTTTACCGTTCATTTTATATATATTTTTTAAATGTGTAGTTGGACATAGTGTTGTTTACCTCTAATAACTTTTTTAAATAATGTGACATTGCATGTTAAGGTCTCTACGAAATAAAGAATACAAATACACTAAACAGTCTATACTATTATTTTATTAGAGGTAAATATTATAATGTTATAATAATTAAATTAAGAAAAGTTAAATAAACTAAAATTATAGACGACAAATTTCAAATTTGTTAAAGAGGCTCCATATCATCTGCATCTTCTTGTGGGTAATCGTTTGTGGCTACATCGCTATGTGTTAAATTTTGATAAAGTGCATGACAAACTGACGGAAAAAGGCAGTAAGGTAATAAAGTCAATAAACGTTTGTTTTCTGATTGGTAATGGGTTTACTGAGACTTGATTTAATTGAGCTGGAAACGCTACTTACTGTCTTCGATACCTCATGAAGTCCACTTCATACATATTTTGATTATTGAAATCGGTCTTATAAAAGAGCTTCCCAATGTGTTCTTGTTGGACTTGTAGGAGTCAACACATGTTGACAGTAGAACAGGATCTTCATTAAAATTCTTTTTTCTACTTACAAAAGGATGATTAAGTGACAATTTCTTGTCGAACAGCGTTTTGAAGTTTTTAAAATCTGCAAGTTCCATATTGTGCACTGTGTATTTACCTGATGTTTGCCTAACTAGCTGTTGCCAGTTCCATGGTGTTAAAATGACCAAATTGGAGAGTTTCTTTTTGTTTCTCTCGATTAAAGCATAAATACTGTCTGCTTCCATATGTGTGTGCCTTTTCAGTAAAAAGTTTTGAGTGATCGTCTTTATTTGAAGGTATGTACGCAGTATCCAAAAATAGCACATTATAATACTTATATTTGTATTTTGTCCATAGCAGTTATCGGTCCAAAGAGTGATGTCCTTTACTTGACTACCTGGAATTGTATTGTCAGTCTATTTTAAAATTCACGAGGCAATTTCATTTGCACCTCGGAACCCCTATCGATTCGTCCCACATCATACATTGTACAGAAGAAAAAAAGCTTCTACAAAAGCTTCCTTTTGTAGAAACTAATACAATTGTTTGTTAGTGGTGAAAGCAAACATTTTTACAAATCACCAGATAGTACTTTGTGTTTTGGTGACTCTTTAGCCATTAAAAAGTCCAATTGTTGTAAGTTATATCGACTTTTAAATTCAATTAGGTGAGTATCATGATTAGCCTGTACACTGGTTAGTTCATCTGCAGTAAGATTATTTTTCAATTGAGCTGTGAATGTACTGCATGTATCGCAAGTGTCTATTTCGGGATTCCAAGTTTTCAAACGAAAACTTGGAAATCTTTATTAAAAATATCTGCGTCGAATTACTTTTTTACTCTGAGATTTGGATCTACATGTCTTTCATTGCCTTCATCAAAGTACAGTTGATACAACTTTTCTATCGTAAGTTATGTGCCAAGATAATCTCTCTTACTCCTTTCTCTGGAATAATGAATCACGCACTTTGGGAATGATTTAATACGTTGATGTATACTATTTATGGTCTCGGTAGGAGTTTTATTGATTAGCGTGTGTCTACCTCTTTGATCAGCTTTTATTGATCCTCCCGGCTCAATTTTTTTCAACATATTTACTACTACTAAATTAGATATACAAAGTGTGTTTGAAAAAATAACCTTGCACACCCTCAATCGCTGATCGTTCACTGTAAAATGGTAGTGTAGTGTATTATTTTTAGATTTGGTAGAATTTAGGTTTTTTTTTGTTAATTGGAGAGTAGGTTGGATGTGGACACATGAGAAGATAAATTGCTTTTTAACATCTGAAACGTTTGTCTCAGTCCAGTATGAGTTGTTTTTTTTTTCGTATTCTGGCAATCTTTTAGACCATTTCATGCGACACATGCAAGGAAGCTTTAAAATTTTTACAGGCATGTTTTTGCCTTTTTTAACTGAGATACTCTTTCCCGCCAGCTATTTTTGATTTGCGAACATTACAGACCCAATTTTGTTAATTTACTACACGTTTTTTGCCTTTTTGTTTGCACTTAGTTACATTTTGTACCTTTCTTTTAACACGTTATTTTCTTCTAAAATAACTTCATTATGTTCGTTGGAATTGCCTGCATTACTGCTTAGGAATAAATCGTCCCTAAGAAGATTTTTTGTTATTGCCACACTAGTCGTAGGAGTAATAATAGCTCTCTCTTTTACCTTTGTTTTTGCTGGTTTACTTATACGTCTCATATTATTGTCGTCTTTTTCTGAGCTTAGAGGCTCGTAGAGTATATCAATATCCGCATTATCATCTCCACACAAATTATCATCTTCGTCCACTTCCTTACCATTACCTTGGAAGTTACTGTAGTGACCAGGTGGTTCTAAAAAAATCCAGCCTTGTAATAATAATTGTAGACTAATTTTATAGGCCTATAATTGGCCAACACAAAAATAATCCTTATAACCAAAGACCGGAATTTATTGAGCAATTTCCGTTACTTCCATCAAAAAAATATAGATCTGGCAACATCTGTTTACCCTAATCTGTTGGTATCAACAACAACAATAATTTTTGGGGTACCGGTTACGCCTAACAGTAAATAAATTTTACCCAATCTCTTATAGTATTTTGTTTATACGAGTATATATTGATAATTACTTGGTAAATTCCTGTCTATGCCTAAAACACAATAACATAAATGGCAATGCATGTTACATAAATAACTGACAACAATCATACCATATTATGGTCATTTAAAAAAACAGATGAAATTCTTTACTAGTAACAAGAACATACTAACTGATATATACTTCTATTTAAACGGTAGATAGAAAAAATGTATATACAGTTTGAAATTCTGAGCCCTATACAAAATAATATATCGTTACCCAAGTTCAAAACGGAAACAACTTAAAATAACTACTTTTGAGAAAATGGCTAATAATTAAAATCGCACACATACAACCACGTTTTATTGAGATAAACAAAACAATTATTTAATGACCAGTATTTTTTGTAAGTCTAATGTAGTTTTAGTAGACGATTACAGTATAAGTGTGTTTTTTATTTCCAACATAATTAAAATTAAATATTAGTTATGTTTCACTTTCTTCACACTCGTCACAATCACTATCATTATTTGCTGTGTTTTTTTTTGTGTTTTTTTTTTGTTTTTTCCTGCTCCAACAAATTTCTGTAGAAATTCCAGTGTACCTTAGAAATAGCTTAGAGCTCACAAAGTTCTAGTAATCCTTTCTTAAGGTTAGATGGAATAAGAATAGTTCCGGGATAAAGTTGAGATAAACTAGGTACTGATTTATTTCTTGGAGACTTAAATTTTATATTAATTGATTTGTATTCAGCATCAGAATAAGATGTCTTGTAAAAAAGAATATAAGGATTATTTTTTTTTGACCATAACAATTTTAATGTCAGTCCACAGAACTTTTTCGGGTTGTTCGTTTATATTATAATTGTTTCCCAAAGAGGAAGTCAGTTTTTTTAGGTCCAGAAATTCCTCAGTCGTCATGTTTTTAATTTTATAAGGATGGCCGGTCTTTTTGGCTAATTCTATTATAGTACTTCATTGAGCAGGCACATAAATCGGGCTGGCCTTAAGCTTTCTTTTTTCTCCCTTTCTATTAAGGAATGCATATTGTCGTCTTCGTTTTGGGTATGTCCAGCTATTAAAAATTTGTGTGTAAAGAATTCGATTTTTTTCATAGACTGCACACAGTACATGTACATTACAATAATAAATTTATTTTTATTTTGCCCACTGCAATTGTCACTGTAAAAAGTAATATCTTTTACCTGGTTCTCATTTTGCTCTTTTAGAAAATAATATACACAACTTCCTATTTCATTTGCACCTCGTTGAGCAATGCTCTGGTTCCAAAAATAGCAGAAACCCTTTTTTGTCCAATGTCATACACGGTGAGGTTATAACACGATAAACGACTTTTATAAAAAAAATATGAAACCTCTCCACAAGGTACACTTAATACAGACTGTAAGTCATAAACTGCAACTATTTAATCAGTCGAGGAAAACAGCTTTTGACACATCTTCAGCTTTTTCTTTTCTACTTGCCTCTTTTTCTAATTGATGATTTTCGTAGTTCATTTTTAAATTTTCTTTCTATTCTCCCGTAGCGGTATTAAAGCTATGACATAGGCACATTGGTCCTTTTTTGGTTGAAAAAAACTTATATTGAATTCTGTAGAAAAAATTGTAGAGTACATGTTATACTTTCCATAAAGTTTTTGTAGTATTTTACATTGTTCTTTATATAATCTGTACATAGTGGGCAGGTTAAGACTTCCATCGATATATTTTTTGGCAGTTCTTGAACGACAGAAATGTGATTCTATTAAGGGAAATAAGTTTATGTGTTCACGTATGTCGACTTTTATCTGTGAATTAATAGCCCTTCCCATGTGTCCATGTTTGCAACGTTTATCCTTTTCCAGAAATCCATCCTGAGATTTTTGTTTTGTAATGGTAAAAATCATTTTTACCGTTACTAATAAACTAACGTTTAGTGTACCCATAAAAAATGTCTTACAAACTACGATTTTATTTCCATAGATAGAAAATTTATAAACGAAATTGTATGACCTTTTTCGTTCAGGCAGCTTTTTTTTGGTATTTTGTTTTTAACTCAGACATGTGCCTTAAAATAAATTCTCTTTGGTCATTAATATTGCCCATTTTCCAAAAACTTTTATTTTTTCTTGACGTATTTCGTTATTAATTTTTTCACTGCATTTGAATCTGCATTTGGGCCCACAAGCTGATTGAACACTTCTTGCTACAATTATTTTATCTTTTTATGTTGTGCTAGGTAACTTTTTCCTAGATTTCTTTTTTTCTTTAACGCATTCTTCACCCAATTTTCTGGATTTCTAGATCTTTTTTTGTGAGAATTTTCTCACTCAGTTCAGTTTCCTCAACCATTTCAGCAACTTTTTCATGATAGTTCTCAGCTTCATTGTCACTAAAAATGTTATTTGCTATATAAGTGTCGGGTACAATATAATCTTTATCTTTGCTATCATCACCAACACTAGAATTTATTTCCTCGTCGCCATTTTCTCTCTAAAATCATAATAAAAAAGTTAAATTATACTAAAATATTCAATTATTTTTTTTTGCTTACCGGGTAGAAAGTTGATAAGTTTAAATAGGTTTTCGCTTGGCTTTTGTCAGCAGAGTCTTCATTAACATTATCTTTAAAAATTGCAGCTGGTTCCTGAGTGTTTATCAACAAACCAAGCGAATTTTCATTACTATTTAATTCCACAGTAACACTACCATTTATCTCTTCAATAATATTGCAATTTTGTACCTAAAACAAGTTAATATAATAATGAATATGTTTTTAACGCTTTTTAAGACAAGTTCCCTACTTGAAAAAATTTCTGAAAAAAATTTCTCTCGATGGAAATTCAGGTATTGCAAGGAGAACGGATGGATAGCCACTGCTGTTATTACTTTGGTCATTATATCCAACATTACCATCAATGTTAATTTCTACTACTATATTATCCGTATTAAGGTTTTTAGTAGTAGCCTAAAACAATTTGAAAAACTTTTTATGTACAGTTGCGGTCACGGAATAGTTTACACCTTACTTTTTATATTGTAATACTGTAAAATTGCAGTGTCGTACGGATTTGATAAATGTCAAAGTCAAAAAATATCAAAACGTCAATGCTTTCGCGAGTGTTCAACAATAAAATAAAAGTAGGTATATTAAACTCTTCCAAAATGGTTAGAATACATTTGAATTATGCGCAAAAAGCAAGAGCAATTGCCAAACTCGAAGAAGGTTGGTCACTAAGGCAAGTTGCTGCTGATTTGAACGTGAGTCATATGTGCATATGGAAGATTAAACAAAGATGGGATAATTTTTACTCTATAGCACGGTTGGGCGGTTCAGGAGGGCAGAAGATTTCCACAGATCAACAGGATGAGATGTTAGTAAATTATTTGAGAGAATCTCCTTTTGCCACAGCTCAAAAGGCAAGAGAAGAGGCAGCGTTTCCAGGCAGTATTCGCACTGCACGTCGAAGAATTAAAGCAAGTGGACTGCTAAATTGTGTAGCTGCACGGAAACCTTCTTTGACTGAGGATCACAAGAGGAGACGAGTTGAATTTTGTAATGAATTTATAAACCGCGATGAGAATTTTTGGTCTAGGGTTGTATTTTCCGATGAAAAAGTATTTCAGTCGTATAATAATGGTCGAATAAGAGTTTATAGGCCGAGAAATCATAGGTATGATGAACAGTATACGCATCATTTAAGAAATAGTGGAGGATTCTCTGTCAACGTATGGGGATGGATAAGTGCCGAAGGCCCGGGCGTTTGTTATCATGTAGAGGAGAAGTTAACAGGATTATATTACAAACATATTATTGAGCACACAATGTTGCCATCGGTGATCCAGAGATTCCCCAACAACGACTTTATCTTCCAACATGACAATTGCCCGGTGCATACGAGTAGAATTGTTCGAGAATGGCTAGAAGAAACTGATGTTAATGTTCTTCCGTGGCCTTCCCGTAGTGCAGACTTTAACCCCGTCGAAAATGTGTGGGCAGAGTTAACAAAGAAACTAAATGAAAGAAACCTTAGACCACGGAATAGAATTGAATTATGGGAAGCAATTGAGCAGGCATGGGAAGAGCTTGTTAACTATAACATGAGGGGATTGGTGCTATCTATGAACAGAAGACTGCAAAATTATATTGACAAGAATGGGGCTTCCACCAAATATTAATTATTATTTATCATTGTTTATCGTTATTTAATATAAAATAGATTTAAAATCAAATGCATATTAAAAAAAAAGACTTCTTTATTTTCGTTATTAAGATCATAATCCATTTTAATCAAAAAACTGTTTTCTATATTTTTCATTTTGTAAAATATTTTGATATTTTAATTTTAATCTACCTATTCTAGCTAGTACACCACTGGCAACGTCACTTTGACGTAAAAGGTGCGTTTAAACGAAGTAAAAATTAAAAAAATGGGCTCCTAGATACGTGAACGTAAACTATTCCGTGACCGCAACTGTACGTATTATCAAAACAGAATGCTACTAGTTTACTACAGCTAACCGGCTTACCTCTTTTTGAAAAGTTATTTCATCCACTATTTGGTTTAATGGTTCATTTTCATCACTACTATTTAATTCACCAACTGCCAATAATGCCATTCTTATACCTCTACTTATAGGCAACATTGTAATACTTGTAAAACTTACGAAAATATACAAAATAACGGCACTAATATTGTTCTAAATAATTAAAAACATAAAGGTTAACAATTACTTTCAAACTGACATAACCTAAAAGAAACGTGACAAAGGCTGGTTCAAAACTGAAACAATTTAACTTATTTCATAACTGATGTCAGACAGCGAGTGACATTCAGTTCAAAACGGAAACAACTACGTTATTTCTGTTTTGAACCGACATTGTTAAAAAAGATTTTAGATCAAAAAGGAAATGGACACTTTTTAAGGAATGCATATGAATGTATGATTTATTTCTCTTTTGAAATAGGTAGATTATCATCCTCACATAAATTTTACGGAAATAACTCATTTCAACAAAATTTTGAGTTGTTTCTGTTTTGAACTGGGGTAGCGATATATACAACACTAAATATTTGAGATTAGAAAAATACAAAATCATTGTTAAAAAACAATAGCTTACCTGTAAGTGTTGTTTTATTTGGAATATTATATGACAGTATTTGTAATATTATTTTTCCACGAGAGTTCTGATCCATTTTGCAATTATTAAACAACGAACTTATTGTACAACTTTTATCAACCTAACATAATTGCGATCTAAATAAAAAGGTTTCAATGATTTTAGTTCATGACAATTACAAGGGTACATAACACTATGTCCGGATGGTAAATGACAATGCACACATTTACTAGAGGTAAACAACACCAAGTCCACATGGTGTTGTTTACCTCTGACTGGAAGTGGACTTGGTGTCTATTAAAAAGTCGGTAACTTGCCGTAAAATTGTCTCTGAACATAGTATGGTTTACCTATGTGTAGAGCCAGAAAAGGTATATTCAAAAGTGCAATAATCTAAATTTCGATAAAAATGGACATAGTGTCCTTTACCTCCGAGGTAAGCAACTATTTCCTGCTTTTTAATGTATCTTTCTGATTTTTGAACCGATTTTCTTAGGCCTTTTTAAAATATCTGCTCTACTTAATGGACATAAAAGAATTTTTCTTAAAAACTAGTGATTTTACCTGTTACAACTTTACTTAATTTTTTTTCCTTTCTCCTATTTAAGGCTAGGACGACAGCAGCAAAATAATAAACTTCTTTCATGAAAGGGCCGGTCTTTTCACTTCCAGATAAATATTGTCCTAAATGACAAATAGTTATATTCCTCAAACAAAAATCCAGATTACACTGCAAACAAAGATCTCAAGAGAAAGACGACTAATGTCAACTCAGAAATACTCCGTAACATAGAATCCTTTGAAATAAAACAAGCTATTGCACAAACAATAAATAAATAAATAAATTAAAAAATAAAAATCAATAAGGCTTTGGGCCCAGATGAAATACTTGTAGAAATGTTGAAGGGGGGAAGTAAAATTATTCTCGAAGAATTAAAAATTTTTTCAACGAATGTCTTCATCAGAAGCGAAGTCTCTGATGTTTTGAATAAAAGTTTGACAATACTTCTCTCCAAAAACGGAGGAGACAGGGGAGATCTGAAGAATAATATGTCAATGTCCCAGCTGTCCCAAATGTACAAACTGTTTATGAGAGTAATATCTTACCTAACAGGTTAACGTCGAAGCTCGATAGCTATCAACCGGTAGAGCAGACAGGATTCCGAATGTGTTACAGTGCAGCGGATCATCTTCTTACTGTCAGAACGCTAATAGAAAATGTAAATAAATATCATGTAAGCTATTTACACTTGGACTGGATGACGTGTTCAAAGACATTAACTGGGTATATGAGATTTCGAAATAAATTTTATATTTATCTTACAGATAAGTAACAGCAACATAATTTAACATGAAAAGACGCATACATTTTATTTTATAAATAAATTTTTATCCTTTAGATAACTATTTGTCTTCTTCTTCTTCTTCAGCCTTAAGTAATCCAACTTTGGACATAGGTCTCCTCCAAATCAATCCAGTGTTTTCTATTTTATGCCACTTGCTTCCAGTTGTATCCTACGATCTTCTTAATTTCATCAGCCCATCCTTATTTGTGCTCTTTCTCTGCTTCTCTTTCCTTACCATGGTTTCCATTGTTGTATTGTATGGTTCCATCTTTTAGCCTTTAGTTGGGCATTGTGTCCTGCGAAGCTCCATTTTAATTTGGCAGCATGTTCTCCTGCATATTTTACTTTGGTTTTACTTCTAATCCATTTGTTTGTTTTTTTTTTTGTCTATAAGTCACACTCCGAGCATTAATCTTTCCATCGCTCTTTGTGCTTTTACTATTTTATCCATATTAGACTTGGTGAGTGTCCACGTCTGTGAACCATACGTAAGTATAGAGAGGTTCTCTTTTAAGTGCCGTCTCCCAATTGGAGGTTGGATATCATCATGACTATCTTTACTTTATCTACTGCTGCTTCAAAGAGTTTTTATAAAACTACATTTAAACCAGTCCTTAAATTCTTCAACCATGACACTCTCCTTCTTCCTATACTACGTCTCTTATCTTTCCCTGTATTATCAGCCTTAGCAGATCATATTGCTGTCCCCTCATTACGTGTCCCAGTTATTGTAATTTTCTTATTTTTATTGTGTTTATTATTTCGCATTCTTTGCCCATTTTTCGCAATACTTCCATGTTAGTTTTCTTCTGTGTCCATGCTATTCTAAGCATCCTCCTGTAACACTACATTTCAAAGAACTGTAACTTATTTATGTGTTCTTGCTTCAATGTCCAGCTTTCAAGTCCATATTGCACTATCGAGAACACATAACATCTCAGTGCTCTTATCCTAGCTCTTATTTCGGTTGTTTGATCATTATTGTCTGAAATCCAGGTTCCTAAGTATTTGTATTTATCAACCCTTTATATCGGTACATTTCCCAAATGTATGTTTGTTGGTATATTTGTTTTCTTTGTTATTATCATGTATTTGGTCTTTTTTGTATTTATTTTTAGTCCATATTTTTCACAGGAACTGTTCGTTTTGTTTAGCAGTAATTGGAGTTGTTCAGCAGAGCTTGCCATAATCACAGTGTCATCTGCATATCTTATGTTGTTAATAGATCTTCCGTTAATTATTACTCCTTACTTTGAGATAGTAATGCTTCTTCAAAAAGGGCTTCACTATATACAGAGTGGCCCAAAAGTCTGGAAACGGCTAATTATCTCGTAAAATGCTAATCATAATTGTACAAAATTTGAGGTACCCCTATTTTGGGATACAAAGATTCCATATTTGATATTTACAATGTTGCCAGATTTGTGGTTTTTTTATTATTAGTAACTTTGGTTTTTCAAATACATCACCCTGTCTATTCAATCATTATTGGAATCTCCTATTCAATACGAGTTCAACCATATGTAACACTTATGATTTTATGTAATCTGGAAGGTCATAAATACATAAAACCGAAATCTGGCAACGCCTAAATTGTTTGAATAAATTTTTTAATACTAACTATTTTTAAATAGATTAAAACGTAACAATTGATAGTTTAGAACATTTTTTAACATAGTAGTTACGTTATTAAGTGTTCAAAATGTGCTCACTTTGTGAGTTGGCAGCACCCTAATCGATGGTAGAAGGCGTCTACCATATTTCTCCATGATTGTCTAGAAATTATTCGAGATTCATTGATAATTCGTTGCCTTTTGTTGTCATTGATAACTCGTTTTGCTCAACCTGATCGGTATCTATCTTTTACTTCTCCAGATTCCTCAAATCGCCTTACAGTTTTTGTACCGTCCGTCTTATGAATAGGAGAACGGTTTAGAGAACGGCATTTTAGAGAAGCAATTTAAATTGCAGAACTTTTTGAACCACAACTACTGTCAATTTTAGTTCATAATTTAAGTGGTGAACAAATGTCAAAATCACAGAATTCTCCATTTAAATATTTAAATTTATTAAAATCTACATATTTTGCACTGTTTTATGTATTTAAGATCTTTCAGACTACATAAAATCAAGTGAACATATGGGTTGAACTCGTATTGAATAGCTGAACTCGTGTGAAATTCACACTGAATGCGTGAAAACCATACTCAAAGACCACAAAAATTAAATGTATGGTCAGTTATAGTAGGTACTTATTTAATTGGGCCATTTTTATCGAAAGAAATTTAACGTCAGATAGTTGGTGTAAATGTTCGGTGTTATTTAGATGAGATATTTTCCGGACGATAAATTGGTAGACAAGGTAGAATTGAATGGCCTCCAGGTTCACCTGATTTCAATCCTAAAGATTATTTTTATTAGGGATACTTAAAAAATTCAGTTTACAAAACTTAACCAGCAAGTTTTGCATAGCTAAGGCAATGCATTATCGATGAATCTCGAATAATTTCTAGACAATCATGGAGAAATAAAGTAGACGCATTCTACCATCGATTAGAGTGCTGTCAACTCACAAATTGAGCACATTTTGAACACTTAATAACGTAACTATTATGTTAAAAAATATTCTAAACTATCAATTGTTACGTTTTAATGTATTTGAAAATAGTTAGTATTAAAAAATGTATTGAAACAATTTAGGCGTTGCCAGACTTCTGTTTTATGTATTTAAGACCTTCCAGACTACATAAAATCATAAGTGTTACATATGGTTGAACTTGTATTTAATAGGAGATTCCAACAATGACTGAATATACAGGGTGATGTATTTGAAAAACCAAAGTTACTAGTACCTAATATAAGAGAAACTGCAAATCTGGCAACATTGCAAATACCAAATATGGAATCTCCGTATTCCAAAATGGCGTATCTCAAATTTTGTATAATTATGTCTAGTAATTTACGAGATAATTAGCCGTTTCCAGACTTTTGGGCCACTCTGTATATTAAATAGTAATCGGAACATAATACAACCCTACCTAACTCCTCTCCTGATAGAGACTACACTGATCGTAAATTCTGGTTTTCAAATATTGTTCTATTTTAGTGCTTTTTAAGATCCAACTCAGTTTTCCAAATCCTGTCCATGCTAACCTTATTCTTCTGGTTATTTCGGCAGTTGAAGCTTGAAATAGTTGCGTTATCATGATCTGTAATTCTTCGAAACTGGTGGCGAATATTACAATGTCATTAGCGTATCTCAAATGACTCAGCTTTTTCAATTAACATTTTTTCCTGTCTTCTTCTTTTCTAAAAATTTATTAATTTCATACTTTGATTAACATTACTATTTTATTTTTTAATAATTTACAGAACTAGTTTGCTCTGGTTCAATTAATTTATAGTTGGCGTTGATTACACTCTTCATATATCTCCATAATTTATATATACCATGTCCACAGTTGTATATTTCAACATCTCCTATTGTTCGTTAGTTGGTCTTGAGTAATGCTTTGACATTTTAATTTTATGTTTCTCCCATTGACTGTGGGTTTAACTAAACTACTTGGATTATACCCCATTTATACACTCTGCTTTTAATTCTGATTTTAAATTTTTAGTATTTTAATTTCATAGTTCGATTTCTTCTTTTCTACAGTATTGATAGTGGTGGGTAGACCCTTTTATTGTTGTCAACCACTTACCACCTAATATATTGTCTAGTCTATTTCTTACATTAATACTCTACGTCCACGTCAGTTGCCCTTAAACCAACACCCTAATTATCATAGACAGGTTTGAGTGTGAGATCTGGATTATGCAATCTATTTAAAATATTCTATATAATTTCATATTTCATCAGTTGACTTTCTACAGTATTGTCAGTTGTACCTTTGGTCAATGCTCAGTTTCATAGAATTTTGAATTTTGCAGATCACATCACCATGATTGTGACTGCCCATCCAAGCTGTCATACGTCACATGTCACCTTAACATCTCCGTTAAGAACAGGAGCCATTCTCTCTCCATATACCAACCATCAAGTAGCTTCGCTGTTTTATAAAAATGTTAAACTGTTTGTCCTTGTGGGAATGTACAATTTTATGTTATGGCATTCTCAACAGATTGTTTGATAGGCCAAATTTGACGAAGTAAGTCTAAAACGATATATTACATAAAAAACTTTTATCAACCATCAACTTCGAGTTATTTATCGAAGTTAATTAGTTTTCTTCAGTTGAAAAAACGTTTCTTGACTTATTTCAGATGTCCCTGAAGATTAGGAAGCGAAAGTACTTGGACAAGATTTAATTAGTAAACTGTGTTCGATATCTGCCTTTCATTTGATCAAAGTTCATTTATTCGAGCATTCAATCTTATATTAATCTATTTTGTATTAAATCGTACCTTAAAAATAATAATAAATTATTTATTAATTATATTTTTATGAATTATTAATTAAACGTATCATTTTAAAAACAAAATATGATTGACTCAAAGGTTGAAGTCTCATTTTTTTATTGTTATCTTTTAAGTCCAAAGTTTAGTTGCCTATAGTTTTGATTTGGTTGCAATAATCCTCGATGAGTTATTGTTCTCCTTTATTCTCAAAATTGCTTTTTAAATCATTTGCAATCATTCGACTATTATTTCTAATGAAATCTATATTCAGTTTGCTAGATCGCTGTTGTTTTATCCGTTTAAGCTTAAGTTTCAGTACTTTTTTAAGAGCTCTCTTTAGATATGAATTAATCATAATACAAAATGTGTTAAATATGATATACACTAATTTAAAATGTTTACTAATATTCTATTCTATGGCCGTTTATTAGAAATACATGACAGCAAATATTAATCATTTGGGAAAAATAAACATTTTCCATTCGGTTCTCCCAGCTTTGTGTTAACACAAATTTATGATAGTGTAATGTACACAGCTGTGGGGATTATTTTAAATTTTATGTTATGTCCATTTTCATTTGCACAATAACTAGTAGAGTTATTTGTTTTGTTTTATTTATTTGGTACAGATAACTATACACTATTTTCATTTATTAGAATCTATAATGGTTTAGTTCTCCAATTATTGTAAAGAAATAAAATATATATTCGGTTCGCTATTCCCAGTCCGAACTGTCTAATGAATTTAGAAATTATTTTTTTGCAAAGTTAGTTACTTTTTGACAGACTAGAAGTGGAAGAAGTGGAAGAATCCGGAAGTTAAAAAGCAAGTGGGGGAATATATTAACAACTAAGTTAAACAACTAAAAGAAGAAAATAACATCCAACGAGAAATCAATCAATTCGAAGAAATAATTAAGAAAACTAAACAAGATCTGCTAAAACTAAACAAAGAAGAAATCTTGGATGACTCCAGAAATCCTTCACTTAATGGAACGCAGAAGGTTAATTAAAGGAAATAAAGATGAGTATAAAAAAATGCTGGCTTACATCAGCAGAAAAATATGAGAAGCTAAAAAAAAAGAGGCTGTAGAGAAATGTAAAGAAATAGAAAGACTACAAGCCAAGCATGACAATTTTAATGTACACAAAAAGGTAAAAGAAATAACGGGTACTTTTAAAAAGCGAACACAAATGAAACTCATAGACACCAATGGAAAATTAATCATTGACACCCAAGAGATGAAAGACAGATGGAGAATATATTTGGAGACACTTTTTCAAGATCAAAGAACGGATTATAGGCATCCATTGTCAGAGAGGATGACGGGCCCGGACATACTAAACGGAGAAAAGCGGAAAGCAACGGCCTGATAATATCGAAGCTAAATTTTTAAAACTCTTGGAGGAAGAAGGAATAATTTGGATCACGGCTGTCTTCAATAAAATATACAATACAGGAATCATCCCTGATAAATGGCTAGAATCAGAATTCATAGCGATACCTAAAAAACAGGGGGCTAAAAAGTGCGAAGAATATCGAACAATCAGCCTAATGAGCCACATGTTGAAACTGTTTCTTAGAGTCATCCATGGAAGAATTTATAAGAAGTGCGAGGAACAAATATCGGACAGACAGTTCGGCTTCATTAACGCAGTGGGTACCAGAGAGGCACTTTTCGGAGTACAGGTACTGATTCAAAGATGCAGGGACGTTAACTGCGACGTATACGCGTGCTTGATCGACTATGAAAAGGCATTTGACAGAGTTCAACATCAAAAGATGATAAACATTTTAAAAGAGGCAGACCTGGATGACAAAGACCTCAGAATAATTTCAGAACTCTACTGGAATCAGACCGCATACATGAAAATTAACGGAGAAGAAACAGATCACATAAAAATACTACGTGGAGTTAGACAGGGATGTATCCTATCGCCGTTGATATTTAATATGTACTCAGAGAAAATTTTTAACGAGGCTCTTTACGGAATAGACGAAGGCATCCTTCTAAATGGTGAAAGAGTAAACAATGTTAGATATGCCGACGACACCATGGTCATAGCAGATAGTTTAGAGGGACTTCAGAGGCTAATGGACAGAATAAACGAGTACAGTCAACAGTACGGACTAAACATTAATACCCACAAAACGAAACAAATGATTATCAGCAAGGAGAATATAAATGGGGCTCATCTATACATTAATGGGATGCAGATAGAGCGAGTAAAACAGTATTGTTACCTGGGAACTATTATTAACGAACAGTGGAGCAATTTACAGGAAATAAAGTGCCGCATAGGAAAGGCAAGAACGGTCTTTAACAAAATGAGCGTTATCTTCAAAAGTCACAACATATCCCTTGATACAAAAATGAGACATTTGAGATGCTATGTGTTCTCTGTGTTGTTGTACGGGGCGGAGGCATGGACGCTTACAGACACCACTATTAAAAAACTTGAAGCATTTGAGATGTGGCTTTATAGAAGAATGCTGAGAATATCATGGACAGCAAGGATCACGAACAAGGAAGTTCTAGGAAAAATGAAGAAGGAACCAGAGATTGTGTTTACGATCAAACGCATAAAATTGCAATATCTGGGACACATTATGAGAAATCAGCACCGTTACTCCCTGCTACAGTCTATATTGCAAGGTAAAGTCAAAGGTAAGCGAGGACCCGGTAGAAGGAGAATATCATGGCTGCGGAATTTAAGAACATGGTTTAAGAAAACCTCAACGCAGCTGTTTCGAGCCGCAGCGAGCAAGGTTATGATTGCCAATATGATTTCCAACATCCGAAACGGATAGGAACCAGAAGAAGAAGAAGAAGTGGCTGGAAATCACTATACAACAAGCACACGTGCTCATATCCAATATTAATATAAACAAACGTAAATAAAATAGAACTTTACCAATTACCGACAATTAATATTTATTTATTTACACCATATAATGTATAATAACAAATAATAAAATTATAAGCGTAATTAGTACAAATATTTACTGACAAAAATTTAATGTTAAATTCTAACAACTGAAATATATTTTTTAAGTATGTACTACCCAAAATGTTATGGATTTAGTATACACTTGCATTATTTATAATAATTCTTCTTTTTTCAATGAAAGAAATCTGTAATGAAAGTTTATTTAAGCTGTTAATATCTGTGAGATAGGAGCTTTTGGGTTGTAGGTTTCCAGTTATGAGTCTGTCAAAAAATGCCCGAGCTGAGCGAATGGACCTTATCAAAAAATAACTGAATTAGTCGCCTGGTTTTTGCTCACGAGTTTAGTCGCAAGGGTCTATGATCGTAGACCAGTATTTTTTTATTGCATAATACCGAATTTTGACAAATTTAACAAATAATGGTTAAAATATGTTTATTTATGTCTGTACTTAGATATTAGATATACTTTGTTCCTTAGCTTCGGTAATTTTGACAGTGGTAAAATTAAAAACGAGGTCGTGCTTTTTTGTGTCTTTATTGGCATATAAATGAAAATGGTTACAAAAATAAACTCAATTTAGTAATAAACACAAAACTTTTATATTTTTGAACTTACAAAAAGACCAATAGTGATGAATAACAGAGAATGGAATAAAAAAGTAAACCAAGAACAAAACTATTAAATGGAAAAGTGGCACAATTTTAGTCCGTCAAATATTCAGTGCAAATATCCCTGAGATGATCCTCAGATGCAAATTTGCCACATCTTTGGCATGACCTTCTTGTTGACTTATTGCAAACTCGTGGACAAATACAACATTGTTCCACGTAATTTATTGGAATATTAGGGGGAGGAGGTACGACTTCTTGAACTCCGAGTAGTATGCGAGCTTGTCGTCTAAGTTCTCTTGGCAGGGAAGGTATAGTTGATCTATATTCAATTTGGGGTTTGATTAGTTCCCATGCTAAGTTTTCAATGAAGTCGCTTCTTGGAACTGTTTATAATAAATGAAGAATGGACGAACAACCAGGAGATTAGAGCACGCATCGGAAAATCTAGATCCACCTTTAATCATATGGGGTCTTCTTCAAGAGTCACAACCTTTCGCTTGATACAAAAGTAAGAATGCTGCGATACTACGTTTTCTCTGTCTTTTTATGGTGTTGAATCGTAGACCTTGAACGAAGATATGTGCAGAAAACTAGAAGCATTTTGAGATGTGGCTATATCGCAAAATGCTTAACATTCCGTGGACTGTCCGAGTCACAAATGAAGAATGTTCCTCAGAAGAATGAATAAGAACAGATGGAGGTACTTACCATCATCAAATCTCTAAAGTTACAATTCTTCGGACATATTATGCGAAATGAATCCAAATATGCTCTCCTTCAAGCCATCCTGCAAGGAAAAATATTTGAAAACGAGTTAAAACGAGAAAATCTTGGTTAAAGAACCTCAGAATCTGGTTCAATACATCTGTGCAGCTTTTTCGCGCTGCTGAAAATAAGATAAAGATTGCCATGATGATCGCCAACATTCGGAACGGATGGGCACATCAAGAAAAAGAATACGTCTCCGAACTTCTGCTTCACAGTTACCATCGTTAGTTATACTAGGCACGAGATAGACAAAACTGTCCACTATCTGATATTCATGTAACATGTTAGTCAGTTGAATAGTGTAAAATCTGTCGATCACCATTATTTTTGTCTTAGGTGTATTAATTTGCAGACCAACTTTATTGCTTTCGTACTTAACTCTTTGCACGAGATTAAACATTTCTTGCTCATTTGCTGCTCTCATCAGCTAAGTGTAGTGTCATCAGCAAATCTTAAGTTGGAGATTTTTCTACTAACCACTGTTACTCCTCCAGCCCATCCACCTAAAGCCATCACCATGACATGTTTGCCACAAGGTTTGAATAAGTAAGGTGACAACACGCGTCCTTGTCTAACACCTCTCTCGGTCTTGAATTGGTTTGAGAACTTCTGATCTAGTCGTACTGTTGCTATATTGGACTGGTAAAGAAGTGTCACCAGGTGCGTATTTCTATGTATGTAAGTATTTCATGGGTATTAAAATTCTCTAGACTTTTCAATGAGTTATTTTAGGTACAGGATTTGTTCCCGTTTACCTTTACCCTTTACAAACCTTGCTTGTTTCTGAGATAATTGGTAATGTGATAGGATTTTAATCTGTTTTTGATAATATGCAACAAAAGTTATTAGTGAGAGTATGCGGACAGTTTTTACATCTGGTAGTAGTTCGTTTTTGTGTAGCAGGATATACATTGAGGTACACCAATCAGATGGCCATTTTTTTTAATTCCAAACAGCGACACACATAGAATCGATGATATGTAATCCTTTGTTACCTAGTAACTGCAGTATTTCACCTAGTATTGAGTAAATGCCTGGGAATAATTTCTCTTTGGCGATCTAATTGCATCTTTGACCTCAGCAAGTAAGACAGTAGGTTGTCTAGGGTAGTCAGAGAGACTGGTACCTCGTTATTTATAATTTATCGTTATCGTTTAAGTTATCAGTAAATCCTTCGGAAAAAGTCGGTAACTATACGTAAACATACAGCTGAGTAGCAAAGAGTAATAAAGGCAAACGAGGACAAAGTTCACAAGAAATTAATGAGAAAATTGGTCAAGCTAACGAAAAAGGAGCTATTATCTCCTAAACGTATTATAATTACATATTAAGAAAAAAAGGAAGTATTCATTCTGGGAGATTTAATTACCCGAGTAGAAAAAATGAATAACAGAGTAGTAAGATTATTGGAAAGGATGAAAAGGCTATTTTAACCACTTTACCATGGCAAATGTGTTAATTAAATACCGGTAAAATAACAGCGACCATCAATATGACCAATTAATGTATAGTTAAGTTGTTATCACGTTTTAGAAATAATATGACAGCTGTGTCCCTAACGCCCCGACTAACCAACACATCTATGATGAATGTCCCTTACGATGGTATACAGAGAATTGGTCGGAATTCCTGGAGGCATCCCCGACGGCGTTATAGTGGATTTCGAATCGATATTGGTATTTAATTTATTATTTGTTATTATTACATTATAATATATTATATCCATTATGTAGGTATGGCATTATATAAATACTAGATCAAGATCTTGCTCGGAAGCTTATTGGAATGTTTTCGGTTTTTGTAGCGATGTATTTTCTTCCAGACGTCGCTGATTGGACTGTGGGAGTTAAGGCTTTCGCAGTAGTTTATCCACTTTGTTTTTTTTCTAATTTTAAAAATTTTCTTTGCTAATGCATCAATTTTTTGTATTCAATTAAATTATGAATATTAGGATTTGTTTTATAACGTCTATATGCTGTTTAAGGTTATTTGCAGCTGTTTCGCAGTTATTATCCCACAATGGTTTTGGAATCTTTTCTGTAGGATATTTTGAGAATATTTTAATTTTTAGAAGATTTCCACTTTAAAATTTTACCTACTTGGGTATCAAATCTAATAAATGAAGCTACAGTCACCGTTTCCAGAGAATACTCCAATCTAGAAAAACCATTTGAATTGTGGGAATTAAATTATTGACTCAAACAAAATAATAGTTTGTCTCCAGAGATGGACTGTATATCACACTCTATGTTATATTTCCCCATAAAGAAGCAAGTAAAGCCAGTTAACAACGTTGAGTGTTACAGATCTATATCTTTAAGTTCTTGTATACTAAAAACTCTAGAGAGATTAATCAAAATCGGCTTGAATACTGGCTTGAATCCGAAGATATCCTTCCCAAATCTCAATATGGCTTCCGGAAATCCAGGTCTAGACAAGATGCTCTCACTTCACTAGTTTCCTCTGTTTAAGTCAATTTCACAAATCAAGAATCAACAGCTGCAGCATTTATGGATAACATAAATTTATGTATTCTACATAAGAAATTGTTATATCTTGGAATGTCAGTTAAAATTTCAGATTTCATTATATCCTTGTACAAGAATAGATTGACTTAATTAAAAATAAATGAGAAACTTTTAGCGCTAAGGCTAACAAATAAAGGTGTATACCTTTAGGGTACACAGGGTAGTATTTTAAGTCCACTTTTCTTTTCATTGTACAATATTCATCTATAATAGAACAGATAGTACCTCCACACTCTACTATATTGCAGTTATTGCAATATTTTCGGATAGTGTTGGGGATCTGTCAATAACGCTATAGCAATATCCAGTTCGGCTGGATATTGCAATAGCGTCTGTAAAATGGTAATGTCTGTACAAAGACATTACCGTTCACGTGTAAACACACATCATTGTATATTTTATTTTAAAACTAGATTAAAGCCAGTTGTCCAGTTATTTTTGAATTTTATACTCCAATAACACATTAGTAACCACATTTTGAGTTTGCAAAGTTTATATATGGGAAAATATAAAGGCTTAATATGGGTAGCTACAAGAAAGTTTATATTAAATATGCACTAGCAGATTATTCAGAACATTTCTCGAGCAATAAGAACACATGGTAGTATATACAGATACGTAAAATAAACAAGTTTTAGGTGAAGTAGATATAGTTGCTTCAATGAGAATATAAAATATTAAAGTAAGTTGATAACTTCGAAGGAAGTTTAATTAGATACTAAACTCACCAAATTCGAACAATTTCTTAGTGATAAGTATGTAATTGCTAATGCTGTTTATTACTAGATTACAGGTAAAAGCCGATAATGACTTGTGAAAATAGCAATAATACTTAAGATAATTTTGAAAATTTTTAACGTAATTAAATATTTTTTTAGCACTTATGGGTCTAAAACAACTCATTTACAATGCATATATAATTTAATACGAAATATAGTAAAATAACAAGGTTTTAATCTGACTTAAGTCCTTTGGATCAAATAATAAAATACTTATTTTTAAACACTTATCTTAAATACTTATCTTTTTGACCAGATAGTTTAATATATATTAAGCACACAAGTTTACACTTTAGTAGAAATAGTAAATGTAGTAGTGGTTCACATTAAAAATATTCACCATTAATCGTCTGGAGGCCTTTGAAATATGGCTGCACAGACGTATACTAAAAATTCCATGGACGGCTATGCTGACAAATGTGGCAGTCCATTGAGAGAGCAAATGCTGCTCGCGAGCTGCTTGATAACATCAAATGTAGAAAGATGGCCTATTTTGGACACGTAGTAAGGGAGACCGATATAATATTCTTCATCGAAAGGCAACATTCTTCGTATATTCTTCAACTTATTATGATGGGTAAAATCGAAGGACGCAGATGAATTGGTAGAAAGCAGGCCTCTTGGTTGAAGAAACGTTAAGAAGAAGTAAATGTAGTTTTTATATTATAATATAACAAGTCACTCATTATCAGAAAAAAACTTCTCTGAATTTGGTTCTGTTAATAGTTTTTATTGATTGATTTTAGTTGGCTGTATTGATAAAACTTTTTGTATACTTCTGGTATAAGCGGTAGAGAGCTTAAAGATATTGCTCTTGTTCAAGAGATATACGTATCAATTAATCATATATTTTTTCTTAACTTAACTTAAAATGAACTTGTTTAAAATATTCTTGCTCTTCCAGAGAACTTTTGTAAATTATTGCAGCTCTGTTTTTGTATATTGCAATCAGCGACATGTCTGCAGTTTGAGCAACTCTTCATCAACATCTTTTTGTTTTTTTTTTACAAATGCTGTCCTTAAAAGCAGCAAAATCGTAATAATTATCTGAAATAATTTAAATTGACCCTAAAAACTTACTTAGTCTTGGAAACTTTAGATTAAATTTATGAAATTCTCTTTTATATGTAGTTCTTTCTACTCGGTTTAGACACATCTCAAGTAAAGTTGGTATATTTTCGTTAAATTGAGGTCTGCGTTTAGATAATGTTTATTACTGACCCATCTTGTGTAATGGCTTACTTATTTGGGAAATAAATTAAGATGAGCATGAACTTCTTGTAACCTTTCGTCAGACGTTTTATAAGAAAGTTTGTGATTTCCTCTTTGGTCTTGCATGACTTCCTAGTTCACAATATTCTTTAAAAATGTCACGTCTCAGTTCTGTTAATAACCATTCTTAACATTTTAATCTGCAGCTTTTTAGTTTTTCGTTATGCGTTTTCTTTGAGTTCCCATTTCCCATTTATAACTAGGGAGAATTTTTAACAAGAGTTATATTCTACTATTATCAGGCTTTGTGGCATGGTTTGGTCCTAGAGTAAACCAAGTAAGTTTTTTATTGTTGAATCTAAACAAAATGAAGAGCCAATTTAGCTCTTAATTTTGTTTAGAGTCAAGTCATTTTGTAGGAGGTTTTGAAAAAATTTCAAGATGTTAGTCATGTTCTACCTTCGTCTTACCACAAAGAGTTATATCATTAAGATAGGAATATATCATTTTGAGTTTTTTTGTGTATATGTTCAGTCAAGTCAACCAGGGTCAAGTGAACTTATGTGAGACACTTATGGCGAATACTAAAAGAAGTAGGCGTACCACAACATCTAATTACGCTTATAACCGAACTATATGAACACACTACTGGATCAGTTAAAGTACTTGACACACTTTCGAACGAATTTCATCCAGAACGGGGTGTCAGACAAGGATGTATACTATCTCCACAATTATTCAACATATATGGGGAGTATATTATGCTAAGAGCACTTGAAGGATGGGAAAAGGGCATCTTAATAAATGGTCATAAACTAAACAACCTACGTTTAGCAGATGGCACAGATCTTCTTGAAAATAGTCAAGCAGAGCTGATGGAACTTATACGACTGATCGAAAACGAAAGTCAAATATTTGGTCTGCAATTAAACATATCAAAGACAAAGATCATGAGAGTGGATAGACTACACAACAATCATCCACACATAACCACAATTGACCGGTTCAAGGTTGTGAGCTCATACTTATATCTGGGATCATTAATCACAAACACAGGGTCATTACAAGAAGAGATTAAACGTAGATCTGATCTAGCAAAAGTTGCCACAGCAAAAATGACCAAAATATGGAAGGACTGTCAAATTTCAAGAGCGATAAAGATGAGGTTGATCAACTGCTTAATATTCCCAATACTGACCTACGGATGTGAACCTTGGACTCTGAGACAATCGGATAGAAGAAAGATAGACGCCACTGAAATGTTCTGTTGGAGACGAATGTTACGAATTCCTTGGACCGACCGCGGAACAAATAATTCAATTTTAAGAGAGCTAAAAGTTAGCCAACGACTCTCTAGTAAAGTCCATCTCCAACAATTAAAATATTTTGGTCATGTTATGAGAGCAAACACAGAAAACATAAAAAGACTCATAATACAAGGAAAGGTAGAAGGCCGAAGATCACGAGGAAGATCCCCAACAAGATGGATAGATCAAATTACAGGAATATGCCAAAGACCTATGCATGAATTAAAAGAAATGACCAGAGACAGAGATCTCTGGAGACGGACAATACACGACATCACGTCGACCACTACACTCCCCCTGGGGAGTCAGGATTGAAGGAGAGAGAGTTCAGTCTATTGTTGTTTGGAAACTAGATACACTATTGGTAACACCAAATAGAATAAGACAAATTAGTACAGTTTCCCAACGACTTCAAAGGCTGTGCACAGCTATTCATGAGGAAGTATTAGAATCTGATGCTACGCACTTTGAAAATCTATTGTACTGAATACAGTAAACTGTGATCATTACACAATAGTTTCTAGATAATTGGTAGTAGATAGGCATCAAGTTAAATGAAGCGATTAATTTTCTGGAAATAAAAAATGAGAAGGAGCCTCTTTTAAGTTTCGTTTGTGGAGAAAGAAATTGACTTTCTTTAATAATGAGAAGTCTTTCATTTTAGAACTTTTTCGCTTTATGTATATTAAAAATCTTATCCTCAGTACCGTGCTTGCGTGATTTTACTACCATCGGTTAAAAATTCGAAGTCAAATTACAAAATAAAGGAACTACAGAAACCCAGAAACTGAGTATTATATTAGATACCTTGAATGCTTCAGTAGATCCTCAAAATCCAAACTCTAGATTTGATTGGTTATATGACCAATTATCATATCAGCACAAAGATTTATAACTATAAGTAAGTTAATATTGTTATAGAAGTGGATTTTAATATTCTTTTAGAACGCACGTACTGTAGTGTGCAGTGATCGTAACTTTAAATAAAAGTGCCTTTTTTATAACAGGATTTGTAGATCGATTCCCGAGCAGGACAGTTCACCTTAGATGTATTTGCTTATTAAAGAAGATATATTTGTGTCCTTACTTGGAACAGTTAGCAGTAGAGTTGGGCGCGGTTGTCACAGTTACACTATAAGAATTCGTTAGACAGCTCTTTCACTCGAATTAATAGTTACCAAGTAAAGTACTAAGTATTGGACTTTGATTTGCATAAACCTGAAAGTTGAGCTCTACCATTTCATCTAAATATCTACATTGATGACATCAGTATTGAAGAAGTAATGGAAACAAAAGACCTGAGAATTACACCGTCTACCTATGGAGACCTATGGAAAACAGCAATTCTTTTGAGTTGATAAATTAAACAAAAAAATATGTGCACATTGATCATTCGTCGTCTGTTCTTCTCATTTAAATATACAAAAATATAAGTATCCTATTTATTCCCTATTGATATCACATAAAAATATATATTAGAGACACGTCCACTCGACGCAAGCATACATAAAATGTAGGCCATTCAAGAGTCTCTTTATATGCATGTCACAACATGATACTGTTGCATTTATACGAGAGCTAAATAACACATCTTCTACAACAATTGACTTCTCTAGCGTCAACTTTAAATCTAATATACATGTATTCAAAGTAGTTTTCATACACAGTATTTCTTTGACAAAAACACAGTAACATGAACCAAAATAAATGCTTTTAAATTTTTATGAGTATATTTAAATATAAATAGTCCAGAAGTCCGAGTCTGCATTTTGCTGAAAATGTTAATTGGGATCCCAAAAAAGATGCAAAAAATTTCACGACGAAACTAAGTTCCTGTAGCTGGCTGTATACCATATATCACAAAAAAATTTTGTTTAAGATCCTTTATAAAAGGTATATAAAAATGACCCAAACGGGCTATCACAAACACATTGCAAAACGTTTTCGGATTAAACAATCCATCATCAGTGCAAACCTGAAAGTATATAACCACTTTAATTAAAAAGAACGTTAAATTAAAATGTTGACAAAGGTTAGAGCAAAATGTGGTTAATACTTACGGTTGTACATGCTAGTAGCCACCAAAATATATGGTAAAAACCCTTTAAATGTTTTAAATTTGTAGTTGTTTTACATTATTAGTATTTATAATTTGTGATGTTTAAGTTACCGTTGGATAGGTAACATGGCGGCGTATGACTCTACATGAGTAAAATGGTCCTGAGACGAAGTGTCTACGAGGACCTGTTGATAACAACTGATCAAAATGATATTGTTGACATGTTAGGACGGATATTGTGTCAGAGCAGTCAGTGTAACTTACGGTAGTTGTCTAAAAATGACAGATGTCGGCCTTATTTAAAATTGAAAAAGTTAAAATTATAATAATGTAACAGTATCAACCATCAATATTGTAATTTGTATTGTAAATTAATCAAATAGCTATATTTGAAACATTGAAAATTGGTTTTTTAAAAATAATGTGGGTCAACTGGAATTTATGAAATTTTGTAGGATTGATAGGCAACTATACATGTGTAAGGATCCTTTTTAATTAAAGTGGTTATATACTTTCAGGTTTGCACTGATGATGGATTGTTTAATCCGAAAACGTTTTGCAATGTGTTTGTGATAGCCCGTTTGGGGCATTTTTATATACCTTTTATAAAGGATTTTAAGCAAAAAATTTACCACTTTTACTCGCTGGCTTCCCCCTAAAAGCTCCTCTCGTAGGATGGTAAAAACAGAAAAAATCTATTTATCAAAAATCTGTACGCTGTAGAAAAAATTACGTCAAATAAAAAATGTAGCTGAGA
This sequence comes from Diabrotica balteata, assembly GCA_918026665.1. NCBI lineage: Eukaryota > Metazoa > Arthropoda > Insecta > Coleoptera > Chrysomelidae > Diabrotica > Diabrotica balteata. Next base: position 130,943,701 of record OU898283.1, read on the forward strand.
TCATTTTGAACAAAACTATTATTTGTCACTTTTTGTGTAGAATAAACCGTTCTCTCAGAAACAACGCTTGAAGCTCCCGGTGATTTTGAATGTCACTTACTCGCGAAATCAATTTTAAATAAAATTTGTATCATCTCGACGGTAAAAATTTATTATCTTTTGATTAAAGTGTCTTAAAATTAACATTTCCAAGAGATATGGGTGCTATTAATTAAAGAAGATTTCTGAAACAGGAAAGGATGGGTTTCTTCGAATTGCCAATTCAGGTTGTCAAATTGCCGATTCATTGCCAAAGATTGTTAATTTCCGCTCATGATTCTCAAAAACAGTAACTTGCAAAAAAAAGACAGAGTTATAAATCTTTAAGTATCCGAATCATATCAAGGTTGTGTCATAACATTCTAAAAATTTATAATAAATGCTCTAAATACACCAAAGATTGATTTTAAATTCTGATAATTTTGTGATACTCCCTAGATATATTTTTTTTGAACCAAGTATGGATAATTGATACATTGAGATCAAGTCCACTCAAACAATTCACTAAAACATCCTGAAAATTTGTATAATGAATTCCAGATATGTAACAGGATTTAAAGAAAGTTTCTCATTTTAGCCAATAAAGATGCCTTTGAAGATTATTTGGCTTAATAAAGACATTGTTGAACTTCCTTATGTTAAAGATGTTTTGAAAGCCCTATAAAATATTTTTGTGTTATGGGAAAACCTCAGAAGAATCATTAATATACTGTTATGATATGTAAAATCGAGAAACGTATTGGTTTGCTTAAAATATTTCAAAGTTCAAAAAATTAAAATAATTCAGATAAGTCGAATAATAAACTACAAACATTTCGAAGAATGAAAGTCCATTATCTTTGGATTACTTGTATTAAACAGAACTTAAGATATGCATAAATTATTTTCTTTGTAAAATATATTTGAGTGACGTGAATAAGCTTAAGTGAAATCCTAGACAATGGAAGCGGGTTTTCCAAATAAATTTGTGCAGTAATTAGGACAATAGAATAGATTTTGGAAAGATATGTTTTTGTTAGTTCATAAGAATTGGTAGAAAAAGATTAGTTTGTAAATAATGTTCGGAAATTTTATAATTGTAGGTAAAAATTTGTTTGTGTTATCGAAATGAAGAAATGGGAGATGTATGACGCGTTTTGATTGGATGAGATTAAAAAAGGTGGGATGGTTGGTTTGAGAATGAGACTTTAGTTAGTTTTTTGAAGAAAAAAATATAGTCAGTTGGTTTCCAAGGGTGCAAGGCGAACGGCTGTTCTCGGTTAGTTTCCCAGAGGTATGAAGCAGTAGCAGTGAAAGTTTGTGAGTTTTCGTGTAGTTAGTGTATCTGACAGAAGCTGATCCACTAAAAGATTGTAAGTCATATTTTTCTACTTATATTCCAAGAGTCACTGTTCAGGCCAACGAGAGATTCAGTTTATCGTAAAGAGAAGATATTCCAAGAGTCATTTTTCACTCAGGCCAACGAGAGATTCAGTTTATCGAGAGGAGAAGATGCTAGCATAATTTGAACGATTCGTGCATTTGAAGGAGATCATTAAGGACGATAAACTTGCAACAATTTGTTGTAAGATGCTGATTACCTAGGGAGCTGCTAAGAATAGATAGTATAGGCTACAAGGAACAAGGATTTGCACCACTCATCATCAGAGAGAGATAGTTTTGTTTTTCTGCAGTTTTTCTTTTATGGATAACACAATTTTTACAATTACTTTAGAAAAGATATAAATATTTTGATTAGGAGATTAAGAATAATAATTGGGATTTTGAAATTTTAACTAATATTGTTTGTACCATTAATTTTAAAGGTTCACGTACGTAGAACAAAATTTTGAGAATCATTATAATGAGATATTGTTTATTAAAAACATTTGAATGTGAATTTTATTTCATTGTTTTTATTTCAATATATAATGTTAGATCATATATGTTTTTTATTATTCAGGTATTCTTTGGACCTTACCTTTCACATATAAAGTATAGATATTGAAGCACGAATATAACCCTGAGACAAGATAATTAAAAAGTGTGATAGAATCATAATCATATCATTTAAATAATTTTAATTAATTAATAGCTAATTAATAATTAGCTAATTAATTGCTTGGCGCACTAAGATTTTGAATATCACAATAATACATATAATTTTTTTTTAAGTTTTTTAATAAATTTTTCTTTACATAATTTAATTTTTAAATCTAATACATCTATATCTTTTCAATGCATATCTTCTGCCAGTTCCATTTCTCTGACATGTTTGTGTTGCGCTCTTTTCTCCTCTTTTTTTTACATGAAGCCGTTGGTCTGCTACTAATTTTGTTCTTTCTTCAAGTAGGCTTACCACCATCGATATATAGTACAGCATATCGATGCTCACTACTTTATTATTCATAGTTTCCTTCATAAATTGACAATTTTTTTTAAATTCTATTAAACATGCAGGATTTCATATCCTATGGTCAAATCTGTAAATATGATTTTTTTAGTTAAAATAAAGTCATATCAAAGTTCTAAAAAATCAGCTCATTCTTTATTCATTATTATTCATTTCTTTAAAACTTCTCTTTAATTAGAATTTTACTCATCTTAATATCCTAACTAACAACTATAAAACTTAACAAAGAGAACCAAACAGCAGAGATCAAGATACGAGTTAGACTGGCGTGGGCGGCATTTGGCAAACTAAGCTACATTCTTAAAAACAAAAGATATCCACAGCATCTTAAGACCAAAGTATATAATCAATGCGTACTCCCTGTTCTTACTTATGGTTCCCAAACGTGGACATTTACAAAAGCAAACATGGACAAAATCATACAAACACAAAGAGCAATGGAAAGACAAATGTTGCACATACGACTAATGGATAAGAAGAGAAACGAGTGGATAAGAGAGAAAACAAAAATGAGGGATGTTAGACAAGAAGTTGCAAAATTGAAATGGAGATTTGCCGGATACAATATAAGACAAAAAGAAGACCGATTGAACAAAATTCTTATAAGTTGGAGACCGTGGGAATATAAACGAAGCAGAGGAAGGCCCCAAATAAGATGGGCAGATGATATCAAGAAGCACGTGGGCTCTAGATGGATAACTGTAGCGACAGACAGAGAAGAATGGAAAAGGATTGGGGAGGTCTATGTCCAAAGATGGACCGAAGAAGGCTAATTAGATAGATAGAATATCCTAACAAAAACATATTTATTTGTATTGTACCTATCTTTCTTCATTACTTCGACTTGTTGCAAGCAGGTATTGTATTTAAATAAAAATGCTTTTATCATTCTAAAAGTCACAACGAATTGAATAACATTTCTACTAACTACAGTTAATTTTTAGTATGTAATGAATGCTAGATTTTCTTGTTCTATCATATAAAAAAATAAAATTACCATTTTTTTCTGTTTTTTAGCTATGTTGTCCTTATCTAAGTTATTTGAAATTATCTGCTGTCTAAAAATCAACAGTTTCCACTAATAACATGGAATTTCCTCTAATTTGTACCTCTTATTTAAGCTCTTTACTAAATTCAGCACAATTTTTTGTAAAATCATTACTTTTTAATCACTATTTTCTTTTTAAAATAATATTATTGTTTTTTGATGATATTTTTAAATATACCTTTATTCAATGATTCAAACAAGCAACAATAAATACCTTCCAATAATAAAATCCCTGGTACTACTGAAATGTAGGAAACATTCAATGTTGGAAACTATGGGTTAGATATTAGAAACAACCGAAGCGAACATTTAATAGATTTTGCAATCGAAAACAGTTTGGCCATTGTAAACGCAATGTTCAAACATCATGCCCGTCGTTTATCAACATGGACCAGCCCAAATGGAGAGTACAAGAATCAAATCGACTACATATTGATTAGAAACAGATTGAATACATGTTAAACAAACGAAAAACTAGCCCAAGAGTTAAATGTGGATCCAATCATAAATTGTTATGGACTTGCTTCAAGATGAAGCTAAAAAGAACAATGCCACATCAAAATCAAAACAGGCTGGGGATTTCAAATTCGAAAACATTTAGAGATGGATTAAAGGAAACTAGTATGTTGAACACACAAGATAACTACCCAAAAGAAATGTGGAAAGGTTTCAATAATGCCATAGAAACCTCTGTAGAAATAACCAGAACCGAGAATAAGATTATCAAAAGAAAACGCTGGATTATAGACAGAACGCTGCAACTTCTCGAAGAACGAAAAAGAAATAAATCTCTCATATATCAAAATGACAGCAACAAAAACGAATTAGCAAGGTTAAATAGAGAAACTAAAATAGCATGTAGGTATGATAAAAATAAACATATAAATGAAGAATGCGAAGAACTAGAGAGACATGCAAACCGGTATGAATTACATGAGCTGTACAACAAAGTTCGATATCTGTCCAGCAAATGTAAACCAATTACACAAACAATAATGGATCAAAACCAACATATTATAAATGACAAGATAGGAATTGCGCAGGTATGGAGAACATATTATTAAAGTCTACATGCAGATGATCCCCACAATGCAAATCAAAGAGGACCAAACATTCTAAAGTCAGAGGTGAAAAAAACAATCAAAAAAAGTTAAAAAATAGAAAATCTCCTGGCGCAGACCAGATCACCGCAGAAATTTTAAAAGAGACTGGAGATGTTGGAGTAACTGTTATGAATATAATCTACAAAAAGATTTGGGAAACCGGAGAGTGACGCAACGACTGGACAACGTCCACTTTCATCCCTATATCCAAAAAAGGAATTCCGCTAGATTGTAGCAACATTTGGAAAAATTCTAGCATAACAATATACACAAAACTATGGCTAGTAGGAACACTTATTTTTCCCATAGACACATATGCATCCAAAACGTGAACCTTAAAGAAAGCGGATAAAAATAAACTAGACGCTTTTGAAATGTGGGTATACCACCGCATGTTAAGAATATCCTGGATTCATCATTGCACTAACGTATCGATATTAGAACAACTTAAAGTAAATGATAGATTGCTTAAACAAATATAACAGAGATATATGCAGGATTTTAGACACATTGCTAGAAGAACAGTTTCAGTTGTTCCATCGTACTCGACTATGAGGGTAGAGTTAAAGGAAAGAGATCTAGGGGAAGATCCTCAAGCCGTTGGGTAGATCAAACAAAAATATTTATAAACCAAGGGTTACATGAAGTCGAACAACTAGCCCAGGACAGGAAAGGATGGAGGGAAATCGTGAAAAAACTGTAAAGGCCTAGTGGTGTCACAACATTTTAAAAGGGATTAGGACTGAGAAGGAGGACTACTGAAATAATGGCACTTGATGTAAAATTTAATTGAAGTCAAAGAAATTTTTACATCCAAGATATTTACGAATGTACTGACACTTAGGCTTAACTATCTTTAATAAGTCTTTAATATACTACTCTTATCTACAATACTTACTATTGATCCACATGATTTAAAATGGCGTATCCCAACGGTGTAAATCCGACCAGTGACGAATAAGCCCAAAACACCACTATATATCTTTCCACGGCAGTATGAGTTATTAAGTTATTATATCTTAACGGTCTCGCTAGCGACGTAAATCTGTCAACTGCGATAGCGACCATCACTAGCACCGATACACAACACAATGATATGGCAACACCGTAACTGAAGAGGCACACTCGAATACTGGTCAAATTTTGAACCCCACCTAACTCCAGATACATTCCCACAGGCATAAACATTCCAATGCCGAGATCCGAAGTAGCTAACGACATAAATAGATAGTTACTAGGAGTTCTAAGTCTTTTAAATCTATACATGGCCACGAGAAATAAGGAATTTCCTATTAAAATCATAGGCGAAAATAAGAACACTAGTAGTACTGCTATTGTCACTGCTAAAGGCGACGTCAATCTGGAGTACGTCCTAGTGATATTAACTTCAGAGTCCGTAAGATTAGTTGGGAAAAAGTCGGCGTGGTTTGTACTGTGGAAAGCCAGTTGGCTGTGGTTGAAGAAAACAGCATCCATGGATTCATTGATAAAACTGGTTGAACTAGAGTACGTTGCGGTGATTTCTTTGTTGAGGTGTTACGGATTGGCCTTTTCGTTGAATATGTAAATTCCTTCAGGTTTGTTTTACCTAAAAAGAAAAATGTTATTAGTTATTTATAATATTTAAATCTTCAAAAATGGTAATAATAGAAAAAGATTTGGAATTGGTCATAAATTGAGACCGGACATATTATACCGGGTGGTGAATCGACAAACGAGCCATAGGAAACTCAATGAGCATTTCTAAATTGATGAATTTCTGCTTCTTTAATTATTTTACACCAAAATTCATAAAAAACAATTTGTATAGGACTGAAATCTGTATTAAAAACAAATATTTAAATTTTTCTACGAATTAAACGTACACCCCTGAAAGTTAGGCCACACGTAGTGCAAGAATATGTATGAAGTATTGCGTTTGATCATATTGATGTAAGATGTTTGACAATATTTGAATTGTCAATATTTTTATTGTATGATTAAATTATAAACAGCAAATTTTCCCAAATACTACTACCACAGAATAAATAACAATCAGAATGCCCAATCTCAGATGCCGCCTTTGAAGTGTGCCAGCATGCGATCGCCATATTTTAAACGGAAACATATACTCGGATTGAGAAACTTGTGACAAGCTTCGACAGAACTATAATTTAAATATTTAGAGATTATTAATTTAGTATATTTAAAATAATTTAATCTATTTTTCAACTAAAAGTACGAATAAAATAGTGCACATTATGTCTATGGTTGCCGTAAATAAATTAAACCGGGTTAATTTTTCTATGCACACCAGACAAAATTTTACTAAACAGCACTGGTTTCGTTTAAAACATGGCTAAATTTCGTCCGCGCGAACGAAATCCACATACTTATATTGACAAGCTAAGTGGGCATCCTGATTGTATATTATTCTGTGCTACTACTACTAGTGGACAATAAATATTACTTTGTAAATAATAAATTATATGTTTACAAAGCAATAAAATTGATGAAATGTACTCAGTTCACGAAAAATTTTAATAATGTTGTATTCAGGCAATTAATAGTGCAAGCACTGCCAGATCTTTATTTAACGTAAGAAATTATAATACACTCCAATTTAATTCTAAGGTGTACAACAATTCAAAGAATTTTAATATAGTTTTATTGTGATCCTTATTTCTAAAAATAATTTATGATAATTTCTAACATAAAACATAAAACTATAACAAGTGTTCAAACAATAAACCATCTTGTACTAAGCAGTATCCCACTAGATTGTAAAATTCTCGTCCAGCATTAGCCAGAACACGTAGCGTTATTTTTGCATAGTCTTCAATATTTCTCATTTTTAATGCTTCAATATCTGTAAATTTCTGGTGAGAGTAGATTTTTGATTAATTACTATTTAACTGGGAATAAGCCACAATTAAAGATAAAAATACGTTTATTGACGTTTCAATTTCTTAAGAAGCCTTAAATGGATTGTAGGCTTTATTTCCACATTTAATAGCTACTTTGTTTTCTTTGTACAGTGCTTTAACTGCTTTTATAAGTGTTTGTCGAATTCCGAGATCATTCATTGCTTCCCATAATTTGACTCTAGGTATTGAGTCGTATGCTTTCTTTAGATCAACAAACGCCAGATGGACCAGTCTAACTTTTGCCATTTTCTTCTCTATCAGTTGTTCTAATGTGTACGTATGATCTAGGCATGATTTTCCTACTGTGAACCCTGCTTGGTCTTCTCCAATTTTTCCTATTATTTCAGTTTCTAGTTTTTTCTTGATAATTTTCCCGTAAAGTCTACCTACCGACGATATTATACTAATTCCTCTGTAGTTTTCACATTTTTTCCTGTTTCCTTTCTTATGTATGGATGTGATGTATGCTTGTGTCCATTCCGCAGGTATTTCCTCTCCATTAAGTCCTCTTTCGAACATTCTGTGTAGCATGCGGAATAACTTTTCCGTTCCGTTTTTAATTAGTTCGTTTGGTATCCCTCCGGGTCCTTTGGCTTTTTTGTTCATCAATGTCTTGATTGCTCTCTTGACTTCTGTCAGACTTATTTCTATCTAGTCGTATGTCCTATTTCCTGCATGTTCTGTATTTTCTTCCTGAAATTGGGGACGGTTTTCTGTAAGTAGTTCTACATAGTATTCTTGCCACTCGTTTTCACTAATTTTGCCGATCTGGGTTTTCTCTGTCTTATTTCGTTGAAGTGCTTTTAATATTCGCCATGATTCTGAATTTCTCGTTCCTCCGATATGTCGTTCTATCTCTATGCGTGCTTGTTCCCATCGTTCGTTCTTTTCATTTGTTACTCTTTTCTTTACCTCTCTGTTTTTCGCTCTATATAGATCTAAGTCTTTCTGTTTTTTGGTGTTTAGGTATTTTATGTGTAGTTTTTTCTTTTCTTTTACACATTTCAATGTGTCTTTCCTTAATTTGATATTTTGATTGGTGTTCCTTTGGTCGTCTTCTCCAAGAGCTTCTAAGGCCGCTGAAATCAGGCAGGTTTTTATGTGTTCATGCATTTTCATCTAACGTGTCATATCTGAATTCTTCTAGTTTTTGGTTTAGTCTTCTTTTGTATAGATCTTTTATTGATTCTTCCTGTAATAGATGTAATTGCCTCTTTTCGTTTATTATCGTTCCCGTTGTAACAATCGATGTATGTTTTTGTTTTGTCCAGAAATAAGGAAATTCCATCCATGTCACCACAAGTTTGTGATCTGTTCCACACTCTGCCCCTCTTTTCACTCTGGTGTCTTTCACTTTGATGGAGCTTTTGTGGTTCATAATAATGTAGTTAATAATGGATAAATGATGATGATAATAATCCTAAAACAAAACATACTGGTCCAACTCTCCTTCTCGTAAATCGTCCATCTATCCTCAAATAAGGGGACAGATGGACCAGCCCGTATTGTTTAAAGTAAGCAGACTATAGCAGTAGTTCTTACTCTATAATAGACAGTTTAAATATATGTAGTTCAATAATAAACTAACAAATAATCGGTCAAACTCACCTGTTTTTACAAAAAATGAAATTTAAAAAGCTCAAATAAAATTATCACACGTGGCAGTTTCAATAATCTTAAATAACACTCCTAAAAGTACGCGTCGATGTGTTACAACTGTTGTCTCTTAAGCAACTAACGTTAAACGATACAACAGAGTAGGATAGACTTGCCTGTTGCTAAGCTTGGTCAGGTATACCTAGCGGACCGACTATCCTCCTGGTCCATCTCTCCTCCCTTTACCCTAGTTAATTTTTCATCTACTTTTGATACCCTTTTCGAGAAATAAAGTATATTATTATAGCACCAATAAGTTTACCTCGGATAGATGTAATTTAATTAAAATCTTTTATTTTTTTATTTTGTATTGACTATTTTATATATTATTGTTTTACCTCTCCTAGTATCAAGTTGATAGTATACATTTGTATACGCTTCTAATGTTGGTTTACAGTAAAAGTTAAGTTTTGATAATAAAACATTTTAGCTTCAACTCATCATTTTAGTGATGCACAAATTTATTATGTATACCACCAAATAGCAGACAAAATACGGATCTATTCTAACATTGGGATACAAACAACTTACGACTTTACATAAAACAAAAGAACAAAGAGATTTAAAATGCTCTTCACGGAGCTGTATACTTAACAACTATATTCCCTTATCCTGCAATTTATTGTCTTAAAACTCCATACTCCCGAGCGTTTACCGTCTCCGGAATGGTACGCATGCATTCACCCAAAAAACTCACAGCCATTCATTCTAGCAACGCATTCAGTATTGAATTTTTTTTGATATAGTTCGAAGTGAGTGGAGTGCACAGAACTCGAGGTTAGAGCAATGTACTTATCTTAAGTGGATGTAATAGTCTAGGTAGTATTTTGAACAGCCGTTGCGAATAAGATATTTAACAATTCAGACAACCGTTTAGAGTAAAGCTTTTAGAACACGTCGTCTAAATTTAAGCTTTCACCTCTAACTTGCACTTATAGAAAATTATTTTAGATGTGACTTCTATATCGGCATTCTTACAAAAAAAAAGAAAACTTTCATTTCCTTCAGAGGTGGAAAATCGTTTTGGAAATTATCATTTTACCCTTATTGAACATTATTTATGTAAGTGTTAAATGCTACAATATTGAGAAAATAAATCTGAAAATATACAAACTTTAAAATTATATTTGTATTTATAACTAATTTATAAGTTTATGAAAAACATAATGTAAACGAAAATTAGTTTAATATTCACACATCTAGGAGGACAAAAACAAAATACGAGATTACAGAAGGATTTCAAATAATTTATTTCAAATATTTTTAATATACTGCAGTAAGTGCTGGGTGGATTGAGTAGCTCAGTAAATGCCGGTGCCAGTCCCAAGCCCGGCTAAAGGAGGAGGGTTGAGGCGATAGGCTAGCAACTAATCCCTGTCAAAAGAAATAATTTGCTAAAAATTTGCAAAAAAGCTTTAAATTACATACCACAACAAAGAAGAAGACAGGAAAGGCCTTTAGTTGCCTGGGAAGAAAATAGACGGCACATAATGAGAGAAAGAGCCACCAGGAAGAAGAATGGATGGACAGAAAACGATAACGGTCGAAATGCGAGAAACGGCAGACGCTGTAGAAACCCGCTTATAACAGCATTTCTTATTATTATCGCAAATAGCTTCTAGGAAAATTAAAAGAGAACTCTATCAACAAAGTGATCTTTTTTAAATAGGTAAAGACATAATAAATAAGACTTATCAATCAATTTAATTTAATTATCAGACGACCGGTTTCGCTTTCTACAATATGCAAAGCATCTTCAGGTCTCGATACAAAGTTAAATAAAAGCTGAAATAATAATAAACCCATATTAGGGTGTTGTCTAATAAAATAAACAAAGTAGATGTTATAAAATTACAGTAATTATGCCAATATTACATGTCTGAGGTTTTTCAAAATGAATAAAAAGGTATAAAAAGTTTTAACAGACAAGGTAAGACCCACAAATTGTTATAAAATAGTCTATTAGATTGTAATAAATTAATAAATGAGCAATAAATAAAACATTACTTATATGCCGGTACTCTATTAATTGATGGATGGTAGAACATGGTTAAAACTATCATGTATTGTTGAATGGAGAACTTAAGTCTGCTATTGTAGTTGTTTGACAATAAACGGGAAGTTCTTGAGGAGATAGATTTGATCCAATGAGGATCAAATCTATCTCGTTCATTGTCATCGTTTATTGTCAAACAACTACAATAGCAGACTTAAGTTCTCCATTCAACAATACATGATAGTTTCAACCATGTTCTACCATCCATCAATTAATAGAGTTCCGGCATGTAAGTAATGTTTTATTTATTGCTCATTTATTAATTTATTACAATCTAATAGACTATTTTATAACAGTTTATGGGTCTTACCTTGTCTGTTAAAGGCATATTTCTTGTCATGTTAAAGGAATATGCCTTTAAAAAACTAGATTGGGCTAAAAGGGGAATAAATATTGATGGTGAATACCTAAGCCACTTGCGCTTTGCAGATGATATTGTCATTATAGCCGAGAGTTTAAATGAAGCTCAAAAAATGATGGAAGAACTAAAACAGGCAATAGAACAAATAGGCCTGAACATAAATTTGAAAAAACAAAATACATGACCAATTTAGTTCCAAGTGATGTTATGAGGGTAGATGGGAACGAAGTACATCAGGTCTTTAGCTATATCTATTTAGGGCATGAAATTAGAATAGAAAAAGACAATCAAACTTGTGAGATCCAGAGTCGCATAGGCTTGGGATGGGCAGCATTTGGCAAGATGCGAGATATTCTAAAGGAACGTACGATTTGCTTGAAGAAAAAGGTTTACAACCAATGCATACTGCCAGTAATAACATATGGTTCCGAAACAATAACTTTAACCAAACATTCTGCAAATAAATTGAGAGTAACCCAAAGAAAAATGGAAAGAGCAATGTAGGGAATAACTAGAAGAGATATGGTACCAAATAGGATAGTGAGAGAGAGGACTAAAGTGACAGATGTCATAGAAAAAATTGCACAAGCCAAATGGAGATGGGCTGGGCACGTTTAAATAATAATAGGTGGACCAAAAGACTTATAGAATGGAGACCTAGAGAAGACAAAAGACACCGAGGCAGACCACCAAAAAGATGGATGGACGACTTGATAAAAACAGTCGGAAATTTGATACAGAAGGCGCAAGATAGAGAACAGTGGAAGAACATGGAGGAGACCTATATCCAACAGTAGATGCAAGAGGTTAAGGAATGATGATGATGATGACCTTGTCTGTTAAAACTTTTTATACCTTTTTATTCATTTTGAAAAACCTCAGACATGTAATATTGGCATAATTATTGTAATTTTATAACATCTACTTTGTTTATCTTTATTAGACAACACCCTAATATGGGTTTATTATTATTTCAGCATTTATTTAACTTTGTATCGAGACCTGAAGATGCTTTGCATATTGTAGAAAGCGAAACTTCTTTACCTATTAGAAATGGACTCACACAAGCAACACATTATGATTTGATCTTTTTTAATATAGTATAGTGTATAATCTTTACGGTTGTTGATGACTGCCCAACATCTGTAAGGCAAACTAAAGATCAGATAGTCAAAGACTTTCTGTTTTATTCTGTTCCATTTGAAAGCTCTTTAAACAGCTTTTTGTGTTAAACGCAATCTTTTGTTGTAAAATGCGTCTGCCAAATATGTCCAACACATGGTCAATTGGGTTTAAATCTTGCGATTGCGCAGGCCATCGTAAAAACAGTAACCCAACTAACAAACCAGCTTACAATCAATCGTTTATAGATTTTGAGTATTAAATTCTTAACGCGGTTTTTACCGAGAACTTAGTAATTTTCATAATATCAGCAAATTTAAATAAAATGCGTCTATTTCTCTCATTATTTATTATAACTATTTCTTATAATTTGTCACGTAATGTAGATACATATTAATCTGTTCTCAAACAGCAAATTATCCATCATAGCTAAAATCTCTATGGTAATTTTATATTTGCTTTCTAATTGATCCCACTGAGATAGTTTAACTAACCCACCTAAATTTGCATTTACTGTTAAGTGTTTGCAATGATGTATACAACTCTGTACCGTAGGATTATATCTGAATGATAAAAAAACAATGCATTAAGTAATAACCGGCTTTGTTTTAATAAAATTGATATTTATACTTCTTAAATGCTATGCAATTTTACATAATATGCTCTAGGATAATATTTTTACATATTAGGACTCTTGCGTTGCTCTCCATTTATCTCTTGTGTTTATCTTCCATATTGGACCTACAATTTGATTTATTATCGTATAGAAAAGACCAGAGCTGCTTTTTTTAAGATGAAGAAAAGCTTATGTGTGAAACAATATTACTTGGAGACTGAAAACTAGATTAGTAATATGTTATGTGTTATGGATTCTTTATATTATCACGTCGAAGATTGGACTCTAATCGATATGCTTCTAAAATAACTTAAGGCCTTAGACATCTGGGTGTATCAAAAAATTCTGCGAATAAGTTGGGTAGATAAAGTTCGTTACGAGCTAGTTTGATTTGCAGCTTTGGATATCCCTAAAGTAATCATGAAAATGGGAGCTGACAATTACGATTTCACAACATGGCGGTTATTTATTGATTCTTCTTCTGATAAAGAGAAGTCTGATTAGTGTCCTATTGCACAATTGTAATACTTATGCCTCGGTGTCTGTTGCTCAATCTGTGCCTAAGCTATTACTAAATAAAATAAAGTCTAGCGAATATTGTTGGCAACTCTGTAAAGTCTTAAATTCAAACTTTAAAATCGGATAGATTGATCCAGAATAGGATATATCTCATACAGTCCTCGAAGACATACCGTCTCAGGACTAGCAACTTCAACGTGGAGTCATATGTCGCCATGTTACCAAATCCATCGGTAACTCTATAATCTTAAATTATTATAACATATTTTTAAAACTAAATGTAATTAAACATCTGTTAACGGGTTTTTACCCATATATTTAATCTTGGTGGCTACATTCATGTACTCCTAGACACTGATGATGGAACATGGTTTCCGAAAACGTTATGTCTTTTTAACTTAGCCCGTTTGGGCCTTAAATATATACCTATTACAAAGGATTTTTAATTAAATTTGTAAATACTCATGGCTCCGAAACCTTCGTCAATGGACTGGCTTGTCAGCAGATGAATTATTACAAGCCGCGAAGATCGAGAATGATATGGGCAAATCATCATGGAAGCTACCCACGCCTAAAACTTGGGCACGGTACTCTCAAAGAAGAAGAAGGATAAATCTCAAGCATGGAATTCCTTCGTAGAAGTTATAAATAAAAAAGTTTTAAACTACAAGGAAATTATAGCCAACATGGTCGAATTATAAATAGCTGGGATGGAATATGAGCATCAAAATTAATGTTCTGGATCACCACGTTGACTATTTTCCTGAAAACCTGGTCAAAAAGAAACAGAAAAAGGGATTCCATTAAGTCATAAAGGAGATTCAGAAATATTTCGAAGAAAGATGGGATATTAGAATAATGGTTAATTACTGCTGAACCTTGAAGAGGGACTCACAATGACCAATAAAAAGAAAACTACAAAACGTAGTTTTCACGAAAAAATAGAACAGTTTTATAAAAAAAACAGTAATAATCTATTGTAGATTATACTGTATTATTTTTTATGAACAACTAAACTTTGCAGTTTTTCTTTTTTAAATAAATCTAATCTAAGTGTTTTTGACAGATTTTATGAAAAGTTTCAAACAAGTTTTTCCCGAAAATCTGACGTGATGTTTGTATATTATTTCCGTTAATAATTCTTGCTTCAAAAAACATAATGTTTCACCAGAAAATCAGTTTCAAGCGTTCGCCCAAATTAACAATTATAAGTTACCTTATGGATCTACCAAATTGGCGCAAAATTTAATTTAATAACTGTCTTAGTTTTAGGGTTAACTGTGGGGTAAACGAACGGAGATTCGATTGTTATACCATTTCAAGGAACCCTTCGTACTAACGAACGAAATTTATGGTAATTTCTAATGTTCCTCTAATGATTTTCAGATCTGACTCTTTACTTGGGTAAACGTCCCAGGCGATATTGAGGTAGCGTTAATTTATACACAGCTTGTCGGTCTCTGCAATATTGGTTGTAGCTAATTAGTATTTAATCTACAGATACTTAATGTAAGGTGCCAAATAATTGAAATGTATTCCCTTGGCTTATACAGTATGTTTGTTCCTGAGATTATTGCTACACTACACAAATATAGTCAAACATAAATAGATAAGTATAATGCAGTTAGATATGCTAGATTACTATACACGGTAGAATAATGAAAAAATTGCAAATTTATATTACGTTTTGTTTAAATGTTTAAATGTTAACAATAGGCTTTTTAGAATATTTAAGAAATATAACTATTTGGGAACATAATGTGAATTAAAAGAATGAATTTACCAATAAAAACAAGGTATAAAGCACACAAAACAAATAAGGCTACATGGGTAACAAATGAGGTAAGACACGCTAGTGAAAAACTAAAAAATCTACACTGGATAGCAAAAAATATAGGGAGTCTCGAGTCTCAAGATACCTATAAACAGGCAAAAAAAGAATATAATTCTCTATTAATAATTACTAAAAATTAATTAATTTGTGTTTCGAAACTATTTTACGGTTTACTAAAAAAACTTTCAGACTTAATTAATCAATCTTACAATATACCAAAAACAATTTGGAATTTATTAAACAGTGAAACCGGTAGGCAACAGAACAGGTCTGATATTACTCTACATTATGATAATAAAATTATTACCAAGTCTTGTGATATTGCTAATTCGTTTGCCTCATATTTTGCTACAATTACAGAATACAATCTTCAAACTCATTTTGGCACATCGTTGCCTTCTCCTTGTACTACCTCAAAATACAAAACATTTTTCTTTTTACCAGTAACTCCAATTGAAATAAAAAATACAATCGATCAACTAAAAAATAAGCCTAGTACTGATATTGATAACATATCTGTAAAAATAATAAAACTGATAAATGATCATATATCGATTCCTTTAACCCATTTAGTTAATACTTTAATAACAACCAGCCAATTTCATCCATCTTTAAAATGGCAAAAGTTATTCCAATCTTCAAAAAGAATGCCCCTTATGGTATTTCAAATTATAGACCAATATCTGTCCTTAGCATAATTTCCAAAGTAATAGAGAAGGTTGTATACAACAGAATGTTAAATTTTATAGAAGAATACAATGTATTAACTCCAAACCAACACGGCTTTAGATAAAAAAAGTCAACACTCAGGCTGCATGCAGCTTGTTTGAGCGTATTTATGATGAATTAGATAGTAGAAACAACGTGGCAGGACTATTTTTTGATCTATCACGAGCTTTTGACTGCTTAGACATAACATTTATTCGCAATAAATTATATTACGTTGGTTTTAGAGTGATATTTCTAGAATGGGTAATAAATTTCTTAAGTGTCAGGAAGAGTGTTAAAATAAAAGAATCAAGCTCAGAACCATACACGTCAAATAAAGTAGTACCACAGGGATCCGTGCTGGGACCATTATTATTCCTAATTTTCATTTACGACCTACCAGATCACATAAGGGCACTTATAATATCAATGTTTGCTGATAATAGCTCGTTAATAGTCTCTGCACGTACACTCGAGGAATTAAAAAAGACAATGAAAACTATTGTTAACTGCTTTATATGCTAGTGTAATACCAATAGACTAATATTAAACATTGACAAGACGGAAGTTATTTATTTTCATTCACACAACTCATCTACCTATGACTATATCTTAACCATCCATAATAGAAACAATATGTTATCTTCCACTCACTCTACAAAATTTTTGGGTGTGTTCATTGATTGTAATCTCAAATGGTCAGAGCAAGTGAATTCAGTGAACATGAAATTAAATAAAGCTTTGTATGCTATATCTAGAAATAAAAACACACTACTCATTTCGGCATTCTTCTTCTTCTTTAAGTTCCATCTTCTATCGAAGGTTGGAAATCATCATGGATATGCGGACTCTGTTGACTGCCGCTCTAAAAAGTTCTGCACTACTGCATTCAAACCATTCCCTTAAGTTCTTAAGCCAGGATATTCTTCGTCTTCCCACATTTCGGTTTCCTCGGATTTTGTCCTGCATAATAAGTTGTAATAATCGTATTTTTTGCCCTCTCATCACATGTCCCAAGTACTCAAGTTTTCGTCTTTTAATAGTTAATATTATTTCCGCCTCATTTCCTATCCTTCTAGTTACTTCCATGTTTGACATTCTTTGAATCCATGATATTCGTAGGATTCTTCTGTAACACCAAAATTCAAAGGCGGCCAACTTATTCAGATGAACTTGTTTTAGTGTCCAACCTTCCAAACCATAAAGAAGAGTAGAGAACACGTAACATCGAAGCATTCTCAGGCGTAGTTCTAACCTTATATCCCGACAACAAAGAAACTGTTTAAGTTTAATAAATGATGTACGTGCTATTTCAATGCGTGTCTTAATTTCTTTGGTTTGGTCTACATCTGATGTTATCCATATTCCTAAGTATTTATAGTTATTAACACTCTCAATTGCAGTATCTTCAATAGTCAATTGGATATTTGCATGTGCAGATTTAGTCATGATCATGCATTTAGTTTTCTTTAAATGTATCTTCAGTCCGTACTCATGACAGCGTTCATTAAGGCGTTGCATTACGTTCTGTAAATCATTGTTGTTATCCGTAATTATTACTGTATCGTCTGCAAAACGTAAGTTATTCAAAACTTCTCCATTGATAGATATACCTTCTATTGAGTCTGAGAGCGCTTCTTAAAATACCGCTTCACTGTAGAGATTGAAAAGTAGTGGGGACAGCACGCAACCCTGGCGGATTCCTCTCTGTATTTTGATATTTTTGGTGTACTGGCTGTCAACTCTTACCTTGGCAGTTTGATTCCAATATAAATTAGATATAATTTTCGGATCACGACTGCCAATATTTTTGCTTTTTAATATATTATATATATATATATATATATATATAATATATATATATATATATATATATATATATATATATATATATATATATATTAAATGTTGTTAAATGTTGTAATGTGAGCGTAGCAAGTGAGTGAGAAGTTGGAATAAAGGAAGTAGCATAGAAAAGATAATAATTATTCGAGATAATTATTATATATTCCAAATCAAATAAGGGATAATTATTACAGAAAAATTTGCATTTTAAATCTCACAAAGAAATTGACCTAGTTATTGCATTGTTTGATCATTGTTTAAACGTATAAAAGGCACGAAACTATTGCTGTAAAAAAATAACAACACCCGTGACCCAAATAGGAGCAATAACGCCAAAACTACAACTTAGCGAAAACGTAACCTTGGACTACAACCGGTCAACTAGGACACCATTTGATAAAAACCGAACTAAGGACGCCAGTGAGGAATTAGTAATGCGGCGGTAGCCGTGAAGGCATCAATTGCCTGGTCCGGGTACTTTCGACGCGGTAGCGTCGGGTACGAAGTAGTTAGTAATCAGTAGTTAGTAATCGGCAGTTAGTAATGGGCAGTCAGTAATTGCTGAGCTCCGGCTCAGACGCGATAGCGTCCCGTACGCGATCAGTACGAGCCTGTCGGTAATTCTCCGGGGGTCGCTTATCATCCGGCCTAGTATCGCGTGTAGTCCGGTTATTGTGGCAGCTCGAAAGTTCGCAACCCTCAACTGACCGAGTTCCAGAAGACTGAACGTGTCGTGGTTGAAAGCCCTAATATACACATAAGGTAACAGATTTCTTTATACTAACCCTATTAATTATATTAGTTGTACTGTCAAGCTCATCACTCTCTCGCTCTCTTCAGTTCATTACAGGACCTTACACATAGAAGTTCCTTACCCCCTAATCCCGAACTTCTCTCCACTTCTCGTAAATCTGTCCCAGTATTACCACATTTGGTGACAGCCGGTCCCGGTTTGGGGGAATTTCGGAAAATAGGGATAATTAAGTCACTTCTTCAGTATCCTTGTAAACTTTTGCAAGTTTTATAGTTATAAGAAGCCTTCATCATTAAAATTTCATTTCACCATCGACATTCCAATATTCTTTCTCCTAAGACGACAACAGATTAAAGAAACAATGAGGTATCCAGTAAATATCGTGTGGAGTGCAGGACTCCCTTTTCTGAAAAAAAAAAATCCTTTTTCTCTCCTTTCTTTTTCTCAACATTGACGTTTTAGAAGTACAGACTCCCGTGAGGTTTTGAAAAATTTAGGGTGGTGAATCTTTACGAGTTCCTAGACACAGAACATCCAAAACCCAAAAGAACATGGAACTGACAATTATACAATAATTTACCAAAAACTGTAAAAGAAATACCTCTTCTGCAGTAGCTTCATATTTTACTTGTAAAAATGGTTTTTTTATATAATTTATGTTTTGTCAATTTTGTTACACTGTAAATATCGTATTATACACATTAATATTTTTTATACTGAATTCTGTAGTGACATATACATTTATTTTGAATGTCTTAAAGGATCAATAAAGTATGACTATAACTATGACAGGACGAAGAAGAACCTCATGGTTGAAGAACTTGCGAGATTGGTATGGTGTTGATACAAGCATGCTATTTAGGATGGCAATGAATAAAATTAAGATAGCTATGATGGTAACCAACATTCTGAAAGGACATAGTACATCAAGAAGAAGAAGTCTGTAGGTATTTATACAAGAGTTTTATCTTATGGTGGTATCTCTGTTATTCTTTGGTATATAGATTGCTATCACATTCTGAGGTTTGACATCCATTCTGATTTTAAACTAACTATTCGTTCGGAGATATATTTTTTAATTTCGAATTAACGTATCTCGATATCTTTGGTCATTGACATGGGAGCAAAGGTTTACAATAATACCTACAGAGTTTTAATAGAGATCTTACAATAGTAAAGAATAGCTATATTATGTAAATTATATTTTGTTAAACAATTATGTAGTATTTAAGAAGTCTATAAGGCTCTTGACTGGACTTGAACAGTTCAGAAGATCTTTTGTAGAACTGTGTGTTATATTGTTTGGAATGAGAGTGGCCGGGTAGTGTTGACATTCTGTGAGGATGTGCTTGACGGTAATAGCAATATCGTTGCAGTGGGAGCATAACTGTTAGTCTGTAGAGGGCATAAGGTGAATGTGTGTCAAACGTGTGTCCTATTATCAATCTTTGTATTGCTATCTTTATTTTTCTGTTCATAAATGCTAGAGATAAATAGCTGTTAACATTAGGTTGTATTTCTCTGAGCTTTGTGTCTTTGGTGAAAAAGTTCCTGCCACTTGCCTTGGATATTCCTTTTGAATTTTAATTTTATACCTTCTTGGAGCTGTATGTTGTAGACAGGTTAGTTGGATGTAGATGCTCTTTTTGCAGCAATGTCGGCCATCTCATTTTCTTGGATGCCGGTATGAGAAAGCATCCATATTATTGTTATTGAAATCCCTCGGAAGTGTGCAGATGGATCGATTCTAGTATTTTTCGCACTAGGTGATGTTGATTGTAAATATTTTTTTACCGAATACATTGCAGAAAAGGAATCACTGGGAGATATATTTACTATATTTACATTCTTGTGCTTAGTATAAAATTTTTTTTGTGTACTAACAGGGTGACTCCTTACTAAGGCTCTGGTTTCTTTGCCAAAACCTCTGTAAATCTTTAGAATGTACTCTAAATAAAAGCTTTTGTCAAGTAAAAATGACACGAAGACTAAGGCACGTACGAAATTAAAAGATCTAAAGACATTAAAAATAAAAGTACATTAAATAGAGTCAGGACTATTGATACAAACATATTAATAAATAAAATTAGCCCGTTGACAACATTTTTAGAAATCATATGTCTTGCACACAAGAGATATAAATGTCTTGCACACAAAGATGAAAATTAACGAAAGCTTTGTAAATATTTAAGCTCTGTATCATTATCCATCAATCAATACTACAAAAATACTGGTATAATTTTTTATATCGCCACATGCAATTCAAGTCTCTGACGCAATTACAAATTCAAATACGAAATACATCTAGATAGAATCGAAGTTGGGCTATAATTTGCATGAATATATCCCACTAAAATGTTAGAAAACAACCTTTTATGTGCACGTACTTGAATTCGATTTATCTGTTTGCCTTGCCGAGGACTCTATATCCTTGCATTCGATTCGATTTTCGATTCTCATAAATATCTTAATAGTTTTAGCAAATATTACATTAGCAGTAAATAAAGATAAACGTTGATATTCAAAAATGTAATTATTATATATTATTCTTATATATTTATATAAAGAAGGGAAATGAAAGTAAGCAGCAACATACAGAGAATACAATACACAGAACTTGGTAAAACAATAAGGAAAAGTATTTAGGAAGACATAGGAAAATACAATGAAAGTCTGGTAGAAATTGCAATCGAAAACAGAAAAAACTATAAGAAAATAAGAAAAGCATTAATCATTGGGAAGAAGCAAATTTTTGCTCTAAGAAACGAAAACACCAAAATTACAGACAGAAATAAAATAATACAACTCGTAACTAAATTCTACAGCAAACTATATAAACTGACACACTTGAAAAAGTAATCAGTAACCAAGAAAATGTACCAGAAGTCCTTCCGGAAGAAGTAGAATTGACATTTGCAAACATGAAAAACGGTAAAGCAGCTGGAATAGGTGGTATAACAGTAGAATTGCCTTAAATACGCTGGCAATAAAACCTGGAAAATCTTAGCAGGCATATTTACGAACTGCAGCAAACATAAGATTCTCATTCATAAGAAAGGTGGCAAAGTGGATATTAAAAACTACAGACCTATAAGTCCACTACCAATCGTACACAACATATTCACAAAGATCATTAAGAACAGTTTTTTCCAAGGAACAGGAAAAAAATTAGCCCAACATATTGTCAATATGAAAGAGAGCCTGTTTGGCCATACACTAATGGATCTACGCCTTTTATCGTTTGTATTAGCTGAAGTCAATGGAATTGATCACACCTTCAACAGGAGCAAAAAAAGCTGCCGGCAAAGATTGGCTGTATATTGGCAAACGACGGTTTCTAATGAGGCATTAAAAATTGTAGCGCTAAGGTGAAAGAAACAAGAAGGTGCTTTAGTTTCATCTGAAAGAGGAACACTAGTGACAGCCAAGACCTGTATGAGTGCTGCTGGAAACTACATGCCCATAATGTTTATATTTCCACGAAAAACAGTAAATCCTGCATTTATGGAAGGATGCTTTAGCAGGATCCTTTGTTTTTCCGTGTAACAGGGTGGTTTACAATAGAAAGCTTTTTAGTTTGGTTCAAGCAATTTATTGAATTTTCAAACCCAAAACCAGACAAGCCAGTCTTACGTCTGTTGGATGGACACAGAGCGCACTCAAAAAGTATCGAATTGATTAATATTTCCAAAGAAAACAATGTTATTATACTCTGCTTTCCTCTTCATACGACTCATCGGCTCCAGCCATTGGACGTTTCTTTTATGGCTCCCCTTAATACCTACTATAAACAAGAACTCAGAAAGTGGTTAATCAACCATCCCGGACAAGCGGTCACAATTGCACAAGTTGCAAAACTTCACGGTGCTGCTTTTCAAAGAGCAGCCTCAGTTCAAACATCACTTAAGGGCTTTGAGAAAACTGGTATATATCCTTTTAACCGTGACGTGTTTCCTGATAGCCCATTTGTACCAGCTGAAACCACGAAAAGACCCTTAGATCAAAATCACCAACCTAACCTTCCTTCGACATCAAACAACTGTCCTACTCTTCAAACGTCAGTGTTCATGCCTGAACAAGATGGTCAAGAAAGTACTTGAAAGTGTCCCAAATTACCTTAATTATCTTAGTTTGGATAATGAGACCTCTTCTTGCTTTAAATCAGTCACCCTGGGCAAAAAGACCTATTCGTGCCTCGAATCTGCCTCTTCGGATAAAGATACCTCTTCCTCTAACTGATACCTGCTTAACCCAACCTGATTGGTCCACTTCTGGATCATCCATGGAGCAGCCTTTCACTTATTTTGCTATAATGTTACCAAGGTGTCTGATGCCACCTCCCCAAGAACAAGAAAGAATCAGAAATATAAAACATAACAGAAGACGCGGCAAAACCGCAGTTTTGACGTCGTCACCTTACAAGAAAGAACTAGTAGATGAAGAAAGAGAAAAAAAAATAAAAAAAAACCTAAAAAGAAACTGCTTTAAAACCGTCTAAAATGCTGCATAAAACAAAACTGAAGAAAGTTGGCAACAGTAGCGATAAAGAAAACCTTTCAAAAACTGATGTTGGTCCCACATTAAAGAATGCTGTTCGAAAACCAGAACGAGTCTTCCTCATCTAAAGAAGGGGCAGTGATGAGACTTGAATATTTTGCAGTGGGATTTTCTCTGCTTCTAAGGACAAATAAGGGTAGATTCAGTGCTTAATATGATCTGGTTGGGCCCACGATGCATTTCCAAATGCAGATGAAGAACACGACTAGTTCCTGTGCGATTTCTGTAGACGTAATACTTAAAAACTCACAAAAAATTAATTTAAAATTGTTTTGTGTCTATGTTTTATCCTGTCACAAGTGTAATAAGTATTTGTCATAAACTTAAAATGTGTGTTATTGTAATTAAAATGTTAAAAAAGATAAAAAAAATAAAAAAAATCATTGTTTTTAATGAGGTCCCCATTTTACCCGAACGGTGGTCAAGAACGGGGAACATTTACATTTTTTCATAGTTTTAGATTTTGACCAAGTAATAATTAAAATAAGTCTACCAAAACATATTTAGTGTTAAAGTAATAATCACTAACTATATTGAACTTTAAGCAATGTTAAATACAGTATTCACTTCTTGTAAATCACTAAAAATACACTAGCGTCCCCATTTTGGCCAACTCTCCCCTATTGCTATTAATATATTTTATTTTTTGTTATATTAATAGTTTGCTATATTGTGTTTAATTCGTAAAATATACTTCAAAGGATCCACAGATCAACCAGATAAACGAAATTTTGGTTAGGTATAGATATGCATTTGTTATGCACGGCGAAGTGAGCAAATTTCACGGCTGGGGATGATGTTTTGCACCCGCGTGATTTAGTTTGAATTTCAGAGCGAGCATTGCTTAGTTTCGTATGCATCCATTCCCAAAATTGGATTATTTATTAAAGCACTAGCTAAAATGTATTCAGTAAGGTAACAACTAGCGATAATATTTGCTTGATTGAATTGCCTATGTAAAATGCTGATTAAACAGAATATAGAGTTATGGTTTTCACTTCGATTTCATTTTTGATCCATTTTTTAAATCTAGTTATATTTCCAAGCCGTAGTATTGCCATTATATTAAGTTATATTTCAACGATATTTAAAATTTAAAATAGAATACACAGTGGTATGAAAAAATGGCTGCTTTAAATTATTAATAAATTTGGATCTTAACTATTTTATTTATAACAAAATTTTCATATATAAAATATGTATATTTTTATCTTCTAGATTTGAGACTCTCTGTTAACCATTTTCCATCCGCTCCTGAATGTAGGTCTCTCCCAATTGCTTCCATCTTTCTCTAACTTGCGCCAATCTAATCCACTGTTTGCCTGCCACTGCCATTATGTCATCTACCCATCTTTTTGAGGTCTTCCCATGCTTCTTGTTGTCGTCCTTGGTCTCCATTCTATAATTCTCCGTGTCCACCTGTTGTCAATATATCGGGCTACATGACCTGCTCAGCACCATTCCATTTTTGTAATTTCGTCCACAATATCTCTAAATTTCGTTCTAGGTCTTATCTCGGTGTTTCTAATCTTTTCTCTTAGTGATATTCCAAGCATGATTCGTTCCATTGCTTTTTTTTAAGCAGATTCTTTGGTAAGAGACTACTGTCTTCAAGCCGTAGGTACAATCTGGTAGTATACATGTGTTATACACCTTTTCTTTAAGTTTACAGAAATGGAGGGGTTTTTCAAGATATGTGCTATAGATAAATTCACATTCAGATGGCAGCGTTACAGAGATAGGCCTGTACTTTCTATATGCCAGAAATAACTACATTGTTGTCAGTTTTTAATCGTACCTACAATCGTACGTTATGGGCCGGCTCCTATAAAAGAATTATAATTTCGGAAATATTTATGAATGTGAAACGGAAAAATACTACATTTTTTTAATTATATAATTTTTCTGTTGGTATTTTAAAAATAGAAAGTTATATTTCGGAAATCTGGTCTTTTCGGAATTATATCTTCTGTTCAAAATTGTTTACAATTCGTGGAAATGAAATAATTATTTGTATAATCCGTTTTTGATCTTAATGTCCTTTTAATGACACACTTTCTCTACCTGCATTTACAGTTACAGACATTAAAAAATAATTTAGAATTAAAAAAATATACCTATTTATAAATTCAAAATTATTGTCTAATGCCAGCTATTATAAATTCAGGTAAATAATTGAGAGTCATTAAAAGAATTTTCAGTTGATATCAGACGTTTGTGTCGTGTCAGTGTCAAAATGGCCGCGAGTGTAATAAAATTCAAAAACGGTAATTTGTTAAATAGTGAATGCAAAAAAATAGTGTTAAATGTTTTTAACTATTTATCAAACAGTAATAATGATAAAAGTGTATCAACAATAGTGCGGGAAGTTTCTGCTATGACTGGAGTCTCTGAGCGAACGATATTCCGATATAGAAGTGAAAGTAAAAATGGTCCACTCGTAACTCCTATAAGAAAAAAAAAGAACCGGTTATTTGAATAGTCGTGAGAATAGATATGATGAAGCAACTCGGTCTAGAATAAGACAAGTAGTGCACGGTTTTTTATGGACAATATTCCTCCAACCCTTGACGTAGTACTAGAAAAAATTAAGCAAATGGAGCATCTTCCGAATTTTTCCAAGAGTACGTTGAGAAGACTATTGCACGACATGGGTTTTATATATGGCAAACAAGGTAGAAATTCAATATTAATAGAAAAACAAGAAATAGTCGCTTGAAGGCGTCACTATCTCCGGGAAATAAAGAAACTGAGGAACGAAGGAGCCAATATCATTTATATGGACGAATCATGGGTTAATACTGGAATAACCAATGGACAAGTATGGCAAGATACAACAATAAAAAATAGCCGACAGGCTTTCGTAAATGGACTTACCACAGGTTTAAAAACTCGACCGGAAAAGGACCAAGATTTGTTTTAGTCCATGCAGGAAACAAAGACGGATTTGTTGAAGGTGCTGACATCACTTTTCTTGCCAAAAAAGGTGCTGAAGATTACCATGAAGAGATGGACGGAGATCTATTTGAAAAATGGTTTGAAGAGATGTTAATACCGAATCTCCCAAAAAATAAAAAGAATGTCATTATCTTGGACAATGCATCTTATCACTCTAGGAAATTAAATTTTCCCAAACAATATTGGGTGAAACGTCAAATTAAGGAGTGGCTCTATGAAAAGGACATTTATTTTGAAGAAGATTACTTAAAAAATGAACTTCTGGAAACTGCTAATGTATTTAAAAATATTTATGACAAATACAAAATTGATTGTATTGGTGAAAAATACAGGAATCACAGTGACGAACAATGCCGCGTAGATGTACATATCTTAAGACTTCCGCCTTATCACTGTGAACTGAACCCAATAGAAATGGTGTGGAGTGAAGTGAAACGGTACGTGTCCTCTAAGAATTCAAGTTTCAAACAAAACGACGTTAAAACATTGATTTATGAAGGTTATGAATAAAGTACAGAACAATGGACATTGGAAAAATTACGTCAACCATGTTATAAAATTGGAAAATAATTTTTGGACAGTAGACAACATTCAAGATGACATTGAACCTATTAAAAAACCTGTAAAATATTTTTCATATTTTTTTTCCCTATTAACTGCGGTCTTATGTATAAAAGCATTTTAGGAATTATTACCATTTATTTCATTCACGAATTTTCTATTAACAACTTTAGCTTACCTAAACATACCTTAGTTTACCGTGAGTTTGGCCCTGCTTATTTTACAAAAGTAGCAAAACTTACAATGGCAGTAGAATTGGCAACGCTGTTATCCTATATCCGTACACTGCCATCTGAACGTGACTTTATCTATAGTTTGCCCCCATACAATAGAAACCGCCCCATGCCAGTTGTGTTCTTCTTTTAACTTCAGCATCTTAATTTGGTTTTCTAAATCTCCTTCCAAATTTTTTAGCTTCCTTCTTTTATCCACAAGCTTCTTTGTTGCTGTTGATATATAGTTGTGTTTTTTAGATCCTTTTTTGCTATTTATTTTCCTGATGTAATGATCGTTGCTGTAAGTATGTTGTCTATTTCGTCCATATATTAATCATCACCGTCTAATTTTTGGATAAGTTTTTCTTTTAATAGGCCTTTGTATATTTCTTTATAGTGCCCTAGTTTGTTTCTTTCTACTTAATCATAGTTTCAAATTATTTTTCTTTTCATTTCATAGTTACAATCAATACTAATTTTTGCTCTGACCATCCTGTGATCGCTATTTATTGTAAATCTGTTAAGAACTTCTACATCTGTAATAGTATATCGTTTCGTGGACAGTATGTAGTCGATCTCATTTTTTGTGGATCCATTAGGGCTGATACATATCCATTTTCGTTGGGGCTTCTTTTTGTAAAAGGAGTTCATTGCGTATAGATGCCTTTCTTCTAGATAGTTCATAAAAGTAGCACCTTTATAATTTCTCTGACCATACCCGAAATCTCCTATTTTGGTTTCTTCTTTGTTTAGTTTTCTATCTAGTTTGACATGAAATCATTTATTACTAGTGTAAGAAGATTTTTATGTTCTTCCATAACGTTTGATATATCTTCATAAAATAGTTCGATATCTTCGTCATCGGAAGCTGTTCTTCTTAGAAGAAACTTTTGTTTTAAGTATGAAATAGGCGACACGATCTGATGTACCTTTGATAATTTGGACATGCTTACTTATAGCTTTATTTATTATAAATCCTACTCCAAATTTACTATTCTTTTCATTTCCTTTATAATGCAGTAGATTACCGGATTTTAGCTGTATTCGGTTTTCTTTTTTTCGTGTAGTTTCTGATAGGCCTATATTAACCCATTTTATGTTTGTTAATTATTCATTTAATATTGTATGTCCCTATTGACAGGTTAACGGATTTTTTGATTTATGTTGTGCTCGTCTTAGTGGGTTGTTGCTTTTATCTATCAAAAGCGAATTATTTCCTCGAATTAAACTTTATAATTATATATATATATATATATATATATATATATATATATATAAGCGAGGTTCCTACAGCCTCTGCCGTTTCTCGCATTTCGACCGCCATCGTTTTCTGTCCATCCATTCGTCTTCTCTGATGGCTCTATCTCTCATTATGTGCCGTACATTTTCTTCCCAGGCAACTGAAGGCCTTCCCCTTCTTCTTCTTTGTTGTGGTATGTAATTTAAAGCTTTCTTTGGCCATCTATCTTCATTCATTCGTTTCACGTGACCATACCACACTAGTTGTCTCGTTTCAATTCTATCTACACTGGAATATACAGTATTTGTCCTCCTTCTAATATCTTCATTCCTGATGTGATCTTTTTTGGATATACCACACGCTCTCCTTAGAAAATCCATTTCTACTACTTCTATTCTTTTTCTATCCTTCTGCGTTATCTGCCAAACCTCTGCCCCATAAGTCATAATAGGCTCTACCAAGGTTCGATAGATTGTCAATTTCGTTCGTCAATATCTTTAGACCAAAGTAGAGAGTTTAGAATGTTTACCACTTTTTTTCCCTGCTGTGTTCTGTTTTCGATGTCTCTTTTGGTAGTGCCTTCTTTAGATATTATAGATCCGAGATATTTATATTCATTGCATGTTTTTGTGTTTCTAATTTCTAACTCTGGATCTTCTTCACCATCTCCTATTTTAAGATACTCTGTCTTTGCCATATTCATATTGAGGCCCCATTTTTCATATTCTTTCTTTAGTTTTCTAAACATGTAGTCCATGTCTTCCTCGTCATTCGCTACGACTACCTGATCATCTGCGAAAAATAAAGCTGTTAGACATTCACCACCGCCTATGTCTATTCCTATTCCGGATACTTGTTTTCTCCACTGCTCTAGCGATGATTGAATATATATTTTAAACAGGGTCGGAGACAGACAACATCCTTGTTTAAGCCCCTTGGTTATTGGAAATGATTCAGATATAAAGTTTCCTTCTTTAACGACACTTCTTGCATTTTTGTATATATTTGCGATAGCATCCACATACTCTCTACTGAGACCTACTTTCGTCAATAGTATAAAATAGTTTTTTCAAAGGTACCGTATCATATGCCTTCTCTAAATCTACAAACAATAGGTGGGTAGATAGATTCCTTGCCTTCCGTTTTTCGATTACCTGCTGCAGAACGAATATATTATCAATGCACGATCTTCCTGCCCGAAATCCATTTTGTTCCTCTATGTCTTCATATTCTGATTCAATTCGTTTTTTTTATTAATCGACCGTACAACCTCCAAACTGAGCTAGTAACAGTTATTCCTCTATAATTAGAGCAATTGCGTTTATCCCCTTTTTTGTATATTGAGCTGATGTATCCAACATTCCAATCATCAGGGATATTTTGTCCTTTTAAAGCATTTATTAAATAGTTTAACCATCATCTCGTGTAATATTTTTGGTCCATACTTTACCAACTCAATTGGGATGTCTCCAGGTCCTACTGCTTTACCGTTTTTCGATCTTTTGAGGGCATCGCTTATCACCTTCCATGCTTGCCCAACTCTTGTTCCACCCATATACCTATCCACCTCTGCACATTTTCGATCCCACATCTCATTTTTACTTTTCACTACTTCTCTTTTTACATCTTGATTTAATTTCGTATATACCTTGTGATCTTCCTCCTTTCTCGTTGACATCCATTTCTGATAAGCAGTTTTCTTCTTGTTTTACTAACGTTTTGCATATTCTCCGACCACCATTCTTGATTTTTTGTTTCATGTTTGTCTTTATACCCCAAAGCTTCACTTGCAGCCTCATGAATATATTTTTTAAGTTGTTGGTATAATTCTTCCGCTGTCTTTGTTTATTTGTCTTTCCGCTAATTCTTTGAATACTTCTGCTTGTTTGGTTCTCAGTCCTTGTACATTCCATGTAGCCAATATCATTTTCCTTTTTCGTTGCATTAGTCGTCTTTGTGTTGATCCATCCTTTGTATTCCGAGGCTTTTGGTCGAAATTTTTAGCATTAATTTCTTTTGACAAGGGACGAGTTTCTAGCCCATCGCCTCAACCCTCCTCCTTTATCCGGGCTTGGGACCGGCATCGGCATTTACTGAACTACTCAATTCACCCAGTACTTACCGAAGGCGGAGTTTATAATTATATACTCAATAATAATAATTCGTCGATATACTCAAAAATTTTAGAATAATATTATATAACATGTTTTCAAACGTATTTACTCTAGCACAAAGCTCCCGCTCTCTAGATTCTCCATCCCTATATTGTATACTCTTCAAAGAGAGTTGACCCTTCGTCTGAATACAATTTCATAGTTTCGTACCTAAGGCTTGATATGAAACTTGACTCCTTTGTGTCATTGTCATGTATAGAACTACCTTGTTAACTCTCTGATCTCAATGTGTCTCAAGAACGTGGGTATGCGAAACGGCAACGTGATATAGAGCTATTACACTATTCCCAGTAACGTATGGCATTTTATTTTTCAGTCCTTCTCGTGGCCTTTGTTGCTTTTTTATTTATTTTTTATCTTTAAAGGGAAACTGATATTTCCTCTTTTTGTATAGGTCAAGAGTCTGTCAGTGGTGTCAGTAGGAAAAAATTATAAATGTATGAATTTTTTTATATGCTGCTAGTAGATTGAGTGTACACGTATAGAATATTCGTATTTATCTTAAAGATTATTTTATAAATAGTAACATTAAGAGAAAAGGAAGTCTTTACTCTTACTATTTAATAATTCATAAACAAAAAGTAAAAGTATGCAGTGATTGTTTCCAAAAATATTGGGTGAAACGAAAGGTTTTGTTCAATTAGTAATAGAAAAAAAGAACAATTCTGCAAATGGTCTTCTTCTTCGTCTTCTTTTTATATAGACATGACTCTGTCTGTATTTCAATGTGCCTCCAGTAAGTTGTCATTCCATCGTTTTCGTGGTCTTCCTACGAATCTCTGCTGGTATTTTCTGTACATAATCATCAACAAACGTACATACCTCATTAAATCGTGTATTTCGAAGCCATATAACCACAACTTCTGTAATGAAAATATTTCTTGAACAGGTATAAAAGGCAAGGGAATATTGGCATATTTTAAATATAGTCAAAAACTATTCCGCCAACATCTTGTCTTTCATGGCACAAGGTAGAGATTTCCTTAAGTTTTGAGTAAAATTTGTTAGCTGTTCGTTTCTGGACTACTAATTCGGTAGCGGCAACTCTCTTTGCGTTTTCGTTTAAACTCACATCTTTAAGTTTTGTGCCCAACTCTGTATTGTCCGCAAACATCAACTTGAGGCCGCCCAAAATTAAATACAAAATTTTCTTTAAAAAACGTTAAATAAAATTCATATTTTACTGTTCTAGCTAAGTCTGGGTGTAGTTTTATAAACAAATTATACATAATCTTAACGTTTAAGGTAGAATCAAGATAGGTGATGATTTTGAACTGTAGTGAGATGTTTTTTGAGGCAACGATTCAATATGTTTAAGAAGAAATTTTTACAAGAACCTCAGACCGTAAAGTATGTGGTCGATTATTATGTTTACTACGTAGATCTCTAGGAGAACTTTGAGAAACAAACAATCTATTTGGCCGTTGTAGTCTAGAGTTTGAGATCGAAGGCAGATTAAGAAAAGCTGTTTTACATACGTGTTGCCTTTCCAAAGTATTTCGTATGTAATATGAAAACATGACTTCTCTGGTTTTTCCAACACCTTCCATTGTTTTCGGTCCAAAGCTTTTTCTTTACAGTTAACAACATTACTTTTTTTAAGTCTTCATATACGCTGTCCTTCCATATCCTTCTTGGTCTTCCTTTTTTTCTTTTTTGTATTGGTGTAGCATTTACAAATTCTTTGGTATATATTGGAATCCCCTCGTATGTATTAAATTGAAATCTCCTCATATACGAATTAAAATAACGAAGGATAATTTCAGTGTAAATAACGAAGGATAATTTCAGTGTATTTCAGTTTAATATCGTACAAGTTAAAAAACCCAAATATGTTTTCAATGCCTCTTAGCGTCGCCAGTTAATATAAACCATTTTAGAGTTGTTTATATTTTACAGATGTGTACTTCCTCGGTATTTCTTTTTATGTTTTATTCGAACTGCTTGATACTGCGCAAATTAATAATTTGCGTCTTAATTACCGTTTGTGTTCTGTTTATACTCAGGTTTTTGTTTATTCCAACTTATGCGATCAATTTTAAAAGATAATTTTATCACTCTCGTTGAAGCCGCGGTGAAGAGCGGTGGTTTTCAACGTTATGGCCAAATTCAGGTCGAATTTGTAAAGTTTTCTGTTTTTGTCCCTTTTTATAGAAAATATGTAGTAGCAGTGTGAAGTTAATGGTTCAGTTAAATTTTTGAGTAAGGATTGAAAAAATGATCCTTTTCATCCTCTGGTTTTTCCCCAGCTTCTGTCTTTGGCCGCTTCCTAGTTTTACGCCTACAGTCCATTAATCCTTGCAAATCGACATCTTTTTCGTCTTTTACACCTTTCTCATATAAAGTCTTTAAAACAGCACCTTTTTCATCCATCGTAAGCTTTGACGTACATTTATTTTTACATCTGAAAAAAAAGTTGAGATATAGTAGACTCACTTTAAATAATTAGGGTTCAATTAAATACATGCTGGCATATCTAGAAGTTTTTTTGTTATATTGGTACAACTTTTGGATGTGTTTATGAAACCAAACCTTCTGCCCGATAATAAGAATAAGCATAAGCTTAGGAATATTTACACTTTCTGTCACATTTTCTGTCGAATGTCAAAAATACCCCAATTTAAAGTGTTTTTTTTTTCTCTACAAATCATTATTATTAAAAATAACCCCCTCTGTGGCTCAGTGGTAAGAGCGCCTACCTTTAAACCTAAAGGTCGTGAGTTCGAATCCCATGTGGGTAGAGAAATTTTCGTTTATTAAAAATTAATGAATGAAAATAATTTCTATCCATGTGCGATCGGTACTCACCGGAGGGACCGCAGACGTTCGGATATAATTAGCGTCTCTTAGCAAAGACAATGACGTCAACTTTGCTAAGTATCAAGACAATTACTCTACACATACACACACACTACACTAGGTACCTGACTGTACCATGCCAATGATCATAGTTGTCGAGGCATTAACTCAATAAAAAAAAATAATTATTAAAAAAATAATATTATATTACGTGCAGTCTATTTTGACAGCCATTTTGTTAACTATTTTTCCAGTTGCAGTTGTGTATTGAAGTCCAAGAAGACGAGCATTCTTCATTTCATTTTTCTTTCAAGTTTCTGGACACCTTCTTTTCCGCTTCTTTTGTAGTCCGTATCAGAATTTTCACTGCTAGACATTTTAAATTTCTCAAATACTGATAAAACCGTAAATTATCACAAGCTGCTTATACTGCAAAGATCAAGCCTAAACACTAAATAATATTAATCAGGTAACTGCAGCCGATGATGCGCGATAGGCAATATTAAGTGGAAGTTGTATCGTTATTCCACTCAGTGCCAAATTGTACCTCGCTTTTAAAGCGTATACTTAACGGATATTGTACGGTTCTTCGACTCAGCAGATAGATCGATATTAAAAGCAATTTGGCTATCTTCGCTTGAAATGTCAATTTTTGGAGTTATATCGTTTTTTCACTCACCGATTCAAGTGTAATAACCTTCTTATTTTAATTTAAAATTCTTTCTTTTAGAAAACGATCTCCAGAATGGAAATTTTTATTCAATCAAATGCGGCTTAATCCAATATAAAAATGTAATATTTATCTCTAAAATGTTACAGAAGTTAGTTTGTTGTATTTTTGTTTTCTTGTACTCTATTTTATTTGACATTGAGGAATTATAACAGTTTGTCATTTACTAAAAAAATGGATGCTCTATTAAAAATAATTATGATAAATGGAAGATTATGTCACGATTTTTTCTTTTATTTCTTGTATAAACGTACGACTATGTGTACGACAAGCAAGCCTTTAGATTTATAAGGCAGATATTACAAAGGAATTGGGTCGGACTTGGGAATGTAGTAAATCTGGAAAATGGTATAAATAAAGATAAACTTGAATTGTCGTTCCTCAAAGGGATCTTGTGTCAAGGTGGCAATCTTTCTTATGAAGTCGATTGGAAAAATGTTTTCTGTACATTGTTGAACAAAATATTTCGGTTCAAATACAGCATAAATGGAAACAAAAAACATAAATTTATAGAAATTCCAAATTAAAGCCAATATTTGTTTTTTTTAACAGATAATCAAGTAAATAGAGAAACACGAAATACATATGAAATACATATTTTTTTGAACTTTATTAATTGGCATCTCCCAACACAGACTATGAGCATTTTTTATCAAAGAATATGACTTGTACAGGGTGTTTCATTCAAAATTTTGCTTTATGATGTAACTGCTTATATGGTGGGCCAGCTCAACTATTTATATTTATTTATATAAATAAAGCTCAACAGGCCTTGAAGGCCTAGGGCTGAAAGATTTAATTTTTCCTTGCAATAACTATTACATATTATATATAATGATATATCCTATACTACTATAATATATACAATATTCCATTTGTTTATATAAGACACTTAATATTCCTTATAGTCTTTCTTCACCATCACCTTCCATTGTTTTCGGTCCAAAGCTTTTTCTTTACAGTTTACAATATTACTTTTTTTAAGTCTTCCTATATGCTGTCCTTCCATCTCCTTCGTGGTCTTCCTTTTTTTCTTTTTTGTATTGGTGTAGCATTTACAAATTCTTTGGTATATATTGGAATCCCGTCGTATGTATTAAATTGAAATCTCCTCATATACGAATTAAAATAAAGAAGAATAATTTCAGTTTAATATCGTACAAGTTAAAAAACCCAAATATGTTTTCAATTCCTCTTAGCGTCGCCAGTTAATATAAACCATTTTAGAGTTGTTTATATTTTACAGATGTGTACTTCCTCGGTATTTCTTTTTATGTTTATTCGAACTGCTTGATACTGCGCAAATTAATAATTTGCATCTTAATTACCGTTTGTGTTTTGTTTATACCAAGGTTTTTGTTTATTCCAACGTATGTTGGATATATATAATATATATGGTATAACTACCATACATCCCTGATCTAACAAATCAACATCAATATTTAAGAGCTACACCAATACAACAATTAGTAAATACAGCAATTTTAAATGCAACAACTTATTTTCTAAAACCAAAGATCATACACCAACCATGTACAATAGTAACGTCATCACTTGAAATGTTAAGGATGCCAGGGATGCTACATTGGTCAAACCGGACAATGGTTGAAACAACGGGTGACTCAACACAGAAGTGATTGCAGAAGGGAGAAAAATACATGCGCTGTTGTCGAACATTTCATCAAGACAGGTCATGAATTTGATTTTGATAATGTAAAAATAATACGATCAGTCTCAAATTACAAAAATAGGCTGTTTCTTGAAATGTGCAATATAAGCAGGACTGATAATACTATTAACAACAAAAAAGACGCTAACGGACTTAGTTCCATTTATTGTAACATCTTAAAATCTTTTAATTTATAAAATATATTAGTTTCTGCACGTCACTGATTAAATTGTAGGACAAATAAACAAAATCAGGTATTACAATATTTTAGTTGAATTTTAGTTTGTCACTTATGAAGATGTGTTTGTGTTTTAATATTTTTAGTCTGTCACTCAAGATGTTGTGTTTGTGCTAAGCTGTTAGAGCGATTACATCTGTAAGTTCTTTTATGTTATATTATTTTTTTACTCTATCAATAAATAATTTTTTAGTGCGCTCTTGAAAAAGCCATAAACCAAATGGCGAAATATTGAGTTTACGAGAAAAAAAAATCGTTTTATTTTCTGACCAAAAAGCCTGATAATATACATTTATTTTATTTATATATATATAATATATATATATATATATATATATATATATATATATATATATATATATATATGTTATATATATATACCATATATATATATATATATATATATAATATATATATATATATATATATATATATAAGGATCACTCAGACGAGTGGTGGGTTCTTATATCGGTCTCTAGGTGGAGAAATAAAAGACAAAGTTGATAGGCTACTTTATCTATTTTGAAGACGTTTCGCTTTCGAGTTTTGAAAGCATCATCAGTTCATCTAAAAAAGTACAATATGAGAACCACACAATCATGGAAACGATGTTAATTGTTACCTTAAAAAGACATGTAGCAGTCAATGTTATTAACAATAATGTGAATGAAACTAAGTAAATGGACATAATACGCTGATTTTGTATAAACAATCAAGTAACTAAAAACATATATGAACTTATAAAAATTAGCACAGCAAATGACCATGTGGTCTAAAGTAAATTAAATGTTATTTAATGTTAATTAGTGAGAAAGAACCAAGAAAATCATAACATATATAACATATATAACATATATATATATATATATATATATATATATATATAATATATATATTTCATATTAAATATACATACAAAAAAATATTTTTATTCTCGAGAGAGAAAGAGAGAGAAAATATATCTTTTGTCTCTCTCTTACTCATTATCTTATATATGTAATGGTTTCACAGATTCACTCCACTGCAACTTTCCAACGCCGAACGTGCGTGTAGAAGTATAACTTCAAAAAACATCGACTTCGGCATTGAATTAATAAAATTATATTAAATAAAAAAATAACATTTTTAAAAATGCAGAAAAAATAAAATTTTCTATGCAAGTGACCATTCCATTAAATAAAAAGCCGAAGGCCTTTTATATCTATATATAATACCTCTTTTTTTTAACCTGTACCTTGTACCTATTAGCACGTAGTAATAAAAGGCAATAAGATATCCTCTGTTACACAGTGTAATGTGTATGACATTACACTGTCTACAAAAAGTAGATAAAAATAAGGAGCTCATATAAACCGTTCCGGGTATATGTTGAAAATATACGCTATAATCGCAGTTGCCAAACTCTCAGAGCTTACTCGCTAAACCGATATACTTATAGTTCAAATATACAATGAAAAAGATCTGAATGACTCCTATTAAAAGATTTATTAGCACTTTTAACATTTTAGTTGTAAGTTTTAGCCTAGTATTTAAATTTTTAGCTCTGTAGTGTTCTGGCTGTTTTTATCTCCTTTTTTGAATAGTATAATTAGTTTGCTTATTTATTCTTCCGATATTTTATTGTGTTTTATAATATATGTTGGTGAACAAATGGACCTCTCTTGAATCAATTAGCGCCTCTGGGCCTTTTTATAAAAAAAATTAGTTTATTAAACGAAATTTACCTATACAATAATATATTTAAACAGATCCATATAAAAATTTAAGATGTCAGTAGTAAGATTGATAATATCGATGAAAAACATCACCTCAATTTATAAAGTATTATCTTAATTATTACTTTTGTAAATAAAAATTGTGATTTCTGGTTTTAAACATTTCATTGGTTTAAAAACGTCTCAGAAAAAATCTCTTTAATAATAAAACTTGATATAACTACAAAATACTGTTAATTTGTACTACAAATCTCCCGTGTGGCTTTTTAAAAAATAAATTTCCCACATTTCCGGGGTTAGTTATATACTGTTTCGCCTTCTTCATTGTTTATTCCGAATGAGGTCAAGGATCTAGTTGACCACGTATAGCCCTTATGTTAGAGAAACACACTAAGTAAAACAAAGCACCCTCAAGAGACAATGAGCTGAGTTGTTTAGGGCTTTGAAAATTTCATATCTCTTTGCAGTTGCTAACCTGGCCATTGGTCTGAAATAGAACCACTGTCACGTTTATTTACCATGGGATTTGTTAGAGGGTATTTAATTTGGTTTGGAAAAGCAACTTTATTATTTCGTGTGTAAGATATTCACTTTAATAGCAGCTATATTTGAACAAACACAGTGGCCAGTGCTTTATAAAATATTATATAGGTAAAACATATGCGCAGTGATAAAACAATGAAAAGGGTTGGAAATTTTATACTGTAATTCTTGAAGGTCTTAGTTAGATCAGAGGAGAAAAAAAACAAAGCTAGATGTTACTATTCTATATATTACCGGAAACGTTTCATTTTGTTATTACAAAACAACATCAGTCCAAATCTGCAAAAGTAATATTCTTTTAGAAGGATTAGTGAAGCTCATTAAATTAAAAAAAAGCCAATAAATGACCTCTTATGTTGATAGAAAGGAGGATAATAATGAAAATATTACTTACATGAGCAATAATACAATGTCGATAGTAATTACAGCTACCAGAGTTACAAAGAATTGATCAACCAATAAAAATTCACATCTTATGATAGTATACCTACTAAGAATGTTATCACTTCAGATTTAACAAGTATATTTGAATTATAAAATTAGCCTTAGTTGGTTGGCAATTATTTACAAATTTACACAAGTAAAAATACCGACAACACAAAGCACGTGTCTATTTTAACTTTAAGTTGAAAAATCAGTGTACTAAACAGAAAACACTGATAGATAAAAATATCACATAATTAATTATAAAAAACAATTATATTAACTTATTATTAAGAGCTCTTGAAAGTTCGTACCAGCAAATTGATGATTTACGGCATATTATAGGTTCATTGCCAGTCGTCATTGTGGCATTCCAACAAGCGTTCGTAGAAGAATCGCTGCTTAACAGGTGGGGAGAGATGACAGGTGCCACAAACATTAAACTGGTCGTATATACTGTCCCACAAAAAGAATGTATCCAATTGAAATTATTTAACAATTTCGTGATTTTAAATTAACAATTCAAAACAATTTCATTTTCGTAGTCGTTAAAAGGAAAGTTTTATTATTTAATTTACTTTTATATAATATTAATGTTGCACAACAAGAAAGAAAACAGGACATTCACAACAACTGTAAAGGAATTGATAAACACCCACTCCGTCTATCATCAAATGAAAAGAGTAATTTTATATAAAAATGATGATATATATAAAAAAGGATGTAACCAAACTAGTGATTATGTGAAATCACTAGAATGTTTACACGTTGAAGACTGTGACACAAATGACATGAAGTATGAAACAGTACATTATCAAAATCTCCAAAATGAATTCACTGCTTTTCTCTTTACCAATTTTTGCATTCAAGTCACCGAAAATAATAGTTATATCTTCTTTTCTCCACTAATGCTTGATCAAATTTAAACCCGGGCTATATGGTGTCTAATATAGTCTTTCAAATTGAACTTCATCTAGGTAAGCATTTAAATTAATCAAGGTAATAAAGAAAGACTAATTGTGTGCGTAAACGTAGAAGGACGTAGTAGGCCGAGAACGCTCAACCTATCCGATGGTCAGATCAAGTACAGAAAGCCACTGGAGAGACGTTTATCCGAGTCCATGAGAGCAGCCAAAATCGCAAGAGATGGAGAGAATTGACAGCCCGCATTGTAGGGAATCACGAACCTCATGCAATGAGGAAACGACAAGAGAGAGAATCAACTTAAAGTACGTGTCAGTTTGTCATTCGCTTAATCACCTCCACAAGTTTAGTATTTCATTTCCAAGCAATAACTTAACAACTTACCCCTGCATTTCTTTCTAATTTGCCAGTTACATCGACCACGTTACCTAAATGACCAATGGGAATGTTAAAAGAAAACAACTCCTCATGAACTTTAACTGTTTATTCCTCATCTCTCCCTAGACTTTCTAATTGACAAAGAACTATCGAGGAACTTATTTAACTTGCCACCATTGCAATCTTTACCTGACAGTAAAATATATCCTGACCGAACCAAATAATTCATCAACAAGTTTAAAACATTGGACTTTCGACGTACTTTTAAAGAAATGCCCAACAACCCTACAGAAATCACGAAAACTATACAGTTTCTAACAACGGCTTAGCTTTAGCACCAGATGTAATCTAATAGATACCAGCAAAAGATATATAACTATTATTTGTTTTTAATATTTAATATATCTGATGTTATTGTTCCTGTACCAATAGCCAGAGTTGTCGACGTTCTTCACATAAATAAATAATATTTTTTTTATATTAATTTGCAGTAGTCAATGTACGCATAATGAAGACCTCGTAATTTATGTTACTACAAATACAGACTCCTTAAATCTGTTTTAGTATCCGCTTTTATAATATACCCTTTAGAATCTCATCTAAGCCTAATAATTAATTTATATGTGCCTGGAAGCATCATCCCTAACCATTAACTTCCCCTTGAACTTACAACAACTCTTAACCTCTATGAGTTGCGTTCGGTTGAAATTGTTCCCGACAAAATTACTTTCCTTTTCTATGTCAGGGTTAAGTTTCCAAATAATGTGAAAAACAGAGCAGCCTTGACCCTTGTCCGGCGTGTCTAGGGTATCATTTTAGAAGAGATATAAAAGAATTCGGAGAAATGTACCTTGATGATATTTTTTTATGGAGTTAGTAATTTCATTTGCACAATTTTTTGTTTAAGAACATTTAACAAGAGTTGTATAGTTATTATTGTGGTAAAATGTTTTTTTATCTAATTAGTAATAAAAGCATTAATTGAATATTTAACTGACTTGTCTTTTATTTTTAGTAAAATGAGCATGACTACGGGTGGCTGCACACAGAAAGAGCAAAACTGTTTTAGTTAAAAACGTTTTTTTTTTAAACGAACACGTTTTTGTTTCCACAAGAAACATTTTATTTTCAAGAGAAACAAAATGTTTGCACAAACCATACTGCAATCAGTTTTATTAAAGATGTCGACAGATTACGACGAAATTGCACTAGTTTTCTGACAGTGGTTTCTCCTACAGAACAAAAAAACGCAAAATAAAAAAAAATAAAAGACCATTTTGGGTGCATCCCATAAATGAGAAAAGAACTGCTGAAAAAACTCTCCAGTTTTTGCTCCAACAATTAAGGGCAGATGAAAAGAAGTTTCAGAACTTTACAATAATGAGCTTCATTAGTTTTGATTATCTATTGGAATTAATATCTGGTTCCGATTGTAAAGAAAAGTACAAATTGGAGGCCAAGCATAACACCAGAAGAGAGATTATTGATAACATTAAGGTTAGTTTTTATTTGAAGTATATACTTTATTTACATGAACTTAAATATCTATATAATTATACGGGAATAGAAAGCTATCCGTGGAAGCAGGAGATGGATGTAGTGTTGTACTTCTACTACGTTCGTCTTTCTCTTCATCCAAAAACTTATTTAAAGATAGCATAATTTGTGTCTTGAAATCACGACGTCTTTTGTCTGACAATAATTTTTGTAGGTATGTCAGGTATTAAACTTTTAAAGAAATTGAAATCGCTAGTGTTAAGCACTTCGTCTGAATGTTCTGTCTTAAATTTTAGAAAGTTAGTCATTGGACCAGCCACTAAATCCATTGCGGATTCTTTGTAAAGTTTGTTAGATGCTTTTTGTAATTTCTTAGGCGGATTTAAATCTGGCCTAACGGACGGCGTAGATATGACAGAATGTTGTGAATTGGTCTCATCAAAATCAGCAACACTTTCACTGAGATCATGATTTTTTATATTCTCTTCTATAACTGCTGATTGATCGTAATTACTTGCCATTTTTTGTGTTGGCCCATAAAATCCTGTAAAAAAACATAGCATCAAAAGATACCATTTCTCCTTTTTGGAAGAAGCAGCGCCACTGGATGTGTTTTTCAGTTCCTGTAGTTGTCGAGCAGACGAATTGCTCAAAGAAGTCTACATATTTTTCAGATTTCTGGCAACAGGTGAGCGCTTTCAGTCATTTTATTATTATTTTTGAGTTGGACCTTTGTGACCTGTCCATCCAAGCTGTCATTTGTCACATGCCACCTCAATATTTACGTTAGACCGTGAGCCATTCTGTCTTCGGCTTCTATACACAATGTAGCTTCGCCTATTTTCAAAAAGTGTTTGTTTGTCCTTGTGTAGTGTAGTGTAACCATTTTATGTTTATGACATTATATTCTTCTCGAATAGGCCGCAACTGATGAAGTAAGTCTATAAACGTTAATCACATAAAAACTTTTATCAACCATAAACTTCGAGTTTTTATCGAAGTTAATTAATTTCTTTAGTTAAAAAAAAACGATTCTTGGCTTATTTCATATGCCCCTGAAGATGATCTAGGGATCGAAAGTACTTGGGCAAGATTATATTAATTAAACTGTGCTCGATATTTGCCTTTTATATTATCAAAGTTCATTAATTAATTTGCCCAAAATATTTGATCACCTACACGATCAAATGCTTTGGAAAAATCTGTGTACATTGCATCTACCTGTTTACGGTCTTCCATATGAGATAATATATCAGATTGATAGCAAATCAAGTTTGTTGCAGTGGATTTTTTGCTATAAAGACCATGTTGTGATTGAGATATTAAGCCTTTACATAAAAAAGAAACTTGCTTTGCTATAAGACTTTCAAAGAGCTTAGGGATTGCAGATTATATACAAATGCTACGATAATTTTCAATTTTGTCTTTTTGACCATTTTTAAATATAGGAACAGAAACACACAGGCTTTTAGAGATTTAATAAACAATATAACAAATGGTATTACAAGGGTACAGACACACTTTTTTAAAAAAACTTAGGCACTTCTTCTGGACCAGCAGTAAACTTATTGGGCAGCTCATTTATGCCATTAAAAATAGCGGTAATGGTAATTAATAAATATTTATACTAAAGTTGCTATTTTAAGGATGAATAAATACGTAAAGGTTGTTGTTATTTGATAAATACACACTTTGGAAAAGTTCATAAATAAATTAGCTATGTCTTGACCATTTTTTGCAGATTTGACTTGATAAAATAAGGAGTTAGGGTTATGACTAGATTGCTTATCATTAAAGTACTTCCAAAATGACTTGGATCATTTCTTAGGTCAGTATCTATAACTTTAATATAGTTGCTGAAGCAAATTTTAGACAGTTGTTCACATTTAGATCTTAGGTGGGAAAATCTAATATAGTCATCATCAGTACGATTATTAACATAAATATAGTGAGCGTATTTTTGTCCAAACTCAGTCTTTTAAGATCAACAGCGAACTACTTGGTAAAAGTTCTATATTTCTTCAATGGTACAAAGTGAGCAATTCCTATAGAGAGAACTTTATAAAAAATTTGTAGCAGCTTCAACGTCATTAACCATACATACCTGCCAGTCTATGGAAGCAAGGAAGTTGTTAAGCGCAATGTAATCACCATTCCGAAAATCATAAAACAACTTATCATAAAACCAACTTATTTCTATTTGTTTCTTTTACATCGTGGTTTAAGCAACATTCATGATCCACATAATGGATGCTAGATCTACAAGGGGATCACTTGCTTTAATATATTAAGCTCCCTAACATTAGAAAAAGATAAACACAAAAATACATTATGATTATTGGGAATATTC
Organism: Diabrotica balteata; assembly: GCA_918026665.1. NCBI lineage: Eukaryota > Metazoa > Arthropoda > Insecta > Coleoptera > Chrysomelidae > Diabrotica > Diabrotica balteata. The sequence continues at coordinate 130,987,631 of OU898283.1, forward strand.
TTATGTTGATGCAATTTTGCATTATGTTTATTTGTTTTAAATATCTTGCTACAAACAAGTCATTTCATTTAGTATTGTTAATATAGGACAAAATCCAGCTGCGCCTTTAAAAAATGTAAATTGTATTCTTTATTCGTTTTCACCGGAAAATTAAAAAAGTTTTATTATTAAACATGGTGCAGTATTTTGCTCTAATTAAATTTACCTAGCTTGGAAAATTTCAGTACCGTACTGTAAATATTAAATCCTATAAATGCATATGTCATAATTTGATTTAATATTAAAGTTCACTGAAAATGTTATGTGATGAACAGTGCATTTTATTTTACTGTAAAATAGACACAAAGTTGGGCTAATATATGGGAAACTTATGATTATGTAGAGATGTTACAAAACTATAATAATGTTGGTTAACCATATAATGTTTATTAGATTGCTTCCATCAAGGGTTCCATATAGTGTAAATCTAGGGGTAGTTTACCCCCTGCATGTGGATGATTAACTCGAATTCATTGGATACTCATCATTACTTCTCTTAGTACAATAATAGAGGGAGTACCCAGTTGGCGGGTGACAACACTAGCTTCGACTGTAAACTCTTAACTCATAATTATTAATTCTTAATTCTTAATGATCTACTAAAGACAAATCTCCTTAATACAACAGACTTGTGAAAAACGAATGGCACTAGTATTCACTAGTCACTAGTCACTAGTATGAACATCACGAGATTCAGAAATTTACCAAGGTACGTGCGAACGAAGTATAAGATATCTTATTCCCAAGTGGAACTAAAATCAGAAAAACTGTTTCTCTAATTCGTAGAACGTAACCATGGACGAAAAATTGGAGGCTTTTAGAGGACGGTGCTGGTTTCGCCAGAACATTCAAAGCAAACCCAATAAATGTGGCATAAAAATATTTGCACTGTCTATTTTATACCAATAACATGAAAGTATGCGTTGACAAAAACCAAGTGGTTGGTCCATACTATCTAGAAGGAAAATGAATTGGGAAAAGGACGACGTATTGGCTCTAGTACATTTGGGTTTGGTTCAGGAGCAACATTAGTGTGATATAAATAAAAAAAACAGAAACGTTCTGTTATATTCCACTATGCATCACGGGGATGACGTTGATTCTGTAACTGGACAACCAGAAATCATATTAGCATAGAACAGCATAAAAAGCGGTGTTGATACCGTAGATAAATTATGCGCACAATATAATGTGGCACATTGTAGTAGATTAAGGCATATAGTTGTTTTAATCTTGCAGCAATAAACTTCTTTGTTATTTACAATAGTAACATTCCAAATTTCACAAAGACCCGACGAGAAGTTTTGACAAATTTAGCATTCAACCATATGTACAACCACCAGAAGAATTGAAGCCACAACGTCTATATACCCAAGATAATAACGATTCGACTGAAGAAGATATCACTAGATTTAGAGAGGTGGCCGTTTGGCCTATTCCGCTTCTCCTTTTTCAGATCTTTTGTTGTCAAGGACAACTGTCATTTGGATAAAAATGAGCCAGTTTAAAGACTTTCAGAAGCGATTGGGAGGAGTCTGTGTATGGAAAAAGAATCGAAAAACGAAATATTTTTGTTCGATTTGTGAAAAGTATCTTTGTTTAGAACAAGTAAATCCAATTTACAATGAGTGTGATAATATTCCGGCTTAATTTTATTATATTTTTTCCATCTCTTATATTTTTTTAAAACTCTTTGTGAAATAATGTTTAATTTCTACTTAAGATGGTTCTTGAAGACTGATGTGATATGTTCTCTTTAATTTAATTGTAATTTGTTTAGAAAAAAAGAGAATAAATCAAACTATAACAAAAATTGTGAACTATTTTTGTGCTATGTAAATTAACATTATAAATAAACAAAATATGTCAATAATGATAAATAATGTTAAGAAAACTACAAACAATAGATTGTTTTTTGGAAATTTAAACAAAATCCATCCAGAGTACTATTTTTATGAAAGGTTTAATAGACCGAGTGCGACTACTGATACACAAAATTAAACTGCGTCTACTAAAAGGTTAATTTTAATTCCTTAGTATTTTTGGCATAGTTTAATTTAATTATTTCAACATCCACATGATATATAGACTTTTCGAGAAGCAGTTTATATTAATATGTAGTCCAGTTAAAGATATCGACTTTATATCTCAAACAGGAACGTTATTGCTCGGAATCACGACCATAAGCAATAACCAGAACCTAACTGCAATATCCGAACAAATTATATAATACACATTGAGAAATTCATTTGCAAAATGAATAGTGCAATAATCGAAATGCATGTTCTCAATTGTTAATTAATAATAATGACAAAACTCATTATTGTTGATAAATGTAACTTCCAGTTAGCATGTTTTCGATGATATTTATGAAGCAAATAAATATTACTTACGCGGTAAAATACTTTACTTCAGTGCAAGTTGAGTAAAAATATAATAATAATAGTGTTTATTAATTTCATGTACATTGTATAAAAAAAACAATAATTTAAGTATGTCATTTACACATCCAAAAATAAACATCTGGTACTACCCGTTAAAACCAAAATTATCGAGCAGGGGCGTCGTCTGTGCATTGTGAGTAAAGGAACTGTGAGAGTTCGGGCGCAACTCTTATGGAAATTAATAGTAACGGGATACAATATAGTGCCGCTTTGGCAATATCTTTCCGTCTGTTTTTTTGTGTTGACGTATTGGATATCCCCTCCTCTTTTATTGAACGTGTTACACGTAGTAATCTAACTAATAACAACAGAGAAACGATATAGTGCCGTTTTAGCATTGTCTTTGCACATTTTTAAACGTTGAGCCGTTTAGACGTTACAAGCTTGCATTTTGGCAACATGCCGCCATGTTTTTTATTTTTTTGTCTACGTATCTATTGGCCCCTTCCCTTCCCATCGATACCTTGCACGTTGAGCCGCTTAGTTTTCTTTTGGCAATGCCGCCATCTTTGTGTTAACGTATTTATTGGCCCCTCCTCTTTTCGATGATACCTCTTACATCACGATCCGACGAGCCGTTTTACCCCTACCACAAAAAGCGTCCAAAACGAGCAGAATGGAATTTTGATGATGTATATTATATTTATTTTAATTTTGTAACTTTCATGTAAGCAAAACTATTACTAAACTATTACTATGACTTGAAGCTATTTTCTTGTGGTGTTTTAAGTTCTAATTAAAGGGGAATAAGCCACAATTAAAGGTTAAAATACGTTTATTGACGTTTCAATTTCCACTTTGGAAATCGTTCTCAAAATACAAACATTAGTAAATTAAACATTTTTTTTAAATTGAATGAAAATTGAAACGTCAATAAACTTACACTAACCTTTAATTGTAGCTTATTCCCATTTAAATAGTTATTACTATGACTATACTAAATTACTATCAATAAACCATTGGTTGTTTAATCCATTAAATTTTGCATATAGCAGCGATCTAAATTGAGAATACATTTTTTAAATATTGATTTTATCATTACCAGTGGGTTAAGAGTAGTTAAGTGTATTTTATACAGTGTGGAAACCAGTTATGGAATAAAATTGTTTGTGTCCTTATTTTAGAAAATTATAAAAAACGTTGAGATACCTTTACTTTTAAATTTAAATGTGCGTTTTTTAAACATAAATTTGAATGTACAGGGTGATCCACGCAAGTCTGATATAGTCCATAATCAGTTTTTTCAATGAAATACCCTGTTGATTTTTATGTTTTTAAATGCTCTTTAACAACCTGATTTTAACGAACTACATTATGTAGGGTCTATTATGAATAACACAAGTATAATTTTCTTCAAGACAAATCAAAATACCAGAGGTAATTTATTGGATTACATTAAAATAAATGCTCAAAATGTTTTCCATCTTCTGTCTCCTATAAAACACGTCCCAAACATTGTTTAAAGTTTGAGGTGAAATATTCCGTATTTCTGTAGTTATCCTTTCTTTGAGGTCTTCAATGCTAATTGGTTGTTGCATACACTTTGTTCTTGAGATTACCCCACAGAAAAAATTCAAAGACGTAAGATCTGGCGACCTAGCTGGCCACTTAATAGTACCTCTTCGTCCAATCCATTTATTGAAGAAGATTTCATTTAAGTAATTTCTTGCCAATAAAGCATAATGGAGTGTTGCACTGTCCTACTGGAACCAGACAGTTTCATACGGTAGGGTCGGATCTATTGGATTGGGATATAAGTTAGCCAACTGAGGAAGAACATCGTCTCTTAGCATGCTTAAATATTTTTCCGCTGTCAAATTACCATCTACAAATATAGGACCAATAATATAATCTCCTATAATACCTGCCCAAACATTCGGCTTTTGAGGATACCAAGTATGTGTCTCACGCATCCAATGAGGATTCCTCGCTGACCAATATTTACAGTTTTGTCGGTTTACCTCAACGTTCAATGTAAATGTTGATTCGTCAGAAAAAAGAATTGTGCCAAGAGGTATTTTGTTTGTGTTAATTTTATCAATCATTCTTTCGCAGAAAACCATTCTACGATCTGGATCGTCTTATGTTAGCTCCTGCACAAAAGTCAATTTATATGGATGAAGTTTTTCTTCGTGGAGACACCTTAAGACAGTTGTGTGGCTAAAATTATTTGGATGTGCAATTTGACATGAACTTGACGTCGGATTATCTGCGACACTTACAAAATATCCACTTTTACCTCATCTTCAATGAAGTTCGGTTTTCTTTATAATCAACATGTCCAAGTTGTTCTCTGAATTGTGCATAAATTTTAGACATTTTAGACAATTAGGCAACTCATTTTCGTCGAAATATAGCCAAAACGTCGTTGACGATGTTCAAAACACCTCCAAGAAGATCTGGCCCATCTAAATTTTCCATAAACAGCATTACACAAGATGTTCGATTAGACAACATTGGTCATCTTATTTGTACCAAATAAAAATCAACTTGATGCGTCCTTTGTCACTCAACAACCAATAAAAAATGTTTATTCAAATAAATTTCATAGTAATACGCAATAATTTTTTTTATATTATTTTATTGTCAGTGTTTGGGAAAGTATGTAATATTTATTTTCATATTTTTACATTTTTTTACTCTCTTTTACGGTACCATAATATGATCTAATTTAATGGTATATGCTACTTTGCTTTAAAATATATTGTTATTACTGTTATTTCGTAAAATTGCATTGTCAAACTGGCTAGCTCATTTATTCTGTTTTAAGATCAGAGAACTTGACTTTCTCTTTTGTTATTTGTGTGTCGATAATACACACAAAACGTGTTAAGTGTCGTATTACTGTGACCATTAAATTGGATTGTCGCTATTCAGAAGCGCCCTACAATAGGATTGATTAATGGTTTGCACTTGCCCCACAAACCGCTGAACATCATAAGAACAGCCAGAGGATTCTTTTTCTGACCATTTCAAGACAACACTTGATACCGAAACAGCGTACTGAAAACATTGAGTGTATCTGTTATGCCCTATCGAGCCTCGGCGTCCCGACGTGGTATCAATGCTTCCCCATAGGCTACGAATTCACCAATATTTCAAAAGGTAGGTCTTTATGCTTTGTACAGATTAAATTATGAGTTAAAGCGAGCTAATTCTCGTAATTTATTCACAATTGATAGTTGCTATTTTTCGCTAATTTATTTACAAACAAAATATTGCATTTTTTCTCCATTATTATTTATCTAATATTATTTAACCAGCGACCTTTAAGTTTTATACAAAACAGTTAGTTTGTTTAAAACTCTTTTATATGATTTAATAAAATATTTTAAACAACGTATTAAAAAAAAATACATTTTAACTGCCCAGTGTTTCTTTTTGCAACAGCCAATTATCACCAAAATTGAAGTTTTTTTATTTTTTAAACATATATTTTTGTTAATTTTGTGACTTTTAGAGCATAGTTCAGAAATTAAAAATAACAATCCTAAATAGTTCTGGGCATAAATGGGTTAATTCATTAATTATAATATAATTAACATCAATTAATTCGACCTCAAAAATTCTAAAAGCAATCTGATGTTACCTATATCCAAAAGATTGCGCGTATGCTCCTAGTTTGTAGATAGTTTATTTACGTTAAATCGATTACTTTGTATAAAATGTGGAATATGGTAAGCATTGCACACACCCTTGAAACCCAGTGTAGGCAGCTATATCGACTTTAATATCTGAAATGGAATTGTTATTTACCAGAATCCAGACTGAATCTAATATGCATCATATACATTATTCGGACGATCTACATAATACATATTGCGTAATGTCGCCCATACTGTTACGGTGCGATGTGAACTGTATATCGCTTTGAATGCTTGTCGTCTATTCAGAGCTGATAATGACAAAACTCGTCATTGGTGAAATATGTAACTTCAGAACAGCTTGTTAAAATGGGATAACAAATGATAGATAAACGACAAGTAAAGAATGAAATCTTTTAGCGAAAGCCGCTATCGCTTTATATATTATTAAATGGCCAACTATATGGCCTAGGAGACAAATTCGTTAAACTTCCCGTGCTCGAATTGGTATCACTAAAGTGTTATGATCATTTCAGTCTATCCCAGCCATCGTCAGACACTTGGGCTGATACAAACTCAAACTCGGAAAGTAGAACGAATGTCTCCCAAATCTTCACTACCGTGTAGTTAGCTTATAAAGGCGCCCTCTACTTTGAAGGCCGTGAACGAAACGATATGAATAATCGTTTTCTGTATCCTTTATGCTATGCGAAATGTGTAAAGAATGAAATCTTTTAGCGAAAGCCGCTATCGCTTTATATATTATTAAATGGCCAACTATATGGCCTAGGAGACAAATTCGTTAAACTTCCCGTGCTCGAATTGGTATCACTAAAGTGTTATGATCATTTCGGCCTATCCCAGCCATCGTCAGACACTTGGGCTGATACAAATATATATATATATATATATATATATATATATATATATATATATACAAATATATACACTTTAGTGATACCAATTCGAGCACGGGAAGTTTAACGAATTTGTCTCCTAGGCCATATAGTTGGCCATTTAATAATAAACGACAAGTAGTTTAATGATATGGCATGACTTCTATAGCTGGAAGATATTACTTTAAAATAGTTAAAACCTAACATAACTTTAATACATTTATGAATTAATGCTTATTTCTTTTCATATTTAACTTTGGTGGTTTTTAACTTTTATATTGCAATCTGAAGAACAAATAACTCGTTTTGCTTCAAACAGTTGTTGGAGATCCCAAAGACTTTGATTTTCATGGGGACATTGGTTTGGTCAATTATTTCTTGATGGGGAGCTAATAAATACTTTAGTAACCGAAACCAATTTGTATGCGGAACAAAACGTAATAAAAGCCATTACGGAAGAAACCCTTATGCTGTCCTCTAGACTAAGTAAATGGACCAAAGTGATTCGTGAAAAAATGTATTGTTTTTTTGGGTTTTCTGCTATGGATGGGCTTGGATAAAAAACCAAAAATCACAGGTTATTCAAAACATTCTGAAATCTATTGGCCTGAAGCGGCAAATCGAATGTCTCGAAACCGCTTTAAAAATATTCTAAGAATGTAGCGTTTCGCTAACAATGAACAATGCGAAGAAGAAGACCGACTTAGCAAAACTCGATTCCTGGACTCAATAAATAAGAAATTTAAGCAAGTTATGCTTTGAAAAATGTCTATATAGACGAAACAATGGTACCCTTAGGAAGGCGCTTAATTTTTCGACGGCATGTCGAAGGAAAACGGTATAAATTCGAAATTAAGCTTTTCAAACTGTCTCTTGAAGGGTATACTTACCATTCTAGAATATATTGTGAAACAAAAACATCGAATGATATGCTGATACCTACTTAGATTGTTTTTAAACGTATGGGTGGATGTCTTGATAAAGGCATGACTTCTATATCGATAACTGGTATAACAGCGCCGAGTTGGCACAAAATTACTTCAAAACTAAACTATTTTGTCGGTACACTCAGAAAAAATAGAAAAGAAGGCGAAATTATAGACATAGAGAAAGATGGAATAGTCCTATACAAATGGAAAGATAAAAGGGACGAGTTGATGCTCACAACACAACATGATGAAACCCTAGTTGAAGTTTTAAGCAGAATGAATAAATTTAAACCCAGGGCAATTGTTGATTATAACAAAGTAAATTCGTTTTTTGCAAAACTGTGCGCAAAGCAAACGTGTTTTTCGTAAAAATTCGCAAAGTGTACTAAAGAATATAATTTCTATAATGAACATAACATTTTATGTATGTTCATACATACATAACATGTTATGTATGTAAAATTAAGACAACTTTGAAGATAAATCGCTAAATAAAGACATTAATGAACTTGTTGAAGTTGAAAATGTTTGAGCTAACCTTATATAATATTTTAGTATTATGGAAAAATCTGAGAAGAATCATTAAACTTGTATTATTTTGTTATTTGTTATTAAATTTTATTTGCATAATTTAATTTATTCCTCTCACCAAAAATTGTATAATCAAAAGATACATTAAAACATTTTATGATTTTTTGGACAATTTAATTAAATAATGGTGTGTTCCGAAATAAATTTTACATTTATCCTACAGATAATTAACCGCAACATTTTGACGTGAAAAGACGTTTACATTTTATTTTATAACTAAATGTCTATCCTTCAGATATTTATCTGTCATATAGGATAATAATTATCTGGAGGTAAAAGGGCCGGCCCTTTCAGGTGAGACGTTTATTATTTTAAAATTTTAATTTTTAATTCTTTTAAAAATTTTGGTGATCCTAAAAATTGGCTATGAATTTGGTGATCGGTAAAAAATAAAATACAAAAGTCGAGATTTCCTAACAAATGAATTACCAAACTAGAATTACACTGGTTTTATAAGTTGCGTTGGTCGACTTAAAACTAGTAGATAATAAAATAGTATTAAAAAATGTTAACTTTTTAGTATCCTACTGCTAAGGCTACATCAGTTACCGGCCCATGTGAAATACATAAGTAACCTCTTTGTATAATATACACACGGCTCCAACCAAAACTTTACATATGTATCTAATAGTATATATGCAGCGATTTTGACCTTCGTGTGTGTATACTTTTAAGTACACACGGCGGTCAAAGTGTTAAGTAAACCATAATTGTGTCAAATTGAACCGAACAGTACATTTGAGGCATCGAGAAGCCAAGGAAGGTAAGTGAGGTTTGTTGCATTTTGAGAAAATGAAGGTTAAAAGATTAAATGTTATGATAAATCCTAGGAAGGTTTCTCTATTTTAATTTTTATATTTTCAAACTATATGGGACTTTGTTTATCTATTTACTAAAAAAAAAATATCAACAATAGTATGTGTCCTACAAATTGAATCTTTGATATGGTACAGCACTTCCCACTTGTCCTGTGAAAAACAGGTTATTTGCAATAAAAACTAGTTAGCTCGGATAACAACATATTTTACAAAAAACCAGATGGTTTAAGATTCGTCGACTGTGAAAAATATGTTGTCTTGCTGTTTAATATCATTGTTATCGGCAACTTGTTTTTCCTTCTTCTTCCCGTTCTGCGACTGAGGTGTTAGTTTTTTTTAGAAGTTATGATAAATTTTCAGTATAAAATCCAAAAGATTTTGAAGAACTTTGTACTTGGCTGGATTGATTGGATTTTGTTGCCTGGTTCTTTTAAGATCTGGAAATATTTCAGGAACTTGGTGATCTTCCCTCTGTTGGAGGTCTTAGGCTTCTTTTGTCAAATAGAACATCGGTGCCCAACGCTGATTTGTACAGTAAGGTAAAAGGATCCTTCTTTTCAAGGCGAAACTATACCATTCTGTATACCGATTAATTTTTAAACATTATACTACAAAAGTTTTATTTTATTCATTCAAGAACACTTTCATATTTTAAATATATACATATAATATTCATGGCATTACATGGGTACATTACTAGGAGTACATGGCTACATTCATGTACTCCTAGTAAGTATTAACCACACTTTGCATTACCCTTAGTCAAAATTTTAAACCTTATGTTCTTTTTAATTAAGTGGTTACGTATTTTCTAGGACACTGATGATGGAATATGGATTCCGAAAACGTTATGTCTAACTTAGCCCATTTGGGTTCTTTAATACATACCTTTTACAAAGGATTTTTAATAATTTGTTTTTAATATATGGTATACAGCCAACTACAGGAACGTAGATTCCTTTTGAATTTTAAACAAGTAATTTATCAAGTGGATATCTGCCATATCGACAGCAAAAAAGTTCCTACTGGCTTTTGCCACAACTTTTTGCTAATGCTCTGGAACAAACATCTAAGCTTCAGTTGTTCTTTTGGCATTTTCAATGACGTCAAAATTCTGGTCGCATTCCACAAAAGAATGGCCTGGCACAAAAAAATTTTGATCTACGGATTTTATAGAAGTTTTGGCTACAACATAAGACCAAAATCGTATGATACGAGCACTCTTATTCTGTCCGCAATTATTGTTAAATGTGATAATATTCTTAACAGTGGAAGGTAACATTTTAATATATTTAAGTAAGCGGGAGCTACTTCCTTGCAACTTGCAACCACTCTGTCCCTTATGCAGCATAAACATTGTGGCCTTACTACTTTTTAAGTCGCGGACAGCAAAAATTGTAGATCCACAACTGCCGGCTGTAAAACACTTTACTGCGCTGTTGTCGTTACATTATCCTTGAAACGAGTTATAGCTTCAGTTTTTAATATTTTAGTAGCTTAAGCTTTCCTCAGCTGCAGCTCCTTTTCAACTTAACATGAATTAACACCATCTGTTAATTCATTCATTCATTCATCTGCATTATTAATCAGATTTTCCAGTCGAACCAAGTGTTGTGCAAGTATCAGTGTGGGTTGTTTTAAGTCTAATGTTTAAATGGTGATTAAATATATATCTGTAAATCGAATCCTTTACCGGTTCAGTGTTTCTTTTTCACAAAATCCTTTGTATAGATCAATAAGTTTGCTGATATTCAAATTTTACGAAGTTTATGAGTTGGATAACAAGCTCTCGTATAATAACTTACATATTTTTCAATACTGTTAATACTGTGTTCTTTTATTAGATCAGTTTCCAATACTCATCAAATATCTCCTGGCGCTTTGTTTCAGAAATTTTTTACATCACTGAAATCTGCACTTGTGATCATACTTCTTTAATGTTCTAGCTGCGTGAAGTTTTTCTTTACGATCAGTATATTCTTTTCCGAAATTTCCCTCTCTGTGCGCCTTAGATCTCTTCCACAATGCCTCTCTTCGAAACTTTTTCCTAGATTTCCGTGATATCGACCAATCTTCCGCTAATATGTTGACTCGAACGAGATAATAGGGTTAAATGTATTTATCACTAACGTATATAATATATATATATATATATATATATATATATATATATATATATATATGTATATATTGAAATGATTTCAATATGTCAAAGAGGATATAACTTAAAGGGATTTTTATATGAGTTTGTTGTTCATGAATTTCATGAAGCCATCACAATGTGGGGTCGACTCTGAAATAAAAGGGAGAAAAGATTAGTAAATTGCTAAATAAATTAATTTTGACTTACCTGGTATAGTGTTAATAATTTCTGAATAGTATAGTTGCCTAGTGTATAGGTGAATCGTCTAAACCTTAAAAGGAATAAAAAAGAAGAATTCTTAAAAAATTATTTAAACATAGAAATTTTAAAAATAAACGTCAGAAAAATAAACTGTCAAAAGTCTGTGGGAACTAAATTAATAGGGGTTTTGTTAAATAAATTACAATGATGTGGAGATGAAAAGAATAAATTATATTAGTATTGTTAAGTTTTATATCTGAATTTTTTTTTATAAATTCCCAAATTAGATGTGATTAAAGTGCTTATGAGAAATTAATGTGGTTTGACAAATATGTCAAAACAGGACAGTTTTATGGTTGAATAAAATAGAAGACGGAATGAAAAAAGAAAGGGGGTTGCTGTTAGCAACGAATAATTTTGGTGGTTGGTGCTAGCTATGGCGGTTAACAAGGAAGAATAGGTTGTTGGAGGCGACGAAAATTTTGGAGGAAGAGCCCTAAAAAGGTGGAATAGTCCGGGAGTGCTTTAAAATCGTTTAATTATAATTTAGTTTTTCCACATTTTCAAATAGAGATATCCAGAATTTGTTCCAGAGAGTAAGAGAAATTTTGACTTATAAATTATAATTGGAGTGCAGAAATGTCATTTAGATTGAAAAAGTAAAAATTCATGAATTAACTAATTGCGATAGGCCTTAAAAATTGAAATATTAATGATCATTAAAATAAAAATATAATAGTACGTACCTTTAACTTCCGAAGAGAGGATAGATATTCCAGTATCACCGATTATTTTGCGAGTAGTTAGTTTTCTTTAAAAAAAAAAATCAGAACTGTTTGAAAGTGAGTTTGGATAATAATTTTGGGGATCATTTGAAATTTTGATTATATTTTAATGCTAGTTATAAGTCAGCGGCATAAAGTGTTCAGTTTTCTTTTCTTTATATTTCATTTAAACACTTTATAAAGTTGCAATAGTCATTTAGATTTAAGGTAATTGTAGAGAGTTTCCACATTTTGTAATCAAATTCTATTTTCACGACACATTAAGGTTTACACGATTCCTATTTTTGTAAATTTTTAAAGGCAACCCAAGTTGCAGACGAATTTTATTGTTTATATTAAATTTGTTCAATATTAATAAATAACGTGCTTCATTTGGGTTAATTTATCAAAAATATAAAGTAAATTTTGGTTTAATTTCTTTTTGAACTCTACCAGGAGACTACAGAGTTGACGTCACACAGTGACAGATTGCTTAGAACAAATAATTGAGCTAGCCGAGGTATAGTATATTAACAACGAACTACATACTTTTAAAATTCACTTCAATTCAATTAAAATTATATTTATTAACAATAAAACATAAAAATAATAAAAACAAAACTATTACAATATATTTATATATATATATATATATATATATATATATATATATATATATATAATATATTATGGAAAACTACATTTAAAGAAATAAGTACAAAATAACAAAAGATAAAGTAAATTTAATCCAATTTCGACTTCATTGAGAAAGTTTTTCTCCAAAGCAACTGTAATTGTCGTTTTTAATCATCGTTAGCGTCAACTAATTACAGTTCAAGAAAATCTGCCTAATTGCAGTTGCAGTAAGTGTTAATTTTCCGTTCAAAGACCTTTAGCCGGATAAATTTGTCTCCCGATCTCTATCGTAAAACAGTCTTTCGCAGGGAAAAGTTCGAATTGAATACCTTATTCAATGGTTTTTTATGCCTGCAATAAAACTCTCAAAAGAGAAAAAGGATACGGATAAGGCAGAGGCGGAGAAAGAAAAGTGGTGGTTATTGCTTAAAGCAAATGCGGCCTTTGTAAATAATTGATAATATGGAAATATAAGGGATAATATTTTAGTTGCCGGGAATATAAATTTTTACTATCTTCTTTTACGATCTTAAGTATTACAGGATTTTTGTGTTTTTGAGCTTTAGATATCAGAAAGTTGTTATTTATATAATATGCGGGCCAACAAACAAAAATCAAATATATTTTAAAAATGTTATGTGGAGGAATGTTGGTTCCAATTTTGAACACTTTATAAACTACAAATTTTCTTTTTTTGCTGGTAACTATTAATTTATTTATTTATCGTATGGCAATTGCAACACATTTAGAACAAAATTACAAACACTAGTAATATAGGTATATGACATATAGTCTTTAAGGTACCATTGTAGGATCTTGAGGGACACTCTTCAATAATGTGGTCGATCGTTTGGTTCTTCCCACAGTCACATTGAGGAGATGGATTACCAGAGTCTGGTTCGGATCCTGTTTAGAGTGGACCATGTTTTACGTGAAAGGTCAAAACCTGGTGGCTTGTGGGTATCGCAGGGCATGTTATTTTGCCATGCATTCCATTCTTGTGCACTCTGAGTGTTTTTTATTGTGATTTGAAAATCAACTATTCAAAAATTTTTCTGAAATATATATTTAAATTCACCATGATATGAATCCATCAGTTTTAATAGATTTTACACATATTTTATTCTCATCTTGCCATAAGCGACATGTAGATCTATAGATCAAGTTTCCTCTATAAAAACAAACTTGTACAGTTCTTCATGTTTATATTTTTTATATAATCTCAAAGATTCTGTTCTCTTTACAGCAATATGAGATTATTCCATCAGTCATCGTCTTGGATCATCTTTTAGCCATTTAAGATCAATGTCTTTTAGTATAATATTAAGTGTACAATATTGATTGAGTGAAATAACCACTAAACAGATCTTTTTCCTTAAATTGAATCCAGAAATCGGTCAAAGTCACATGAGTGACAAAAGGAAGAGTTTCCAATACTTTTTCCCCATTCGTAATTTTTATCATATAATCACTGTCAAAAAAAATTAGTATTTGCTAAAATCTGTTTTAAGCTTTTTGTGCATTAAATCTTTTTTATTAATATTCCATCTCACAAAGCTTGTAAAATAAAAGATGAGACGGAACGTAGGTATACTGTCAAAATACTATTTCCATACCCTCAAAACTTACTTATGGTTTGAATAATTTGTGACTTGGGGGTAAACCCTGTGTTATGTTGATATTAATAGTCGCCAAAAAACAATACGTGTCGTACTCTGTCTTCCATTTCAAAGTGTCAATTGTCGTTTTGTATCAACTTATTTGTAGCGGTGGCCTTCTGCTCAACACCTTCAGACGTGTTGTTTTAGAGAGAGACACACATCGCTTGATAATTGGAGGCATTGGTTAGAAAGAGATACAACTAATCGGTAAAAGTGTTAAAAATTTGGGTTAGAGTTAGAGGTTTGTTTAATATGTAAACATCGTGTCGTATATCGTATAACCGTATCGTATAAATCTTATTTTTTGGTATTTTTCACTCCAATGGAGTTAGAATTTGATTTTATTTGCATTCGTAATTAGACGCCTTCCGTTGACTAATACGCCTTCTAGTAGTTCTCCCAGCGCTTGCTTGAAGGTATATTCAGAGTATATATTAAATAACACCAGGGACAGAATGCATCCTTGCCTCACTCCTCTATCTATGGAGACTGCCTCTGTCAATTGATTATCCACTTTAATATTGGCTGTTTGGTTGTAATATAAATTATAGATGATTCTCAAGTCCCTATCATCTAACCCCACTTCTTTCAAGATGTTTATAAGTTTATTATTTTTTACTTTATCAAATGCCTTTTTGTAGTTGATAAAACAAATATACACATCACAGTTAACATTCCTACATCTTTGCATAAGCACTTGGATAGCGAATAGAGCCTCTCGGGTGCCTAAGGAATCGCGGAATCCAAACTGCGTCCATGATACTTGTTCTCCGCATTTTTTATATATATTCTGCCGTGTATTACTTTCAATAACGTTTTAAGTAAGTGGATCATTAGGCTAATTGTTCTGTAGTCTTCGCATGTCTTGGCATTTACTTTTTTTTGTATGGTCACGAAGGTCGACTTTAACCAGCTTTGGGGTATTTTTCCAGTTACGTATATGTTGTTGAATACAGTTGTTATCCATTTTATTCCCTGTTCATTCATAATTTTAAGGAATTCTGCACAAAACTCGTCAGGCCCTACCACTTTACCATCTTTAGTTCTTTTAATAGCTGACGTGACTTCTTCACTGGTAATAGGGGGTCCTGTTTGGCATTCAGTGCCTTCAATGGTAGTCTGCCTTTCATCTGCAAAAGTTACTTCCACATCATTCTTCCAAGTGTCTAGATTTTCTTCTACAGTTAACAGTGGTTTGCCTTGGTTATCTGCCAAACACCCAACTCTTTTCATTAAGTAAACGCCTATTAATGTTAAAGTTTCTTAATACTCTTAGCCTCTCCTCATCCTCAAAAACTAATACGTTCGTATTGTTCACAGGCAACAATATCACTCAGTATACCTTACCTACTAAATAAACTACGTTTAAAATAAATTAAATTGCAAAGAACTTAGTAACGCCAAGACGAAAATGTCACACTAAAATTATAAAGTCTAAAATTGAAAATGTTGCATTGTAATTGGATATAATTTTTTAATAAAAAACGAGTAGCCAATAATAGTAGAAAATATCCGAAGCAAAAGCGACACTGACACAGAGTACCAAAATAATGAGATGTAGTAATGAAAGTCGCAATGAAATATCCGTTTCTACATGTTGCAAGCAACATGACACAAGATTTCACAGCTGATGCAAATAGGATACGTCCCAGGACTTGGCGAATCATCCTTTAATGTTATATAAATATAGCTGTGCATCTCGCACAATCACAGTAAAAAATACAACCTAACTTGTGTCAGTATATGGCCACGTGGGCTGGAAGAAAATTTCACTGCTGTGGGGTTTTTTGTTTTTGGTATACATGGTCGTTAACGTGTTAAATTTAATCAACCTGTGTAATGGAAAACACACAAATTTCAATGAACAGAAAAATACTTTGATCAGGTACGCCTCTGAATTAAGCGATACGGAAAATTAAAAGTAAATAAAGACAATCGTAAAGAGTGTTTTGAAAGTAAAAAATTCATCCCGGATTTTACTAAAAAGCTTTTGTTTTATGGCCAATTAAAACTGCTGACGGGAAAATTACCTGCCTAACAGTATTTAAGTGAAAACACAATTTAGGGTTTAATATTCCACAAAAAAATGTTTGATACAAATTACGAAAAAAGGTATTGAATGCGATTACCCTAAACGCTTAATGAAAATTTACAAGATAAATGTGGAATTTGCTTTGAGGTTAAATTTCTGATGAACAAATCAATGTGATTTTGCGAACGAATAAATAAATCGAAAGAAAATGCAAAACAGTATTTTTGAAGTGTGTATATTTTAGGCAATTCCTAGCTGAGCGCTTTCAGCTTTACAAAGCCATCATCAGAGCTATGCTACAATAAAATGTTCTTATAAGTACTAATTGGTAAAGATTATAATTTTTAACTTACGTCAATTTTTTAAATACCACTACAAAGGAGAGATCTCATTTCCTTATATTTCAACATTATGATTTTTTTAGTTGCTGAAATTTTTAAAACATATAAAAAACATATAAAAAGCCGACACTGGACTTCACAAACACGTTAAAAAATTGAAAAAATTTTTGTCATGGTACGGGTGTAAGAACCCGACCATTGATTGATGTGAGGAGGTAGACAGAATAGAACTAATGAAATCAAATGTCGTCCTTTTAAACGATTTTTCAAAAGTGACAGTTGACAAATGTCATATATAGGAAATAGAGATTGTTTTTTAAATTCTTACAAAATTATTTAATAGTTTGGAATTACTAATAGTCATCAAAGACTTTCTAGAAATTAAGTTTTTAAATTAAATTTTATGTGTTCATCACATCATACAGAATGACATTAGTTTGTAAATTCACTCAAGTCTTTGCTCAAGGTCAATATATGTTCAATCTGACAGCTATCCTTAAGAAACAAGGGCTCAAATTGTTCAACAACAATATAAAGAAGAAACATGGTATTAATGTTACGTTATCTGATACTTAAGTGTATTGAGAATTGTATCTCTTGATGGAAATTTGTAAGAAATTTGTATAAACAATTTTTTAAGAATGTATTTTCATGTTTCAATTAAGAATAACTGTCAAATGAATTACAAAATGTTGTAAATTTCTAATAAAGTTTAAAATTTGTTCAAAATATAAAAGTATGAAAAATATATAATAAGATTGCATGAGGTCACCCTTCTTCCTCTAAAGTCTCCCATAATAATTTAAAAAGAGGTTTATAATTGCAATTGAGGTTGATTTGTGTGTTTAAGCAAAAATATACACACTTCAAAAATACTTTTTTGCATTTTCTTTCGACTTGTCATAAGTGTGTACAAAAAATATCAGTCTTTTGAATAAATAAATATTTAAATTATTTTGAATGATATATTTATTTTAAAGATGTCGTACTTAGAAGTATGATAAAAAAAATTGGTAAAAAAATTTTTGATCGTCCATGAAATTTTAAAAGTAAAAGCAATTAGCACTGGTTTAAACAATCAACTGGACAGTCAATTTGTTTTGAGTACTCTCTTTACACAAGATAGGATTAGTATTTACATTTAAAACTATTGTATTGAATTGACAGTTAAGACATGGAATGTTAGAAACTTATTTACTAGTTTACTCTATTTTTACAGTTTTGTTTTTTGTATCTTTTCTTAATTTTTGTTTACTTTTTTTTTTATTTTTTTATTGTTTTTTTTTGTCAGAGCTTTAATTTTAAGCAATTAATATGACTATATAAAATTTTATATACATCTAGATTCTTTGACTCTAAAAGATGTATTAGGTTATAAGGTAATTGAACATTAACTTGAACTAGCTTGGCAAAAAAATTTCAAATTTCAAAATTTGAAAAATGTCAATAAAAAAAAATTTCAATAAAATGTAAAGGACATTCTTATTCGACAAATAGTTTCGATGAAGCCTTTGTTAGAAAATTGCTTAAACTATGTCTTGACGGAAAGTGGGTGTTGGATTTTTTTGTAATATTTGCCTTTGTCTGAATTGTTGTAGTGTCCCTGTCATTTTGTTCGTTTGAGAGACCTGATTGCAGATATTAAATCTTCCATAGAAAGTTGATAGGTTAGGTTAGGTTGCGGAGTGGATTCTTTCATTTTTGCTTTTTTAGCCAGATCATTTACAATTTCGATATTTTTTATACCAATATGTTCTTTTGGCAGCCGGTTAAAAGTAAATTGTGACTCTGATGAAGAGATAATATCCATGATCGAAATATCACGTAAGGCTTTTATGACCTGGAAACCAGTTTTATGCAACAGAAACCTGTCAATGAACATTCGTAAGAAGGTCCTGAAATGTTATGTGTGGTCGATCCTATTGTATGGTTGTGAGACATGGACGTTAAAAACCACAATGCTAAACAAGTTAGAAGCATTTGAAATGTGGTGCTATAGACGAATCCTAAAGATATCGTGGGTTTCGCACACTTCCAATGAAGATGTTCTTCAAATGATCAACTCAGAACGTCTGCTCATAAACACCATAAAGAGGAGAAAAACAGAATACTTCGGCCATATAATTAGAGGACCTAAATACCATTTACTTCGCCTTATAATACAAGGAAAAGTGAAAGGAAAGAGATGGATTGGTCGAAAGAAACTTTCATGGCTGCGTAATATTAGACAATGGTGTGGTTTCACAGTAGAAGAATTATTTCGCGCAGCAGCCGACAGAGAAAGGTTTCAGGAAATTGTAAACATGATGACGGCCAACGTCTGAATATGGACACGGCACCCAAAGAAGAAGAAGCCAGATCATTTACAATTTCGATATTTTTTATACCAATATGTTTTTTTATCCAGCACAGTTTGATATTATTGCCCGAATTCAAAGCTTCACTGTTCAGTGCTATGATGTCACTGATGATAATATAATTTTCTACAGAATTATGTATATTAAGTATATTTTAGTTTATGAACAATACTTTGGTAGTCTGTAAATTTAATATAGGTTAGTTTTTTTTATTCATACATAATTTGTAGGCTTCTTTGACTGCTGTGAGTTCAGCAAGCTGTGAAAGTTGTCATTTTGTCGGGTTATCTGTTGTTTATCTTTATACTTTTTTGGGGGTAAAAATAGCATATCCAACTTTGCCGTCCATTTTTGAACCATCTGTATATAATTTTTGATAAGTCCCCCATTGATGTTGTACATGTTAAATTTAATTACAATGATATTTCTTTTATATAAAAATTAAATGCTGGCAAAACTGCTAATTGAGATTGCTGATCTCTGGGATTACTGCACCATACTTTCTCCATCCCCTTGGGAAGCTTTTTGAGAGATAAACAAAACTGAATCAGCTGTGTCTTCTTCTTCTTTTCCTTCTTTAGTATTTTTTACAAATGTAAACTAAAGTTTGATTTTAATAGGAAGTCCATTGTAGTCTCAGAGTTTTAAAATCTCCTACTATATTTTTACTTGGGCGCCTATGAACAACCTTCCATTTATGTATTTTTTACTACCATCTTACAAAGAATACGTTGTATAATTAATAAACATAAAGACACTTGGGGTAGCTAAAGAGATTATAAAGCGTACAGTTATTAAATTACATTGCCGCAAAAGTGGTAATAAAATGCAATAATATGCAACATAATCCCTCTGCTCTTAGAATCTATTTAAAAAATAAAACGCAAATCTAGGAATTCTGAAGTTATGTTTAATAAATAAACAAAATTAACTATAAAAAAGTTTATTAAAAAAAATAGATAAATGAATATAATAAAATACAAATTAAATAAATATGGCAGGTAGACTGTTAGTGATCTAATAATTTGCCATTTATGATGTTTTTTGTTACTAATAATAAGAATATAATGTACTCTAATTCTCGTGGAAGAAAGATTCTTGAACTACTGAAAAGTAGTGCGAATTCTTCTACTGCATTTACAGGTAAGCTACCGTTTTTGCTCAATATTTTTAAATTATTAAAAATATAACCTCAAAAAGTTATTTTAGTGATTTAGTACAAACCTTAGACTAGCAATAATATAACATATATTTAACAACCAATATTATAAGTCGAGTTTTATTTCAGAATCAAATCATACACGAAGCAATTATGTTCTAAATAAAAAGCGCATTATTAGAGTTGCCTTGAGTTTTGATGAAAAAGATGAGTTGTATATAGACAAAAGGTATAATGAACTACTTGTGGTAGAAATGAAATCGCATCTGGGTTACTGAAATTGTCAGATACCGTCATTCCTGGCAATGATATAGAAGAAACCATACTATGGTCGGTAATAAAAATGTTAGCATTATAATGTGTCTCTTTTAGATACTCAAATATCACCAAAAGTGAAAATCATCACTCAGAAGTTTACTCAATCCTTGTATGAGCTTCGGTAGAATACACTCTGGGCCAAAATTAACCGGCCACCTTAAAAATGGGTAATTTTTGATGTCTTATATCTCCTAAACCTGTTATCCGATTTAAGTGATGTTTTTAATATGTTATAGTCTTATTCCTTGACAATATCTTTATAATAATATTGTTGCTAAACAGGTAAATTTTCATTGTATACAGGGTGTACGAATCAAATTGTGTTTTATTCTTAAAGTTGGCATCATCCTGTGGAATATTCTAGCATTTTTAGAATACTGAAATTAATTCTTAACTAGAGCCTCATGCTTTCTCAAAATTTTTTTTTTTATTCATTCGCTTATGTTGCATAATTACAAAAGTTAGGTGCTTTAACAACTAGACATGTTTTTTATCAATTTTTATCTCCGCGGAAGAAAAAAAATAATCTTTTTGAAAAAAAGTCGTTTGTTACAGTAAAAATCCAATGAATAAAATCTTCGAAGAAAATTCAAATTAACAATATTTTGGAAATCAAAGTCTGATTAAAAAAAAATTGGTATCAATAATGGATGTTGCCGCCTCTAGCCCTTAGGACTTCTTGGAGCCAGTTTGGCAATCCATTCATGATATCCTGGATATCAGATTGGAAGATATTGTGCCACTCCTCTACTGCAGCTGTCTTAAGCTCTTCAAAGGATGCAGGGCTAGTACTCTTGCTCTTACCCGTCTTTTGAGGTTGTCTCAGATATGCTCAATTGGGTTAAGATCAGGACTGTATGCTGGCCATGGTAGAACTTAAATCACGACCTCATTAAAGTTCTCACGGGTAGATCTTGCTGTACGGCAACGTGCATTGTCATGCATTAGTCTGAAGTTATCACCAATGAATGGTGCAAAAGACATGACATGGTCTTGGAAAACTTCTTGCACGTATACTTGGGCATTCACACTGCCTCTACCGAACAAAATAAGATCAGTACGCGCTTCGTAAAAATACCTCCCCAAATGACTATTGACCCTCCTCGGTAAGCCACTATTTCTGTTATAGAGCATGCAGCAAACCTTTTGTTTTGATGCCTATAGACACGTTGGAATCCATCTGGACCTTTTAGGGCTATTCTACTCTCATCTGAGAACAGTATATTCTTTCATTCCGCCATAGTCCAGTTAACATATTCTCGTGCAAAATGAAGTCTAGCCTACGGTGTTGTGGGAGCAGTTGTGGTGCGCGAGCTGGGCGAAAAGCCCTCACGTTTATTTTTGACAGTCTTCTTTTAATCGTTTGTCTACTCATACTAACGTTTTCTTACCTCAAGAAGAGACCTACTAGCTTCAGGAGCGGTGCAAAAGCGATTTCTCAATACTTTAATGACAATGAAGCGGTCATCTCGAACTGAAGTGCATCATTTTTGGCCTTGATTTGGCCTGCGGTTGTACGATCCTGTCTCCCGAAATCATCAGATGGCATCTTGTACCGTAGTTCTGGGTACATCGAGTATGCCAGCGATATGACGTTGACTGTAACCAGCATCAACTAAAACCACTGTCATAGCAGCATCAGTTGGAACGAGTGGCATTTTTAAAATCACAAATAATAAATTTTGCTGGTGAGTTAAATCGTCTGTATTGATGAAAAACATAGCTAGTTGTTAAACTGCCTAACTTTTGTATTATCCAACATAAGCGAAGGGGTCAACAAACGAAATATTGAGAAAACATGAGACTATAGTTAGGTTTAATTTTAATATTTTATAAATTCTAGAATATTCCACAGGGTGATGCAAACTTTAAGAAAAAAACGCAAAAACAAAACAAAATTCGTACACCCGGTATACAATGAAAATTTACATGTTAAGCAATCATATTATTATAACGATATTCTCAAAGAATAAGTATATAACATATCAAAAAATCACTTAAATCGGACTACAGGTTTAGGAGATATAAGACATCAAAAATTACCCATTTTTAAGGTGG
Organism: Diabrotica balteata; assembly: GCA_918026665.1. Lineage (NCBI taxonomy): Eukaryota > Metazoa > Arthropoda > Insecta > Coleoptera > Chrysomelidae > Diabrotica > Diabrotica balteata. The sequence continues at coordinate 131,010,602 of OU898283.1, forward strand.
CCGGTTAATTTTGGTCCAGAGTGTATCAATTCGATTTTCAACAATATCTTTAGGATTTGTTGTTTCATTAAATGAAAATCAATAAACAAACTGTTTATGATAAAAATAATCCAATAAAATAGAGTTTCCATATAACTATGCTAGCAAAGTACACACAAATACTCACAATTCAATGATATTACTGCTTGATATGGTTATAATTTACTAACATAAACAACTTTTCTAATAAAAAAACTCAGCTATAAGGATTCGAAATATCTAAGAAAAACAAACTACAAATTTCTATGTCTAACTACCAAAGTAAATCTCTGGTAAATATCTGTAACGAAATTAATAAAAACAAAATTAAATACAACAGAATGAAAATTCCTATTAAAGAAATTCACATTATATTACAAAATACAACCAAGCAATACAAATATTTTAATTAATACACAAATCATAAAACAACTGTTTCTATTTTTCCTTTTTTACCTAGTTTATACATTTTAAAGACAGGTTCGTTATCGACGAACCACAAAAAGCAGTAATTTTAAACGTGCAACCTTCAAAATCTTCTTTAAACCAAATACTTAATGAATCACATACTTGGATTTAATTAGTTGACACCCAACATATAGAAAGCAATATAGACGATATCAGGAAGTAATTGGTCAAGTAAAGAACCAATTACCTGCTGTGTATTGACTCATGTAAATGAAATAGGTGGATCATTTAATGAATCATTAGCACTCAGAAGTTTCTACTAAAGGATCACACCCACATGGAGGCGGACACTGTCCAAGCGCTAATAGAACGAAACAGAAAAAAAACTTAAAAAGAATTTCTATTTTAACGCCCCAGGACTGGCAGCAGTTAGACAAAACTCAATGAAATATACCGTACATAATATGGAACTAGAAGATTTTAAAAATTTTAGGTCTTTGTATGATATCAAACATCTCAAAATCCGCCTTTGATTAATAGAAAAGAGACATTAACAATTAACAAGGTCTTGTGTCAAACTGTGTTTAACTGCAAGTAAAACAAAACAGCATAGGAACTCTGTTCTTCATAATGAAAATCAGGAGATTGGGTTTCGAAGGTGACGCCTTACATTGCCAAAAGATTTGCAACTGATATCACAAAGTCCAATACCTATATCACAATAAAAGTATATTGATTTATTGGCATTGCTGCCATCTGTTAATAAATTTTGCCATGATTTTTATAAAAACTTAAAGCATACTGGTAATACGAATAATGACTATCCAGAAGGAGACTTACTTGACGATGACTGAGTCGTTTGTATGTAAAATAGCATTTTGGTTGAACACATACATGTATATTTTTGTATTTGTAAAGGTGAATTGTATGGTTAAATAAATTTTGTAAGTCAAATAGTATAGTAGTTGTTATTCAATACTCCAACCTAAGTGTTACAGTATAATAACTTCCTTAGAGGGATACAACACCAAGGCCACTAAAGGTTAAAAAGCACAGAAAAAAATTTGCTTCTTAATTATAATAAATGCATTATGTAGATAAGAATAGATAGAATGTTCTGTTAAAATAGTGTTTTAATATCTCAATAAATAGCTGCAGCAATAACACTTTTTAGTGAAAAGGAGTTTAAAATTGATCTCCTGTAAAGTTATGAAAATGGATATAGTGTTGTATCCTTCCGGGGCACAGATATATAGATATATAGTATATAGATAAATACAGCTCTTTTCAAAGTTTAAAGATTTTTCAGATTTCGGTTTTTCGTCGCCTGTTAAAAATCTAATAGAAGACCATATTAATCATGATCGTAAACTCATTCAAATCATCTAAAAACGTAAAACATCTTACTCCTAACACATACTCAAGATATGATAGATGTATCTTCCTCCCTCCAACGAGTATTAAAAGGGTGACGGCAATTATGATAGCTAAAGAATGGACAGAACTATATGTTGAAAAGCTTATATGAACTGCTCAATACAAAGAAGAATTTGCAAAGTAATTGTCAACCACTATAGTTAGTGTTAGGGGTCAGCAATGATTGTTTTAACTAAAGAAGAAATATCCCTGTAAATTTTACGCTTTACCATATTTCTGTATATAAACTCAAAATTAAAGTAAATTCATTATGTGCAATAAATAACTTAAAAGTTTCAGAAATTGTAAAAAAAAACTTGAGACTATACCTATATATAAACCTAGTAATTTGGATTTATGGATTTAACTACCCTTCATTTACCTTATTTATATTCCTCTTGGTCGGCCTCTACCAAAATAAGTTTTGCGTAAAACAATTTTTATTTGTAATTTATGGCTAAAATTTCTTTTGTACCATGTATTTTTAAAACAGTATTTTTTAAAATACGATATAAAGAGTATATTTTTAAATATAATTAGAAAGATATAAACAAATCAGAAAATCAAAAACAAACTTAATTCAAGGAAGTTGTAAATTTGACCTTCAAATAACGTAAATCGACAGGTTCATCATCCATATCAAATATCACCTAATGTCACAGAGTCTCTGATTATGGTCATTAATGGTATCTACACAGGAAATAGGACTAAATATAAATACTAGATACCTAGAAGCATAATAGTTTTTTCTTCTTTTTATCACAATAAAATACCAGAAAAATGGAACTTCTTCTTCTTCCTTCTAGTATGTAGGCTCTAAAGCCTGTTTCTTCTTCAATATTAGCCTCCTAAATTGTTTAAATTGTCGCACCATCTTTTTCTTGGTCTGCCAATACTTCTTCGTCCATTTGGTGACTTATCTCGTGCTATTCGTACTATACTATCCTCTGCCATTCTACTAATGTGTTCACTCCACTCTTGTTTCCGTTTGTCACCCATCCATTTGTCTTCTATATTGCATGCTCTTCTTATGTTTTCGCTTCTCTCCCTCCTCTGTACAGGCTTTTCCCTGATATTCGTCGTTAGTATTTTCATCTCTGTTTTTCTAGTAGTACGTCTCGTTTAAAATGTATCAGGTCTTGTCTCCGCCGTATATGTTAATATAGGTCTAATTGCTGGTGTATAGATTCTTGTTTTTGTGTCTTGTCTAGGTGTTTGTTCTTCCAATTGTGTCATTAAGAGAACCCGCCGCTTTACTTGCTTTCAAGCTTTATTGCCTACTTCTTCTTTAACATCTCCGTAACTAGTTATATATATTTTCATTACTTCCTGCTTTATTATTTTCCCATTCATGTCAATTTTACATCATAGTGGGTATTTAGATGTTGTCATACATTTGGTTTTTTCTGCTGATATTATCATATTATATTTCTTGGCTGTTTTATTGAAGATGTGTGTAATCTTTGGAGCTCATCTTTTGTCTCTGCGATTAATACGGCGTCGTCTGCATAATATAATATTTGGATTTCTTTGTTCCCCATTCTGTGATCATGACTTTTACTTACTGCTTGTATTATTTCGTCCAGTATTATATTAAAATTAAGTGAGCTCAACGAGTCACCCTGTCTGACTCCGCTTTGTACTGGTATACACTGTGTTAGTTTTACATCTATCTTTTCCTGTATTGGATTATGGAAGTATATATTTTGATGGTTTGTTTAATATTTATTAATATGTTTCTTTTATACAGTTGGTGTAAGACGTCTTCGATTTGGATGCGATGGAAAGCCTCTGACAGGTCTATAAAACATAGATACGCTGGTTGATTGTACTCGATATCCCTTTCTGTGATTTTTATTAGAAAAAATACGGAGTCTAGGGAGGATCTTCGGGATCTGAATCGTTGTTGTTCATCTGATAAAGTTGCTAGTTTATTGATTTTGTTGGTTAGGACCTTTGTGGTAAGCTTAAGTGAGGTGGTTACAGTGAACATGGCTAATGCAGCTAACACAGCCCTGCGTTGCATTAGTAGGTGATTAGAGAGAACGATCTACAGCTACCGCCTCAGAAAACTGAGGTGTTAGTTCTCGAAGGGAGCCGTTAAAAATACTCTCTTCGCTTTATAGTGGAAGGTGTGGAGGTTGTACCGTTTAAATCGATTAAGTATCTGGAAGTCTGGTTATTGGAAGGACATACGCATCCAAAAAATGGTAGAGAAGGCGAACCGAAATTTGGAGCCATTGATACGGCTAATGCCAAACATTGGCGGCCCAGGTAGCACCAAAAAAAGGTGCTAAATAGAGTTTTCCAGTCGGTGGTAACCTTCGTTGCCCCCGTGTGGTGTAGCGTACTAAACACTGCGGAATACACTAAGCTGATAGAAACTTAGAGTATCTAACGCATAAAGGACAGTTTCAAATGAGGCTCTTTATGTCATTGCAGCGGTGATAATAATTGTTTTGTTGTGCAAAGGGCGAGCGGAGGTGTATGCGAGAAGGATGAATGTAAATATAGATAAAAATGAGAGAGAAAGAACGATTTTAGAGTGGCAGAGAGAATGTGCGAATGGTAGTGGAATGGCAAAGTAAACGAAGAAGCTTATTTCTGATCTGAGACCGTGGTGAGAACTTAAATTCAGGAAAGTAGACTACTTCCTGACGCAGTTTCTGACCAGACATGGTAGTTTTGGAACCTTCACAAATAGAATAGGCAAATCTGTCTCGGCAGACTGTACTATTTGAGGGGTACCGGTCGCTCCCACCCATATTTTTAACTGCCAGAGATGAGCAAATGAGAGGGGAGATTTTGAGAGGCGAATGGATTTCGGGCTGGATGAAAGAAACATTGTAAACATAATTTTGATAGGAGAAAAAGAATGGAGAGAAGTACACTGTCTGATTTATGGGGTGATGAAGAAAAAGGAGCAGGAGGACAGAGGTATTGGAAATTGAGCCAGGAATTTGAAATTTATGGTTAATATTATTTATTAGTTTATGACCTAACGTCTAAAACATTTTCAGATTTACGGTAATATATAGGTAGGGGGTTATTTAAGGTTATTTATAAATTTTGAGTTTTTTTATATTACTTGTTTATTGAGTGGCAAGACCACCTCTCTGGAACGGTGATTAAGGTTTTAGCCGGAACACTTAAAGATTAATCCGGCACTACTCTGAGGTCTTCTGGCCTAGTATTCTATTCGGTCGAAAAATTGGAGGGGGTCTTGTTCCGTGACGTAGATGTCCAAAAAAGATTTCCCAGACCGTTGCCTGTCAGAATTCTATATATACCTTTTTAGGCTCTTACTGGAATCTGGCAATACTGCAAGAAAAAAGTGCGATGTTTAGTAGATTTATGTCTCTATGATTGTTAGAGTTTTCTTTTAATCACATATAAAAAAAGGTTTATAAAAACAAATAAAATTATTTCGAATTTGTAACTTTTTTTGCTGTACTAAATAATTTATTACAGTTATATTCGTTACCCTAACTTACATAAAAAACTATAAAATAAAGTTAAACACAACAACGCAAAGCTAAGACAAAAGCACTTAGTGACCATTCAAGTGTAGAATTATAGAACTTTGCAACCTTGTATTTACCGCTGAACGAAGTTTGCACATGTGGCATGTTTGTCGAAAATTGTTTTCTCAGACATGAATTCAGCAGACCTTTTTATATCCCATTACAAAGATTTGTGCAAAGAAGGTCCGGAAGCTGACGTCCATGTAACTTTATTTTATATCTGTTCGTTTATTGTGTACCTTATTGTGTACTAATAGGACACAAATGTCGGAAAAAATAAATGGAAAAAGTGGACAAAAATATTTATATATAAAAGAGTAAGGTATATTTTAAGAGAATGTTTTATTTGGAATCTAGCTAAAGGATATTGTGTGTATTTTAAACAAAATTACAAATATTCTTAATCCTTAATTCTATTTTAAAAAGAAGCGGAAAATCGAAAAAAATTTGACGAAAACATCTCCCAATCTAAGAAAAATAAACAATCTACGAATAAATATTGGAAAAATCCAGATTATTATGGGTAATAACAGAGGTGGACATGATTTTTTGGTATTTTGAGTTTGACATGTGTCCTTAGCTAATACAGGTACGCTGATTCTGAATATTCATGAGCCCATCACGTTAAAATATTTCACAAAATTAAAAAAAAATTGTGAGATAAAGACCAAACAAGTATCTTATTGATAGTTTGCAAATTTCATTAAATTTATTTCTTTAAAATACCTATATTTCAAAAGAAAGTATTTTAATCATCAAGTATCATCATCATCATCATCACCATCATCATTGGTGATACAGCCCTATAAAAGAGCCTCGACCTGTCCAAGTCTATTACGCTAATTAGTTCTATCCATTGCCAACTGTTGCCAGTTTGCTGCGCTTATTTTCCTCTCATTCTCATCTACACCATCCCTTTATCTGAGTTTGGTCTACTCCTACTTGTACTTGAAACAACTTGTAAAAACTCTGCGATCTTGCCAGATGTCCTGCCTATCTTAGTCTTCCTATTTTTATAAGAGATACTACGTCTTTACCACCAAATATATGTTTATATCTGTGATATATCTCGTAATTGTACCTCTTTCTCCAAACATTATTTTCACAGATGCCACCGAATATTCTTCTCAAAATTCTTTGTTCAAATATAAGCAGGAGGTTTTCATCTGCCTTGGAAAGGGTCCATGTCTCCGATCCATATGTCAACACTGATTGGATAAGGGTTTTTTATATGGTTATTTATGTTTTTTGGCTTAAGTTTATGCTTCTCATATGTCTACTTAATCCAAAATAGCATTTGTTTGCTAGGATTATTCTTCTCTTGATTTCTTTCGTTATGACGTTCTCCCCGGTGATCAGGGAGCCTAAGTATGTGAATTTGTCCACCACTTCAAAGGTAGGGTTATCAACCGTGAATGCGAATTGATGGTCGATGTTTCTGGCTCTATTGTTGCGTGTTGATGCCATTATCTTAGTTTTCTCCTCATTTACTTGCAGGCCCATATTTTTTGAGGCATTTGACAAGGGGGTATACATTTCTTCTAGCTTGCGTTTTGTGCGGGCAACTAGGTCAACAACATTTACATATACCAAAATTTGGGATGATTTATTAAAAATATTTACCAGAGCTATGTTGAAAAGGAGACACGCCAGCGAATCTTCATGTCGCAGGCCAACATACGGTTCAAATGCCTGTGATTTTTTGCCCTGTATTTCAAATTTGCAAAGAACTTTACGTATTGTAGCCTTAACCAATCTTATCAGTTTATTGGGGATGTGGAATTCATCCATGGCTTCATACAATTTATTTCTTGGACACTATCATCTTCTTCTTTAAGTGCCATCTTCAGTAATCTTCTTTCCATGGCTTTTCATGATCTACCTCATCTCTTCTTGGTCTGCCAAAGATCTTCTTGGTCTGCCTCTTTTGTGTTTTCTTATGGGGCTCCACTCTGTTATTTTTGCTATCTCTGACATGTCCGTACCACGTTAATCTTTTTTCTTCAATATAATTTAAGGTATCTTTCTTTATCTCCATTCGTCTTTTGATTTCATTTCGTTGTTAGTTATTTTGTCCATTCTGGAAACTCTGCAGCTTCTTCTCCAATAGTCCATTTCTGTGGTGTTTATTTTGTTTCTGCTGCTTTTGCTTAAGATCCAATTTTCAGCTCCATTTGTTAGAATGATGCGAATCATCGTGTTATAAATTCTTTTTTTGTTATTTTTTGTTGTGTGTCTGTCCCATAGGATTGGATTCAGTTGTCTTATAGAGTTTCTGGTTTGACCCACTCGATTTTTAATTTCTTCTTTTGTAGTACTTTTATTTGATATAATGGTATTTAAATTTATCCTGCTACCTTTATGCAGGATTTTATATGTTCATATGTTTCATCTATGTTCTCAAAACTAAACTCCTCCAGTTTTTGGTCTAACCTTCGTCTGTAAAAATCTTACATGGATTCTTCCCTTAGCAAGTATAGTTTGTACTTCGTTTCGGCCTGCGTTTGAGTTTCATTTACCACTGTTCTTTTTTATTGATTTGTGGTTTTCTAAGGAAATCGCATGTTTGCTATCAGTAATTTGTGGTCAGAACCACATTCCGCTCCCCTTTTAATTCTGACATCTGTAACTCTGATCGATGTTTCGATTTTTATTATGAAGTCTTCAAATATAAAACACAATTATACGTATAAAACCACAAGAGTGCAATTCTAAGTTACATATTGCATGATGTCCACTCTAGTGGACATGACTTTAAGGTGATTTTATCAGTCAGATTTTTAATTAGTTTGAAATTACAAAAAAGGCTAATTGTGTAAAATACATAATTCTATTAGAAAAATATTCTATTGGCCATCGCGGTCAGGTGATGTATAGAGAGTAACGTAAACAAACTTTGACTTTCCAAATAAATATTGTGGATGGCGGTAATAGTTACTTGATTAGAGTCCACTGAAATGGATTTAATGATTTTGCACAAGTTTGAACGTTTTATTTTGCATTTTTCATATTCATTCATAACATTAACATAAATCTGCATAGAATATTTTTGTTGTTACAAAACAAAAGCATTTTAGTAGAACATCATACGTTCTATAATCCCGATGCATTAGAATCGGGCCACATTCTACTATTATATAAACTCATAAATAAGTAAAATAAGTACGAAATATTAAGCAATATATTATTAAACAACAACCTAATTGAAAGCACGACTGGTTTTCCAAAGCATAATAAGAGAAAATTTCTTCTTACGGTAGCACTTGATTAAAACCACAAAACAAAACTGTTTTATTAAGTATCTACTTCAGTTTGAACCTTTGAAAACCTTTATATAAAGACAATGGCATTTTGTATTAAGTGAGTTAAATTATTCAATCCTTTAACATCGAGAAATTCTATTCAGAAAACAATGTGTTTGTTTAAGAGAAACGTGAAACAACCGAAAACTTATTAAATATTGTACTTGAAATAATGTCTTAAAACGGTTTATATTCAAATTTTCAACAATAAAATGTGATATAATGGTATAATAAATCGTTTTACTTGCACGGGTGGACGTCTGTGTACCTTTGTAAAGGTATGTTCATAAATCCTATTTTGGATTCTACTATTTGTTTGGCCTATATAGGATTGAAGACAGTCTGCACAAGGAATTTCATAAACTCCGTGTTGTTAATTTGGAATTTTCATTTTTGTTCGCAATTCCGATTCAATTTCCATAGAAATATTTCCATATAAACCAAGAATTATCCGAGAAGCCATACAACTTGAAAAAAGGCCAAATTGTTTCAATCAATTAAAGTAAAAATGATTTTTACTTACTTTTAAATGTTTCGAAAGATTCTTTTGAAGTGACCAAGCTGTAACAATAAAATCTCCATTAGAACAAAAATTAATAAAAGTATTCTTGGGATAATTCTCACAATTTTTCTAGTTAACGTATCGTTTGAATTTGACAGGAATTATATGAACATATCATTGACTGTGTGCAATAGTGGTTTAACTCAAAAATTGACAAAATTGAGTTAACATCATAAAAAAGTCTTATTTGTGACCTGAAAAACTAGCACATTAATAATAGCAAAAAGTCGAACCCTGTTGATATCAAGTTTCTATGCAATACCGGTACTTTCGAGTTGTGTCATTATAGCAGACAATTTTAGATATGTTCAAACTGTAACAGTGAGAATTTTGGAGTTGTGTCACATTCAGTAAAAGGAATAAATTTATTGTTTTAAAAATGTCAGATCCAAAGAGTTATCAGAAAAAAGGGAATAATCTTATCTCGACCAGAAGTAATTATATCAATATTATTTTATTGTATAATACTAAATATCTAATTTAGTAGAAAACTTAAGACGATTTTTTGATTAGATCTACCAGTTTAATAATAAAAAAATAAATCCTAAAATGATGATGATATCGCCTACATTTACAGAGGTCTTTGATGAAAATGTGGAGAATAAAGTACCAGAACCCCATTCAATATTATCCGCCATCTTAAAAAAGCTGGTGTTGGTTAAAATTCTAGATAATTAAAATTACTATTACACAACCATACAAAATAATTTTATAACACTAGAAATAGTGAACTTGCCTGTGTTATTTCTCTACCATCAAAAGTACACAAACTATAAAAATGGGCCAAAAATTATGGTTAATTTCAAAGCCACATAACTTCTTCCCAATGTCAATTGCAAACTAACAACGATGTGAACTGATCATAGTCAAGACACAGTATATTGCTAAAAGAATTCTTTTTCAGCAATATACTGTGGTCAAGATCCAAAAAATGAATAGTGCTACGCCCAGACATTGTTGCCGGTTGTATCTACATATATGTGATATAACGACAAATGATCAATGTCATCCCGAGATCAATCTCACCCCATTTTACGGTATCTATGGCATATTCCAGTGTTTTGTCTAAAATTTGTCTCAGGGTTTCAATCGGATGAATTGTCGATTTCTATCTATCTAATTAGCCTTCTTCGGTCCATCTTTGGACATAGGCCTCCCCAATCCTTTTCCATTCTTCTCTGTCTGTCGCAACAGTCATCCATCTAGAGCCCACGTGCTTCTTGATATCATCTGCCCATCTCATTTGGGGCCTTCCTCTGCTTCGTTTATATTCCCACGGTCTCCAACTTATAAGAATTTTGTTCCATCGGTCTTCTTTTTGTCTTATATTGTGTCCGGCAAATCTCCATTTCAATTTTGCAACTTCTTGTCTAACATCCCTCACTTTTGTTTTCTCTCTTATCCACTCGTTTCTCTTCTTATCCATTAGTCTTATGTGCAACATTTGTCTTTCCATTGCTCTTTGGGTTTTTATGATTTTGTCCATGTTTGCTTTTGTAAATGTCCACGTTTGGGAGCCATACGTAAGAACAGGGAGTAAGCATTGATTATATACTTTGGTCTTAAGATGCTGTGGATATCTTTTGTTTTTAAGAATGTAGCTTAGTTTGCCAAATGCCGCCCATGCCAGTCTAACTCGTCTCTTGATCTCTGCTGTTTGGTTCTCTTTGTTAAGTTTTATAGTTTGACCAAGATATATATAATCCTTAACTTGTTCTATTTCATCTTGTCCGATTCTCATTGTGATGTCTTCATCTGTATTTGTTATAGTTTTGGTCTTGCTGTAATTCATATTAAGGCCTATCTTTTCAGCTTCTACGTCCAGTTCTTTCATCATTTCAAATAATTCATCTTTTTTATCGGTTATCAATACGATGTCATCAGCGTACCTTAGATGGTTCAAGCGTTGTCCACAAATTTTTATACCTTTTTTTCCCATTCTAATCTTTTAAAAGTATCTTCAAGAGCCTGATTGAAAAGTTTCGGTGATATTGTATCACCCTGTCTCACGCCTCTACTTATTTGTAATGATTTTGTTCCTTCATATACTTTAATTTTTGTTTTGGCTTCCTTATATATATTGCTTATTAGTTCCGTATATCTGTGGTCAATTCGGCTGTTAATCAAAGAACTTTTCACTGCCCAATGTTCGACACTGTCGAAAGCCTTTTCGAAATCTATGAACGCCATATATAGAGGAATGTGGTATTCATTTGCTCGTTCTATAAGTATTTTCATACTTAGTAAATGGTCACTTGTGTTGAATCCCTTTCTAAAACCAGCTTGTTCTTTCGACTGGTATCCATCGAATTTTGTCGTCAATCTATTGGTTAAAATTTTTGTTAGGAGTTTATACATTACATTGAGGAGTGTTATAGGACGGTAGTTTTTTATATCTGCTTTGTCGAATTGTCGATTTACCACCTCTGAAACCATTCTGGTATTTTCCTATATATTGTCCTATATATCAAAAATATATCAGTACATCTAATAACACATTGATATTAAATTATGTGTTTATTACAATTAAATATAACCATAGACCCTTAACAATGCTATGTGTAGTTTTTGTACAGAAAGCAGCCAAAATCGTTTTAATATATCCGGGAGCCTTAAGCTAATAATTAAATTTTCATCATGCGTATTTGGTTGTCCCATCGAGCTGTTGATATTTCATTATTTTCCGCATTCATCCGTTACGGAACATCGTTCATCGTTTTCCTTACATGTTTGTACAGTATTACTGGAAATTTCTTGCTTTTCATTTGAAAATTGAATATTTGAGAAACGAATGAATAAAGTTTTATGCAAACAGTTTTATCCAACTTAAATGTATATTACCAGCGGTTAGAAGGTGGATAATAAGGAAGTGGTAAAGACAATTCATAATTTCTGCTTAACAAACCTTAAAATTTATATTAAAATAAACCAATTATGGTACTTTAAGATGTTTGGTGAATATTTTCGTAGAATAATGCGAAACGGCAGGTCTCACTGTTTGACTTGCTAATCCGATTTATTGGAAGGTAAGACGCTTATTGCCAACATTTTATCTTACTCTAACGTTTTATGCAATACATTTTCCTTTTATATTTCTTTCATTTAGACCACAAAAGAGTCTTGGACCAAGCAGAAGTAAGTTTCTTCTGTGTTTTATTAACATTTTGTTTAATAAAACCCAAATATGGAATATTAAGCAAAAACGGTATTACAACATTTTGCTCGAAGCCTAAAAATACTCTAAGATCTTTAAAGCCTAATACAGAGTGTGTAATCTCGGAGTAGTCTTACTGAACACTGCTGAGTCAGATATAATCTCTGTAAACCGAGCTTGGGATGTAATGGGATAGTGATGCGCAACATATAGCCTCTCCTACCTAAATGTCAACCTCCCTGCTCGTATGATGATCTAGATCATGGTCATCTGGTTTATCCTGTTAGATAACCAACGAGGCTCTGACGTCCGTGTGTTTGCTGGAATAAGCAATCTACCATTTACTGGCCAATGGCTTCGGGGGGATGAGCTGGTAAGTGGAAGAACACTTTGTTGTCCTGAGATTGAGAAATTGGTCTTGAAAGCGGAAGAATCAAGAATCTCGAGTACAGCTATCATGGCAAATACACTTAAAGTGGAAACAGCTTCTAATCATGGAATACGGAAGCCAAGATTCAACAAGAAAGGTGATCCACTTCTAGATCACAGGGTCCCCCAGGTCGTAAGCCAGACAAAACCTCTGTGACAGAACGGAAAAAGTATCTCTAGAAACTTCAGAGTTCTTCTTCTTTTTATATAGTCATAACTCTGTCTGTTTTTCAATGTGCCTCCAGTAAGTTATGATTCCATCATTTTCGTGGTCTTCCTACTGATCGTCTTCCTATTGGGAACCGTTTCTTGCCGTCTTTACTACTCTATTTGTTGTCATTCGGCTTATATGATCGTTTTATTCTACTCTTCTATTTCTTACCCAGTTTCTCTGCTATTTATAACATCCTTTTTGTCCTCTCTGTGTTAGATCTAGTTTCTGTCGCGTATATCATTATTGGTCTGATGACTGTTTTGTAAATTCTTCCTTTCGTTTCTTTCGTTCCACTGAAGAACCTGTGGCAATCAGTGAAAAGCACGAATATTAATATAGAATTAATAAAAGCCGTCAAACTGCTATACAACCAACCAAAAAAAATAAGAGAGAAATACGTCAGGGAGAAAATCCATCACGATCTTAAACAGCATTTTATGGGACCAATCCATCAGCAAAGAAACTAAAAAGAGGATATATGAGGCTATAGTAAAAAGTATCACTTTATACAGCTGTGAGGTATGGCCACTGAAAGAAATAACACTAGCAACGCTGAAAGCGACGGGAATGGATTTTTGAAGAAGAGCCGCAGGAAGATCTAGAAGAAAAAGGATTACCAACGAACGAATTAGAGAAATAATGAGAATCAAACGAACAAACACATATAACCTAACAACAAAACAACTTATCTGGTTCGATCACAAACAAAGAATGGATGAACAGCGAATACCAAAAGAAATATTATAATGGTAACTAGAAGGAAAGAGAAAACGAGATAGATCGAGAAAAAGTTGGAGCAAAGGAATAAATAAAGAACTGAGATAGAGGGCCATAGAAGAAGACCTATGGAAAAACCAGACTAAGTGGCGATTGGAACCCGGAAAATGACGAACAACGTTATAAACCGACAAATAGTAGTAGTAGTATATTTCTAAATCAAAATGAACCCATAATCAGTGGCTCTCAATGAGTATTGTCAGGTGCAAATAGACATTTTGTTTAATAATAATTATCTTAAACAATAACACTTATTCTTCTTCTTCAAGTGCCGTCTCCATCAATGGAGGTTAGCGGTTATGGTGGCAAACGTTTGTTTATCTTCAGCTGCTCTTAAGAGTTCCTCAAATCCAAGTCCTGTCCAGTTTCTGATATTACGTAACCAGGACAATTTTTTTCTTCCAATTCCTCGCTTTCCTTCTATTTTGCCTTTTATTATCAACTGAGGGATGTAGTATTTCTCGTTGCGCAACAAATGCCCTAAATAACTGGTTTTTCTTCTTTTGACTGTTCTCAATAGTTCTTTTTCTAAATTGAGTCTAGCTAGTACTTCTTCATTTGTTTTTCGTGCTGTCCAAGGAATGTTTAAAATTCTACGGTACACCCACATTTCAAATGCCTCGATTCTATTCAGGCTCTTTATTTTTAAAGTCCACGTTTCGACTCCGTAGAGAAGAACAGACCAGATAAAAAAATTTACAAGTTTTAATCTCAATTTAATATTTATATGTGTATCGCAGAATACCTAGCTTGAGCAATTCTCGCTTTAGTTTCTTGTTCTGGGTCCAGCTTGCAATTAATCCAACAGCCAAGGTATTTGTATTGGTTTACCTGTTCTAAAATATTCCCATTTATTTTTATAGGTAAGGGGATATTCTGTTTCTTTGGATCACCATTACTTTTGTTTTTTTTTTCGTTTATCTTCATTCCAAACTCTCGACAAGCATCCTTAAGGTGGTCTATAACCCCCTGTAAGTTTGTGTCTGTATCAGCCAGTAGGACAGTGTCATCTGCATATCTTATGCTAGATATTGGTTCTCCATTAATTTTTATTCTGTGGAAAGGTTTTCCAAGGCTTGCTTGAATAGTAGTTCCGAGTAAAGATTGAACAGCATAGGGGATAGTATGCATCCTTGCCTTACTCCTTTATTTATACTAATATTTCTAGATGTATGATTGTCATGCATCATCAATAACACTTATAACAAAAAGGAATATCATGTAGTGTCTATGAAACTATTAATAGATTTTTATTTAAATTTATCATATTTCAGCTATACTGCTATAATGTTAAATCACCTAACGAACTAAATTCAGAGCAAAGTAACAAAAAAAAATTAATTATATAAATCCATCGTTGTGGATTAACGTATTATTCCCGTAAGCTTGAAATACTACACGTTTCAAATGATTATCCATTCAAACATTGATACTGCTACACGAGGCTTAATTTGGTGTAAGCTGACAATCAATAAAGAAGTATAAAACCATACAAAAAATTTACTCGCGTGTGTTTTGGTGAATGTTATAATTACTTTATTCATATAATATATGTCCTATAATTTTTATATTTTTAAATACATTTCGATATATTAATTTTTTTATTAAATTTAAAAAATTTTACAATATGTTCCACAATATCGACAAGTTTTTATATTTAAATTTTTTATATTTAAAATGACAGACTCTGTCGCTTCAACTACATCCAGACGATTAGGTGCTGAACCCGAATGTGTTTTCTCTAAACATCTTCTAACTGTTTGTTTTTGAAAGTTCTTTAACTTTAAAAGGAATTTTGTATTTTTTAACCAACGGACTCTTTAGGCTTTTTCTTAGAGTGAAGAAGAAGAATTGCATTAAATTACCCAAAAACGAATAAATGTCCGGGAGAGGATAAAATTACAGTTGAAATATTTAAAATTGGTGGCTAAAAAATGGAACAGGTATTATATACTTTACTATTTAAGAAAGGAGACAAAGCAACATCTAGAATTACCGACCAATATCCTTGCTATCACATTTGTATAAATTACTAACTAAAATCATAACCAACCGCCTAACACATAAGCTCGATTTCTATCACCTATCGAGCAGGCTAGATTCAGAAAACATTTTAGTACCATAGACCACTTGCATACTATAATAACACTAATAGAAAAATGCACCGAGTATAATGTTCCAATTCATATAGAGTTCGTCAATTTTCATAAAGCATTCGATTCCATCGAATGATGGGCAGTGCTTGAATCTCTAGAAAATGCCCGATACATTCAAGATACGTTAACATAATAAAAAAAATATATGAAAATGCCACCATGCAGATAAAGGTAACGAAAGTATCATAAACTAAGCCCATAAGACTACAACGGGGAGTAAGACAAGGAGACACCATCTCTCCCAAACTATTCACCCTTGCTCTAGAAGACATTTTTAAGAAACTAGAAACCATACCATAGAAAATTTTGATCTTTATGTATATCTTGGTCATGTTCTCAAACTAGGAAAACCAAATTAAGATGCTGAAATTAAAAGAAGAACACAACTGGCATAGAGCGCTTTCGGCAAACTAGCATATATCTTAAAAACACCTCCATTACTGTAAACTTAAAGAAAAGTTATATAACACATGCATACTACCAGTTTGTACCTACAGCTTGGAGACAGTAGCCATTACCAAAAAATCTATTAAAAAACAACGCAAAGAGCAATGGAACGAATCATCCTTGAAATATCACCGAGAGACAAGGTTAGAAACACCGAGATAAGACGTAGAACGAAGATTAGAGATATTGTGGAATAAATTACAAAAATGAAATGGTGCTGTGCAGGTCACGTAGCCCGATATAATGGCAACAGATGGACACGGAGAATTCTGGAATGGAGACCAAGGACGACAACAAGAAGCATGAGAAGACCTCAAAAAAGATGGGCATAAGAGCAGTGGCAAGCAAACAGTGGATTAGATTGGCGCAAGATAGAGAAAGATGGAAGCAATTGGGAGAGACCTACATTCAGGAGTGGATAAAAATGGTTGACAAAAAAGAAGAAGAGATCACTCATGAGGCTCAATGCTTAATAATCAGAGCACTCTTTTGCTGCTTGGTTTTTAGGGATTGTTATAAATGCTGACTTCAGTTACTCTTGTTGTATTATTCCGGTATCGTGCACCGTGTTCAATAAATCTGCCAATACTTCCAAGTTATCCTCTTCCACTAGTTTTAACAGTTCTACCGGTATTTTATCTAATACAGCTGCATTATTATCTTTAGAGTATTTGATAGCATATTTTTGATTTCATCTATTGTGATCTGTCTCTCTAAAGGACTTAATTCTGGTATTTTCTGCATTGACCTCATTCATATTGGAAAAGTTCTCTAACGTACTCCTCCCATCGTCTTAATTTTTTTGGTAAATCTATTAGTCGTACTTCTTTTTTGTCTTTTATGTGTTTTTGCTGTCTATTTTGACCCATTCCAGTCACTTCTTATATTTTCTTGTGCATATTTTTCATATCATATTTTGTTTCTAGTTTTTCTATCTCTTTACATTGTTTCATCAAATAGATTTCTTAGCTGTTTTGATTTTTGCTCAATTATTCGTTGAATTTCTTTATACTTCTGTAGATATTTCCTTATATTTCCTTCTTTCTTCCATCTGTAATAGTATTTCTTCTGCCATCCACTGTTTTTTAGCCTCTGACCTATGTTTTTTTAAACTTTCTTGAGCTGGTTTCAGTAATGTGTTTTTCTATTATACCACTTTTTATTTAGATCCATAATTTGTTTGTTGCCAGTTAGTGTTTTTTGCATAATAACATTCACATTATTTTTTAATTCGTTTTTTATTTCTTCGTTTTTTAGCATTCTTATATTAATTTTTGGTTGTTGTTTTCTGAGTTCAATTTTTTTAAATTTTATTTTCACGTCGGCAACTAACGGATTATGGTCTGAGTTAACATCTGCTCCAGGATAAGTTTTATTTGAGGTTATAGGGTTTTTATATCCGCTATTTACGAGTATAAAGTCTATCTGGTTTCTGACAATGTGGTTTTGTGTATGTGAAAGAGACGTCCATTTATTTAGTCTTCTCTTACGAAGCTGAAACCAAGTATTGGCAATTACTATATTCTTTTCTTGTCAGCCTTTCTCCTCTCGTTTCTAGGTCCTAATCCGAAATGTTCAACTATATATTCAACTGTATCTGCTCCAATTTTTGCTTGAAAGTCTCCTAAAATGTAATTAATATATCTAGATTTTGTTAACTTGATTGGATTGTGCAATTCTGAATAAAACTTTATGATCTCATATTCGGTCTTATCAGCTGTGGGAGCATAGACTTGAATCATATTAATATTACAGTTCCACGATACAGAGCATCGTGGAAAAATTTGCACCGAGTGTTTAAAACATTAACCAATTCTATTTTTTATTCGTTTAAAATATGTTATTATAGTGATAAAAACTCGCCTGTTCAGATTTTGAATATACGTTTTGTAATTACGCAGTAAGGCATTTTTTATAGGTAGTAAAATTTATGATAGTCCGGTAATCATGTGCGGCTAAACAAGTCTGGTAATCTAGGGTTAATTTACTCAATAAAGTCTCCTACTGGTCATTTGGATTTTGTCTGAGTTTGCGAAATTGGAATATTGTTGGGATATTGGGGATGGTATATTAGCTGGTAGTAGTGGGAAAGTTAAGGTGGGGATACTTCGATTTAAGGTTTTTGTGGATGTTCGTTGACCATCTGGTATTGAAAGGTCACTGGTGGCAAAAATTACAATATTTAACAACGGCACTTTTAAAATTTTTAAAATTATTTGTAAAATTTGATTTGCTTAAGTCCAACTCTGTAGGCTTGTCAATAAATTGAATAAAAAAATTTACAGGTTCATTTTAATTTTTTGTATTATTTACAAATACCAAACACTTTCACTTCATGTACAAATGTTCTCCAAATATTTAATGTTCCACTTCGTTAATCTCCAGAGATTGTTTTTCCATTACGTTTAAAAACTCAGGATTCAAATATTAATTTGACAGGAAACGAAAGCTTACATTTGAGAACACACACAAGTACGATATAGATTACTCAAACAAATTGAAAAATTGAAAATACACCGAATAAAGCCTTATGTTGAATTTCCATCAAACTGTATTTTTATTTTAAGGTTTGTATTGCGAATTAGTTCAGTGTAGCTTGGTAAAAATATGGTATAACCTCTGATCTTCTTCAACACGCATCGATTTTGATGAAAGTTTGGAACTAATCTCTATTTACTCCTAATTTCAAAATTTAATGTATGCCAAATCTAACATTGAAGACGTTTCAGAATACTCTCTGTTTACACTCCTTGATATTTTTTCTAATAGTTTTGTTTATTTCTTTGTATTCCAGTTTATTTCTGTCTCCTTGTTCTAGTAATGTTTCACTGTAACTTTCAAAAAAAAAGCATTTAGAGATTTTAAATTCTGATAATTTGGTTATACTCACTGGATATATTTTCTTTTTGAACCAGGTATGGATAATATTGTATTATTGATAGGATTTTTAAATTAACTTTGCGTTGAGTCCACTCATCTACTTTCAACTAGGTATGAATAATTCTATATTATTGATTAGATTTTAAATTCACATTCAGGCTGCCCACTAAAACAATTCACTAAGATATCCTGAAATTTTGTGCAATGAATTCCAGATATGTAACAGAATGTGTATGGAAGAAGAAAGTTTCCAATTGTAGCCAATGAAAGTGGCTGTATAGTTGAAATGATTCAATTGAAGAATCAAAGTGGAGACAATTTTGAAGATGAATTGCTAAATAAAGACGTTACTGAACTTTCTTAAGTTGAAGGTGTTTGAGAACCTTACAAAATATTTTTGTGTTATGGGAAAACGTCGGAAGAATCATTAATATACATAAAACTTTTTTTATTTTTTATTAAATTTTTCTTTGTATAATTTAATTTTTAAACCTAATAATCTATATCTTTTCAATGCATGTCTTCGCCAATTCCATTTCTCTGACATGTTTCTGTTGTGCTCTTTTTCTACATGAAGCCGTTGGCCTGCTACTAATATAGTTCTTTCTTATTCATTCTTCTTATTCTCATACTTTATTATTCATTTTTTTTTTTTCTTAAATTGACTATCTTCCTTTAAAAGTGCAGGATTCCATATCCTACGTATAAAATCTGTACAGTTTTTATTTAGAAAAAAATCATAGTTGTTTGTGTATAACAAATATTAAAATTAGCTTTTATTCCTGGTATTATGATTCTTCATTTATTATTTAAATTATATAATATTTAAAAATTATTGTATTTTTATACACCTATTTAGTTTAGTCCTAACCTACCCTACTATTCAATAAAGCAAATTGTAATATGTTAAAGACAAATCATTAAAATTTTAAAGAATCAGCTCACAAACTAGTGGTAAAGTATTACTGGTTATTTCCATGTTTTATTTATTTTAAGTATTCAT
Source organism: Diabrotica balteata (assembly GCA_918026665.1). NCBI lineage: Eukaryota > Metazoa > Arthropoda > Insecta > Coleoptera > Chrysomelidae > Diabrotica > Diabrotica balteata. The sequence continues at coordinate 131,030,892 of OU898283.1, forward strand.
TTCTTTACAATATATGTTTGTGATTAGAATTGTACACATCTCAATATTCTAACAATAAACATAGCTATTTATAGTATTGTAGCTTTCTCTCTTCTTTACTTCTATTTGGTTGAGGCAGGTATTGTATTTAAATAAAGGCTTTTATCATTCTAAAACTCACAATGAATTGATTAACATTTATACTAATTACAGTTAATTTTTAGTATGTAATGAATAAAGCTCGGATTTATAGGCAACAAAAATTGAAGAAAAAGGCGCCTATATAGGCAAAGATTTTTATTAAAAAAGGCAGGAATATTAACATTTAGGCAAAATATAGGCAATAAAGGAATATAACTTATTATTTATTGTACAAAGTAAATTAACGTAATATTAACTTAAGGCAAGTATATTTACACATCATAATCATAACATTAGTATAAATAAACTAGTAACTAAATAACTGTTAATTAATAATTAAACATTGTAACCACTTAAAATTTTATCATTAATAGAAACAACTAAATGTTTTTCAATATTTTCGGTCTTAAAACTATGTCTTCGATCACTTAAAATTAATTTGTACATTGAAAACGAACGTTCGACATCGACAGATGTAATTGGAGCATATTTCAGAGCGGATAATAAATCTGGCATAATTTGAAATTCCTCGGAAAATGTCCCATTCAAAACTTTAGCAACATTAGATAAAAACGAAAAACCTTCATTCTTGTCGAAAACATATTTCATTTTTTTAAAAATTAATTGACCGTTACTTCCAGGTGCCGATTTAATTTTCGTCTTTAAATTATCTATTAATTTTACTGACTCACATAAATTTATCTCTTGTTTTTCTAATAAGGTAATTGTGGTAACTATTAATTTATAATTGTCATTGATATAACCGAGTTCCTGTTTCAATTTGGGATTTTTTAATATTTTTTTTGCTTCTCGAATGGCTTCGGAAATATCATCATCAAATTCTGACATAACTAATTCTATTTCATTGCAGTGTTCAAAGTAAAAAAAGACTGCTTCGAGCCAGGTTCCCCACCTTGTAATTACTGGTTTAGGTGGCAAAGGGACACCGGGAAGTCTTTCTTTATATATTTGCACCCTCAACGGAGCCTTTACAAAAACTTTTTTCATAAAATTTATAAAATTATTTACCAACGGAAACAGATTTCTTATTTCTTCAGCAATTCTATTTACCCCGTGGGCTACACAAGTGCAATGAATTAAATTAGGATAAAAAATTTTTAAATTAACAGCAGCTTTTAACATATATGCCGCAGCATCTGAAAGCATTAAAACTATTTTATTCACTGGTATAGCGTTGGGTAAAAAGAGGTTTGTTAAACTATCTTGTATAAATCGACTTATTGTTAAATTGTTTGTTTTTTCCAATTCTTTAACGGCAACTAAATAAGGTTTTCTCGCAAAGTTTTCGTTCAAAATTCCAATCATTAAATTAGCTATATACCTGCCGCATACATCTGTCGTTTCATCCACGATAATATACAAAAAATTGCCCTCCAACTCGTGCTTAATTTTTGAAATACATTCCACATAACATTTTTCCACAGTATGTTTTCTCAATGTACTCTCGTCCGGTAAGGATTTATTAAGATATTTTTCAAAAAAGCGTTTAAAACTAGGGTTATTAACTTTATATAGAGGAATGTTGGATGCAATCATCATCTGGCATAAATCAAATTTAAATGCGTCTTCCTCCTTTTTTTTTGAACTGCTTAAACTATCCCGCAGAGATGTTTGGGCTAACTTAGAGGAATTTAATTTTTCCAAATTACGTTTATGAAGTGGGGTTCCACAATGCTGGTCAATAAAGTACTTTTTTCTACTTGAAATCTGAGAATTAAAAAAAAATAATTAGAATTCTAAAACCGCTTTAGAATTTAGTTATGTTGTGGGACGAGAAAAAAAGAAAAAAAAAATAAAACTTACCGATTTGCCGCATGGTTTACAAAATGCTCCATCTCCTTCTAGAGAAAGTTCCGAATAAGGTGCGATCCATAGCCTTAATTTAGATGTCATCTTTTCACACAACTGTCTTGAACGTTTTAAAACGTGTTCTTTGCTTTTCGGTATACGCAACAAAACTAAACTAGGATATAGCAATTTGCTAATTTGTGAGTAAACTCTGATACAGTAACCGACTGTACAACTGATAATAAACTAATAAAGCTTAGGGATTTCCAAATAGTTAACCCTCAAGTCTCGATCAGGTACATTTTCCTAGAAATCTATTATATAAACAAACCATTGATATTTTATTATTGACCCAAAATTTTATTATAGAATGGTTTAGTAATAGAATAATATCATGGGTAGTACCATGAAATTTTAAAAAAGGCACAAATAGGCGGAATTTACGAAAAAAGGCAAAAAGTGCAAAAAACACTTATAATAGGCAAAATAGGCAAAAAAAGGCATTTTGCCTATAATCCGAGCTTTAGTAATGAATGCTAGATTTTCTTGTTGTTTCATATAAAAAAATCAAATTACCACTTTTTCTGTTTCTTTAGCTATGTTGTCCTTATTAAAGTTATTTGAAATTATCTTCTATGTCTAAAATAAAGAGTTTTTACTAATTATAATGTAATTTCCACTTATTTTTACCTCTTGTTCAAGCTATAACTATTTACCAAATTCAGCATAATTTTTTGTACAATCTTAATCACTATTTTCTTTTTAAAACGATATTGTTTTCTGATTCTGGTTATATTTCCAAATCCAAATATATATTTATTCAAATAAACAACAATAAATAACATCCAATAATAAAACCATTGGTACTACTGAAATAATGACACTTGATGTAAAAATTTATTTGAAGTCAAAGAAATTTTACGTCCAAGAAATTCACGAATTTATTGACACAGAAATTGATGAATAAATTCATGAATTTCTTCGTGAATTTATTGTTGGTGTAAAGCCCGTATTAGAGAATGTATTCATTGCATATATGTCCTCTATCATTTATTTTGCCGTATCCATGGTGTTCTACTTTGTTTTCTTGTTTATACAGGGTGAGTCATGAGGAACTTTACATACTTCTACCATATGTAGAGTCCCTCAGGAAGCATATCATGTGGCCACTAAAAAATGTAAAAAAAATGTACAAAATAAAAATAATTCAAAATAGATTTTCGAAATTGAACCCTGCAGCCTGTACACATTTTTGTTGCCGAATTGTTAATTGACGTATTGAATTACGGATACTCTGGGGATCGTTTCTAATAGTATTACAACAATGTATAATTCTATCAATTAATTGTTGTCGGTTATTAATATTCACTGCGTAAACTAGTTGCTTCAATCGTCCCTAAATATGGTAATCAACGGGATTGAAATCAGGGGATCTTGAAGGCCACAAAATAGGACCTGCACGTCCTATCCACCTGTTGCCATAAACATTATTGAGATGTTGTCTCACTGCCAGTAAAAAGTGTGGGGGTACCCCATCATGCTGAAAATACATCCCTCGGATAGCAACGTTCGCGTTGGCAAGCAAATTCGGCAAAATATTTTGTAGAAAGTTCAAATAGACCTGCCCTGTTAAAGGACCATCAAAAAAGTGAGGACCTACTAATTGGTTATTTATGACACCAATCCACACGTTAAACGAAAACCTTAACTGAGAACGACGTTCTCGAATAGCATGGGGATTTTCTTCTGCCCAACATGTGAATTTCGTGAATTATTTATCCCGTCTCTGGTAAATTGGGCTTCATCTGTAAATAGTGTCCTGTATAGCGTTGGTCGATTATTGTTAATCCATCTACAAAATTCCAACCTATCGATCTCATCTCCAGCATGTAGTCGCTGAAACATTTGAATGTGATATGGGTATAGATTATTTTTGTAAGACTCTACTTACTTTTGATTGAGTAACATTTAGTTCTCGACTTACTTGTCTAGTGCTTATTGTAGGGTTCATAGTAACGGCGTCCATAATGTCATCTTCCTGCGCTTCATCTACATGTCGCTCTGTTGTTCCACTAGGAAAAGTGCCATTTTCTCGCAAATAATTACAAAACGGACCCAAATGTTGGATGACTGGGAGTTCGACGATTAGGAAATCTCCTACGATATTCTCTACTAGCAGCCCTACCATTCCCATTACAGAATCCATAAACAAATATTATGTCTGCATATTCTGTGGTCGAAAACTGATGTGACATTTTGAACGAAAGTATCAAAAGCTCTACCAAAACTATGTATTCTTGTACACATAAATAACAATTGATAATGACAATAATGACAATGGGTATAAAATATCAAATAAAATAAGAAACGTCAAACGGTCAACGCTAACCTTCATTTTAAACTTTTTTAGATTTATTTTTATTTAGTACAGTTGATGCAATGTATTATTATTTGACATAAAATTTTAATCATTTACAATCAACAAAAACTAACACAAGAGGTTTGACTTTTTATTTAATTTAATTTATTATTTATCAAAAATAATGCCCCAATACGATCTATGAGTAAAAATTTAAAATTGAAAAACAATTGATTCTATCGTAGAGATAATACAAAGTGACAGTAAAGATGTTAATTTTCTACGTATTAGATTATGTTGTAGGAACTCATTTTAATTAAAATGTTTGAAATTTATAACATTTGTTTAAATTAATACCTTATAATTTGATACTTCATTATGGTTGTTCTATTTTTGGTAAGATTTGATCGTTCACTAGAAATTTAATAAAAGTGCGACAACATTGTCGCATATTATGTTATTTTCATTGGCTATTTATGTAGTTTGAAAATCACTTATTGCATTTAAAAAATATATATATACAGGGTGTAATATTTAATACGAATCCCTAAATTAATTTTTCCAAAGCCAGTCCTGGAATTTTTTAGTTTAGCTAATACCAGTCGAATGCTTGATAGTAGTGTACTGTATCATGCAAAAAATTAAAAAAATCAAATGAGCCGTATAAACACTATAGTAAAATGAAATAAATGGTCAATTACACAAATCACCCTGTTAATTAATAAAGAAGAGGAGTTGACATTTTTTAGTGGCCACATGATATGCTCCCTGAGGGACTCTACATATGGTAGAAGTATGTAAAGTTCCTCATGACTCACCCTGTATAGTTGTTCTCCTATTTTGGCATTGGAGTCCCCGATTATTAGCGTTAATTTTGATTTCTTTTCAATACAAAAATATACTTGAAATATACCGTTTATTTATAAATAGTGTTATGCTATTAAATACGGTTATGGTATAATTTTTGGTTGGTCTTCATTAAGCTTTCGACGTACCCATATACGATATTTTACATCCTAAATAGAAGGTTTTGTTTACAGTTTATGTAATTATTTTATTTCCTTTTAATGAAAACTACAACTACAAACCCATGCATTAGACAGATCTCATTAGGATAATTCTACTCCTAAGCTGGTCGAAACGAGAGAACTCTAGAAAGCGGGTAAAACAATGCAGGCAATTTAAGTAGTGGGGAATTAATCTGATCTATTTTTAGACTATTAAGGTTACCGGTCCTTTTGATCCCGTTTCTAAACTAGTGTAAATGATAGATGGTTTCTGGACAACCGGGTTTGGAAAGTTTGTTCCTGCCTCTCTCAGGATAATTATTGTTTGTTGCTGTGTAAAACAGTTTTTAATTCGTTAACGAACAACGAAATACAGTCGTCTAATATTGTTGAGTGTGTGTTTATTGTCCTCGCTTGAGATATTTTAAAATAAATTGTTGGATATGACATAAAACTAATTTGATTAAATGCAACGATTGAATTCCAATTTCAAATTTTTAAGATTATTCTGCACTAAATCGAATATAGGAGAACCGCCTGTCAGCTGTTCTTCTTCTTCTTTTTTTTGCCTTTACTATACTAAATAATCAGCCAGTACATTTTAAGGGTCAGGGAGAAAAACGGTTTTTGTCCATTTAGCAAAATTAACGAAAAACAAAGTTTATCCTTTAAAAATAAGGTTTAATTTCTCTTCTAAAAAATTAATTTTAATTTTACTTCATGTTATATGTGATCTAAAACATAAAAAAAAAACTATATGTGTTGGTAATATTAAAAATGGATGCTCGATTTAAATTTAGAAAGATAGATTTTCTCTTGGCCCCCACCAGCACTCTGGTTGGTTGAGCAGTATTCTGGAACAAAACCCAGTTGGAGTATGAGTTTTAGTGTATCTACTAATGTTGAGAACCTGATCTGGTAGTAATAAATCAGATAAAAGTCCATAATATAAGTTGTGGTGCAGAAAAATGTTTACCTTTACACATCATTGTCGTTCATGAAGTCTAAGTATACGTCATCATGCTAATCGTTGCTCTCACGCCCATCCACATCAAGTTATTGTAGAAGGTATTGATGAGAAATTTAGTTAAAGACTGTAGGTCATTGTATTTCATACGAGAGATTGTAATTGGGGTCTCATACAAAACTTTTAATTCTTGTGGGGAATGTTGTTCTCTTGTTGATGGTCCTTCATCCTCTTTTTCTTGTATTTATTAGTAATTTCATGGCTGTACCATGAATACCAACTACCAAAGAAACTTGAACGGTAATGAACTAACCTTGGTGTAGAACTATCTACATAAAGTAACTGTGACCTCTAATAGGAAACATTACTTTTGCTTGGTCAGTAAATAGTGCAGATAACGTATCACTGTATAGTTTTTGTTTTGACCAGCATAACTATGGCAAAATATTGTAAGATTACGAACAGTCGTAGACAGAATGAAAGTCACAAAATGGTCAATTATCGAGCACATTTCATCAGCTTCCTTTTGAGCAACACTTTCATCGTATGTAAAAAACACAGATGTTTGATCAGAAAGAACATCAATGTTGAATGAGACAAAATTTAATTGTCGTTTGTAATAAACATTATTTGTAGTGATGTTGGGAGTGTATAAGTTCTTTTGGCAATCCATAACAATGGCTTTCATGTCATTCGTTTTTCTGGATTTTCTTTTGTATTTTAGTGTTTAAGTCATAAAATGTAGCACTCTTACGTAAATGAAGATTTTCCTCACTTACCAACTTATTCAAGGTTAACTTTCCCTTCCACAGTTGCAATAGCAATACATTGTTCGAATACAGCTTTTTTAGACTTGTTACAGTAGCATGGACTACATGTATCTTTTCGTGGGTAATCAAATGAGAAATTATAATCTTGATTAAGAATACTTCTAAACGTATCATAGAAATCTTTTTTATTTTAGAAGCCAACGATTCTCTGACTGTTTGAATTCTTCGAGAAGTAACCCCGTGAATAGACATTAAAGCTTTAATAGAGACAGGTACGTCACGAAAACTGTCATAACTTTTTACTCTAATCCTGTAAATAAATGAACTCTGGTTAATCTTTTTAACCGTTTTTCACATAGAATATAGACATTTCGTCTACATAATATCTTTATTTTTTTTTTGTTTTCTTATAAGTGGTTTAAATGTTAATATTGGATAAGTTGTTATGAAGGTTATAATTTTATATGGTTGATCTGTAGAAATCTGAAAAGAATTTTGATAATTTTGGGGATAATATCGCACAAAAGCATTGGTACAATAATTGGGGTTTTATTATTAATTTTCTTATAGACATCATAATCTTTTATTTTGTTTATTGGGCATTCCTAAATTATGTGTTTTAATGTTTCCATTTGTCCATATTCACAGTATGGGTTACCGCGAATGTTGATTTCATATAAATATACTCCTGTCAGGCAATGACCAGTCCTCATTCTAATAATGGTAGTAATATGCCGTCTATCTATGAATGGGATTGTATCAAACCATAGTTTAGTAGAAACCGTAACTATAGTTTATTAAGCAGACACTATACATTCATTGATTGAGAGGAAAAAAAAAGACTGCCTACTATAAGTATTTTATTACCCCATGAATGGGTCCAGTTTAAGAGGACCTGCAGTTCTTTAAAACCTCATTGTTTGTGAGCTGAAAACTAGTGACATTTTTAACTTTAAAAAAATGGGCAAAGAATCGACAAGTCCGTTTTTTAATAGGAAACGGAACCCAGAAAATGAACACTTTCTATCCTCTAAAATTGTGCACTTGAAAGTCGAAAGACTTTCGCGTCATGTTTTATGAAACCTTTTTCCATCAAAATTTTAAAACTGTCAATTGTAAAAGGAAAATGAGAAGTTTTCTCGATGGTTTCATACCAAAGATATTGGACCAAATAAATAATGAAAAATCAATTCCAATTGATAGTTCAAAATATAAACACCTAATGAAATTGCTTGAATGGGTACTTCTATTTACCATTTATTCTATAAATCTTTAAAAACAACAAAAAATAAAGTTGTTGTTAATGAAGAAAATTCTTAATGTTTCAAAGATGATTAACTGCTTTTTAATTTAAGTTTTATATTATTTTTATAATGTTAAGTTCTAATTATTATAAGGATCGTTTCCTAATAAAATCATACCAAAAGGGCGGCTGACCTGTTTTTTATTATTATAGTTCCACAGAACAAAAAAGGTTGTAGTCCAAAATTATTACATATTATATACTGCAAGTTTGTTATATCATACTTACAGACAACTTTTCATTCTCACTAATACTCCTCCTGTATTTTTACCGACTAAATTTAAACTAGTACATAGGTTAAATTTAATTAAAAATTAAAAGTCAAACAGTGCATAGTTTAAAAACCTACTTTTAACTTAACAAAACATTTTTGCTGGTTTAACTGAAAAAATTTGCCTGAACAAATGAATTTGTAATTAGTTTCTTGTAACTAAAAGTATATGAGTTTTTAGCTAGTTAGTTAATAAAAGAACCAAGCAAGATTTAACGCATTTAACTAAGATCTACAGAGTAATATATTAAAACATGGCCGGTAAAGAGAAAATGGTGTATTGGGCAAGCATTATATGAGTCAACTATTATCAAACCGCCAATTTCCACCTTGACCAATTTTACAGAAATCGCGAAATTCTGTATTAGCTTTATTTTGATTACTATTTGTTTAATTATTATAATTTGTTGTAAATATGTAATAAGGATTTTGTTTCAAACACATTTTTTATAGTCTGTGAAGTATCTACTAAGAGAATAAAAAAAAAACGAACATTGGCGATTGTGATACTAATACTGTAACTTTGATTACTTTGATACACATTTCGCTGCCTCCAAGTCATTTGAAATGGGTTTAGTTAAATAAAAAGTCATTCTAGTCAAAATTAATTTTATTTTAATAAAATTTTATTGAAATTACACAGATAGTGCTATATTTTTTTAACTTTGTAGACCACGGAATGAGTCTTCGTGGTTAGATACGCTTGGTATATCCATGTTCTGTAAAGGTGCTTTGTAATATTGCAACCATTTTAGAACCAAGTCTCTTCAAAATGAATTTCAAGCAAATTCTTGACGTCTTTAAACTTTTCCCGGCTGACATTTTGTGTATTGTTTGCTTCAAGTATGGTAGGATTGATACGAGATAACCTTTCTTTAATTTTGGTTAAGCTTCGAAACACTCCAGGTTGACACGTTGAAATTTAGATCCTTCACCAAAATGTCTCCACTTTTTTTTATAGATCGCTTTAGTGCCAAAATTAAATGGTGTACAGGGTTAGTTTCTACCCTACGTATTTCAGTGTTTTTTTTTAATGTCGTTGTTGAATTTTCAACTTAAGATTTGTGAAGGTTGTAAGATAAGCAACAAAAACAAAATGTATTTTTAATTAATGCTAACTCCGTAAGCAGTGGCTGTTCCCAGTGGAGTAGTTCCCAGCTGTTCTCCGCGTGTAGAGGTTCTCTCTCACCGGCTCTGGAACTCGATTCAGCCATGTGTTACCTCTAGTCAAATTTAATTTAATACTGAACATCACAGTTATTTTACAACACAATGTACAATCTTTTATAACTAAATGTAATTTAAAGGGTTTTCACCCTAGTATTTTGGTGGCTCAGGCATTGTGACCTAGCATTTTTTGATTTTAAAACCTGATGATGGACTGTGTGGTCCGAAAACGTTTGTTTTATTGATGTAGCCCTTTTAAGGGTTTTTTAAATAAATATACCCATTTACAAAGACTAACCTCTTTTTATTAAAAAATAGGTTTGGAATAGAATAAGGAAAATGAATAAGTGACAAAAAAGAATGATTAATGTAAATTTTTAATGTAGAAGTAAATTGAGGATGTGGGTAGGAGAATAGTTGGCGATGAAGCGGAAGGAAGTCTCGATTAAATGAGACATGGCGATTAACACAATTTCTCTATTTTTCTTTAATAATTTCAAGATCTTTATATAAGTCTAGTTTGAGAAAGTATTTTTAGGGGATATTATGAGTAAGTAGTACGTCTTCTAGGATATTAAGGGTGTGTATATACCTTTTTTAAAGGATTTTAATTAATTTTGTTTAACAATACATTATTTTATTTTTATACAATACAGAAGAAAACTATTTTTATGATCGGCTAAAATAGATGTTTTTTCGTTATGCTGGAGGGCAAAGTAAATAGGTGGAGAGTTCAAAAAAAACGGCCTCCCACAGGGAAGTGTTTTAGCACCAATGCTCTTCAATATATATACAAACGACCAACCTACTCCGACCGAAACCAAGCACTTCCTCTATGCTGACGATCTTGCAAGATGTGCTCAAGGAAATAGTTTTGAAGAAGTGGAGGAGAAACTCGAAACTGCCTTAAAAACAATGACAGCGTACTACCTGTAAAATTCTCTGAGACCCAATCCCTCTAAAACCCAAGTCTGCGCTTTCCACCTTCGCACAAAGGAAGCCAAGCGAAAACTCCAAATTGTGTGGAATGGTAATGCATTAGAACACACAAACCAACCTATATATCTTGGAGTAACTCTGGACCGGTCCCTCACCTACAGACAGCATTGCATAAAAACAAGAGGGAAAGTAACAACTAGGAACAGCATACTTAGAAAACTAACGGGAAGTAAATGGGGCGCACGTCCTGGCGTTTTAAGAACAACGGCACAGGCACTGTGTTTCTCAACTGCTGAATATGCGTGCCCCGTTTGGAGCAGATCTGCCCACACCAAACAAGTTGATACTGTGCTAAATGAGACGTGCAGGATAGTAACGGGGTGCATGAAACCAACGCCACTTTCAAATCTATATAGAGCAGCGGGTTTTGCAGAACCCTCAATACGCAGAGGCGCTGCAGAACACATGGAGAAAATTAAACAGATCGCGGACGATCGGCATGCCCTATACAAAGCTCGAACACCACGAAAGCGACTAAAATCTAGGAAAAGCTTCCTTGGAACAGTGCAGGATGAACCGCCTGAGTATTTTCCACTTCCCCAGGTTCAGTGGACCGGCCAGACCCTAGACTTTAAAACGTGGAAAACCTTGAATAGGATAAGAACGGGGGTTGCTACAGTAAAATCAAACATGGCAAAATGGGGAAAAATAGACCAAGATGATGTGAACTGTGACTGTGGAGAGACACAGAATATGGAACATCTTCTTACATGCAGAAACTATCCTCATCGATGTACCCTTGAAGATTTGTGGCTCGCCAACAAAGATGGAACCGACGTAGCCCGATACTGGGCCGAAATTTTATGAATGACATGTCCAGACACGATAAAGTAAAGTAAGTATGATCGGTGTAGCAGACCGTGTACGACTACTAATACATAAAATTAAACTGGGCCTACTGAAAGATAAATAATAATAGATAAGACGATAAGTCCGATACTACAATTCACGAATTAAAGTCGTCCCTCAATTGTGGAATGTAACTGACATCGCTTGTACTATAAACGAATATTTAATTGACTTAAAACCTACCAATTCTCGTAGCAACACACAATAATCATAAAAACAATATTTACCAATAGCCCCCACAAATCTGTGATGCCCTTGTAGCTAAAATAAGTGTAAATATAGCCGCAGTATTCTCCCAGAATAATTTTTCCAATTTCCATTTCCTCGCCTGCTTTCTTCGTCGACACAAAATTCATTATGGCTTCAATTTTATTTCGCCCATTTCTTTCGTAATCATTTCAATCGGTCCAAAAACGCAGTTAGTTACGTAAAAGCGACTAAATTATTCGCTTGATATGGTTTCCAGACCTATAGAGGAAAAATAGGACCAATATAGCGTATCGGGCGCTGCATAAGGACAAATATATAAGGAAATGGGGAGTTTTAGCCGTAAACAGCATGTTGGAAATTTCGCTGTTTGGTATATTATTGCATGTTATCCCGAAACCCGTGAGGCACAATTTCAGTAATATTGAGCGTGAAGGACTTTTAAAAAATAAAAAAAAAGATTCAGGTATTTGAAAAAATTTCACTGAAAAAGTTACAACTGGATGAACTTTATTCGCTCATCTATCTATACAAAAGAGTATGATGATTGGTGTAAACAGTGTGAAGTCACACCGTTTGTCCAGTAAACTAACGACGCCATCTAGGAAAAAAATCTGAACTACCACCATCTGACATTTCAATCACATTTAATATCATTCAAATAACTACAATTATAAATACTATTAACCATAAGTTTCAGATCTCTGGCTCAATTTCCTTCTCTGTCCTCCTGTTCCTTTTTCTTCATCATCCCAGAAATCATACAGTGTACTTCTCTTCATTCTTTCTCTTCTCCCAACAATATGTTTACAACGTTTCTTTGATCCTGTCTGAAACCTATTGGTCTTTCGAAATCTCCCCTCTCATTTGCCCATCTCTGGCAGTTAAGAATGTGGGCGGGAGCGTCCGGTACCCCACAAACAGTACAGTCTGCCGAGGCACATTTGCCTATTCTATTTGTGAAGGTGCCAAAACTACCATGTCCGGTCAGACCATCGAGCAAAAATACAAAAGAGAGAATGTAAAGGTAGTGGGGGCAAAAATCTTGTTAGACAGAAAGTGCGATCTTTAGAGGCCACATTAAACAAGGAAAGCGAGTCTCTCTCCTTGTTTGACATCAAATTTAGTTGGGATATGTTTATGTTTGTCCCAAATGTCACATGAAATCTTATTTATATTGAAGGTTTTTAACAATTGTGTCGCATTTTAGACTATTACTGTTAATAATTAATTAAAACTTTCTCGTCTAAGACACATTCTGAAAAATATTATACAACTACTTTTAATAAGTGTCGCAAAATTTAAATTTAGCGCATTCGTATTTCCGGATATGTCCGCCATCAGAGGCCACCTTTTTGGTCTCCTTTTCATAAGGATTAGATTCCCTCTTTTGTCTGTTTGCTCGATGGGTCAGACACTGCGTCAGGAAGTAGTGTAGTTTCCTGAACTCACATCCCGAGCACGATCTCAGATCGGGAATAACCTCCTTCGTCCGCCTTGCCCTTCCGCTATCATTCGCTCATTCTCTCTGCTACTCTACTTTCGTTCTTTCTCTCTTATTCTCGTCTATATTTGTATCCATCCTCCTCGCATATACCCACGCTCGCTCTTTGAACAACAAAACGATCGGTATCATTGCTCTTTTTTAAAAGAAAATTCATAAAGAAAATTAATATTAACAGCTTAAAATAACCTAACTTAAACTAAAAGTCACAATAAAATTAAATGAGGCAATAGCGTATATCACGGCAAGATCTAAACCACAGGCCAGCATAGAAGACAAATGGAATTGTATTAAAAAAGCTAGCGTAACCACCACCAAGTCTCTGATCGTTTCCCAAAAGTAGAAGAAAAATAATTGGATGACTGAGGAAATATTATCAATGATGGACGACCGCAGATTATTTAAAAATAAAGACCGAACCAAACATCAGCAGATTAACTGACAAATACGAAAAAAGTGTCGCAAAGCTAAAAAACAGTGGCTACTAGAGAGCTATGCAGAATTGGAGGAATTGGAAGAAAAACATGACTACTTTAACATACATAAACTCGTTAAAGAAGTGACAGGTCATACAAAATCTTGCAGTTTTAACAGTATTCTGAAAGACAATAAATTAATTACTGATCCCAAGGATCTACTTCAACATACACATAGCAACTATACTCAGACAACACTAGAAGAAACTGAAAGTGAATATAAAAGTAAACCCTCCCACAAAATAGTAAAGTAAGAAGTTATAAGGGCAATCAAACAGACCAAATGGGAAAAAGCACCAGGCCCAGACGACATATACATAGAGGTTCTAACAATGTTGAGTGAAGACGATATAGACGCCTTGGTAGATCTTTTAATGATATTTATGGATCCGGTCAAATACCACAGGATTGGCTTCAATCTACCTTTATACCAATCTCAAAAAAGCTAAACGTTAATAGTTGCGACCAATTCCGAATGATCAGCTTATTGAGCCTGGTCCTAAAACTCTTCTTAAAGATAATTCACACAAGAATATACCAAAGATGTGAAAGAGACATTAGCCCCACACAGTTCGGTTCCAGACAAGGATTTGGCACAAGAGAAGAACTTTATAGCTTAACTGTCCTACTTCAGAAATGCAGAGATCAGCAAAAATATGTCTTCCTATGCTTTATAGATTACCAGAAAGCGTTCGATTGTGTTAATCATTTAGAATGACCTTAAAATTATAAAAGAACCTTTACATGAATCAAGTGGAATCTGTGAGGTTAGCACTGGAATCTACATCATATTTCTCAATCAAAAAAGGTGTACGACAGGGTTGTGTTCTGTCACCCCTCCGTTTTAATCTTTACTATAAAACGATTTTCGATAGAGCCTTAAGTACCACTGAAGACGGAATCAAAATCAACGGACAGACTATTAGTAATCTTCGCTATGCTGATGATACAGTCATAATATCTGATAACCAAAAAGCGCTACAATGACTGATAGATAGAATAAACACTGAAGGAGAACGACTGGGCTCGAAGATTAATATAGACAAGACGAAGGTAATGGTGGTTAGTAGAACACGAAATGTGTAATTAAATATAAGAGTTAACAGTAAGAACATCCAAAAGGTTTCCAAGTTCAGATATCTCGGTAGTTGGATAACTTAAATTTTGGATTTAGACATAGAGTAGCAGGATTGAGCAAGCCAGAACAGCATTTACTAATATAAGAACCTTGCTAAGCAACAGCAGCCTTAATGCTTCGATATCGCTTTGTAAAATGTTACATTTACTCCATACTGCTATATGGTCTATACTCCATACTTTAATCTAATATATCAGACTGCCACAATCCCCAGACAATGGCTGCAATCAACCTTTGTAGCAATTCAAAAAAAAAAACAAGTTCAACAACTTGCTCAGACCACAGAACAATAGCTTTAATGAGTCACACACTTAAAACATTTTTGAAAATAATTCACAGCAGAATTGTTAAAACTCTTGAATATGAGATTAGTGACACACAATTTGGCTTTAGAAATGGTATGAGTACAAGAGATGCTTTGTTCGGCTTGAATGTGCTGGCTCAGAGATGCATGGACATGAATCAGGATGTGTACTTATGTTTTGTAGACTTTGAAAAGGCATTTGATAAAGTTCAACATAAAAAGCTTGTAGATGTATTAAAAAGCTAAAATATTGACAGTCGTGATCTGAAAATTATATCTAATTTATATTGGAATCAAACTGCCAAAGAGAGGAGTCCGCCAGGGTTGCGTGCTGTCCCCACTACTTTTCAATGTCTACAGTGAAGCGGTATTTCAAGAAGCGCTCTCAGTCTCAATAGAAGGTATATCTATCAATGGAGAAGTTTTGAATAACTTACGTTTTGCATACGATACAGTAATAATTACGGATAACAACAATGATTTACAAAACGTAATGCAATGCCTTAATGAACGCTGTCATGAGTACGGACTGAAGATAAATTTAAAGAAAACTAAATGCATAATCATGACTAAATCTGCACATGCAAATATCCAATTGACTATTGAAGATACTGCAATTGAGAGTGTTAATAACTATAAATACTTAGGAACATGGATAACATCAGATGTAGACCAAACCAAAGAAATTAAGACACGTATTGAAATAGCACGTACATCATTTATTAAACTTAAAAAGTTTCTTTGTTGTCGGGATATAAGGTTAGAACTACGCCTGAAAATACTTCGATGTTACGTGTTCTCTACTCTTCTTTATGGTTTGGAAGCTTGGACACTAAAACAAGTTCATCTGAATATGTTGGCCGCCTTTGAATTTTGGTGTTACAGAAGAATCCCACGAACATAATGGATTCAAAGAATGTCAAACATGGAAGTAACTAGATGGATAGGAAATGAGGCGGAAATAATATTAACTATTAAAGACGAAAACTTGAGTACTTGGGACATGTGATGAGAGGGCAAAAATACGCATTATTACAACTTATTATGCAGGGCAAAATCCGAGGAAAGCGAAATGTGGGAAGACGAAGAATATCCTGGCTTAAGAACTTAAGAGAATGGTTTGAATGCAGTAGTGCAGAACTTTTTAGAGCGGCAGTCAACAGAGTCCGCATAGCCATGATGATTTCCAACGTTCGATAGAAGATGGAACTTAAAGAAGAAGAAGCTATATGATGTAGAAACTTGGACCATAAAGGCCAATGTGATGAACCGATTGGAGGCCTTTGAAATGTATGTATTTAGAAGACTACTTAAAATTCCCTGGACAGATCACATAACAAATGTCGAAGTATTAAATCGGATGAGCAGGGAACGAGAATTGCTGCCAATAATAAAAATAAGAAAAACTGCTTATCTGGGTCATATATTTTGAAATTCCAAGTACCAGCTCTTAATACTTATTGCAAAGAGTAAAGGAAAATGGGGCATCGAAAAAAAGAAATACTCATGGCTTAAAAACATAAGGGATTGGACAAACTCGATGCCCATGCACTCTTTAGAGCCACACAAGTAGGAGTATGCCAGAATTGTCGCCAACATCCCCTAATTGGATAGGGCACCATAAGAAGAAGAAAATCATTGCATTATCTATCGAAGTATCTCTCAGTTACTTCGACCAGGTACTCACTAACGCCCAATTCTCTTATCGTGGACATGATTGTTTCCCATGATGCCGTATTAAAAACATTCTTGACGTAGAATTAAGATTTTATAAATATAATTATTAATAATATCTTAAATGTAGCAAAATATGCACAATAATGGAAATAGTGTCAATATATGCAACAATATGCTCTTTTCATCAAGCCAGGTCGATACTCATCATTTTTTCAAAACATTGGACTGAAAATTACGCTCGGATTGTACCAACTTGGCGCCAGTATTTCAATATTAAATTTGCTTGTGAGTGTATTATTTGTTTTATGAACCAAATAACACAATATTTCCGTTGGTCTATGAATAGTAAAACGGTTGACTACAATATAAAACAACGCTTGAGACATTTGAAAACAGTTTAGCCCCTTCCGGTCGGACTACAATTTTATGGGGACTTTACCCTTTCATTTAACTTCATAGCATGTCTTCTTTCCCATCTTCCGGATATTATAACAGATAATCTTGTTAAAAGTTTTTTATTTGCTGCAAATCCAATAAAAATTTGCTTCGAAGTTTAGGTCTGTGAACTTTAAATTGGCTGTCAGTTTGTTCGCAAAGTTAGTTTTAATGTTCTAGCCGTATTAGATCTAGTTTTTAATAACCGTAAAGTTTTAAATAGTTGTAGCTGTTTAATAAACAAACCATAAGAATCTTAAATTATTTTACAGGGTATAGTTTTAGTTAGTTTTTTATCGTACTTTTCATCCTGACTAGATCAGTTAATATTGAAAATTTCAAATATCGCAAAAGTGTGAACTTAAATAGAACTCATTTGAATGAAACCAGAATTTCATATAAAATCTTTGATATTTTTGACACTTGGACACTATCAATAAGCAATTCCGGAATAAAATCGAATACTTTTTTATTTCAAAAGGAAAAAAATTGAACAAAAAGAGTTGTCCTGCTTGCAGTGCCACAAAAGTTATCGCTCATTGGGCTATATGAACTAAGTACAGGGTGATCTACTGAGAGTTTCAATTAGACGTTTTAAAGAAACTTGACGTAATTAATATCTGACAATAATTTAGGATAAGGTGAATCCTTCGAAATGTGAACTAGTTTTCAGTTAGATGATTTTAAGACATATTTTGAATGATTTAGGAGTTGTTTTAAGTCATGACATTTTTTTCCTAGAAGGCTTACGGACTTTACTACATATACTTAAATTTGGGCACGTTCGTAGCATCAGATGTGGAAATTTGGTTAAATGTTTTTTTAAGTATCCATAGTTCACACTTTCCCGTCAATTTGGGGTAAGTGTGACAATGGACTTACAACAGCCTGTGTTATTTTTGGGGTAAGTGTAAATAATTTAAAAGAACAAGAAAAACGAATTTTTTAGTGTCTGAAAAATTTTAATTTATTTATTTTTAAGCAAGTTATAAACTTTTTAAGATGTAAAGGTTCAACCCGACAAAATTTACGTCAAAAATAAAATGATCCCGTCTGTCTTTACTGGGTCCTGGTAAAGTTTTTACGATAACGTCTCTATCATATCCGTGTCTTCTATATCAGGCCAAAAAAGGTGTTACTACTCTTTTCATGTCTTGAAAAGCAAATTTTTCATTCTTTTTCAATCTTGTTATTAATTCTTCCAATAAAATGTTTAATATGTTTTTTAGATGTGTACTCTACAACAACCCAAACACCCACAGTAATTTGGGTCTTTCCCAACTCTCAAATTGTTGGCACTTCTTTATCAAAAAGTTTCTTCTCGTTTCTCGTTTCTACTCACAAGATGCCGCTGGCATCCCTAAATTGTAGAAAATTTTATATTGTATAGTCACACTTGCCCCACAATCACACTTCCCTGGGTTTATCTTAGGTGATTTTTAGATATACCCAATTATTTTAAAATATTTAGATACTACTATGACTATGTTAATTTCAAATAAACAATATTCAATGTAAACAGCACTATACTTGTCATTTTATCCAAAAGACAATGAAAGCAACAGAGAACTTGATGGATGAAGGAAAATGTGCATCAAGTCCATCAGTAGAATTTACTAAGCTTGGGTTGCCAATACTTTATTAAAATTTAATCAAGGCAAGTGTCGCGAGAGGTGATAAGTTTACTGAGTATTTAAAAAACTAAAAAATCCGCTACAATAGGCGTGGGTTGTAGAAAATCATACATCCCGAAAACTCCAATAGCTGCAGTGAAAAGACAACATGGGCAGAAACAAGCTAGTACTTAAAAAAAAGTCCACATCGTACTAGAATGCGAGTAAATAAATCAAATTATTGTTTTAAAACATACTATTTATTTTATTGCAATGAAGGCAATGAAGAAACAGAAACAGAAAGCACAGTATCTTCGAAAACAAAGTTGTAATATTACTACATTAAATATTAAAGAATCCCTTTTCAAATTAGCTAAAGATCATTGTTTCAAAAGCTGTTCTTAAAAGTATTAATTTTGAGTATGATTTAATCGCTGCTGATGCAAAATACTGTGACAGTTTTTACAAATCTTTCTTAAAACCTAATCATAATCATCATCATCCAGCATTCATTTATCACGTCCACTGCTGGACATAGGCCTATCTTAAACTTGTTCATTCTTCGCGATTTTGTACTCTTTGTTGCCAATTTTTGGTGATACGCCTGATGTCAGCCCAACGTGTAAGTGGTCTTTTGAGGCTAATTGGTATGTTCATCCTAAGTGGGTCTCGCAGTTTTGTAAAGGCCGCTCACACTAAAGTAATTCGTCTTTGGATTTCGCATGCTTCGTTATCCCTGCTGGTTCTTATTTCATCACCCAAATACGTATATTTCTCCACCAGTTCTACCACTTTGTCTTGAATAATTAAATGGTTACTAGGGAGCATATTTGTCACAAACTTAGTTTTGATCAGGTTCATTCTGAGACCCACCTTCGAATATTCAAAGTTCAATTCATTTAACATATCTGTAACTTCTCCTAAATTATCTGTGATAAGTAAAATGGCATCTGCAAAACGGAGATGGTTAAGCTTTTTGCCGTCTATTGCCAATACTCTGTGTTCCCAATTGACCATCTTAAAGGTATATTCTAATGTCGTTATGAATAATTTCGGTGACAATGTGTCGCATTGCCTTATACCATGTTTTTTTTATTGCCAGGGTTTTATCGTATATCTTAACAGTCATAGTGACATTTTTGTAAATATTGTTAATAAGTTTAATAGACCTATGGTTAATACTGCTATCATTCATTGCTTCTATAAAGCTACCTATTTCGATCGTGTCGAACGCTTTATGAAAATCTATGAAAGTGAGGACCAGAGGTTTTTCAATTAATGTCTTTTCTGTATGGATGTTATCATTGGTACCATTTAAAAAAATTGTTTAATTTACTAATGATAAGAGTACTATGACTAATAAGTTTATAAACCAAGGGATTTATAAACACATCCCTAGTCTATACAGATTTTCCTCCGTCTTTTAATATCGACTAAAAAATGTATTGCACTCCTTTGTTATGTTAGGAGAAGCTTCACTTATTACACCATTGTATCTTTCAAACAATGGGGTTACAACAACAGTGACTTTTTGCGGCTCTTCTACTTCGTCGTAAAAATGCAGCGTTAGCGTAATTTGTGGATTCAACAAAGACCTTTTTATGCAAACAACCCCGTAATTAGTCACGTCACGCAGAGATACTTGTTGACAATAAAATAACTGAGTACATTCGAGTTGGGTCGATAACAGAAAAGATACTTAGGATAAAATGTTGTCTTTTTCAGAGTTGTACTGGTTTAAAAGTAGATATGGATTTTCTTTGAATTATATTTTTAGATAGTTAAATTCATCCTAATTTTTTAAAAACGTCAAATAGAACTGCTATAATACCTTTATGTTTGAGAGTTTCATGTGTAATTAAAAAATACACAACGTTATAGTAGATCATCCAGAATTCATGAATAGAAACCTAACAATAGAAAAAAATTTGAATTTTTTGGTTGTGTTATGAATATGGGAATTGTCAAGCTTCCCAAAATTGTTGATTATTAAATTAAGTCACCATTGTATAACTTTATTTTTATATCTTCTGTAATGACCAGAAACAGATTTCAGCTTCTTTTGAGATTCTTTCATTTTGCTGATAACACGGCTGCTTTACCAAATGATCGTTGCCATACAATTAGTAAATTATTTGAAATGACACAATTACGTTTTGCCCAATAATGTAATCCCGGCTTAATATCAGCTGTTGACAAAAGTGTGATTCCCTTTTAAAAAAGACTACTTTTCAAACAATATATAACTTCAAAGCGTCACCGCTCTGGCTTGAACCTTTTTAAATTATGTAATTCTGCAGGTTATACTCCAAAAATGATTATGTATACCGGCAAAATGGCTAATAAAGGGCAAAATTTTTATGGAAAAATTGTACTAGATTTAGCCAGAGTATCTACAAAAAGGAAAAGTTGTAATAACCGATAATTACTACATAGCTGTGTCTTTAGCAAAACAATTATTAGATGCTAATAATCACTTATTAAGGACAATAAGTAAAAACATATTTAAGAAGATATACTTTCCGCAAAATTAAACAAAGGAGAGATGATTGGAAAAATCACGATAAACGTGATGTCTTCTGCTTGACGACGAGGCATGGAATCAAAATAAAAGAGACTGGTTAACATAAGAAAGATGGTGTAGCTATAATTACACCTGAAGCAATTATAGACTACAACAAAGGAAAAGATATTGACGTCTCATATCAACTCGCAAGCTATTTCTCACCTCTGAGAAAAACTGTTCGCTGGTACCATAAAGCTGCGTTTGAAGCTTTATTGTAGAAAAATATTATTTGTAAATAAGTTTTAGGAAATTTTATAATTATAGGTAAAAAGTTGTTTATTATCGAAATGAAAAAATGAGGAAAACTGTGACGAGTTTTGATTGGCGGAGATTGAAAAAGGTGGGATAGGTATGTAGGAATGAAAGTTTAGCTAGATTTCGGAGTGGGAAAAGATAGTCAGTTGGTTTCCAAGGGTGCAAGGCGAACGGCCGTTGTTCTCGGGTAGTTTCCCAGAGGTAGGAAGCAGTAGCAGTGAAAGTTTGTGAGTTTTCGTGTAGTTAGTGTATCTGACAGAAGCTGATCCAGTAAAATATTGTAAGTCATATTTTTCTACTTATATTCCAAGAGTCACTGTTCAGGCCAACGAGAGATTCAGTTTATCGTAAAGAAAAGATATTCCAAGAGTCATTTTTCACTCAGGCCAACGAGAGATTCAGTTTATTGAGAGAAGAAGAAGCTAGCATAATTTGAACGATTCGTGCATTTGAAGGAGATCATTAAGGACGAGATACTTGCAATAATTTATTGGTTATAACAAGGATTTGGACCACTCATCATCAGAGAGAGAGATAGTTTTGTTTTCTGCAGTTTTTCTTTCATTGATAACACAATTTTTTACACTTAATTTAGAAAGGATATAAATATTTTGATTAGGAGATTTAGAGTAATACTTGGATTTTGAGATTTTAACTAATATTGTTTGTACCATTAATTTTGATTGTTCACGTACGTAGAACAAAATTTTGAGAATTATTATATGAGATTTTGTTTATTGAAAACTTTTGAGTGTGAATTATTTCATTATTTTTATTTCAATATATAGTGTTAGATCATATGTGTTTTTTATTATTCCGGTATTCTTTGGACCTTACCTTTCACATGTAATAGCATAGATATTGAAGCACGAATTCAACCCTGAGATAAAAGAATTAAAAATTGTGATAAAGTCATAATCATATCATTTAAATAATTTTAATTAATCAAAAAAATTAATTAGCTAATTATTGCTTGGCGCACCAAGACTTTAAATATCACTATATATATATATATATATATATATATATATATATATATATTATATATATATATATATATATATATATATAACAAGCGAGTCTTCTACAGCTGGCGCCGCTTCTCGCATCCTAATTTCCAGCGTTTTCTGTCGAAGCAATCTTCAGGTCATTGCATCGTCGACATTGACATCGTCTCTCCAGGATCGTCTTGGTCTACTCGTTTTCTTCTAGTAGGCGGAGTCCATTCTTCTATTTTTCTTTAATAATATATAATTCCTTTATCTCACCAAAACAGCAAGTTATGTCATTTCGGGAAATCTTTAGTTTAGTCAATTACAGTCCGCTATGCTTGTTACAGTTGACGCCCAAAACTACAAACAATACTAAAAAGAAAATGTTTTAACCAATGTTACACTGAAACAGTTGCAACAAAAGGTAGTAACGAAGCTCAAAAGAAACAGAAAATTGTTTCTACATTTTGTAATGTTTGCGAAAAAATTCTACTGTGAGACATCTTTGACTAACAAGCAATAAGATGTTCACGATCAACGGTGATGCTAGTGGCACATACGTGTATATGCATTTTTCACTTTGACGCCTGCGAAATTTACTTAACATTCTTATGGTGGCATAAAATGTGTTAATAGCGAGCAGTTCAATACAGAATTAAATATAATGAAGAAGAATATAACTAGGGAAGAATTTTAGAAGTAAAAATGTAATTAAACAGAGTAATCGTATGTACATTTTTTTATTTAACTTATGGCAATTTATTACACAACGTATTATAAATTATTATCAAAAGCATTTAAGTATTTAATCTAGATAAACTGGTGTCACTGAGATAAAGTCCAGTAGATTTTCATCATGTTTCCTCAACCTTTAAGTCAAAATCTATATAGAGAATTATAAATGAACTGTGTTTATATGTTCCAATTCTCCTCGTTTTTTGATAATTTGTTTTATTATAAAAACATAATCATCTGTGACCACTGACAGTTTATGGAGGGCCATGGTCGCCCTGGGGGATCAACAGTGACGAATTTGACGTACTTACTGGAGTCAGACAGGGATGCGTGCTTTCTCCGTTTCTTTTTAACATAGCTCTAGACTATGTTCTCTCCAAACTAGACTCTGACACAAGAGGGATACAATGGACGTTAACCACACGCCTAAGCGATCTAGAATACGCCGACGATATCTGCCTGTTAGGACAAAGGTTTAAAGATGTGGCTGACCAATTGGAAACACTTTCCACTGAAGCCAATAAAATAGGTTTGAAAATCAATATTGGTAAAACCAAATCCATGAGAATAAATGCAAGAAACAACACGCTATTCACCAATAATAACATGCAGATTGAAAATGTGGAAAACTTTACGTATCTTGGAAGTGTCATAACAGAAAGCGGAGGTATAGAAGACGATATTCGTATGAGGATACGAAAAGCGCAACAAGCTTTCAGCATGCTCAACCCTGTTTGGAGGTCTGGAGACTACACTACGAGGACAAAGATCCGCATATTCCAGTCAAATGTCATGTCTGTACTACTTTACGGATGTGAAACCTGGAAAGCGACAAAAACCCATACAGACAAACTGCAGGTCTTTGTTAATAAATGTCTACGAAGAATTGTTCGTATTTTCTGGCCTAACATCATCAGAAACGAAGATTTACTACACCTGACCAAACAAAAGAGGGTAGTAAATGAAATAAAGTCCAGAAAGTGGGGTTGGATCGGTCACACACTCCGAAAAAATAACTCCAGTATTGCAAAGACTGCCCTAGAGTGGAATCCCCAAGGAAAACGAAAAAAAGGTCGCCCAGTACAAACTTGGAGAAGATCCATCATGGACGAGATAAGAAAACAAGGAAAGTCTTGGAATGAGGTGAAGGCCTTAGCGCAAAATAGAACCCGATGGCGCGTTTTCACTGAAGCTCTATGCTCCACTTAGGAGTTCAAGCACCTTATATATATATATATATATATATATTATATATATATAATTATATATATATTATATATATATATATATATATGGTCGCCCTGGGGTTTCTAGGCTCCAAAGTTTTAGATGGTGTCCAGAGTGGAGGCCAGCCACACGCATAACTCATCAATAACTTTAACGTTTTAGATCTAAACTCGTTATTTCCTGGTTGTTCTTCTTTGACCAAATTATTTTAGTGTCACGTATATTTTACTTTTTTAACTATAGTTGACTATGTTTTTCTTTCCTTTGCTTGTTTTTCCCATTTCCGTATTCCTAGTTCTTGTATTCATCTTTTTCTGGACCTACTTCTGGGTCTATTCCCGTTAATTTTTTTTATACAGATAGTAAAGACGCAAACATTTTTGCATCTTTTTGGAGTAAAAATATTAACATTTCTCGGCAATATTCAGCTAGTTGGTAAAGTTTTTAGACGTAAAATTTTATAAGACTGTGCTATAAAATGCAAAATTTCATTAAATTTTTAATTTTTTGTATATTGCTTTCATTTAAATACTTGCTATTTCGGGTATAAATTTGTATATCAAACGCCCTTTAGCCGTTAGCGCCTAAATATAAAAGTACGTGGAATGTTTAATATCAGCTCGGCACATTCTATGCAGCAAACCAGAAAAATCATTTCCTTTTTGCATCATACGACCGTAGCATGCTAAACATTGCCTACTTTTTAGTATTCTAAAATATACGGTTTAAAATCTAAACCCAAATTCCATGCTGTGTGAAATCTATTTTTGGTATAAAAGTATTTACATGTGGTATGGCATTACTTTTTTAATATATATTAAAAAATTGGCATATGAACAAATTATTAATCTTTATATTTGTTCTTGTAGTTGTTCTTTTCTGGATTTGTGTATCAGTAGTCGCATATGGTCTACTACACCCGGTAATAAAAATAGTCATCTGGATGCATTTTATTTAAATTTCAATAGAATAATCTATTTTTTGTAGTTTTTTGTAAAATTATTTATTACGATTGACATATCTTGTTTATTTACAATGTTTATTTACATAAAACAAAAAATAAACCACAATTGTTGTAGTAGTTTGCTTTATTGTCTTTTTACTAAACAAATTACTCGAAGACATACCGTCTCAGGACTAGCAACTTCAACGTGGAGTCATATGTCGCCATGTTACCTAATCCATCGGTAACTCTATAATCCTAAATCATTATAACATTATTTTAAAACTAAATGTAATTAAACATCTGTTATCGGGTTTTTACCACTATTTAATCTTGGTGGCTACATTCATGTACTCCTAGATACTGAGGATGGAACATGGTTTCCGAAAAGGTTTTGTCTTTTTAACTTAGCCCGTTTGGGCCTAAAATATACCTATTACAAAGGATTTTTAATTAAATTTTTAATACATGGTATACAGCCAACTACAGGAACGTAGATTCCTTGTGGAAACAAATTACAATTAATTTAAAATTAGAACCAAACATATCAAGACCTACCATTCTTCAAGAATTATCTTAAAGAAATAAAACAATATTTCAAAAATGTCTTATATAAGTGTCATAAGTATCATATGTGCTTTATTTTCCGCTATGTTCGCGCTCCCCTTAAACGCCGGTATAACAATTGTAAATATTCTCTAGTTATTAGATGTGAAGTATCGATTGATTACGCTTTATTTTTCTCTAAGTACAACCCTATCAAACGAAACACATAAATAATCATCGCCATGAAGTCTGCTTATGTCTGGTTGTAACAGAAATATTTTGCCTACCAAAGGGTTCATTAATAGACGGGGTAGAAAATTGAGGGAAGAAACCATTGGGGGTGGAGATAAGGCAAGCAAAATAATCGCTACTTGTGCGAACGGCACTCAGAGTTTGGTAGGAGAGCTGGGGTCGTAGATAAGTAAAAGATAAAAGGGTTGGATTGGGGCAACTACAAAAAAGGGTCATTATTCTCTTGGTATGAACAAAAAAAAATAAAAATAAACAAGAAATATCTCAAGGAATTTAATATAGGGCGCCACTTGAGGTGCCTAATTATACCTATTACAACCACTAGTTGTAACTAGGGAAATAATTATAAAACATCAAAAAAATATCTTTTTCAAATCAAAATCAAAAAGGGTTAGCTAAAAAAAATTAAATGTTAAGAAAACAAAATTTTGAAATTAAACAAACAATAAACAGTTACCTGATTCACATATTTCCACTTAACGAAAAGAAAAAAAAAACTTGTTACATCTCTGGAGTATCTATCTGGACATCATCAGCGAAGAGCTTTATCCATTGGGGGATGGAACTAGTAGATACAATTGGAAAAACGGGAACTCTCAAAAAAAACAGGAACTAAACTTGTTCAACTTTTCAACAGGAACTAGACTTTTCAAACATCTTAAAATCTTCAAAAAAACGAAACAGTAGTCACTCTTTCTAAAATGACATTTACATCGAGCGAAAACTCCACCAATTTTGGCAAATTAATGCCGGTCACTTTATAATAGATAAAAATCCACCACTACTGCTACTTATTTCCACAAAAGGAGCCAAAAACACAAAACCACAAATTCGACGACGAATTCGGATCCATACCTCAGCCTAACGAACTGCTCGGGAACCCAAGCATGAATTAAGATCCATACCTAACACTGCGACGACCCAAGTATGAATGACGAATTTAAAAATTCGTTCATATAACTTTAAAATAAACAAACCGCTGAAATTACCAAAACACAAACGAAACGACGTAGATATCCTTTTGCGACGTATAAAAATTATAAGAAGACTTCGAATAAAATAAAAGAAATTCCGAAAAGGTTAAAATAATAAACAACTCTAAAATGGTTTATTTTGACATCTAGCAATGCAAATACAATTATTGAAAACACTTTTGCGTATTTCAACTTGAAAGATACGAACTAACAAACACGTAAAAATTTCTTCGTTTTATTTTTTAAATAAGGAGATTTCCATATATTTCATATACGAAGAGATTTCAATATACTTCAAAGAATCAATGAAGTTGAAAATGCTACATGGTCCTAAAATATTTGGTACTGTACCCGCAGTAAGGGGAAAGGAATTTAATAAGCTTTGTCCCAACAATTGGTCGAGATCAGAAAAAATTTCATCATTGTTTTGGTAATGATGGAACTTTATCGCAACTTTTGTCCAAACTCCAACAAGTGTTTTGAAAAAAAAAGGTTTCATTCTTGAGACAAGAAGGTTATGGTCTGAGGGAATATTTGCTTCAGGATAAGTCTTAACGCTTACAATGAAATTTCTAAATCTTAGATTGGTTAAAAAAAAGTCATTCTGATTTCTAATGCAATTTTGATTCTAATGCGTCCTTGATTCTTAAAGAAATATGCAGGAATTCTTCTTCTATTTACTTTTATTGTTCCCAAGAGTATTGTTTTATGTATTTCGGCTCAATTCTGCTGTAGGTGGTTAGCCAACAAAAGGTTGTCAAACAATTACATTAAAAAATCCAATACTTCAGCGGGCTGCTGGATTCTGAACTAATTCAAGAACTCATTCATAGGTGGTCAAACCACCTATCGCTTCCTAAAGCCGGCTGATACAGCGGTGTCGTTCGACATAATCGGACAGAGGCGTTGTTCAATTTGTTGGTATATCTGGTGCGCCCCACACACCATACTGCGCCGCAGTATTTGTTCGGTTCTCGACCATGTCAAATCAAACAATCATTTTAGCGTCTCTTACTTTGTGTATAAATTCTTTGTGTATAGATTCTGGTGCAAAGAATCCAAGATTTTGGTGCAAAATAAATCTCGTCTGCTCCTGCACCCGATTTACTGGACTGCACTGCTAATTTTAATTCTCTTTTATAGGATGTTCTAAAATTGTTAATTTTTTTTCTTACATACTCTTCATTCGCATCTTTGTTTACTTCTTGGAACTTTAAAACTAGAATGTCCATTGCCTGTTTTCGGGCGTTTCTATCGTGATACGTTTTACCTTTTATTTGCTATAGCATTCTTGTTTTTTATATAATTTAAAAAACTCTCTTAAAAAATTCTCGCTAAATCAAGCCATTTTGATTTTCTATAATATGATCAAAGCAAGTGTTTAGTTAAAAACGAAGTTGAACAACGCCGCTGTATCGTGAGTGGCCGCCTTTAGGCAAGCCCCTCTTTCGTTTATCGGAGATGGAGATTTTGAGCGGTGTTGCCAATATCAATCCACTAGATGTTTCTAAAATAACTACAAACTTCTGAAATAACTACAAACCATTAAGTTTATTTTTGTTATTAGTCTGTTGTAGTAGATTGGTAAATACAATGAAAAATATAGGCAAATATCCGATTTATTTAAAGATACGAAGAAGATATAACTCTCAAAAAGATCCGCAAATCGGATTATTACACGGCGATTGGCAACATTGACTTTGAGCTGCGCTCTAGACTGTGGTGCGTTCTAAAAAGAGACGGATAGTTGAACGATATTTTATACAATGTCTAACACCGGGTATGTATTTATTTTTGTCCAAGTTTTATATTGGTCCACTATTTCAAATGCAGTTCAAACAGACATATATTAAATTGTATGCTCCGTTTTAAATTCGTTCAATCTGTATATACACATATATTATTCCATCCTAATTCTTCAATAGCTACCTTTTTATATTTCGACCTTTAAGCAATTTTCGAAAGCAATGTTCTGAAAAATTACACAGTAGCTCTTATTTAAAAATATCAAGAGAAATAAATGGAGCTAATCTTCGAGTGAACAGCCTAAAGCGAATTTTGATATTAAGGTTTTCTTTTGTTATTTTTAAACATTTTTCCAATTGCAGGAAGTTTCTAAATCTCTTTAGAGTATAAAAGCATTTATTTCTTAAGAGAAATTATAAAATAAACTACAATATAATAATAACTTAATCCAATTATTGCATTATTTGAGACCATATAAATACCCAACGATGACTATAACTGACTTATACAGTATGGTTACCCAACACAATAATCCTCCTCCTCAATCCTTTAGCCCTTGTCAGGGCGTAGTGACACCCTAAATATTATTAGTCTGCTGTCTCCATTGACTGCGATCTTGTGCCATATGGACGGCTTCATGTAGGGATTTTCCCACCAAACTCTTCATTTGGTCCACCCATCGTATTGGAGATCTTCCTCTTGGTCTTCGGCCTTCTACCTTACCTTCTACTACCAATAGTTCCATGGTGCCCGTTCTTCTAGCTATGTGGCCGAAGTAAGTTAGGTATGCTTGGTTTACTTTTTTTAGTAGCCTGTCTTTTATATGAAGCTCTTCCAGAATTGACAGGTTGGTTCTATGTTCTGTCCAGGACACGCGTAGAATTCTTCTATATACCCACATTTCGAAGGCTTCGATCTTACTCCTATCGATTTTTTTGAGAGTCCATGTTTCAGCTGCATATGTAGCAATGGGAAAAATAAGGGCATTGACCAACCTAAGCTTAGTATTCCTTGTTATTGTTCGGTCTTTCCATATTTTAATTAATTTAGCAGTTGCGGTTCGGGCCATTCCTAGTCTACGTTTGATTTCTGAGGAACAATCACCATTGTTGGTTATCAGAGAGCCCAAGTATACAAATCTGTCGACTACTTCGAAAATCCCTATTTGGCGTATATGCGGTAGATTATTATTTGCTCTGTCTACAATCATTATTTTTGTTTTTCTGGTGTTGATTTGAAGTCCGAATTCTTCACTTATTCGGCTTAGCCGTTCGATGATGGTAATCATTTCGACTTCATTCGCTGCTAGTATAAGTGTGTCATCTGCGTATCGCAGGTTACTGATTTTTCTGCATCCTATAGTGATTCCTCCATCCCATTCATCTAGTACTTTTCTCATTATATATTCAGAATATATGTTGTACAATAATGGTGATAGTATGCAACCTTGTCTAGTTCCTTTCTCTGTTTTGAATGCATTTGAATATATTCCATGTACTTTAACTTTGGCTGAGTTTTTATTATACAGATTTCTTATTAGGTTAACTAGGTGGTTAGGTACTCCCATATTTTCCATTATACTCCAGAGAGGATCCCATTTTACTGAATCAAAAGCCTTTGTGTAATCTACAAAACAGAGCAACATTGGTATGTTATGTTCTCTCGCTTTTTCTACTATCTGTCTGGTATTGAGTATTTGCTCACGCGTTCCCTTTCCTGGTACAAATCCACATTGTTCTTCGGCTATCTCTGGAAGTAGAAAGTTCTTTAGCCGTTCATTGATTATATGTAGCAGGATTTTGCTTGCATGAGGGATAAGGGCAACGGTTCTGTAATTGCTGCATATGGTTAGTGATCCTTTTTTATGGATAGGGATCAAGGTTGATTTACACCACTCATCAGGCCATTCACCTGTGATCCATATCATGTTGCACATATCCAGCATTACATCTACGATAATTTCGCCTATTGCTTTTAGAGTCTCCGCTGTTATGCCATCGATTCCTGGAGTTTTTTTGTTTCTTAGTTGGTTAAGAGCCTTCTCTACTTCTGCTCGTAAAATTATTGGTTCAGCCTCTCTGATTGCATGTTTTTTGTGTTCTGAGACTGATGCGTCATCTTTTGAAGTGTCTTTGTATAATTCTGAGCAGTAATTTTTCCAGGTCTCTGCGATGCTCTCTATGTCGGTTTTTACTTCTCCATTAGAGTCTTGAATGGCTTGAAGTTGTGGCTTGAACTCTCGGGCTAAATATTTAACTTTTTTAAATAGTTCATGACTTTCATGGCGGTTTGCATGTTGCTCCAGTTCTTGACACACGTTATTTATATGGTTGTTTTTATCTCTGATGCACATACATTTTATTTTCCTGTTTATCTCCGCTATTTCTTGAGTGTTGCTTCCTGTTTTTGAGATATATTGTAGCATAGCTTTTCTTTTTTCCACTAACTCTAGTGCTTCCCCTGGCATCCAATGTTTGTTCTTTTGGGTTTTACGCGATGTGCTCTCTTTTTCCACTGAATATATCCAGCTTTTTATTCCATTCCACGTTTTATTTGTGTCTTCTAATACTTGTGGTTTTTCTTTGCTTATCAGTTTCATCTGGAATTCTTCTGCATTACTTACCCTTATCTGTTTTGTCTGATGTATTTTTCTAGTTGTGTGTAGTCTGAGCCTGCAGTTCATTTTAGTAGTTTATGATCTGATCCACAATATGCTCCAGGCATAGCTTTTACATTTGTTATTGAGGTTTCCATCTTTTCCGCACGAGTATGTAATCGATTTGATTTTTGTGTTCTTTATTTGGACTAGTCCATGTTGAGAGCTTTCTTGGGTGGTGTTTACTTTTATTGTGTTGAGTGCAACACAATAATACAATAACAAAAATAAAACTAATTTCTTTTAATATTTTATAAAATAAAGTTCTAAGTGAAGTAGGTATATGGAATGTTAAATGTGAATAATAATAAACTAGTATTTAATACTAATTTGAGTAACGTATAAACTTCGTCTGGCTGGGTCCATTTGTGTTTCTCTTTTTTGATAATTAAAAACATCATAAAACTTAATATAGCTTTACGCATACCTCGCTGTAATAAAGTAAATCTAAAAAGTTCAAATTAACCAAAAGACTTTTAGTTTAAATTTTAAGCTAATTTTCCGCATTCCAAATATAAATTCCGCAGTACTTGATCTGTGTTAAGTACTCTCAGAAAGTCAATTGAACCCAACAGCTAACGTCAGGATAGTTTTAAGTAGATACCGCTGTGTAGATGAGTTTCAAGTTTTTACTAGAAGTTAAAAATTATACCGAAATTGCTAGCTTAATTGTTGGAAAAATTAATTAAAAATAATGTCTTTATGTTATCGTTTAAATTAGTTAAGATAGATATTATAATCTGACTGACAAGAAAAGGTAAGCTCCTACGTATGTTTATTAGAATTCATTTATTTTTTACATCAACTTATCTTGCTATACGGAATCAACGTCGAACAAGTAAACAAATGCATATCTGGAAACAATGATTAACTCTACAAATGATTACATGCAGGAGATCAAAATCAGAATAGAAAAGGCATTCAAATTTCTACAAACTGAGAAGAATGCTATGTAAAAGAGATTTAAAATTGGAACTGAAAATAAGGTTGGCGAGGTGCTATGTTTTTTCGACTTTATTCTATGGAATGTAATTTTTGACCTTAAATGCGAAATCAATAAAAACTAAAATCCTTCGAGCTGTGGGTGTAAAGAAGAATTCTGAAAATATCGTGGACAGAATACGTCACAAACAAAGAGGTTCTGAGACGGATGAATAAAGAAGTAGAAATTTAAATACAATTAAAACAAGAAAACTTGAACATCTCGGACATATTACACATTGAGAGAAATACATTTTGCTCCAAGTGATTATGCAGGGAAAGATTCAAGGAAAGAGAAGCATAAGGAGGCGTAGAATGTCATGGCTGCGCAACGAAGTGTAAATCAAATGAACTTTTCAGAGTAGCCGTCTCAAAAGTCCGAATTTATCAAGTTTATCTGTTAAGTTTTATGGTGGCTGCTTAAATCGTTTGGTGAAAAAGAAGCATTCAGTTTTTGTGAATTTTCGATGTTAGATAAATTTTAAATTTCGTGTAGCTGATTGAGAAGACTTTTTTATTGCTCAAAATGCCTAAAGCGCGTATAATTTGACGAGTGTCCTAGCTAGTGACTTTAAGATTGGTCTAATTGTCGGAATGCTTAAAATATTAGAATTTTCTAGAAAGATTAATAGATCCTTACGCAGTATACTGCAGTGTCAACGAGCGTGGACTCAGGAAGGCCAAGGATTCTGAGCGAGTGGTTCTGGACGTCACAGAGGGACCACAGAGCGACAAGATCTAAGACTTCTGGCTCTAAGAGTCAGATTCATTAGAACTCGAACTACCTCAAGTCAGTGGTTTGAAGAACATGGAATTATAGTTGGTATGCATACGGTTTATCGTCGAATACGATAGGTCTTTTTTCTTATCACCACATAGTGTGCAAACTCTCACAGGTAAATATGGGCGTGAACTTTGCTCTGGTGTAGAGAAAATAATATATGGGACCGGGACTAAAATAAGGTGGTCTTTAATAATGAATTCCGCTTCTGTCTGGAAATGCATGGTGATGGCGCAAGAGTAAGAAGAGCTTGGGAAGTCTGGAAAAAAATTAAAGAAAAATTAAAAAATATATTACACAAAAATGAAAGATATTTCTTTGGATATTTTATATGCCAATATCATATAAAAGTATTGGCATCTAATGATACATTTTTCCTTAATTTTTTGTTCGTCCTTAGTTATGACCAATTTTTACTCCTGGCTTTAATAGACTAGCCTCTCACTTCTCTCGTTTGTTTTTCTATAAAAAAAAAACTATAATAAAATTTGTTTATTACAAAATGTTTAAATATTATAGTACTAGACTTCGTGTATAGAATACAAAGTATACCTTGCTGTTGTCCATATTTAGGTAGAATTATTTATGTTTGTTGTATCAGCAAGACACAACACCGTCTTGAGAAAGATTAATTTTTTACATAATAAATAAAATGCCTAACTTAAATAATATTAACAGATACAAAGTAAAATTAGCCTATGTTACCCTTCACCTACATATACAGTTAAAGTAGTTTAATAATAGTAGTTAAATCCCTAAATGTATATACAAATAACGCTTCTTCTTTCTTCGTTAACGTACTCCATCCCTAAATGGCCGTCTTCATCTCCAGTCCTCTTTTGCCTTCCACCTTCACTTGTATGACCAGCCGCATCAATTAGTATTTCTCGTTTCTTAGTACGTGACTAAAATATCTCATTTTTTTTCTTTATTATGATGAGTATTTCTTTATCTTTTTTATTCTTCGTAGCGTTTCCACATTTATTATGTGTTGTGTCCAAGATATTTTCCACATTCTTTGATAATACCATATTTCAAAGTTATTGAGTGTTTTCTCTGTCGCTTCTGTAATTGTCCACATCTCAACTTTATACAACAGGACAGAGAACACGTAGCATCTCAATACTCTAGTGTAATTTCTATGTTGAGTTTTCAATTGCATAATATTGCTTTCATCTAAGTTAAAGCACTTCTAACTATCTTAATACGCCGTTTTATTTCCGTACTTTTATCAGATTATTCATTTAGTTCGCAACCTAAGTACTGATATCTGTGCACCCTGCCTAAATTTTTCCTTTAGATTAAACACTGTCTTCTTCAATCTTGTTCTTGCTTACCACCATGATTTTTGTTTTATTTGTATTCAGTGCCATTCAATACCTTTCGCAGTATTGGGTAATGCGATCAACCAAGATCCTTTTCTGCTGTCCGCAAGGAGTATTGTGTCATCTGCGTGTCCAAGATTATTCAGAAGTGCTCCGTTAATAAATATGCTTTCATTTACGTCTTCTAATGCCTCTTTAAACATTTTTTTTAAATACATATTCAAAATAAAGGAAACACACATCCTTGTCTTACTCTACGATTTATAGGTATTTCTTTCGATTTTTGTTGGTCTATTCGTTTTCTAGCTTTTTGATATCGGTATAGATTGACAATGATTCTCACGTCTTCGTCATCTAATTATGTGTTCTGTAGTATTTTTGCCATTCTTTGGTGTTGTACTTTGTCGAAAACTTTTTCAGAGTCGACTAGACATATGAATACATGAAATATTGCTCTTCTGGTGCCAAAGCCTTTGGCACCCAATTGGTATTCATCTATTCTATCATCTAGCTTTTTATAGATACGTTCGTGTATCACTCGTAAGAACACTTTTAGAATATGGTTCATCAAGCTATTTAATTGTCTTGTGCTCTTCACAATTCATTGGGTTTGATTTTTTGAATATTGGAATGAATATTGATATTAACCATTCTTTCGGAATCTCTTCCGAACAACAATATGATTTTTTGTTAATATTCTTAAGATTTCTGTTGGTATTTCTTCTGGTCCCATGAGCTTCTCAAGTTTTTACGCTTTCTCAATTTCGTCTTTGGTGATTGGTGGCCCATTTCTTCCTCTTGATTCAATGATCTCAATTTTCTCGTCGTCTTCGAATAGCTCTTTTATGTATTCTTTCCATCTGTTTATTTTATCTGTACATTCCGTTATTATCTTGCTATTTTGATTCATGATATTTCCGATGCCCTTCTTCTTGTATATGCCAGCTGTCTCTTTGATTTTCCGGTGTAAGTATGTTTTTTATCTTACCTTTCTATTTCTTCACACTTTTCTGATAGCCACAGTTCCTTAGCTTCTTTGATTTTCTGTTTGATTATTTTATTAATTTTTTAGTACTGTTCTTCGTTTTTATTCTTTGTGTCCTATTTTCCGTCATCAGTATTTGCGTCATCAGTTCTTTCATCTCTTGTGTAGTCCATTGTTTATTTTTATATAATGTGTCTTCATAAAGTTTTTGTTTTGTGATATTTCTCAGGATCTCCTCTACTTTCCACCATTTATCTGCTGTTGCTGTCAATTGCTTTTTCCTTTCTATTTCCTGAACTTCTTTGTGCACTTATTCTTTGATTTGTTCGTATATATCAGTTTCTTTAAGTTTTCTCAATAGGTTGTTTAGTTTTATCAAAATAGGAAAAAATTAAACAGAAATGATAAAAATTACAATTTTTTATTTCATTTGTATCTCAATGAAACATTTTGCAATTACCGAGTTGCTGTATTATTATCACAACCACAGTTTTTACCTTCTTTTACATTTAATTTTCTATTTAATTTAGAAAGTACTTTATAATATGCTAAAATCGATTAATATTCTTTTAAAGGCTTCCTTCCAAAATTAGGTTTAAATACAGCTTCGGGAAATCGGTCGACGTTATTTCACCGATAGGTCAAAAGGACAAAAAATTGCTCCCTTTGGTTTCAGACTCGATTTTTCATAAAGAGTATCTTATTAAAGAGAAAACTATTAAGGAAAAAAGTAAAAGAATTTTTTATTTCAAAGGATGCTTTGCAGATACAAGGCTAACAGTCAATTAAGAAAGATATCAATCGATTTGGCCTATTTCCTTCCATTTAATTATAGGTAAAAATTTCTAATTATAATTAAATATATAATTAAAAAATACGGTGATTTATTTCGTACTGAAAAAAAGATTATGTAATAACACTTTAACTCCTGGGCCTATTTATTTGCATAAGTTGTCACAGCCTGGCCACTTTTTTTTTCATGTTTTCTAATAAAATGCTCTATATGTATGTGTTAATTCATATAATGATAATTTTTTTATTTAAAAAGGGCTTTGTAGGGTGTGTTTATTTTTGATACACGCAGTTCATGTAGACGACTTTTCATAATGTCATTACCCATAGCCTAGATGTATTGAAATTGATACACATTATTTATGAAACTTTATTACGAAAAAACATAAGCAAACATCTTAACAAATTATTTTAAATATACACTATGTGTTTTAAAAAAACAAATGTTATAAATAAATTTTTTTTCTCTACATTCAGTGCCAGTACACCTAGTGTTGCACTGTTTGGAATTCTTAGATGCATGTGCGCGACCAAAGGATTTTGCCTGTGTGCTGTAACATATAACACATCGTCCTCTTTTGTCATATTCTTCCAGCCTATGGTGTGTTTGTTGAGGGTTTGTAACATTATTGTCTTTGCAAATGGCAGTCACTAATTCTTCGCGAAATTGTGTTACATCCATTTTTGTGTTCAAAGCTTTGTTATATAGGATTAAAGCATTCACTATGGCTGTATTTGTCAGTAACTCTATTCCCACTTTCCGATACCATTTTATAGAACGTCTGATGGGAATACTGTAGGAAGCTTTTTGATCAGAGACGTCAATGTAAGATTTAACAGAATTATATTCTACTATTGTAGACGGTTTTCTTTTTATTCCTGATTTTGTACGAACGTCGACCATTTCTGGACAAGATTTTGTAGTCAAAAATGTTACCTCTCTTTTGTCGATCCATTTTCCTACAATAACTTTTGTGTTGCTCTGTAGGGCCATCATATCTCCTTTATTTAGCTTTGCTTCAAACACCGACTTAGGATTGTATTTCCTATTTTTACGAAGTGTTCCAACTAGATGAATATTGTTATCATTTAGTTCGTGTGCCAAACTGACACTAGTATAAAAATTGTCCGTAACCAAAGTTCTTCCTGAGTGTAGAAAAGGTTGCATTAATTCCATGACCACTAGGGATTCTAGTGATTGTTCCTTTGGTCTATTTTGCTTTCCGCCATAAATTTTTGCGTGATATGTGTAGCCGCCTTTTCCGCAGAGTTTGAAAACTTTTACGCCATATTTATTACGTTTGCCAGGTATGTACTGTAAAAATGACAGACGTCCTCTAAAGGGAATCATCGAATTATCAATGCAAACGTATTTGCCTGGTACCAAAGTAGATTGAAAACTTCTATTGAACGTCTGTAATAATGGTTCAACTTTGAACAATCTGCTTCCTTCAGGACAAGCTTCATTATCTGAAAAATGGAAGCAAGCAAGAAGAGCCTCAAATCTACACCTCGACATGTTTGTCGTCTTGTATATTGAGCAATGATGGATAAAATTAGTGCTCCAGTAATCTCGTAGTCGTAGTTTTGTATTCAAACCTATCCATATTAAAATTCCCAAAAATTTTAATATTTCTTCTCTGTTAGTATCATTCCAGTTAGTGAGATATGAATTTGTCTTAACGTTTTCACGATTTATAGCATCAATAATTTTTTGTTCAGCATATCGATTTGTTTCCTTCACTAAAATATCGAGTATCTCGTCTGTTAGGAGCAGTCTATAAAACGTTAAAGGTGTATCATTTTCCCTACTTTCTACAACTGTACCAAAAGAAGTATTTTCATGTATAACGTCAAATGTATTCAAATTTCCATCAACATTGTTCCATATAACATTTGCCTGTAAATTCCCTATACGAGGATTTACCATATCTATATTGTTTACATCTTCAATTTCAGATTCACTTTCGCTTATTTGCAAATTAAACTGTTCATGTTAAATTCTAGGTTGACTTGTAACATTATCATCCTAAAATAATTCAAAATTAGATATAAACATTTGAAATGTATACGGAACTATAAACTTGCCTTAAGTGTTTCCATTTCTGCCGTTTTGTTTGTGGTTCATAATCTGAATCTGAAGAGTATTCAAGGGTATCAGAACTATCAGTGTATAATGGATCGACATCTGAATCATCAAATTCACAATCACTTATTTCGCTAAGATTTATAGCCAGATGCTCAAGTTCATGTAAAGAAAGGTTTCTCTTGTTATTTTTAGACATTGTACATAAACAAACCCGACTACAATGAAGGTCTAACAGTGACTGGTATGGTGGTATGCCACTATTGCAAACAAGCGTCTATTCATACCTTGTTACAATTCGTCTTCGATGCTCGCGCATCCATGTAATGTCAAATATTTTATTAGGTTATACCAGATTTGATTTGTTAATATTTTGAAATTACAGGCTACTTAATGATTTCATTCGTTTAAATCAGAGTCAGAACGATAATGATAGAAAATATGCGATTAAAAATATTGCCTAGATTTTACTAGAAAAGTTCAATTATGCGATTTCCGCAAGTGGTGTGGTCCTTAAGTAATTGTACAAAAAGAAGCCGTATATTCTACCCTTTAAAATATTACGATTTAAGCCAAATTGCTTTAATAAAATGTTGATATTAAGAAAGATACAGGGTGTTAAAGTGAGAATTTAAAATGTTATTTTTCGCTATAACTTTCATGTTTGTGAACATTTATGTATCAAAATTTACGTAATTGTTTACATTAGTAAGGGTCCCTAAAAATGCGAATTTTTCGGGGACTTGGCCTGAAAAATGAAAAAAAGGCAAAATTTTCATGTTTCCGTCTACGGAAACATACAAAAAGTAAAAAAATGTAAAAAAAATTGAAAAAATTTCATAAAAAGTATAGAAAATCAAAAATTAGCAAGAGAAAAATATAATCGAAATACGAAATAGCCGTAAAAGTTATATAAAATTTATAAATCAATTGTAAATACCAATCATTTTCTCCGTTAAATTATCAAAAATATAAAATATTGTAAAATGGCCAAAATTCATTTATTTGGAAGAACAAGTTAAGCGCGTTTGCGCACAACATAAGATATTCCACGCAGGTTCAATGTTGCCACATACACATTTGTTTTTTTCGGAGTAAATATATTGAATTTAAATTTTAATAAGAGTATACTCTATATGACTTATTATTGTTGCAGAATTAGTGTTTTTGCAAAACTCGATATTGACTATTAAATAACATAATAAAACCAAATCCAAACTAATCCAATTATTATTAAATTTATTTCAAAATTATTATTAATTATTAAAATTATTTCAAATTAACTAAATTATTAGATAATCTCTAAAAATTTAAATTACAGTTTTGTCGTATCTTGTCACAAATTTCTCAATTCGAGTCTATGGTTCCGTTTAAAACATGGCGATAGCGTGCTGAAAAACTTTAAAGGCGGCATTTGAAAGTGAGCATTATGATTGTTTCTTATTCTGTGGTTAAACACGCTACGGCGTACTTTAAATAAGCAAAATGGAGTACCAATAAAAAAAACAAATTAAAACCTAATCTACTCATATCATCTAACAATTTAAACTAATATAAAGAAGTTGATAACTAATGCATCCAACTAAATACAACATAAAACGAAATAAGCTATAATCTATACGTAATAACATAAGTTAATAACAAATGAAATACACTTATATGTATCCCCTTAGAAACAGAAAATGGAAATAATACTCATTATCATTATTCCTTTATGATTGTATTTGAGAATTAATATTTTCACAATAAACAATATATTTGAAAAGTGTGGCAACATTGGATCAAGAAGTATGTACTACGCATACGCACATCATTGACAGCAGCTGTAATGGCGGCGGCATCTTGAAATTTATGTCAAAATATCAGTTTTTTAAATGCGAATTACAGAAAAACTATAGCTCAGCGTAAAAAAATGTATAGATTGAAAAGTGAATAAAAAATAAAACATAATCCACTGTCCAAATTTCAGACTAATCCGACTATCCTTACTAATGTAAGTAATTACCAAAATTTATAACTGGGTACTATTGAATATCAGAAATTATAATTTGATGCATATTTTAATGTAGCTGATACAGGACGCCACATATGACACATTTGTTGCATATATTCGCACTTAACTTTTTTACTCTATTTTACATATCAACTACATAATTCAGATTTAACACAATTACTCCAGGCAACGAAAGAAAATTAGACAAAAACATCAATACTTCTGAATTTTTGTGTAAAATGCCTTTAATAAAGTTAATAATTAACGAAATATTAAATAAAATAAATATATTAGGAGGATAGTTAATAGTAGGATTTGACAAAATAACAGAATAGTTGGATTTTATATCATATATTTTACGTTTTGTATTAAATTAAAGTCATAATCAAAATGTTTTAATTAAAAACCAAATTAAGAAACATTTAAACTAAATAACATTAAAAGTTTTTGTCGAAGTAAGTTCTTCATTTGTCAATACATTCCATAAAAGAACGTCTCAACTAAATGCTTAACTTTACTTTAACAATAAATTTGTTTATTAAAATTAAACTTCAACAATAAATTTTAATTACAATAATTACAAAACATAAAAACGAATTAAATTATATATATGAACCTTAGCTAGGAATAAATCCTATGAATATGAACAACAAACCTCTGACAGGCATAACCTAATAAAATATTTGACATTACATGGATGCCCGAGCATGAAGACGAATTGTAACAAGGTATGAATAGACGCTTGTCTATTGCAACTCGACAATTTCGTGTCTCCAAATTTTATCTACAATGTTGCCAATTCCAGAAGGGATATACATAGAAATATAGGATATAGAGTATATGAGGTTATGGAACATGTTTCTGACAGTATGGTACGGTGAAATCTCATGAACTCACTCTAAGATTAGACAATAGATAAACCTACTTGCTACCCGCTAATAATAGATATATTGGTGTAAAAATAAGGGTCAAACGA
Source organism: Diabrotica balteata (assembly GCA_918026665.1). Lineage (NCBI taxonomy): Eukaryota > Metazoa > Arthropoda > Insecta > Coleoptera > Chrysomelidae > Diabrotica > Diabrotica balteata. The sequence continues at coordinate 131,072,678 of OU898283.1, forward strand.
ATAATTGATGCCGAAATTAGATAGCATAGTTAGGCTAAGGAGATTACAGAATGTTTAACCTCAAATCATCATCATTAACCTGTATGATGTCATCATCATCATCATCTTTGGCTCGACAATCCTCTGTGGATCTTGGCCTGCTCTAAAATTCGTCGCCATTATGTTCGGTTTCTGGCAACATGTTGCTATCTTCTGATTTTTAATATTCGAAAGTCGGTTTCAACTCCATCTAACCACCTAATTCGCGGTCGGCCTTTGCTTCTTCTTCCTACAGGTATTTCTGTGGTTAGCTTTTTGGCAATCGTATTTTCTGGCATTCCAGCCCATCTAAGTCGCTGTGTTTTAATGAACGTTATGGCATCTGGCTCATCAAAGAGCTGATACAATTCAAAATTATATCTTCTGCGCCACTGCCCTTGGTCGTTTATAGCTGCAAATATTTTGCGAAGTATTTTACGCTCAAATATTCCCAAAAGTCTTTCATCTTTCTGCGTTAGACTCCATGTTTCTGCTCCATATGTGAAGACCGGTCTCATCAATGTTTTGTATATAATAATTTTAGTTCTTCTTTGAATGTTTCTTAACTGGAAATGCTTTTGGAGTCCATAGTATCCCCTATTTGTAAGATTTCTTCGTCTTTTGATTTCTTCGCTTGTTTTATTGGTAGCAGTCAATAGCGACCCAAGGTATGTGAAGTTGTCGAAAGGTATGACTTCCAAAGACTGTTTCTCGTTCCTCATTTGCTGTCGGATCCTTTGTAACCAACATGTGCTTGGTTTTGTCTTCGTTGATGACTAGACCGACCTGTTTCGCCGCTGTTTCCAATTCTAGGAGATATTGCTCAACATCTCGCTTGCTACGCCCTATAATATCAATGTCATCAGCATATGCTAAGAGTTGTATCGATCTATTTTAAATAGTACCGCCATCCCTAATTCGTGTATCTCGGACTGCCTTTTCTATGGCAATATTAAATAGAAGGCAAGCCAGAGCATCCCCTTGTCTGAGTCCATCCTTTATCTTAAAGGATCTAGAATTCTCTCCCTGTATTCTAACAGTGGCTTCTAAGTTATTCATTTTCATTCTCGTTAATCGGATAAGTTTCTCTGGTATATCAAACTTATGCATTGATTGGTGTAGCACTATTCTCTTGACACTGTCGTATGCGGCCTTGAATTCGACGAATAGGTGATGGGTTTCAATAATGTTTTAACCTGTATGATGTACCTGTATGACAACCTGAATAACCCGAAACACGTGTAGGGCAATGGTGGAGTTTCGATTGAAATGAAATGCAATCTTTTACTTTCATTTAAATATTTTTCTCTACGTAAAGAGCGAAAGATGGTAATTTTCAAAGGTGAATCGTAGATGCATGTCGAAGTAAAAGGATACTTCTAGCGTCGTTAAAAGCCTCTAGCAACTTTAAATTTGCGGTTCACCTAATTTGCTATCAGAGAGAGGTCTCTCGACTCTTCTTATGAAAATTCATTTGTTCATTCCTAATACAAAATTGTCGTAAATTCGTGAAATGTACTATACAATTATTTCAAAAATGCATGTAATGTTTCCCTCTTTTCTCCAAAATGAAAATAGCCGCTGGGATTGCAGCAAAAATAATTAAATCGTATACCGTAGTTTTTGTTTGGTTAGTGATAGCCGCTCGAAGCTTATTATATTTGTTTATTTTACCACTAAGTAAACTATTATTGTTTAAATTTTAAAATACTGCATCGGTTTCTTTTACGATATGTATTTCTACTCCTTAATAAATTTAAAAAATATAAATTTTAAATTATCCTGGCATCCAGAGTAAACTTACTTTATGTAACAATATAACACAGAAACCTTTGTTTTCAAAACTTCCACAAAAATTTATTATATAATCTTATCACTACAGCTGTTTCGGCTGATTGCCTTTCTCAAGTGATCTATTTTTGGCATCCGTTTACACTTTATAGTCTTTAATGAAATAGGTTGAGGGTAGAAGAAATGTTTGTCTCAAGTTGGTCACTCAGAATTATATCTGTGATTTTTAATTTGTTGATTTCCATAGATTCTAGCAAAAATAGCTTAAGGCCTTTATTTTGTATGTGAAAGATTTTAAATTAGTCATTAAAAGAATGATAAAGATCTAGGGTGAAATACGTATGTAGAATCTGTTTTTCTATTATTGAAATCCCTTTTATGTTCTGCTATTCGTTTATTAAAATTTTTACCAGTTTGACCGATGTAAATTTTTGGACAGTCGCTACATTTAAGTTTGTATACACCACTGTGTAAGTGCTTTTTATTTTGACTCTTGTTGTTTTTAATATATTTGCTTAAGTTGTTATTTGTTCTGAAATCTGGTGTTATTCCTTTCTTTTTTATGTGATATTGTGGCTATTTTTGTTGATAGTTTGCCTGTATATGTAATCGAGCAAAAGGTACTGGGTTTTTTCTCTGGTAGTGGAAATACTAATTTCAAGGCTTTCTTGTGTAGTTATTGGTTTAAAATTTAGTAATTGTTTGTTCGTTGTATCTATTGTTTACTGTTATTTGCTTAATGATGTTTAATTCTGTCTCAAAGCTGTATTTTGACATCGGAATTTCTGTTAATCTATGTAACATACGATGATGGGCTGCCAGTTTATGTTGTGTGGGATGGGATGTTGAATTGTGTATAGTCGCGTCAGTATGGGTAGGTTTATGAAATATGGAGAAATCATGTTTGTTTTTAAATCTGATAATTTTTCTATTGTAAATTCCATATCACTAACTGTCGTCGAGTTGCCTGTTAGTTCCTGTGAAACATATCAGTACGTCGTCTACGTTATATGACGGAGCTGTATAAAAAGAAACTACAGGTCTTTAAAAATTAACTTTAACAGTGAACCTTAATTGCTATCGACACATTTAACTTCATTTTTCTTCACTAGAGGTCTCTAGTAGCATACTCTGGTAATTATTTTTCGTATAATTGCCAGAGTAGTCGGTGCGTTTTGATTTGGTTTGAGTCTTCTTACAAACTTTCTCTGACGGGTTGACCCAGAGAAACACGCGTTAAAGAATGGTAAGAGACTAATTAAATCGAAACTTAACCCTTATTTTGTTATCGACCTTACTCGTCGCAGTGAGAACAAAAATGATAGTAATTTATATGGGTAAATTGTTGATGCATAGTGGATGATAAATATCCCCAGCATCGCTCTGAATGGCTTCATGCAGCTTTGTAATACAGTTTACTTCAATTGCTATCGACAAATTAAAATTTAAAGTAATTGTTTTTTAGAATAATTGTCTTCAATTTTTCTTCAATAATCATTTTCCAGCATATATTCCTCGATTCGAAGTTTGGTGTCATTCTTCTTCTTTTTGTGCCACTCCTATCGGAGATTGGAAATCATCAAGGCTATTCTGACCTTGTTTACGGCTGACCTAAAGAGTTCATTAGTGGTGCAGCCAAACCACTCTCTCAAATTCCGCAACCATGACATTCTTCTACGGCCTGGATTCCGTTTTCCTTCTATTTTTCCCTGCATTATATTTTGAAGTAATGCGTATTTATGTCCTCTCATCAGGTGACCAAAATATTCGAGTTTTCTTCGCTTTAGCGTTAACAAAATCTCTGGGTCTTTTCCTATTCTTCGTATTACTTCACAGTTTGTTATTCTTTCAACCCAACTAATCTTCAGCATTCGACGGTAGCACCACATCTCGAAACTTTCAATATTTTTCATGTTGTTCTGTTTGAGAGTCCAGGCCTCTACACCGTATAATAGCGTGTTAAATACATAGCCTTCAGCATTCTTAATCGTAGAGGGATGCTTATATTTCTGTTGCAGAAGAATTTTCTCATCTTTATGAAGGTGTGGCCCTGGCAATTTCGATACGTCTTTTTATTTCACTGTTTTGATCTCCAGTTTCGTTTATTAAAGTTCCCAAGTATTTGTAACTTGATACTTTTTCAACTTGAGTGCCGTTTATACTAATATACGCTGGTTGTGTCATGTTTTTATTGAAGACCATATACTTTGTTTTTTAATATTGATATTTATACCATAATTATTGCAAGCAATATTTATGTCTGTAACTAATCTTTGTAATTCTTCTACTGTTCTTGCAACTAGTACAGTGTCGTCCGCGTATCGAATATTATTTACAATCTCTCCATTAATTACGATTGCTTTCACTATATACATTAAATAACAGAGGTGACAAAATGCAACCCTGTCGTACTCCTCTACGTATTTCTATTGCTTGTGATGTTTCAGTTTCTATTTTGATTTTAGCTTTCTGATTCCAATATAGATTGAGAATTATTCGCAGATCTTTATTATCTATGTCCTTCCTTTCAAGTATCTCTCTAAGCTTATCATGGCGTACTCTGTCAAACGCTTTTTCAAAATCGATAAAACTTGTATGTACCTCCTGATTAACGTCTAGGCATCTTTGTGTGAGAACATTCAAACCGAAGAGAGCCTCTCGAGCACCAAGCCCTTTTCTGAACCCCATCTGTGTATTACTAATATCTGACTCCAACTTTTGATAAACTCGGTTGTGGATGATTTTTAGAAATATCTTTAGTAGGTGGCTCATTAAAGATATTGTTCGATGTTTTGAACATTCTTTAGCATTAGATTTCTTTGGTAGTGTAACGAATGTAGACAACAGCCACTCTTGAGGTACAATGCCAGTATTGTATATTGTATTAAATAAGTGCAATATTATACCTATTGATTCATCATTCAAGAGCTTTAGCAATTCGGTAGGAACCTCATCCGGTCCATTTGCCTTCCCAGTTTTGGAATTTTTAAGTGCCATTTCTACTTCACATTTTAGAATTTCAGGTCCCGTTTCGCCATATATCAGAACAATGTTATTTCTGTTGTCCTCAAATAATTCTCTTATGTATTCACTCCATCTATTAATTTTCTCTGTTAAATCTATAATAATATTTCCATCTTTGTTCTTAAGCAAACTTATTTGACGTCTCCTTTGGGTTCCTGTAATTTCTCTTACTTTTTTATGTATATTGAACGTGTCATACTTTCTTTCATAGTTTTCCATTTTTACACATTGTTCTGTAATCCATGATTCTTTGGCATTTCTTATTCTTTGCTTTATCTTTGCTCTTTGGTGTCATTAGAACATGGAACTTTATTCGGGCTACGACTGTGGTACCTAGCATTGTCCATCACAATAACTCTGGTGCTATATTAGAGCCTTATATTGGAGTCCTTAATGTTTTTGCATGACAAGGCTAAAGCATTAGGTATAAAACCAATTTTTTCCTGTATGGATTATTGTAATACCTTTTCCTGTATTTGATAGAGATTTATAGAAACATTTTGGAACGTCATGGGTATCAAACTACGTCGTATCCAGATAAACAATTTCTTTTCCACTTTCTCTGTATTTATGAATTTTAATTAAAAATTCAGTCCTCAATATTTGTAAACAAGCAGTTTTTATTTTAAAGCCGTTTTTTACAAGGTATTGCATTACTACAACGCCACATAGAAGACGTACGTACAACCTAGAATAGATATAAGAGATTTCAAAGTTTAAAATCCCAATAATTCAAATTAAATAATGTAGGCTGTACTACAAATGTACAAATGTGTTTCTTTGATCCACCCACTGTACTATAGTAATATTTTAATTAGTTACCTGCAGAGAAGGAGGTTTTCTATTACTAAGCATAATTATCAGATTGGTTACTGTTATCAGTACAGCCAAAAACAAGTTATTTGGCACCAATAATTATTATGATATGAGTAATTTATGGGCAAGATACATTAAGTCCACAGTTGTTTTTGTTCAGACCACCGATTAAACGAGAATCCTGAAAGCGCATTTTATGGAAATAGTAGTAATAGTAGTAATAGAATTTAGCAAATAATAAATATATAGTTTCGTTTAAAAATTACCTACATAAAATTAAAATGACATGCTTTTTTTATTTATTTTGCTTCAACCACGTAGGGTTATTAGCATAACAAAATACAAAAAGAGATAAAGACATACATAGCCATATAAAAAAGATCAATTATATAATAAGGTATACAATATATATTTTAATTATTGAGATATTGTGTTAAATTGTATTAAAAAGTTTATATATTTTAAAAATTCTATCAAGTCAGCTAGGTATTTAGATTCTCCTATTTTTGGAATGTGGTGATATAGTCTTTCAACTAAGTATATTAGACAGTATCAAAATCTGCTTTGCTGTTACTTTACATTTACAAACGAAACACACTGGTTCTTCTCCTCTCTTCAACAAGTATCCATGTGTTGTAGAAGCATCGAGCAAAAAGACAAAAGAGGGAATGTAAAGGTAGTGGGGGCAAAAATATTGTTAGACAGGAAGTGCCATCTTGAGAGGAGTCTTTAAATAAGGAAAGAGAGTATCTTTCCTTATTTAAGAAATCAAATTTAGTTGGGTTATGATATTCCTGATGTTATTGTTTGTCCCAACTGTCACATAAAATTTTGTTTATATTTTCTATTGAAGTTTTTCAACAAATGTTTCACATTTTAGACTATTATCGTATTTATTTAATTAAAACTTTATTGTGTTCTAGTGTTAAAATCTGACTTGGGCAGCCTTCGGCAAGCTGAACCATACTTTCAAATCGTCTGATATATCAATATGCCTTAGAAGAAAAACCTTTAATCAGTGTGTTTTGCCAGTGTTGGACAGGAGTGGCTAATGCAGTAGAGAGAGTAGCAACACTGAAATGGAACTGGGCAGGTCACGTGGCTCGAATGACAGATAATAGATGGACAAAGCGAATACTGGAATGGAGACCAAGAGATGATGCCTACCGAATTAGAGGTCGTCCACCAACACGTTGGACTGACGATCTAAAACGTTGTCATATTAATTGGATGCACGAGGCACAAGATCGAAATAGATAAAAAAATTATGAGGGACATCTATGTTCAGCAGTGGATAAGCGAAGATTGCATGATATTGATGATGATGATGAGTGTTAAAAAAGTATTTTAAGTGTTTGGAACTATTTTAAGTGTTTGTAATATTTTTAAAATATATATATAGTTTTTGGAATATAAAATATATTATAAAAACTTATCACCATGGTGAGCTGTATTGCTTGTGGCATTTCTCACAAAACAAGAAAGGAGAAAACATCTTTTCATCGGTAAGTATTTGCTGAAGTTAATTATTAAAATTTAGAAATCAAAATTATTTGCTTGTTGACCAAAGTCACTACACTTCAAACCAGTGGTGTAACGAAAATTTCTTCTATTAACTGTATCTTAAGTGTGAAAGTAGAACTAGAAGATTACAATTTTTGTTTACTGTGACTAATGTAATACTCATTAGTTAACTATGGCAAACAAAGTAATGTAAATTTATAGATTCTAATTCGATAAAAGTTATGTAACTGATAGTGTTTAAATAGAAGGTAGAAAATAGAAAAAATAATATGTAATATAAAATAAATAAATAGATAAATTAGAACCCCTACACCACTGTATGAATATTGTGAAGTGTCAAAAAATTTAAATTTGGCGCAGTCGAATTTCCGGATATGTCTGCCATCAGAGGCCACTTTTTGGTCTACTTTTTATAACGATTAGATTCCCTCTTTTGTCTGCTCGATGTGCAGAAATGTGTCCTAATCTGGGACGTGTTATTAGAACTTAATGCTGTCGCTTTGAAGACCAAAAGTTCTATGGAAGGACGGAAGATTTAATTTCTATCAATTTAGTGTTGCTTCTATTTCATTGGTTTTGACAAACATTGTGTAATTTTGCTTGTAAGTAAGATTTACATCTAAATGCACGATTAGATTTTCCACTGACGCGGCTGTACTCGTTACTTCCTAGCTAGACTAGCTGCCTTTTCGTTACCATCTATTATCGTGTGACGGTACCCAGAGGAACTCTACTGTACGGAATAAAATTAACTTAATCTGCTGTAATCTTGGACAAGAGTGATAAATCTGAGAAATTGATGTTAAGCGACTAAGTGAATAAATTATAAGAGATTTGGGAAGTTTTTTTTTCTGAAATAAAGGTTAGGGACTTAATTATGACAAATAGTTCTCCTGAGACAATATTGTCTCAGGAGAACTCTCAGGAGAACAATTATTTGTCTCAGGAGACAATTTATAATTTATAGATGGAATGTTTACGTGATATCACAAAGCATGTTCCTACTCTATTTATGGTCTTAGATGAGTCCGTGTATATAAAATGGTAATTTTTGTACTGTGTGACATGCTTTTGTTTTTGATTAAATTCCGAAACTGAACAATAATTAAAAAAACAATGGTTTTCGGAAAATATTTTAGTGAATTTAAAATAGGCTCTCATTACACCAGTTGATATGGAAGGTAGTTTCTTAATTTACAAATATTGGTACACAGATAGAAGCCATAAGTTTTTTGGGAATATCTTGAAACACATTTGACCATTTGTTGTTTTCATAATTCTAAGGAATACTATTTAATTTTTTTACTCATTTGGTTACAATGAATTAGTACATTACAATTACCTACATTGTTTTTTCTCAAAAAAATGCATATTTTATGTATATTTTCTAAAAGAAATGAATATTGATTAGATATTTTTGGGCACATTAGAACTTATTTGGGTGCATAAATTTCAGATTCGCAGAAATCTCCAAATTATAAAACACCCTTCCTAATTGTAGAATAAAATTATGTTTATATTTGAATATTTTTTTCTATGATATAATAACTAAGAAACGTTAAGCCTTATTGATTTGATAAGCGAAATTGTCGAAAAACAAAGAAGCAAACTATTATCAATCACCATCAGTTTCTAAGTTATGTAATGTATTCCAAAGAAAATTCATACAAGTTAACTTCTTCAAGAACACGAAAGTCACATTCGACTTTTCAACAATATATCTCAAAGAAAAACAAACTTTATACTGAAGTGTAAGTAACTTGGCTTTTTTCAAAATAAAATGTTTGAATATTGGGAAGTGTTTGTATTTGTTTGTATTTTATAAACGTATTTGAAGGTATTTTTTAAAAATACGTTTAAATACATTTATATTATATTTTTTTATTGAGTTAATGCCTCGACAACTAATGGTCATTGGCATGGTACAGTCAGGTACCTAGTGTAGTGTGTGTGTCGAGTGATTGTCTTGATACTTAGCAAAGTCGATGTCATTGTCTTTGCTAAGAGACGCTAATTGTATCCGAACGTCTGCGGTCCCTCCGGTGAGTACCGATCGCACAAGGATAGAAATTATTTTTATTCATTAATTTTTAATAAACGAAAATTTCTCCACCCAGGTGAGATCCGAACTCACGACCTTTAGGTTTAAAGGTAGGCGCTCTTACCACTGAGCCACAGAGGGTGTTACCTCACAATTTGTATCCACAATTTAATAAAATAAACCTATTATGAAAAATATGGTTTTTAAATTTTTACTTATTTTATATGAAAATAATTAAATAGAAGATCTAGGTGATAATCTGCAAAATGTTACAAATAATGTGGGCCGAGCACGTGAGTAATAAGAAGGTTCCTAAAAGCCGGAATATTAACACATGACATTAATTTTCCACAAAATCAACAAATCTACACAATCTTCATCACAATCTTCACAATCAACAAATTTCCACAAATCTCCTTTTGTTTCATTTTCACAATCGGAATTGCTTGGTTTTTCCTGCTGGTGTTTTTGTATAACAATTTCGTAAACAAGTGATGTTTTTTGAGTTTGAGTAGCTAAAATCTATGAAATGATAACGATTGTTGTAATTATCTTCCATTTTCAGTTTAAAAATTTGTCCAATGATATTATCATTCATTTTGCGTCTTATCTCAATCTGCTTTCCGTTTTTTTTACTTCCATTTAAATGTTTATTATAACTCATTTTGGGGTATAAAGACAAACATGAAACAAAAAATCAAGAATGGTGGTCAGAGAATATGCAAACGTTAGTAAACAAGAAGAAGACTGCTTATTAGAAATGGATGTCAACTGAAAAGGAGGATGATTACAAGATGTATAAAAAATTAAATCGAGATGTAAAAAGAGAAATAGTGAAAAGTAAAAATGAGATATGAGATCGAAGACGTGCAGAGGTGGATAGGTATATGGGTGGAACAAGAGCTGGGCAAGCGTGGAAGGTGATAAAGTCTCTCCGGTGAAAAGGAAAGGAAAATCAGCCTTACAGTTAGTAGATCTGAAACAGTGGAAACACCATATGAGGTCTTACTGAAGAGGATAGATGTAAATTCCAAGAGATCGAAATTGAAGAAGTATCCGAATATACACAAATAATTGAGATAACAACCGGAGAGTTAAGCGATGTCCTCAAAAGATCGAAAAACGGAAAAGCAGCAGGACCTGAAGACATCCCAATTGAGTTGGTAAAGTATGGATTAAAAATATTACATGAGATGTTGGTTCAACTATTTAACAAATGCTTAAAAGGACAAACTATCCTGATGATTGGAATGTTGGATACATCAGCTCAATATTTAAGAAAGAGGATAAGAGCAAATGCTCTAATAATAGGGGAATCACTGTTATCAGCTCAGTGGGGAGGCTGTACAGTCGAATAATAAAAGAAAGAATAGAAATATAATACGAAGACATAAAAAAACAAAATGGATTTCATGCAGAAAGATTGTGCACTGATAATATATTCGTTTTGCAGCAGGTAACCGAAAAAAAAGCAAGAAATCTATCTACCCACCTATTTTTTGCAGATTCAGAGAAGTCATACGATACGGTAGGTACCTTTGAAAAGTTTCAAACATTAAAGGAAGTAGGTCTCAGTAGAGAATGTGTGGATGCTATCGAAAATATATACAAAAATGCAAGAAGTGTCGTTAAAGAAGGAAACTTTATATCTTAATCATTTAAGCTAGAACAGTGGAGAAAAGACTGATTTTAAATATGTACCTAGCTACTTTTAACTTTTAAAAAAAAATTAATAATCAAAATTAAAAACCTAATTTTCGAACCCCAAAAATTACGGGGCGTTGGCACGTGTCTGGGTTGTCCAGGCCTTAGTATGCCCCTGGCAGACGTTTTCGCATTAGTGGTAATAACTTTTCCTTCCTTTTTGGCGATAATGTATATTTTTTAATATGAATACAGAATGTATACACACAATATTTCATTAGTATAAATGCTGATTAAAATAATAAAAAGTAGTTTAATTTGCAAATTTAAATGTAAAATGATAAATCCGATTTTGGTACATTACGGTGTTTTGACCGGTATTTAATTGGTCTGCGGTTGCACCGCAGACCGAAATTTGTATAGTACAAACACTCAAAAGCAGTTACAGTTTATTCTCAAACTAATATTACTTAGGCAATGTTCTTGTTACTTTGATTGGACCGTGATTAGTTTCTTATTAATGTACTACTTACTTCTTAACTGATTAAAGTAGTAAATCGACTGTAAAATAGTATGAGTGTAATGACAATTAGTTTGGATTGCCGAAGCAGAGTATGAACTTATTTGTAATCCTTTAACCTTTTAGTAGACGTTAAATTTTGTATATTAGTAGTCGCACATGGTCTACTACACCGGTCATAATATACAAATTAAACGAAATAAATTCGGAACATATGAAATATTATGTATTTCAGCTCAATTCTACTGTAGGTGGTTGACCAACAAAAGGTTGTCAAATAATTGTATTAAAAAATCCAATACTTCAGCGGGCTGCTGGATTCTGAAATCACAAAAATTGAAAGCTACACATAAATCTACGATTTTATTATGCTGTCAAACCACTTATAGTCCAGGAAAAAAGCATTTTACCTCGCAATTTTTTCGTCCTGCGTGGATTGACTTGAAATTTTAACAGAAGGTAGGTAATAGCCAAGGATCAAAATCTATATCAAACCAAAGTGCCAAAGCCTTGGAGGTAGTTGCCACCTCCTCTCAGGAGTGAATTTTTTTTACATTTTAACTACAGGTTTCGATTAAAAAAGTGATTCTAAATAAAAAATGTTCCATACATTTTTTTTGCAAAACTTATATTTTTCAAGTTATTCGCGATTGAAAGTAAGAACTTTTAGACGAAAAAATCGACATTTTTAATCGATTTTTTCGCGAATAACTCGAAAATGGTGCATTTTCTTAAAAAATTGTAAAAAACAAATTTGTAGCTCTTAAAAAGACAAACACAATTCATTTTTTAAAATGTTTTTACGATATAACAGGAACCGAAATACGGCCTATCAATGTTTAGCGGTTTTCTTCAAATGCCAAATTTGAAAGATTCAGAGTCAAATATCGGGAAAATGATGCATTTTTGGAAGAAAACTCACAGAACCCTTTTTAAAGAGCACAAATAGACCTATCATAAAAAAAGACTCTAGCTCAAAAATTGAGTGAGTTATGATGAAAACTCTACTTACTCTAATTACTGTAACTCTACTTATTCTGGATGCTCAGGTGAAGGGTGCAATAATAGTCCACCAATAATTGAAGAAGATGAGGATGACATAGATCACGATGAAGATGTAATTGATGACGAATAAAATTAATATTATAATTGTTTTAACCCATAAATGTAAATATTTTCAACTATTTATGTAAATGTATAAGAATATATGGTGCCTTTTTTTGTTGATACATTTTTTTGTATTTAATTCTTCTTTTTTTAATTTACATCTATTAAATTAGTTTATAAAAACTGTAATGTTGTAAAAAATGATTTTCAAAAGTAGAAAAGTTACAAAACAATGGCATACTGCCAGAATTATCGCCAACATCCACTAATTGGATAAGAAGAAGAAAAGATAAAGTTAATTTAAAAGAAGTTAATCGAAGATTTCATAAACGTCTAAGAAACCTACGGGAAAGCTACGTTTGTTATAATACCTACTGTTTTAATTCAAACATCTCGAACGAAAATAGGGCGAGTAAAGAAAACGGAAAAATGCGCAGCCTATATTCTCCATCAAGACGGTCTCTTAATTACTTTGTTCCGTTTTCGTTGCTAAATAATTTATGTGACATCATATAAAACCCCGTGCAGTTTTATATCGCCGCCATTGAAAATAATTTACCGAAAATGGTCTAGACATGTTTATTGTTGATAAACGAGAGAATCTTCGAGTAAATAATAATAATTTTTACTGCTTTCTACTTCCATTACATCATCAAGGTTTCAGAGGGTTAAGAGTTTTGGGAATTGTCAGTCGTATGAGTGGCAGTTTGTCATCTAATATACGAAATAAAATGTACGCTCAACTACATCATTTATGATATTGGCTATAAAACTGAAATAATATTCAAAGCCATGGATTGTACAGGGTGATTCTTACAGAAACATAGTTTACATACATAGAAACATTTTTTTTTGTTTTTTATTTGTATATACAGATTGAACGAATTTAAAACGGATCATACAATTTAATATATGTCTGTTTAAACTGCATTTGAAATAGTGGACCAATATAAAACTTTTTGAGAATTATCTTCTTCGTATCTTTAAATAAATCGGATATTTGCCTATATTTTTCATTGTATTTACCAATCTACTACAACAGACTAATAACAAAAATAAACTTAATGGTTTGTAGTTATTTCAGAAGTTTGTAGTTATTTTAGAAACATCTAGTGGAATGATATTGGCAACACTGCTCAAAATCTCCATCTCCGATAAACGAAAGAGGGGCTCGCCTAAAGGCGGCCACTCACGATACAGTGGCGTTGTTCAACTTCGTTTTTAACTACACACTTGCTTTGATCATATTATAGAAAATCGAAATGGCTTGATTTAGCAGGAATTTTTTTAGATAGTTTTTTAAATTATATAAAAAAACAAGAATGCTTATAGCAAATAAAAGGTAAAACGTATCACGATAGAAACGCCCGAAAACAGGCAATGGACATTCTAGTTTTAAAGTTCCAAGAAGTAAACAAAGATACGAATGAAGAGTATGTATGAATAAAAACTTAACAATTTTAGAACATCCTATAAAAGAGAATTAAAATTAGCATTACAGTCCAGTAAATCGGTTGCAGGGGCAGACGAGATTTATTTTGCACCAAAATCTTGGATTCTTTGCACCAGAATCTACGTTTTATTTTAGGTTTCTTTATACGCTGAGTTATACACAAAGTAAAGAGACGCTAAAATGATTGTTCGATTTGACATGGTCGAGAACCGAACAAATACTGCGGCGCAGTATGGTGTGTGGGCGCACCAGATATACCAACAAATTGAACAACGCCTCCATTATGTCGAACGACACCGCTGTACCGTAAGTGACCGGCTTTAGGAAGCGATAGGTGGTTTAACCACCTATGAATGAGTTCTTGAATTAGTTCAGAATCCAGCAGCCCGCTGAAGTATTGGATTTTTATAATATAATTATTTGACAACCTTTTGTTGGCCAACCACCTACAGCAGAATTGAGCCGAAATACATAATATTTCGTATGTTCCGAATTTATTTCGTTCAATCTGTATATCTATTTATTCATATTTAAACAATAATTATTAAAGCGAAGCTTCCGTATTAGCGTTATGTTACTTTTTTTCGGATCTAACATCACGAGGAGAAGGCTTCACGGATAGATTCACAAAATAACGGTTTTTCAGATCGTTTCACTAGTCTCGATTAATTCGTTTCTAGTCATCATATCGACACCTGATATAAATAGCATTGTAACCCTACTTTCAATGTTTTTCAACTATGGATTAAATAACATCTATAAAGGATAAAGCTTATTTTGGTCCTAACTGTTATCCTATCTTATGAAAATATGAAGTTATTTAACAAAATAATCTCATTGTAAGTGAAAATTTTGAATCACTTGGGGGAAAAACGTTGTAACCAATATTACAATATTGAAAAAATTTAAATATTGATAAATATTTTTTATAAAAACATTGTAACATTATATACAATGTTTTTCTCGGAAACATGATTAAGTTTTAACAACTTCTTTGTAAGTTGTGATACAAAAAAGCAAGGTAGTGCAATGGAGTTTCGCTTATTCTAGTAGAGTTCCAAATATCTTGGACATCAAGGGTAACAAGCTTATCGAACGATAGGAAAAAGGTTCTGTAGTCAATTGATCTGGCTTTCCGATCATTATAATAGAAACCTATTTCCACTGTATTGGAAAATGGCTTAACTGCAGCATTCTATTGTAGATAATAATAATTATGAGATAGGATTCTCTCATCGATTAAACTGTATCCTCGGGATTTGTGAGAGTTGGCGCTCATTATTATTCTGCAAACCTCGAATATGGAGGCTATTTTCATGAACTTATTTTTATTTTGAGATTTGGGTGATAACAATTGTGAGTAAGTTTAGCACGTTGCCCATTTTTTGTCCACCTTTTAAAAATCAATCCATTGTTTAGTGGCATTAGTGGCAACAGTATATGTTATTAAACACAACTTTCACAGCCAAAACTTTTTTTACAGAATCATATTATTAATATTTGTTTGTGCAATAAATTACAATGCAATAAAAACCTTTATTTTAATTGGTTAGAAATATGCAATGGTATTCCCAAAGTGAAGATTTCCTTTTTTTTCCTAGAAACATGGAAAACGATAATAGTGTTATTACCAAGCCATAGAAATAAACTTTATTAATATTTTATCGCTTTATTAAAATCCGTAAAATTTTATAACTGGAATAAAAGTTGGAGTTTAGGCGTCGATAATAAAGGAACCTCGTACAAATTTTATTTGACAACTAAATATCGCAAATTTTATAGGGTAACTATTTAAATAATTTATAAAAAGTTGTAAATTTTAACTTAAGGTTTTCAAATAACACGTCTATTTTAAGCAGAAAGAAATAATAAAAAGGAAAAAAAGAGAAATTTACATATTTGAGCCGCATTTTTCTTTTATAGGTTTTTACTGGAATTGGTAAATATCCAAATATTACAAAGCCCTCAAAAGATTCTACTGTAGAATAAAGGAATTAGACATGTTAGAATTTTGCATGACGTAGTGGTTTATCTGGTAGGAAGGAAGCCGAGAGGCAAGATACTGGCACTATTGAAAAATATATGGAAAGACGAGAAAATGTCAGGGAACTGTAAGGTAGGGCACATCATAACAATACATAGAAAAGACCAACAACAAATTTGTGAATATTATAAAGGAATAACGTTACTGAATACAACGTATCAAATATTGACATCAATAATATCATAAGGTTATCATAAGATCACAAAGAAGACAGTGGGACAGTACCAATGTGGATTCACAGAAGAAAGATCTACAATAGATGCAATACACACAATAAAACAAATAATGGAAAAAGCAAACGAGTATAAATTAGAATTAAAACAGACTTCAAACAGGCATTTGATTAAATTAAAAAAAAGGATTAATAATAGCACTTAAAAAATTAGAAATTCCACATGAACTCAGAAAATTAATAGACATGACAATGAAAACTTCAAAAATTAGCATTAAGTTAAAAAGAGAAGAGACAGAGGAATTCCGTAAAAATAAAGGGATGAAACAAGGAAATGCCTCATCAACAACGCTAGTGAATCTAGCCATAGAATATGTACTACGAAATATAAATAAAGGAAATCTAAGAACAAGAGGTGGTCAAATATTCGCATATGCAGACGATATTGCCATTATTGCAAAAAACAGGAAAATAATTAAAGAAATGCTAGAAGAAATAAAAGAGAAAATCAAAATAGAAAGTTCTGAGTTTGAAGAAATAGAATAATTTAAATACCTTGGAGTTATAATAAATAAATCTGGAGAAATAAAAGAAAAATATTAGCAGCGAATAACTCTTATTTTGTATACAAAAGATTACTTAAAAGCAAAACACGGACTAAGATGAATATTTATAACACTATAATTAGACCAATATTCTTACGTGTAGGTGAAACAATGACGATGATCAAAAAAGATTAAAAAGACTTAAGAATAGGGGAGAAAAAGATTATGAGAACCATACTGATCAATCAGAACAGAGCAAAATGAATATAGAAGCAGAATAAATGCAGAGATTAAAGAAGAACTTAACACTAGAACCACACGGTGATGATTGGGATATATCTAGTACCGTGACGTCGGATACATTATTCTAATTTTACTGCTATTTTATATCGAAAACTTACTTTGATATACAAAACAGACAATTGTAAACTAAATAACTAAACTCATAATACATTTTAGTGAAAATACGTTTATTTGATAAAAAAATTATAAAATACATTAAAAGTACATAAACGATTAAACAAAAGTAATACAATTCTTCATATTTCAAGTCATATTGAGTATATATTGAGCGAAAGTAGCCATATTTGTAGCAGAAGGGACATCTTTATCAAGCAATATAGATATTTGTGTCTTTAGGGCAACTGGAATTCTCGAATTTTGAATTCTTCACTCCATGTGAGTAGCCGATAAGGCGAGCTATAAGTTTTATAAGAATTGAGATCTCGAAACAGGTGTATTTATATTCAATTTGTAAATTACAAAAGCATTTACAGCAGCAGCGTCAAAAGAACTCCAAAAAAGTACCTCATATGCCATCGGTTGGATTTTCTTTTGGTGGTCTTTAAATGACACGTTCATACCTGCGTTATTTTCGTCACAGTCAGAGGGTACATACTCGGTATCCTCTTAGTCATGATCCGAAAAAATATGGATGAATCGCTTTCTTTATCTTCTATTTTAGAAATTTCTTCCAAAATCTCATCAACATCAACCAGCCTCTAACGTCTACTGCTGAACACAGGCCTCTGGCATTCTTTTCCACTTAGTCCGATTTTGAGCCATCTGAATCCAATTTGTAGTCACTCTTTTTACGTCATCTGTCCATCTCGTTAAGGGTCGACCTCTATTTCTGTTAGCTTGTATTCGGGGTCTCCATACCAAAATTCCTTTTATCCACCGGTTATCAACTGATCTTGCTACTTGATCTGCCCAGTTCCACTTTAGTGTTGTTATTCTTTCAATAACGTCTGCTACTCCTGATCTTTTACGTATAGTAGCATTGGGTATTCTATCACGTAGAAAAATTCCTAACATTACTTCTTCCATTGCCCTTTCCACAACTTGTAGTTTACTCACTGTTGTTCTTGTGAGTGTTAGGGTTTCTGCGCCGTAGGTCCTCACTGGCAAAATACACAGATTTAATACTTTTCTTTTCAGACACATTGGAATTTTGGACCTAAAAATATCCTTCATCTTTCCAAATGTAGCCCAAGCGAGGTTTATTCTTCTTTTCAGCTCGATTGTTTGGTTGTCTCGACTTATTCTGATCTCGTGGTCCAAGTATTTATAGGAGTCAAGTGGCTCAATATCTTTGTGGGCATCAAGAGAACGACTACTTAGGATAGTACTAGACGGCAGTAGACCCCACCCCACTACCTAATACGCATAAAATGTCAGACGCGATGTCGGATCTGACGTAACCATGAGGTTCTAGGGCTAAGAAAGACATCGTGACTAAAATAACGCAATGCAGAGTTAGATAGTTAGGTAACACTTGGCGAGCAGGAGATGAAGCAGTGACATACGCAATGATAGAATGGAATCCAGGACAAAGAAAGAGAAGGGAAGACCAAGATCAAAGTGGCTACAAAATGTTGAAAAATACATCCAAAAGATAATAGTCAGAGAATGGACAGGAAAAACTAGAGATAGGAAAAAATGGAGAGATA
Source organism: Diabrotica balteata (assembly GCA_918026665.1). Lineage (NCBI taxonomy): Eukaryota > Metazoa > Arthropoda > Insecta > Coleoptera > Chrysomelidae > Diabrotica > Diabrotica balteata. The sequence goes on from OU898283.1 coordinate 131,091,329, forward strand.
TCGTCAAGAAGATAACATAAACAAAAGAGGCTGATCCACCAAAGAAATAGGATCTAGAAAGCATTAGCGGTTTAACCCAGCTGGAGTCTATAGCCATATATAGTGAACTTATCTATCTATTCAGTGAAAGAGAGATTTGTCAATTCATTTTTTAAGTTTGAATTGTGAGTATAACAGTAAACATAATTAAAAATCTCAATTAGCTTTGTAGTTTTTTGTAAGCGGGTATATTTGGTTTGAGCCATATTCCAGCCACAAATTTTTTAAATAGTTGAAGAGTGAGACACAAATTAGATCTGCGGCGTTGAATTTAAATTCGTATACACAATGAGCACTGGTTCATAGGTTTATGCACCTTCTTCATCATCGACGAGTCATTTAACGATATTTATTTTAATTATATAAAGTAATAATTTGTATTTTTAGTTAATCTATCGTGAAATCCACACTTTATAGTCAGGATTTTACGGGCTATAAGGTAAACTACAAAGTTGGAATTGACATGTTAAAATAAATTGAGCCATAGGCCACGCGTGGCCAGTTTTATTACGGCGAAGGCGTTAAATTTCCTCCGCCATTTACTAGAAGCAATTCCCCGACGATATCGCACCAAACATTAGATTTATAATTAAAAAAGCAATTTGTGGCGAGTGTGACTTAAAAAACAATGATAAAAGCATAATTGCTTCAGGCGAAGGACGTTAAAGTGGAATATGGTCTTTCTAAATTTACATTACTAATGTTATATGGTATTACTTAATTACAAGCTATGATTGCTCTTCAAAACTGGTGTTTGCAAGTTAGAATAAAAAAATAATTAAAACTTCCAAGGACACATTAATTATTTAGTACACGTAAAAAAGTACTTGCCTGGTATATTGTTGTTATATTGGTTTTACTATTGCTTTTACAGATTCCATATAATGGCTGTCCAATGATTACATTACATATTTTTTGTTTCATAAACTTTTCCACCCCTAGTTAGGGTGTTAACCACTTTCAGAGGAGCATTACAAATTGCCATAGGCTAGAGTTTGATTTTTGAGCTATTCTTCAACTACTATTAAAATTTCAAGCAAATTAATGCGAATAGTCTAAGAGAGTTAAGTAAGAGTACAAGAAGGAGATTTGGAAGAGAGAATAAATGAATTAAAGCGAATGCAGAATGAATACAGGAATGAAATACGAAGATCTAAAAAAGAAAGGTGGAGTAACCTTCTTCAGGATCTCGAAAGGGATATCTGGGAGTCATGCCAGAGACAGTAAGTCAGTAAGTAAGACAGTAAGCTTGACAGTTTCCAACAAAGTTGAAATAAGCTAAGGTTGTCATCCCAAAAGGTAGAGGTAAAGAGGAAGAGTGCGATTTCCGCCAATTTGCCTTCTTAGTTCAATAGTTAAATTATACGAACAGCTTGTAAAAGGCCACCATAAGCTAGAGCTAGAAGAAAAGCATGCGCTGAGCTACCGCCAATATGGTTTTGGGGCCAAAAGGTTTACCATAGATGCGGTTACAAAAGTAACCTCTTTAGTTACGCAAGATACAAAGACATGGATGGCTCTCATCCTGATTGACGTCAAGAATGCCTTTAATACAGGGTTCGCAGGGTTCAGTTCTAGGTCCCATCCTGTGGAATGTCCTGTAGGACAGGGTGTTGAGGCCACAGTTGCCAAGAGGATGCGCTCTTGTAGCTTATGCCGATGATCTCGCACTGGTTGCGAAGGCGAGTGAGGAAACGGCCATGGCTAATGCGGCTAACATAGCCCTGCATCGCATTGGTAGGTGGAGCAGAGAGAACGATCTACAGAAAACTGAGGTGTTAGTTCTCAAAGGGACCCAGGAAAAATCCTCTCTTCGCTTTATAGTGGAAGTTGTGGAGATTTTACCGGTTAAATCAGTTAAATATCTGGAAGTCAGATTGTCAGAAGGACTAACGTTTAAAGTACACATCCAAAAGATAATAGAAAAGGCTAACCAAAATCTGGAGGCGTTGTGCTTAATGGAGTTTTCCAGTCGGTGGTAACCTATGCTGCCCCCGTGTGGTGTAGCGTACTAAACACTTCAAAATATGCTAATCTGATGGAGACTTCGTAAAGGTGAATAGACATCAGGGTATCTAACGCATATAGGACAGTTTCAAATGAGGCTCTATATGTCATTGGAGCGGTGATACCGATCGTTTTGTTGTGCAAAGAGCAAGCGAAGATGAATGCGAGAAGGATGGATGTAAATATAGATGAGAGTGAGAGAGAAAGAACGATAGTATAGTGGCAAAGAGGTTGCGCGAATGATAGTGGAAAGGCAAGGTGAATGAAGGAGCTTATTCTTGATCTGAGACCGTGGTGAGAATGTTATCATCAGTAGGAACATAATGTGGATCCTAATCAGAACAGTCAGAACTTTCAATATCATAATAGTTGAAAGGGCACTACTTCTCTACATATATAATAATTTTATACACCACATCAGTTATCACGATAGAATCACTTTTTATCATTCCTTTTGGTTTCACGGGTATTGGTGAAGACAGTTCTGTAACATTTAGAAACAAGAGTTAAAACTATAGGGCTCCTGAACTATATTTGATGATATTTCTAATATTTATAAGAATTCAGATATAAACAATGCCTTTATATATCAATAATTTTAAGTGTTACCAAAATATTAATATTATTGCTTTTGTATCTATACTTACCAGGGTTGGGTTGGGTAATTTTCTTAGATAACTTTAATATACATCTAATTCTATTCATATTTTAAACTTCAAACACTCTTCACACAAAGCTCAAGCAAATATTTATGTAGGTGCATAACCTCAAGAAGTTATTCACGAAAATGCAAACAAGTCAATAGTAATTCAAAAAAGACACAGCACTACCTAGACATTTTGCAAAGAAACTTTGAAAATGTGGTAGGTTATTTGAGATACTATAAAACTAAATTGTGTATTTTTAGTTGCCTATACAGCCACTAGAGTTACCACAATATTCTATGTTACAGCTACGTATAGAATAATTTAGAAGAGGGTAGTAACTCTCCAACTATACAAAAATTGAGTTTTTAAGTTACACATTTTTAATTTTGAGCATAATCTGGATTTCTTACAACCAAAAACTGATAGGTGTGACGTCTGCGAGGACTAGAGATTGGCCAAAAAGCGAACAGGGTGCATGCAGAAGACGAACAGAGGTATAACTCCCACATTACAAAGAAATTTATAATGCGCCAAGAACGTGAAAATGACAAAAAAAACAGAACTCAACTTGTGCCATCATATGTTTTGATCTGGAAAATCTGGATCTGGAAATGTGTGCCTGTGCTGTTTTACAAACAGAAATTAAATGTATACAATCTGGCAGCTCACATTTTTGTTGATTCAGAAATTTACTGTGCAGTATGGCCAGAAACATGATCTGGGAGATCAAGCAATGATTTGTCTAGTGCCCTAATACAAATTTTAGAGAAAGTAGTTTTAAGACATCCGGAAATAAATGAGATAATCACATGGAATGATAGTTGTGTTCCTTCATACAGGTTGTCAATAATATCCATTCTCGCATAGAAAAAGCTGTAAAGGTTACGAATATTTGGTCTTCTCTAGCGCTTGTTAGACTTTAGTTAAAAGTTAACAGACGAAAGCCATTCTGTGTCATTAATATGAAACCAAAACACTTTAAAAACTTAAAAAGAAAACAGCATCATTATACCAATATAATCAAATACCTTACACTAAAGTTTGTCAACTACGTTTTGTGCAAAGAGATATATTTACTGTTCAGTATAAGCTGAAGGATCACAGCGCTAAAGTTTTTACAGTCAATGTTAGTAAAGTTATCAGCAGTACTAGGAAGAAACAAAGAGTGGTTCCCATAAATAATTTCACTACTGACTTTGTAGTAGCTCCGACCGATAACAGAAAATCCAAATCTCTGACTGACAAAAAACTTAAGCATATTAAGTTTGCGTATAAATAAATGCCACTGAAAGATCAGAATTACATTAAATGTTTGATTTTTGAAACAAAAAAGGTTTATAAATAAAAGTTAATTTTCTACTCTTCGTTAAGTTTCTTTTTCCTATGTTTTAAAAATGCTTCCATCTTAATATAAGCTATTATTGTTATCAGTGCTACAAAAGCAATAAAGTCTACAATGATGACATATTTTTAAAACTTTCTTTTAATAAAAAAATTATTTAGGGACACAAAGTTCCAAGTACAAAGGTTACAGTGCAATAAGGTTCCACGTACAAGTGTAATATTTTGAAAAACAAACATAAAATTTGCATTTTATACCACAACGACAGCATTGTTTTATAAATTACTGTATTGCCAAATCCTTAAACAATAATATATAACATATCCGGCAAAGCATAATTTTGCAGAACCGTTTTATTTGGCAGCAAACTTTAAAATTCGTTTTCTGAAAAATTTTGTGAATGTCGCTTGGAACCCTATGGTTCTCAACCCTCGATATATTATTCCTATAATAAACTTATCAACCTATTATCAACTAACTATACCGATTCCAAGAGTGGAAAACATTCGAAGACGTTATCGCGATTGTGCATGCTTTTACAACTCCAAGCTCATAAAACCTATTTACTAATCTGTTAACATCAATCATCACTCTAAAGTCTTCCATATTTCATGAAAATTTCTCTTTGAAAAGAGTGATACTACGATGCGCTTTTAAACAGATTAAACAACGTCAGTGTAAATATGCAGATTTTCGTGACGTTCTATTTGCTTTATTTGCTTTGTACTATGCGAACAGCTCGCTAATGTCTAAACGATAAAAAAAGAATTGACATTTATAAATGAATATGTAGATTATTGTTAGCAAGCATGATTAAAGGATTATTTAATAGTTAAAATGATTGTTTGTTACTTCAAGCATTATATTTGTTAAATAATGTAATTTAGGGCCTTAAACAATATAAGAAACTATTTTAAGACAAAAATATAGTCACTTTTCTTTTTAAGTTTAAGTTTCTTTCTTTTGTCAAAAAAACAAAAAAATATACCATATAGGTATACTGCCTTAATAGACAAAAAGAAACAAAGATCCCTATGATTTTGCCCCATAATATCCTCAGGATACATATATATATATCGTGGGAAAAATAAACAATATGTATGAATGCATTTAACAACGTTGTTACACATAACTTAAATATGCCAGATAAAGCTTTTAATTGTTTTAAAATCAAAACAACTACCCAGTGTAAAATAATAGACATGTCAAAGATATAACCAATCAAGGCAATAAAATAAAAATAAGGCCCCACGTTGGGTGCCAATGTGTTACAATTAATTACCTATCAGAAACGCTGAGCAGCCAATGTATACCAATTAAACTCTAACTAACGTTAAAGTTAATTCAACGCTAAAAACAGTTAAAAACTGAGTTTGAAAGGGACAAATAAATCATATTAACTAGTCATATTTTTATTCTACATTAAAAAATTAAAATGAAATTGTAATTAAAAAGGCAAAACCTGCCTAAATATTTACAAAACTGAAATTTTCACTTATGACTTTATGTAGTTGGTAGGATAACTTATTGACGACTGCATATGCTGCTTGGATGGGTTGTGGCTGAATGAGTGGATTATAAGTTGAAGAAAATGCCGGGGATCGAACCCGTTGTACTTTCAGGCAGCTATTGACTTTTACATAGTAGCTGCTACTGAATGCTTTAAATTCTTGGAATGTTGACACATATTTCTTAACTGTAACAGTGCAAAAGAAGATATAAAACTGTGAACAGGAGAAAAACAATTAACATAGTAAGAGTAAGAGTAAGTAGTAGAGACCCATACGAAAATGTTTGCCTACACTGTAAAAATTATATGCACACATTTGAGGGGCGCCAAACCATACATTTTTAAGTGCCCAAAATAAAAGTTTTCAGTAAAGACAAAAAACTGTTTCAGTTGAAAAATAATGAACGAAATAATTCTTAATATTTTTATTATTAACCTTTGGTTCAGTTAACAATATTGACGTTCAAATTTGAATTCTAGTAAAATAAAATTATGATTTAGTTAATTAAAAATCACTTGGAGAACAAAACGTTGTAAGTGCCATTATTTATGCAAGTCATAAAGTTGTAAGTGTGTATTTATTTGAATTTAAAAATTAAAAGAAAAAGATCAAATTAACAATAGTTATAGTAAAAATAAAGCTAACATTTATTTATTTACTTAAGTAACTTAAACTAAAATTTTTTAAAATCAGCATTTTGTAAGGTTTTCGAAAAAAAGTTTTTGCTTCTTCTGCTAAATGTGGTAGCCTAGCAAGGATGTCTTTATTTTTTTCGATAGACAATGGCACAGGGGTTTCCTTCATCTCAATGTACAACTCCTCAAAACTTGCATTAGCGATTCTGAGTTTGATCGCTGGAGTTTTAAGTCATGGAGTAAAATTCCTGTAACTTTTCTTAATATAAACTTCATTTATATCATGGATTTATCTTAATTCATCCAGTCAAAAAATGGTGTAGTATTCAGTACTAAGAACGGATCTTTCTTTCCGGTATTAGTAATAATTTCAATGAGGTCTTTTAGTATAAGCGGCTTGGCATGCTTCTTTGCTTTCTCTATAATGGCAAAATCGCGATCACACGCAATAAAGGTATTTCACTTTACAGGAAATTTATAAGGAATTTCTGAAAAGAAACCTTTTGCAAACAAAACGAGATACATAATAAGTACAGCCTGGTTCTTCTTTTGGCCATCACAATTATTTGACCAGAGAATTAGCTTTGGCTTATCTGTAGTGAATCATATCTCGCTACTGGTAAAACATCTGGACAGACAAGAAGCTTTCTCGTTTGACCCCCTTTGCCTGACAGTTTCATTCCAGAAAAACATGATACCCCTTCCTTAGTCTTCTAAATGAATACCCATATTAATACAGGCCAGCTGAGGGCTGTAGTACATTTGAGTATGAGTTAATATTGGAAGATACATCTTTTGCTGGAGATCAAATTAAACCATTCGAATATCTGTTTTGTTTTCTCTGGATTCTATGCAATATTTACTCATTTGTTGTCGTGCTGCTTAAGCTTACCTTTGGTTAATTTCTAGTTTTTGTTTAGCTTAAGTTTTATCAGTTTTTATTTCTTCTGATAGAGCTGTGTCTAATTTGACTTTAAGCGAATCACATATTGGACATGGATATTTAGGTTGTTGTTACTTTGTAACCAATAAATTTAGTGACTATCAATAATTTTTAGAAAAAGCTTTCTTTAATACATATAAGTAGGAATAAATCGACTCACTATTTGTTAAACAGGGATAAACGATGAATCAATACAAAATGAAGATTTATTTAAAACCCACAAAGATAATAATACACATTTTCTACGAATATTTTAAAATATATTATCTCTCAAAATGAATCATCGAAATATATAACCAAGTATCCAATAAATACCAATTTCAAGGAATCCTCACGCACTCACTTTGGGTAAACAGTTCTTTTGGCTGCAGCTGTATCAGTTCGATACAATTCAGCTATTATGCACAATATCAACATTTTCTGGTCATTCATTTCTATTTATTAAGTCACCGAAATTGGTGACAACTTACTGAAGTCACTGGACTCAACAAGACTTAATAAATGGAAGTCTACCGTAGAACATATTGATTTCTCACGTTCCAGTCGAAAAGCATGGGGACTGATCCGCAAACTGGGCGAAGCAAGCAGAGCGCAACACTTAAACAGATCAACAATTGAGCCAAATAAAATAGCCAATAGAATAATTGAGAACTCCCGAGCTCCATCTGAGAAAACTCATACATCTACCGTAAAAAGAGCTCTTAAACAACTTAAAGCAAATACTCCCGCAACATCAGAATACTCACGTCCCTTCTCATTGGATGAAATAAACGAAGCGCTTAACCAAACTAAAACAGGAAAAGCACAAGGCTTCGATGGAATGTATCCAGAGTTTATAGTCCACACTGGTACAAAAACACGACAGTGGCTCAAAAAATTCTTTAGCGACATTGTGAATACAACTGTGCTACCCCCAGAATTCAAAAGAACAAAAATTATCGCAATACAGAAGCCTGGCAAAGACAACAAGCTGCCTGAAAGTTACCGGCCTATTGCCTTACTCAGTTGCTGTTATAAATTACTAGAACGACTTTTATATAACCGAATATGTAACACCATTGAGGATGATGTACCAATTGAACAAGCTGGATTTAGAAGAGGACGAAGTTGCTGTGACCAAGTGCTGTCCTTAACTACATTTATTGAAGCTGGCTTTGAAAGACGCGAAAAATCTGCCATAACATTTATAGATCTCACGGATGCCTATGACACGGTGTGGAGAGAGGGCCTTATTTATAAGCTGATGAAAATCATACCTTGCCTCAAAACTTGTCAGCTGATAAACAATCTACTGACTAACAGACTGTTTCAGGTATATATAAATGATGCACAGAGTAACGTTAGAAAACTCAACAACGGCTTACCTCAAGGCTCAGTGCTAGCTCCTTTATTATTTAACCTTTACACAGCAGATATACCTGAAACAAAATCGAGAAAATTTGCTTATGCTGACGACCTGGCCATTGGCTTCCAAGATAATAGTAAAGAAGCAGGAGAACGAGCTCTAAACGAGGACTTATCTACACTAAGTAACTATTTTAAGAACTGGCGCTTACGTCCTAACACAAGCAAAACTGAAACCTGTCTCTTTCATCTGTCGAATCAACTTGCGGGCGATACTCTCAATGTAACTCTAAATGACACAGCTATCAAACATAACAACAACCCCAAATATCTAGGCGTCACACTTGATAGAACACTCACCTTCAAAAGTCATCTTACAAACGCAGCCGGTAAACTAAGAACACGAAATAACTTAATATCAAAACTTGCTGGAACAACTTGGGGTGCTTCTGCAGATACTCTTCGGACCTCTGCTCTAGCTTTGGTTTTTTCAGTGGCAGAATATTGTGCACCAAAATCGATGTCCAACTTAACCAAACCATGAGAATAATCACTGGAACAATAAAATCAACGCCAGTGAGATGGTTGCCTACTCTGAGCAATATCGCTCCACCAGATCTACGCCGTACAGCAGCATTAGTGAGAGAGTACCAGAAAATTGTAGCCAACGTACCATTACCAATACATCAAGATATCCCAGATATCTCAAAAGAGCACCAACGATTAAGATCTAGAAATCCTCCAATACGATCTGCCCAAAAAATTGGTAATTCCTATGATATACATAGGCAATGGACAACAAGATGGATGCCAACAGTAGAATCGGACTATATTAAGATATCCACCCCAACTCAGGGTTTCATCGGATCAAATCTGCCCCGGTCCATTTGGGCAAGGCTTAATCGTATACGTACCGGACATGGTAAATGTGCTGATTCGCTGTTCAGGTGGGGTCGTGCAGAAAGTCCACAGTGCGATTGCGGAGAATCTAGACAGACCATAAGCCATTGTGTTTCAGACTGCTTGAATCGTGCCTACCGTGGAAACCTCCAGGACTTTGCGGAATGTTCCCCAGAAGCAATTGAATGGCTATATAAATTGGACATTAATATTTAGTGTCATTCATTCTATTCATTCTATTTTTACTATTTTTAGTGTTTGAATGATATATATAATATATATGTGTATATTATTGTAATTGTATTTGTATATTTATCGTACTGTGAAAGTCCATACGCTAAATAAAATAAATAAATTTATTAAGATGGTTTATATTTATAAAAGCTTATATATAATTTTTTATGTTTGATGTATTGGCCGTTATTTACATTTTGGGAAAACTTTACAAAATTTACCATTTTGATTGCATTTGAGGTCATTTAGATCATCATCGATTTTTATTTCTATAATTAGGTTATTTATATGCATAAAAGTTTATATAATCTTAATTTATTTATTTTTAGTGTGTTGATACCTCTTTGCGTTTTGTGATAGCTTTGCAGAATTTACCATTTTTATTGCGTTTGAGATTTATCAGTGAAAATATGGCTTGTGTGACATAACTTGGAAACATCGGATGGAACTCGGGAAAATTTTATTACGTTCCGAGTTTAAACCTGCTGGTTATAAAGATAAGATTGCAGTTGTTGCCGTAATAAATTTTTAATACACAGAAAATGTTGAAGTAACGGTTCTTTATAGTATTAACATCAGCAGCTTGTGATCGTAAGTAAACAGTTTCAGAGTAGGGTGGAATAATAATGTTAATATAGCAAAAAATGCAACAGAATATACAATTTCAGTTTTATTTGTTTAAAACTGGGGATGAAAGGTAATGCATAAGTGTATATACATACAAGTAGGAACGGGATTACCTGATTGTTACTGGTTTATGCGTACGAATCACAAATCAAATCAATATTCAAAACATCAAAAAAATATTGAATTATTAGGCCAATATTCAGTTTATAAAAAGTCATTGTAACGATATAATCGTCATCCAATACCGACCCATACAAAAATAGCACCTATTACCGATCCAAATGATTAATACGAAATATTAAGCTTTGCTTTGTGGATGAAAGGAACGTTGTATTGTCACAATTTCAGTCTACTCGCCAAAACCACGTGAAGAATTTATTAGTTTCTAGCACGAAAGTACCCGAATTGATGTCATTTGAATTAGTAGATGGTCAGATTTCGTAGAGTGTAGGTTACGTGCGCTTGCGATTCATTAAAGGGGTAAGTACACAAATAAACAAATTAAGCATAAAATCTAAGTAGATGTTTTTATATATTTATTATAAAGTTTGAAAACATTTCCATACATGTTGTCTATACTAGGATGTAGTAATATTTCAAAAATTTGCAGTATTTAATTAAAAAATCGTAAAAATATATTGAGTCGGTATTAGGTATAGATATTTCTAATACCGACTCAAGGTCGGTATTAGGTTTGAAAACCTTTATTTTAATATTTTATTATTTTGCTTTGCCGTGTAGTTGCACCGTGATTGTTTATGTTCTCTAAGTACAGATATTATTAAGTCGACTTTTTTCCAATTTCCGACCCATGATTTATGTTCTGAGTAACTTAATATTCTAAAAATTTCTTTGTCTGGAGCGACAAACATGTTTATATTTTAATAGGTCCACTACCCCTGGATAATGTAGTTAATATAGATATTACTTTTGATATATTTAATTACGGTAATTGTTAAAATCTTAAATTAACAAGAAGAAGGCGTTTCCGTCTTTTGTCTCAAGTGTTACACAGTCGGTATTAGGATAAGTGCGACCATATTGAAATTAATTTACCGACCTATTGGGTCGATAATAGCAAATGCCATAGCCTAATATCGATGCATTAAAAAAGGTGTTCGTTATTAAGTCAGACATTGCGCTCATTATATTGCCGTCTGTTATTTTTAATTAATTATATATTTCTTTTCAGGCTTTATGGCACCAAAAATATGTGTACAATAATCAAAAGAAAAATTGTCTAGCGCCTTGAAAGCTATAAAAAATGGGATGTCAGTTTACGAGGCATCTAAAAGATTCGGTGTGCCAAAGACCACTTCATCAAAGGTTCAGTACCATAAACTCTTCAAGACCAAAACCAAAATAGCAAAATCTTAAACAGGGACTTTCCAAATTTTTAACAAAGATCAAAATAATCAAGAAACTCAAGAATATCAACAATTCAAACTGCAATTCGAAAGTCGTTTGGGTCCTGAAACACTTTGTTCTTTCAAATCTTCTGGCAGCTCTTGGCAAAGAGACTCTACTTTCGAAAAATTATTTGTGTATTGGAAATCTCTAGATGATACAAATTTAGACGCATAACTGGATAACAGAAATGACACAACATCCATCAATAATATGTTCAGTATTGGGGACTTTAATGAAGATAACTGGGATGTTCTTGACTTCGAAGTCCAGGAAAATTTGAATCTTGCTATGTCTGGGGTCAATTCCTCCACTAGGGATGATTTACAGGAACTAGTCTCAGACAAAACAAATAATATTGTTCTGGAAATTCACCCTGTTGTTAACACTAATAATTTAGAATATGGTGATAATTTTAATGTGAATGAATTCAAAGATTACGATAGTATAGCAAAAACGCCTCAAAAACTTGTTACACGCTTGAGAACAACTTTGAAACGACAGTTTTAAAACTGGTGTTTTACCCTATTCACCCAATCCCAAACTAATAAAAAAATTAAAAAGCATATACATAAAAGACGATTTTGTTGTTACAATATATGAAGGACGACTTTTCCCAGGAATTGTATGTGATAGAAATAGTAATGGAGCACAAAATGAAGTTATAGTGAAATCTATGGAGGCAACTGGACCAAACTGGAAATGGCCAGAGAAGGACGATGTATTAACTTATGCAGTAAAGGAGATCATTTCCAAAATTGAACCCCCTAAATTAATAAATAAAAAAAGTATTTATTCCGTACCGGAAATGAAGGAATTGACCAAAAATTTTAGCAAATCTTAAACGGTCTTAAACTTTATAGTAGTATTTTGTATAATTGTATTTTTTATAATGAAAATTTGACAATGAGGTAATAGAAATTTTTATTAGTTTAATTTCATATATTTTATTTGTTTTGCTTAATATAATAAACACTTTTTTATAGTCAGGGGTGTTTTACTGAATATAGACAATGTTGATAACATCTGTTGTTATCTCACAATCGGTAATAGGTTATAAAAAATCGGTAATATGTAAAAATATCACTATTAGGTCGGTATTAGGAAAATTTGCTCGATTTTGATTTAGTATTTTTTCTTAGCAATAAAAATTGAAACGTGATATAGTTATCTTCACATACATTCTACGAGATTTTTGTAACTATAAAAATCTAAAAATAATCCAACGAAATATTTAACTTTCCTTAACTGGTGCGATAATAGGTGACTCTACCTTATGTGTGTTTTTATTTTATATTAATATTTTATTCCAATTTTTTTTTATTTTATTTATTAGTTAACTTATTGTTTTGTTTTACTATTTTTCTTCTAAAAGTAGTTGGAGCTTAACTCTTCTATCAACTAAATATTACTTCATTATTTTTATTCTTCAATTTTAATTTCCACTTGTTTCGATTTTATACCCCTTATCTACGCCATAGAAATATTTGGCAGTAAGCAACTTTTGGCTTTTGTCTGTTAGTGTCACTTCACAGTGTCTTTTGTTACAGTTTTTATTACCGATAGAACCTATTATAATCTGTTAGTGGCCAATATTGACCATTAATATGCTAAAATTCTGAAAAACATTTTTTATTTTTTTAATTTATATTGCTGTATATATATATATATATATATATATATATATATATATATATATATATATATATAATATTTCATCTAAAGAACCACTCATAATCACAATGTTAACACTACGGTAAGAGAAACAAGAAATGATAACATCCAAAATGTAGGAAACTATGGGCACAGTATAAAGAGGTTCCACAGTAGAACCACTCTCTGAAAAATTGGAAGTAAAATCTGTCAACGCGCAGAGCGACTGCGCTTACTTCTTAGTCGCTCGAGAACCATTCTTCCGTTGCTAGTCGCGTAGAACCGTACGCGTTAACAGTGCCGTATTTTGCTTAAACTGAGTTAGTTTTGTGAATACTTGTTAGTGTTGTGAAGTTGAACATGAGTAAAATTCGAAGTGGTATTAATAATCTTAAACTTCCAAATTTGTTAAATATATCTGCCGATAGACCATATTTTTATCATGAAAATAATAAAATTGTCTTTTCTTTTGATACACCTCATTTATTAAAAGCACTTCGTAATAACTTCCTAAGAAACAAATTTGTTATTGATAGTATCGTTTCTTGGGAATTTATTAAAAATTTTTACGAACATGATAAACAATATCCTATACGTACAGCGCCAAAATTGACCGAATCACATATATCTCCTAACAATTTTGAAAATATGAAAGTGAAATATGCTTTTCGGATATTTAGTAACACTGTTGCTGCCGGTCTGCATCTGTATATTAGATTTATTGTATTCGTCGAGGAAGCAAAAACAAAAAGCAACGAAAGATTTATTAGGAACATTAATAATTTATTTGATGTGCTCAATTCTTCTTCATTAAGAGGAGCAACTGAGTACCAAAGACCGTATAGTGGAACCGATGCTTAGCAAGAATTTCTTAATACATGTTTCCGATTGTTTAATAATTTACAGGTAATTAATTTTAAAGCTAAAAATGTAACACCAAGAATAAAATATGTGAATGGTTGGAAAATAACCATTAATGGAGTGATTCATTTGTGGAATATACTACAGTCACATGGAATGGATTCTTTTTTAACAAGGAGGATGAATCAAGATTGGCTAGAAACCTTTTTTGGTTCAATCAGGCAGCAAGGTGGCAATTGTGTTAACCCTACTCCGGTACAATTTATCGCAGCATTCGAAAGATATTTTTGTTTAGACATGAAGCATTCCGGTACAGAAAATTGCGAAAGAGATGCAGGCCATGTTTTGTTAAATTTAACCAATATATGTACCGACGATTATCTGCCTGAAACCACTGCTTTGGTTCCTGAAAACACTTTTGATGACCAAAAATATCAAACTTCAAATAACTTACAGTTTAAATTACAGTAAATATTGTCCAAGTTCCTCATTTTTTTAGGAGGAGAATAGGAATCACCCGGTACTCTCTCCAACTATCTGAAATATCTTCTGATTTGATTTGTTCTTGATTTAAAAAAATGTAATAGTGTTCTTTTTCTATTTTGATATAAATTTTTCAACATAATATAACGTACATATATTCCTATTCCTGGCGAAGTATTTTTCTTATTCTTAAGACTGATTTCTAATTCATTCAACCTCAATGTTACTGAAAGTGGATAATATTGTGTAATGGATAACACTGGACATAATTTTCTTAAAAACGCATCAACTCATTCTCCTTTGATCACTGTATTTACTTATGGTTAAAAATGGATTTGACTAGACTATCTCCGGCAGACATCCTGGCAATGCAGATGCTTTGTTGATCTGACTCCTCACGTCCTTAGTAGGACACAATTTAACTTGAAAAAATAATTTTATTACCGTTTCGACTTCCAATTCGGACGTCGTTGTCAAAATACAAAATATTAATTTATTTTTGTATTTTGACAACGACGTCTGACTTGGAAGACGAAACGTTAATAAAATTATTTTTTCAAGGTAAATTGTAGCTTATTTCCGAATAAGAATAGTTGATATTCATTTAATTTATTAAAAAATTGTTGAAATTGTTACAAATAAGAAAGACGAAGAGAATTTTTTTTATTTAAATTTGTGGCTAAAAATCACCATAAAACATAAAAAGCTTCTCGAGACTATTAAAAAACTTTTTCCATTCATTTACGGTGATTTTAAGATTTGGTTTTACTGTAAAACCATGTAAAACTTGAGAGTAGAGACTGTTGCAAAATTTAAATAATTTTTTGCAGACTACAACTAAAACTAAACGAATAATGCAGAAAACATAAAAAATCGCCGATATAACCAAATTCACCTACTAAATGTAAATAAGGACAAAATTTCATAAATGTCAAAATTTCATAATGGTGGAGTAAACTTGCCTGCCGTTGGACGAATTATAAACAAGCGTTATGACGCGGTAAACTTGAATTACTCCTCCTGGTTTAAAAACAGAGTATAGTAATGCAGTGAGAGCTTCGAAATTAACCTCCTTTTTATTTAACGTTTATATGACATGTACAATATATTAAAAACCATTGAGATTTTAAAACTTGCGCAATACCGTTGATATTTAAAATACCGTTAAAAAATATAAACAATGAATTATAATATTGTTTTTAATTTATTAAACCCTTTGTTTTTGTAATATTAACATTTAGTGAGAACATCTGGACAGTTAAATATGGGAAGCCGCATTTTTTATTTAAATAAATTAATAGTAGTAGGGTCAGAAAATTTTAATGACAGACGAGTGGTTTTACTGTGGAACCTCTTTATATTGTGCTATGGGTTAGGTATTAGAAACAGCCGAGGAGAACGTTTAATAGATTTTGCAACCGAAAACAATTTGGCCATTGTAAACACAATGTTCAAACATCATGCCCGTCGTTTATCGACGTGGACCAGCCCAAATTAGACTACAAGAACCAAATCGACTACATATTGATTAATAACAGATTGAATACATGTTTTACAAACGTAAAAACTAGACCAAGAGCTGAATATGGATCCGATTATAAATTGTTATGGGCTTGCTCCAAGATGAAGCTAAAAAGAACAATGCTGCACCAAAATCAAAACAGGCTAGAGATTTCAAATCCAAAAACATTTAGAGATGCATTAAAGGAAACTAGTATGTTGAACACACAAAACAACGCAGAAAAAATGTGGAAAGGTTTCAGAAATGCCATAGAAACCTCTGTAGAAGGAACCAAAACCGAAAAAAGATCATCAAGAGAAAACACAGAATAACAAATAGAACGCTGCAATTTCTCGAAGAGCGAAGGAGAATCAAATCTCTTATATATCAAAACGATAGCTACAAAAACGAACTAGCAAGGTTAAATAAAGAAATTGAAAGAGCATGTAGGGATATTAAAAATAAACATATAAATGAAGTATGCGAAGAACTAGAGAGACATGCAAACAATAATGGTTCAAAACCAACATATTATAAATCACGAGAAAAAGATTGTGGAGGTATGGAAAAAATATTGTTAAAGCTATATGCAGATGATCCCGAGAATGAAAATCACGACGAGTTTACTGCAGAAGGAGAATCAAACATTCTAAATTCAGAGGTAGAAAAAACAATCAAAAAGTTAAAAAATGGAAAATCTCCTGGAAGACTGGAGATATTGGAGTAAACTCTATGCATATGATCTTCAAAAAGATTTGGGAAACCGGAGAGTGGCTTAACGACTGGACAACATCTACTTTCATCACTATATTCAAAAAAAGAACTCCGCTAGATTGCAATAACTATAAAACGGTAACCCTAATATCACATGCAAGCAAGGTGTTACTTCATGTAATACATGAAAGACTAAAAGCTTTTCTATTGCCTTCCCATCCTTCAACACATCCTTAATGTCAGACAGTTAATCGAAAATACTCATAAATTCAATACTCCAGTGCTTATGTGCTTTGTGAATTACACAAAGGCCTTCGACAAAGTCAAATGGCAGCAGCTATGGTCCGTAGTAGCAGAAATCGTCCTTTATAGGCTTTCGTACAGCTTTTTTCATTCTCCCAACAATATTGATATCATCAGCATAGCCAAGGATTGGCACTGATTTATTATATATTGAACCAATGGTGGTTTTTTTGTTTTGCACATGTAAAACCGACATCAATTTACTTAAACAAGAAAATATACAAAGTATGGTGAAGACTAAACTCAACGAGGAATGTAAAAGACTTCAAAGAGAGTTATCACCAACTTCAGAAGGCTTATGGACTGAAGTCAAAAATGCTTTTACTAGCGCCGAGAAATATATAAAAGATACTAATAACAAAAGAAAATCTAAACCCTGGATGACACAAAAAATTCTGGGAATGATGGATACTCGAAGAGCCTACAAAAATAAAAATAATGAAAAATATAGGGAGATACATCGTCAAATCAAGAAAGAAATAGCTACCGCAAAAGAAAATTGGATGATAGAAAACTGCCAAGAGATCGAAGAATTAATAAAGAAACACGACAGTCAAACGCTTCACAAAAAAATAAAAGATCTAGCTGGAATGACAAAACAAAGACTCCCTTGTAGAATAACAAACGACGAGAATGAAACGATATGGGAATTAAGCGATCTAAACAACGTATGGGGACATTACATAGAAGAACTATTTTTGGACACACCACTAAACAACATAATATATAAAAACCATGAAACCAGTCCTCCTATATTAAAACAAGAAGTAGAGAGAGCAATCAAAAACGCAAAAAATGAAACATTTAAAAATAATCGTCAAATTATTTAATCAAATATATACAAGCGGTGAAATTCCACAAGACTGGTTAAAATCAGTCTTTATTCACCTTCCAAAAACTAAGGGAGCAAAGAAGTGTGTTGATTTCAGACTTATTAGTTTAATGTCGCATATGTTAAAGTTATTCTTGAAAGATATTCACCAACGCATTTATAAGAAATGTGAACAGGATATCAGTGATGAACAATTTGGCTTCCGAAATGGATTTGGGACACGGGAAGCATTAACCAGTTTTATTATACTGCTGCAAAAATGTAGAGAATAAAAAAAAGATCTCTTTTTATGTTTTATTGACTATCAAAAGGCCTTCGACAAAGTAAAACATGATAAGCTGATAGATTGCCTTCACAAAAAGGGACTAGACGAGAACGATTTTAAAATTATCCAAACGCTGTATTTTAACCAAACTGCAGCAGTTAGAACAGAAGCCGGTGACACAGAAATATTCAATATCAAGCGAGGTGTACGACAGGGGTGTGTATTGTCACCACTACTTTTCAATATATATTCGGAAGAAATCTTTGCACGAGCACTAGAGCAATCAAGAGAAGGTGTTAAAATTAACGGCAGAGTTCTAAATAATGTACGATACGCCGACGACACGGTCCTAATTGCAGAGAGCGCACAGGATCTCCAGACACTCTTAGATCGCGTCAGATCGATCGGAGAACAATACGGCCTCAGCATTAACGTCAAGAAAACAAAAACAATGATTGTCTCCAAAACATCCATCCATCCACCCATGGCTTTAAACGTGAATGGTAACATTATCGAAAATGTCGAGAAATTTCGATATCTAGGGTGCTGGATAACGAAAGATATAGATCCAGACATAGAAATAAAATCGCGAATTGAACAAGCAAGAAATGTCTTTTTAAAAATGAAAAACTTACGTCCCAAACACTCAATCCCAAAATCCGATACCGAATGCTGAAATGTTACGTTTACAGCACCTTACTATATGGAATGGAGGCCTGGACCTTCAAAATCAACTCACTCAGGCGTTTGGAAAGTTTTGAAATGTGGTTATTTCGAAGGATGCTGAAAGTCCCCTGGACAGCGCATATGAGCAACGAGCAGGTCCTACACAAGATGGGTACCGACAGAGAACTCTTAAAAATAATGAAAACACGGAAAACCTCATATTTGGGACACATATACAGAAATGAGAAATACCAGTTACTGCAGCTTCTTATAGAGGGCAAGGCAGAAGGAAAACGTGATCCTGGTAGACGGCAGGCGTCTTGGTTGAAGAACATTCGTGAGTGGACTGGTTTGGATTCTCAATCTTTAATAAGAAAAGCCAGGGACAGAAATGATTTTGCTGAGGTTATCGCCAACCTTCATTGAAGACGGCACCCAAAGAAGAAGAAGACATGTAAAACATGTTGTAATTGGCCCGATTTTTCCCTATCACTCTGTATATCCTGGTTCTAAAACCATCATACATAATCTGAGTATGCTCTGTTCCATCAATAACGAACCACCCTGTATATCTCTAATGATAGCTTTAATATAGAATGTGTATTTACTAATTTCAATAATTCTCTGTACTTGGGTGTTAATATTAATTGCAACCTTAGCACGCGTACGCCTCCCTTTGATGTTTAATCGGGATTATACAAAGCAATTTGTGTCATCAGCTTTGGCGTATAATCTTACAAAATTAAATGAGCTAACTATTGTGTTGTCATACAGTAGAATAATACGGATTCTAACATATCATGTAATGTAGAAAGGTTTAATCACCAAACTATTATAAATCAATATTAATTATTTGAGTTATGATGAACTCAACTATACCATAGAAAAATTTTTACAGCGATTTTTTATAAACCCTTTTCTCTATTCGGATTGCCGAATATAGGCCTTTCCTAATTCTCGCCATTTATATCTGTTGTCTGTAAGACGTTTCCGCATTTGCCCTGCAGTTTTTTTAATATCGTCGCCCCGCATTTGCGGTCTTTCTCATGGTCTTTTGGCTTCATATGTGCGATACAAACTGTCTATAGTGTATTTTTATGTATGAGAGAGTAATAAAACAATAAATTATGTATGCAAATCCCTAAACTGTTGATACGGGTGACTCAATGAAAAACAGATATTTGTCAACAAGTTTACAGAAGTATATAGGAAAACAAATTTAAATTGAGTATGATCACCAGGTATAAAGGTTGAGGCAGAATAGAATACAATAGTTTTGAGGGTTACTAATCCCTAAATAAGGTTGCCAGTGTCGGAGTGATGGAGGTTAACAGGTACTAATGAATTTGCAAGAAATGTAAGATGTTTATTTTATTGGTTATATATAACCAATAAAAGTTTAATAAGTACCTACCTATTTGCAAAATAAAGTTTAATTCTTTAGATAAAACAAAACGTTTTATTTTATCTGAAATGAGTGCATTCCACGAAGTAAAGGTTTCAACAATCAAACATTTAATTCTTTAATTCCAGGAATCTACGACAGTAATTGACTAGATAATTACCTTCTAAACTTATTCCACAGAAAATGTGATAGTGGGTTTTTCCATTTTGTAGGAAGGTCCAAGTGGCGTATTCAAAATTCTTAACAGTTCACTAAAAGTAGGTACTTCAGTTGCAAGGTGCAGTTTATTTTGTATACTAGTGTTATGGAAAATTTGGAAGTGCCGTGTAAACGCCGAAAAATTGGTCCTTTAACAATTATTGAAAAAACAATATTTAATTGTTTTAAATCATTTACAGACAAACGTTTATGTAAAAGTGTTGATGAGACCGTTGAGTTAGTTAGCAGTACACTTGGTGTTGGGAAATCTACGATTTACAGAGTTATTAAAGAAGAGAAATGTGGTAGTTTTCAAATGCCACATAATGCTCCAGGGAAACCAAAATTTCAAATAGAATATCATTTTAAAGAAGGACTTCGACGGAAAGTGCATGAATTCTTCTTTAGACAAGAATTTCCAACATTGGATAAAGTTCTTGTCTCAGTTCGAGATGATAAGGATTACCCAGAAATGAGTCGAAGTACGTTATGGAAACTTTTAAAAGAAATAGGCTTCCGCTGGAAAAAGAATCCCAGAAAGTCTATTTTATTAGAAAGAAGCGATATTGTCATATGGACAAGACATTTTCTAAGAACCATAAAGGAAATGAGAAACCAAAAAAGAAAAATATTTTATCTTGATGAAACATGGATCAACGAGGGTCATACACCAAATAAATTTTGGCAGGATGAAACTGTTACAAGTCAAAGGCACGCTTTTGTAAATAACTTATCTACTGGTTTAAACCCACCATCAGGAAAGGGACGCAGGCTGATAATAGTACACATTGGCAGTTCAGACGGTTTTGTTGAAGGTGGTTTATTAACTTTTGAATCAACTCGTACCGGTGACTACCATGAAGACATGAACGCTGATGTCTTTCAAGAATGGTTCGAACAAATGATAGATCTTCTTCCTAAAAACTGTGTAATAGTAATGGATAATGCAAGTTATCACTCCAGACTTATAGAAGGACTGCCCACAACCAAGTGGTTAAAAAAAGACTTGCAGAATTGGCTGAGTTCAAAAAATATTACGTACCATCCCGGATCTATAAGAAAGGAACTTTATTCGTTGTGTGCCCTTCATAAAGAAAAATTTAAAAAATACGAAATTGATGAAATTGCCAAAAATCGTGGAATGACAGTACTTAGATCCCCACCATATCATTGTGAATTAAACCCGATTGAACTGGTATGGGCACAGATAAAGAGTGAAGTTTCAAGAAAAAATACCACTTTTAAAATTCGTGATGTTAAACAGTTGTTTTTGAAGGCCATAAATAATGTAAAACCTGAAAACTGGGAAAAGGCAGTAAATCACACTATTAAAGAAGAGGAAAAAAATGTGGAAGCTGGACAATATTACTGATAAAATGATCGAGCCAGTTATTATAAATCTTGGTTCTGAAAGTTCATCTTCTGAATCTGATTTGGATTTGCAACAAGTAGCTGTAAGTTTTATATTAATATTTTTATTCATCTATTTAACATACCTTACACGGTTTTAAAAACTCTTTTCCTCTTTTGTAATTTTTAAGAATTTAAAAAAATGTGAATTTTCTAAAACCCTTTTTAATGTAGGCCAGTCAGTTCTAATTTAGTGTGTGATAAAAGAGGTCACTTTTGTTTACATACACATAACACTTTATAACACTGAAATAATTCATTTATTTTTTACAATTATTCAAAGTAATTTTTCAATTAATCTTGAGCACGCCCATGGAGTGGTCGGAGGTACCAGTTAAAATTATGCTAATTACTCTCTCGTTCATAAAAATAAACTATACAATAGAAAGACGTGGAAGAAGGAGGAGGAGGCCTATGTCCAAAATTGGACAGCAAGGGCTGAATCGATAGATAGAAAAAGGTCAAAGTAAACCTATCCGTAAATATTTGTGAATCTATCCAATCATGATTGGTGCGATTATATCGAGAACTTACAGAGCAGCATCTATCAGTACACCAAATTGATCCTTTTGGACCATTTTGAGTACATTGTAACGACATTTTTTCTGCTTTATAAATTATATAACGTGGTAACAGCAATCCTGAAGCCGAGGCATACATCATTATAGTCATTGCTGCATTAGTAAAATTAAAAACCTGTTCTGGATATTTCTTATTTCCTGAGTTATAGTTTCTGTCTTTCTGGGAATCTGAACCATATAAAGATGAACATATTTATTTGTTTTTGTTTTGTTTACTGTTCCACCCTATATGCTGCCTTTGTTATAAATAAAATTAATTTTTCCCTTGATGTTCTCATCTAAAATCCTTATTTATTGTTGACATAAAAGTTCCACTTGAAATCGACCATCTCTTTTAGATCTAGTAAGAAAACTATTTCATTATTGCAACGAAATGCAATCTTACCAAAACTCCTGAGGATGGTGCAGTGAACAGAGAAATCGGTTACGTGGATATTTGACTTCTCATGTCTAACCTCGACCCTATTGATTTTGTATAAATCCCCTACAAGAGCAACACGAATTTCGTGCATAGCGGCTAGCGCACAATGAAGTGCATTGGACCAAAATCTAAAAATAGTTTTAATAGAAGTTTCCTATTCTTTTTATGGAAATTTGATGCCCCTATTACTATGAAAACTATTATTAGGTTAGTTTTTTTATAGCTGTAAAAATGACTTAATTTTTTTATTAAAATTCTATGGTACAACTTTCCTTTTGCTTTTAATTTTATACTATATTATTTGTTTTTATAGGCTATTTGCAGAATTAATTTCTGCAACTCTGGTTATAAAATAGAATAGAATAGAAATATGCTTTATTGTCACTGAAAATTGTACAATTTTATAGACAAAGCTTACAAAAAGTCAAAAAATAAATCGTCAATATCACAAAATAAAAGATAATAAAATATACAATCCATTACAAAATTTAACTAAATTACAAATTGCATAATAAAACCTCACGAACTAAAAAGTTTAAGTTACCGCATGTGATGTATGTATACAGGCCTTTTAGGCCGATTGCTGGATGGATAATTTCCATCGTTTTCTTTCTTAGCTATCAGCTTTCGATCTCTGATTACCATCTCTCTGACATCTTCCATCACTACATCTCTCTATTTCTTTTTTGGTCTTTCTCTCTTTTTTTTCCCTCAGGTACTCTCCAAGCAATTTTTTTGGCTAGTCTATTACCTTGCATTCTTTCTAGATGACCGAGCCATTCTAGTCTACGTTTTTATTGTATGGTTATCGTACAAATGGTACACTTCTGCATTAGTTCATCTTCTCCATTCTCCATCTACTACATTTGCACCAAATATGCTGCGAAGTATTTTTTTTCTCATGCTTTCAATGTGTTCTGTATGGTTTTGTTCATAGTCCACGTCTCGGCAGCGTATAGCATTGTAGGTTTGTATAAATTTTTGTATACTCTTATTTTTGTATTACGAAATATATCTTTGTCCTTAATTATTTTGCTCATGGCTCCAGCACACCTGTTGCTCTTGGTCAGTCTCAGGTTGATTTCAGTTTCTTCCTTATATGCCTGATCAATAAGAGTAGCTAAGTACCTACATATATTCATCGACCTTCTAGAATTATACAACTGATCCATCCTCCACCTCCAATTTAGAGGATCCCCTGGTGTTACTCCTTTTTTGCTCGAGATCTTCATATACTTCGATTTATTAATATTAACTTTCAGTCCCATTTTAGAGCTTTCCAGAATCAGTCTTTTTGCTATATTTGATAGTTCTTTTCATTTCTTGCAATGAAGTTTTTATCAGACGGCCTTCCAAAAATGAGTAAAAAAATATACGGTAAAAACTGTTATTTCTGTGGTAACCACAAATAAACTTTCATGTACAGACAATGCCATTGCACAGCTTTCTTTTTTTAAACTTATTCATTTAAATGCAATCAAAGTTGAGCTTAACATTTTTCTATGTGAAATTTGTACGCAAATGTGCTAAGCATTTGTAGATATAACTCATCTCGTACTTCCTTATCGTAAATAACAACATTTCCTGCAACTGAGAAGTTAGCTCAAACTCTTGGCGAGTTCAGTTCTGTATGCGGTAAACAAAACGGGATTAATTCTCTTTGAACATTAACATCAGGTGAGTGTAGAACGCCATTAAATTTCCTTAGGGACCAAACAACGTCTCCAAAACAATAAGCAAGGAGAACATTTCTCACAACAAAGCAGTGCCCACGGGATGGTTGGAAGAGATTGAAAGCAGTAAAATATTATGACGTGATATTTATAACCTACAAATTGAAACAGGGTTGCAACGTGCAGCCTGTTTACATTTGGTGACACTTTGTACTTTATGTTCTGATAATTTTTTATTCCTTTAGGTGTCGCTTTTCCTTATATTAAGGTATTAAAGCTTAAAAGTTAGCTATAAATTTATACTATTGTAAAGCTATTTTCTTGTCACATGTCATTTCTAGCATAAATGTAATGGTAGTAAACCGCAATTGTAAAATTTGAAAGAGTTTAGTTGACATTTGAGCCATGAAAATACAATAAACTTTGTGCAGCTCTTTAGCTACAATTTTGCACTTTCTTCTTCTTAACGTGCCCTATCAAGTCCCTTGACGTTGGCGATTAACATTGCGAAACTGTCTCTGTCTCGAGCTATTCTAAATAGTTGCTCAGCTTTCTTTATTCCTGTCCACTCCCTGATATTCTTCAACCAAGAGGCCTGCTTTCTACCAATTCCTCTGCGTCCTTCGATTTTACCATCATAATAAGTTGAAGAATATTATATCGGTCTCCCCTTACTGCGTGTCCAAAATAGGCACTTTAAAAAGTGATAATATTAGTGTATTTTTTATTTATGATTTTTTATTTATGACTTATATCAGACCAGAAGGTGATAGAACTAGAGGAAGAGCTGAAAAACATAAAATGGGACATCATCGGCCTCAGTGAAATAAGACGAAGAGGAGAAGCCCAAATTACTTTTAAATCAGGACACGTATTTCATTTTATAGGTGAAGAAGACACTTCAAATGATGGAGTAGGATTTATTATATGTACATAGAAAACACACACATAATATAGTTGAAATTATGAGCATAAGCTTCAGGATTATATATCTCATCTTTAAATTGAATGCAAGATATAACCTTAGGGTAATCCTGACATATGCTTCAACGACTACCCACTCTAATGAAGAAATTAAAAAAATTTATGAGGACCTAGAAATAGCGTTACATGCCACACCAGCATATTACACAATAATTATGGGTGACTTTAATGTGAAAATGTGGTTTAAACAAGATGATGCCGAAGTAGCAATGCGTATGGCTATGGCGAAAGAAATGTACGAGGGCAAAAATTGCTAACCTTCTTGCACCAGAAGAATTTGTTCATGAAGAACTGTTTTGTTTTTCGATAAAAAGCCTAAGCGTAAATGGACATGGATCAGCCCTGATGGCAGTGTCAAAAATAAAATAGATTATATCACTCAACAAATTTTTAATAGGAAGCGCCCACAGATTAATCGGCGCTATGATACTATTAAATGTTAAATTGCAAAAAACAAAGATGGTCCTAAAATCAAGAAAAAGAAATGGAGTCCCCAAAAAAATAACGACATGTATGAAGATACACTAACCAGACATATAGAAGACTTACAAGATGAAATAGAAGTGTAGATCAAGCAAATGATGGCATAGTAAAGGCTCTAACAGAAACGGAAAGTGCTGGCCGTCCGTTCTGACCCATAAAGAAAAGCTACGACAAATTACCAAAGAACTGATAGCTAAAAGAAGACGGCTGATAGAAAATACGTTTTCAACTACACAACAATGAATAAATTAAATAAAGATATCCACCGGTGCCATTCCATACCTTTCGCAGTATTGGGTAATGCGATCAACCAAGATATGTTGTCCTTCTCTGTTGTCCGCAATGAGTATTGTGTCATTTGCTTATCTAAGATTATTCAGAAGTACTCCGTTAATAAATATGCCTTCATTTACGTCTTCTAATACCTTTATAAACAATTCTTCTGAATACATATTCAAAAGTAAAGGGAAAAGTACACATCCTTGTCTTACTCCACGATTTATGGGTATTTCTTTCGATTTTTGTTGGTCTATTCGTGTTCGGCTTTCTGATATCGGTATAAATTGGCAATGATTCTTACGTCTTCGTCATATAATTCTGTGTTTTGCAGTATTTTTGCCATTTTTCGGTGTTGTACTTTGTCAAAAGCTTTTTCGAAGTCGACTAGACAAATGAATACGTCGCACATTATATGTCCGAATACGGACATCGTTCGATTAGTGTTTGTACAGTAAATACAATTCTCTGGTGTCAAAGCCTTTTCCGAATCCCAATTGGTTTTCAGCTATTCTATCACCTAGGTTTTTATAGATACGTTCGTTTATCACTCGTAAGAACACTTTTAGAATATGGTTCATCAAGCTAATTGTCCTGTGCACTTCACACTTCACTGCGTTTGATTTTTTGGGTATTGGAATGAATATTGATATTAACCATTCTTTCTCCCGTATACTAAATGGTATTAAATAATTCTATTAGTGTGCTTCATATGATTTTTTGTTAATATTCTTAAGATTTCTGTAGGTACTTCATCTGGTCTTCTCATTTTTTATATACACTACCGAGCATAAAATTAGAGTCACCCCGTAATTTGAATTTATTTTAGAAATTATTATTCTGTTTTAACTATTTTCGTTTGTAACTTAGTTTACTAATGGATTTCTTAAAAAAAATCGTTGTCGTTGTTGTTTCGACAAGCGTTTGAGATAAAAAAGGGTCCCTTAAATTCCTAAAAACCGATATCAGCACAGTTTTTGTTTCTATGGTTTTAATGTCAATTGTAAATTGTTTGTGTATTGTCATCACTGTCATTGTATTGCAATGAGCATAAATTCTGTTGTGGCAGCAAGAATTGTGGCGGCGATAGAAGATGGACACAGTCAGCGCGAAACTGCGAGAAACGTTGGTGTAAGTCTGTTGACTGTGCAACGAGTATGGCAACGGTACGAAGAGACCGGTCTGCTGGGAAATGAGAAATGTAAACATAAGTGAACGGACAGTTAGGAGACGACTTCATGCTGCTGGTTTATCTTCTCGAACTAGAGTAACTGGACCTCTGCTTTCCCGTGAACACCGAATTGCCAGATTGAATTTTGTACGAGAATATTTGGCTTGGACAATGCAGGATTGCAGACGTGTATTCTGTCTTACGGGCTCAGACAAACGTATTAAGGTCGATTCAGACATATCAGTCCCGTCACAGTCTCGGCGCCGAACCGGTCCTGTTTGGTCACAGAACTATCAACTATCTGACAGCTGGCAAACTGTTCGTCAACTGATGAATGTGAATGCCGGCGCCATATTTCTATTAAAGAATATTTTGTATGACGGATTGTTCGGTTCGGTGCCAGGACTGTGACGAGACGTGACTGATGTGTCTGAATCGACCTTAAGAGTGTTGCGACGTCCAGGCGAGAGATATGCCCAAGCATGTGTTGCCGAGCGTCTTCCATTTGGTGGAGGGTCAGTTATGGCATGGGCAGGCATATCGTTTGATGCTTGTACAGAGTTAGTCTTTATTGAGAATGGGACATTGACAGCGCACCTGACACAGATTCTGGAAGACCATGTTTTATCGTTTATGGTTATTTTTGGAGACGACGCAGCATTTATGCATGATAATGCACGGCCCCACACTGCTAGGATAGTTACTGATTATCTTGACGAGATTCAAATCACACGATTTATTTGGCCTGCTCGCAGTCCAGATATCAATCCCACAAAACATGTTTGGGATGAGATGAAGAGACGTTTACGGAGTCATGTGCCGGCCCCCAGAAATTCGAGAGAGCTTCGCGACATATTGGTGCAAGAATGGAATAATCTTCCGCAGAATGTGATCCAAAATATGATCCAAAGCATGCCTCGTCGTTTGCAAGCTGTTATCACTGCCAGCAGAGGGAATTCTCGCTACTGAAGTTCTTAAAATTTCTTTTTTTCAACAAAAATCACATCAAATTAAAATTGTCCCTCTTCAATATTTAGTATATCAAAGGAAAATTCTTCATTTCTATTATTTTTAATAAACTTTAAACGACAAAAACATTGTTTTCTTTAAGCAATCCGTTAGTAAACTATGTTACAACCGAAAATAGAATAATAATTTCTAAAATAAATTCAAATTACGTTGTGACTGGATGATATTAAAAGAACTGTAGGAGAGGCCTATATTTGGCAATTCGAATAGAAAGAAGGGCTTAAAAAAATATAAATTTATGTAAGACTAGGAGAAAATAATAATATAAATAAGTAACAATGTCTAATATTACATTTAAAATTTCCTTCACTCTAAACGCAAAACGGATATTATAAATCTACTTTTTGTATCAAAACAATTAAATGTATGAAAGAGCTTCTTACCAGTGGATCTCCGGAATAAATATTCCTCAACACAAAGCTTTTTTGTACGATGATTAGTTGTCAGGTTTTATAAAGAAAGCTTATAAGATTATGTAGTTGTTGAATATTGTCACTCAAAGCTTTCTGAAGCTCAAAAGCATGATAAAAATTGCTTTCTATCCCAGTCTTTTAGTTTACCTTTTTATTTTTTATGTTAAGGGTTTGATACGAAGAGAAAAAAGTAATTGCGCAGACAATGAAAAAATAATATCATTTCCTTGGCGATACTACATTTTTTAAATAATATATAAGCAAGAAGCATATAATAGATAGCACAAAATTTATTAAAGATGTTATTCAGTGTGTTCATAAAGTGTGGAAATAGTCTAACGGTCTGTTATCTCTCTGACTTAATTATTTTTAGAGTTAAAGCTCTGACAGATCGATTTTTATTTTTATTTTTTAAACTTTTGTAAAAAAAAACTTTTACCCCCACTATCTTAGCAGATGTGATGTAATAGATTATTTTTTTAAATAGTGTCGTACGGCCATAGCATCCACAGAGGTATTCTTCATATCTGGATGATCTGCCGCTCTAGAGTAGGGAAGGTTTCTCGACTCCATCCTTAACTTCGTGGTTATGATGTACGTGCCAAACTCCACGTTAAGGTCACTGGTGGCTCTTTAGTTCTCAATACTTTACCAGTTCGATAGTTTCTTACTTTACGGTGTATTATTTTATTTCATGTATTGAATATGAGTATTCTAATTGGGATGTACGCTTTTATTGCCGTAGGTTCCTAAACAATTTTGCTATTATTTGCAGTCTTATTTCTGACTTGCTCAAAAGCAGAAAGAAAGGTCAGCCTATTAAGTAGACTTCTAAATCTGATGAAGCTTTTCAGAAAATTAAACAGGTTTTGACAACAGTTCCTGTTCTTGGAAGATCTGATTTTTCCAAGCATTTCTATCTTGCTTGTGATGCAAGTGACTCTGATGTTGATGGTGTTTTATTTCAAAAAGATGATGGATTAGAACATCCTTTTGCTTACTTCAGCAAAATTTTAACAAGAGCTCAGCGAAAATATACAACTACTGAGAAAGAATTGTTAGCAATTTTGTTATCGATTGAAAAATTTAGATATTATATTATAATTAGTGATTTTACTGTTATTACAGATCACTAATCACTACAGTTTTTATATAGCATAAAGAATCCTTCTCCTAAAATTGTCAGATGAATAATGAAACGGTCTTGTCACAAATTTACTGTTGTTCATCGCAGTGGTTGTTTAAATGTAGTAGCTGACTCTCTTTCAAGAATTCCTGAAGCATCTCAAGTTTCTCTCTCAAATTTATTTAATTTAAAAATAGATGCTAGATATAGGAATATGATAGCAAAAGTTACAGATAATCCTAACTTATATCCTGCTTTTAAGGTTCAATATAATATTCCATATAAACATGTTTTTTCTAGCTCCAAATTTTCTGATTCTGCTCCAGAATGGAAAATTTTTGTTCCTTCTCCACATAGGAAGGAAATTTTGCAAATGTATCATAATGATCCTACAGCTGCTTATTTAGGTGTCTTTAAAACTCTTTCTAGGATTTCATCATAGTTCACACAAATGCCAGCCCTTTACGTTTCGACGTGTAGTCGAGCCCACACCCCTCACAAGACGTGTAAAAACACCGTCGAAGTGGCGACTCTATGTTGGTGCTACAACCTCGCACGTTACCTTCCACGACAACAATCTAAAGACATTGATTAGTTTCGTCGAGAAGGTTTCTAATGGCGAAGCGTGACTTCAATTCGGCCACCGAGTGAGGAGTGGTTCTAAGTCCACTAGGGCATTTTATTCATTCCTAACCGTCGGTGGAACTGGAAGGTAAACTGTCTTTTCTACCTCAAAGATCAATGCTCGCCCAGGCAGGAAATATTCACTCCGAGTCAACAGTTTCTTTCGTGAGGGGACAAGTTCACCATCAAACTTTTCTTCACCTCGACGAAATAATGACCAACAGTCGCTAATCTGGCTCCTATACCTTGTAGTGAATTATTTGTAGTTAAATAGATTTTGTTCGTATTTACTGTAAAAAGCGTTCGGACTTTTCTTCAAAATTTTTTCTTGTGTTATAATAATAAACGTTGAATTTTCAAGTTCAATTTTCAAGTTTCAAGATATAATTGATAAGGGTCTAATCAGCTTCAAATAAGCCAGACGCTCTGTAAAGGGCCTCGAATATACTGTCGAGAGCTGCTCTACTTAAGTCAATTTACAAGGTATGGATAATTTTAATTTTATTATTTTTTATGTATATTTTTTTTTCTGATGACTTGTGTTGAGAAAGACATTTCTTACATGAAAAAATACACTGTCGAAATAAAACATCAGGTTGTATTTGAAAATAATCTCAGCCACAGAGTATAAATTGGAACAGCAGAAAACAGAGCCTCTAGAGCACTAAGCTTCAGGAGAGCCCTTGAGGGACTGACTTGGCTGACCAAAAAATGGCCTATATTCATATGTGCTGTTGCGTACGAGTCCACAGGCTATTGCACTCGATGACAATATCCGCCCTTCTATGGAAACTCTGTGGCTGGGAAAAAAATATTATTGATAAAAAAATACAAGTGAAAATACACAAGAAAAAAATATATAAGAATGCATAAAAATACTGTAAAATTTTCGTAAAACATGTTCATAAAATCCGCAACACTGCTCAAATCACTACTTACAAATGAGGTCGGTGGTGGTTCCAGCATCTTCTACTCTTAAAGGTCTATCCTCGGTCGGTATACCAACTCCTTCAGCAGGTTCGTCTTCTTCTAAGTCGTCCGGATCCCACATGCCATATCCAACAGGGTTTCGTAGTCCAGTGTGCCTAAGACTATGTGGTTCCGACCACTTCTTGGTAGAGAGGCAGTGACGGTCTACTTCGGGATTTTCATTGGCATCTGAAGATTCTAACTTCGAAGAAGCCTAGCTCATCAAATGTGTCTGCACACTGAAGGCGTCAGGTCTGCAGAAGGCCTCGATGTCGGCATGTTAGCATAGGTGCGGAGATCCAAGGATCTCTTTTGTTTATTATTTATGTTAACGATTTGCCTAAATTCATATCTCCATACAAAACCATAAAATTCGCAGATGTTACAACATAAATGATATCAGGAAAAAGTAATGATGATTTAATCATTAGTAATCAAAGTAATTTACACAATGATTCAGATATCAAAGAGACTGTTAAACTATCGGGAATGACATAGATATTATCAAGTCAAATGGTCGGCTCATATCTCACAACTTAAGGAAAAGCTATCAAGTTTATTATTTGTTATTCGCCAACTAGCAAGGGTTGTCAACATTGAAACTTTCACCTAAACTATGTTTTAATCATATGGTGCAATTCAACAAATGCACTTCAAATTTTTAGAATGCAAAAGAAAGCTATCAGAATTATAGCAGGTGTTAGTTATCTAGAAACACTGCCGCCCTTTCTTTATCAAATTAAAAATTATGCCATTTCCTACTCTGTTGGTTTACATACAAATTTTTGTGCAAATCAATTAGGTTTTCCATTATTTTTACCGTCATATCTTCGACTAGAACCATTTTTCAAAATATAGTAGAGGTGGTTTGCTGTTTAAATTTAAATGCCAAAACGGGTTATCGCTCTATAAACTGAGCTAAAGCCGACACAACAACTTTGAGCAGTTAAGACCCGTTTACACGGGTAGAGTAATGAAGCAAGTACTTGGTAGAGTAGAGTAACTCTACCGTAAAAACCCGAAAAAACGTTCAGCAAAGTAGAGTAGCAAGTAGAGTGCATAGTAGGTAGTAGAGTCGAGTGACTAGCAACATGTGGCAAAGTAACTCTACTCTACTACCACCACCACCGCTAAAATTTCCACTCGCCCGCGCACTCTACTCATGGAACGCGGTGAATTCTGGTAGAGTAGAGTAGGTAGAAGAGTGCATAGGGACGCTGTCATTCCAGATGGAGTTGTGTTTTATGTAAAAATTAAAAATGAAGTTCACCGAAGATGAAACTTTAAAACTTGTAGAGATGTATGGAGAATACCAGTGTTTATGGAATTTAGGTAGTGTACACTACAGAAATAAAAGTATGAGGCAAGCTGCGGAGGATGAAATCGTCGAAAGAATGGCAAAAGAGGGTTTTGGAGTAAACGAGCTCAAGCAAAAAATTAAGAATATAAGGTGCACCTATAATCAAGAGTGTTTAAAAATACAAAAATCAAAAAAATCGGGTTCAGGTTCAGCCGATGTATACGTTCCGAACGTGAAATGGTTTACTCCTATGGAAGCAATCATGAAAGGTGCAAAAGGAAACAAGAAAACTGAAGGCTCACGGGTAAGTTACAGGTTTTTATTACTTGTTAATGAAAAATACAATAAGAAATAAAAAATGTATTCTTATCAAGATAAAAGTGAACGATTGTATATCAGATTTGACAGTAAACCGGTTGGCTGCCATATAAACTTGTCCACCAATAATTACAAATTTAATGCAACGTTGATTTTGTTTGTTCATAGAGTTAAAAAACGGACACTGAGCATTATACCCGTTCCCACCTGTCGTGTGTCGGATCCGTATATTAATCGGATGTCAGCATTTCTATCCTATTATTATATTATCGGAAGCTGGCAAATTTTTACAATATACGCGAGAGAACTGTGAGAGAGTACATAATAAACGAAATTGTATGTATAAGAAAATCAGCATTTTTAAAAGTGCCGATAAGATCATTATGTTTACCCATTACTTTTTAATCTTCTCAGATATGGTACTTGGAAATTTGTAAATTTATACTACAAACGATATTTAAAAACTAGACTAAACATACATAATAGCATTCATATAAAAGTGTGTAGGTTATTTATTTTTCCCAACTCACGACAAGTGGGAACGGGCTATAGTTCCGAAATTTTATGACAAATCTTGTTAAATACAAATTACAAAAAGTTGTACAATTCTTCATAAGGTTGTTCTAGTTAATAAATGTCATACACAATACAAAGTAATATCTCAAGTCAAAACACATTCTTATATTGCCATGGAACAGCTCCTTCATTGTTAAAATAGGTCATTAAGCGATCTCTCACTTTCTTAGCCATGGCTGTTGACTGAGAGCCACCATATGGTTCAAGATTTCTTAGTTCATTGATTTCGTTTCGCCATTGCCCTGGAATGACAGATCCGTTGTCAGTAATTTCCTTATCGACACAGCCATTGACAAAATATGATTCTGGGGATGTTTCTCTTAGCCAGTTGTGAAGGCTACAGGCTGCGGTAACTACTTTATTTACTGTTGTTAGCTGTACGGCTAAGTGTCTTTCGAAAATCCGGAAACGACTAACTAATATTCCAAATGCATTCTCCGAAATTCTTCTTGCCCTGCTCAAGCGGTAATTGAAGACTTGTTCATTTACGGTAAGACGTCTTCGGTACCCACTGTATGGCTTCATCAGGTACATTTTAAGCGGAAATGCATCGTCCCCAACAAGGAATAGACCATCGGGTAGAAGACTGTTCTCTAATGCTTCATATATATTGCAATTTTGAAATACACCTCCATCTGAATTAGATCCTTTGAAACCAACATTGATATAACTGAAGCAGTATTTATGATCAACAACAGCCATAAGTACCACGCTGTGCTGCCCTTTATAATTATAATATTCACTGCCAGAGTTGGGAGGTGCCTTAATTAAAACGTGTTTGCCGTCTATAGCCCCACAGCAATTTGGAAAGTTCCAATGCTCCTTAAAACCCTCAGCCACAGTGTTCCATTCGTCTCTGGAAGGAACCTGAAACCAAAATTTAAAATTCCCTCTTAACATTTACTAATTTAGTTTTTGTTTTATTTTTTGTTTGTTTTAGGAAACAACCATTTCACACAATACAGAGTCGAAATATCCACTCAACACAGAATCACAGGAAGAGGAAGGGACTATCGATGATCCAGATCAATCAGTGGAAAATATAACTCTACCACAAACATCGAGCTGCCAACAAACACCATCTCGTAAGCAATCGGCATCGGAAACATTTAAACGACGGCCTGCAGGCAAAAAGAAGAGACTTGACAATCTAACACAAGCAGTGAAGGACCTTCAACAGGTTAGTCAAAATATCCATGACGACCGGATGGACAGCAATGAGAACGAAGCGTTTGGAAATTTTGTTTCAGCGAGCTTGAATAATTTACCACCGGAACAAGCTGTGGTGGCCCAACATGAGATTCAGGGAATTCTGATGAAGCACAAACTAAGCGTTTTATCCTCAGCAAACTGCTCAGTACTCCAACTCAACACACCACCAAGTTTACCAGTGCACATGTCTCACAGCACCCCTGCATACTCCGTTTCATCAGGATGCAACTCCCACCAGTCATTTTACACCAATTCTCCACTTGGCAGTCCTACGAGTAGCAGTGCTCAGCAAATGGCGTCTTCGTCACTCGTTACTCAACAGCAACAGTATCCAGATGGTAACAGTATCCATCTACAAGATGCAGCTGTGAATCCTGAAGATTCAGATATTCTGACACGTGCTATGCAAATGACTTATACACAGGTTTAATATTTAAACGGGACTTGCTTCACCGAAGTTTCTGTGGTGTACCTTTTTCAACATTTATCTGAAGTACTATTTTGTTATTTTACGAATTTTCAATTAAAACTATTTTTTGTAATGCGTGTACCTGTTTATTCACCCTGTTATTGAAACTTACCTTTATTGACTCCTCCAATACTTCGGAGATGGCATCACACACCTCGGGGACCAACTTTGAAATTGCAGGTCTTGAAACCCTAAAAAAATGAGAAAGGCTTCGATAGCTGTTGCCTGTAGCTAAAAAATTCAATGTAATCTCAAGCTTCACTCTTGGTTTTATTGCATCCCTCATAAACGTGTCTTGTCGTTCGATTTTGTCATGCACCATATTCAGAAGTTCTTCGAATTTTCCTGGGGTCATCCTTAGACACATCTTATATTCCAACTCATCCTCTAAGGCTAGTTCTCTTAACAGAAGAGCTGAGGCCCCGTGTGTATTCCTTCTTTTAAGCCACTCTCTCATCCACTCCTTTCTTTGTTTGTTTACCTCATCATCGATAGCTTCAGCGACTTCAGTTACAAATGCATTTGCAACTGTAGCTAAACAATTTTGAATCAATTTTCTTTTTCTTGAATTCATTTTGCACTAAACAAACACCCACTCCACACTATACTAGCATCAGTACTATACTTGTAACTCTCCTCGTGTGAACGGTATCAAGCCATTTTTGGTAGAGTAGCGAGTAGAGTCGACTCTACTAGCTATTCTACTCTCCTCACAACTCTACCCGTGTAAACAAGTCTTTACAGTGTGACCGGAAAATATTTTATTAAGGAAAATACTTTATTTTATCGTAAAAATCCATCGATCCTGCTTAATACTATTTACGCTCCTGTATTATTCTAATTAAGTACTATTGATTCCTGTCACTTTTCGGTCCAATCGACAAAGAAAATTCCTTGGTATACCTCAATGGTTTTAAATTGTAAAAAGGCCAAACCCGCATCATTGTTAGAAAGGCAAAAGTATAAATACTCACCTCTCGGTTTATATCGATTTCCACGATGAAAATTGTGTCTAGAATAAAATCAATGGAGTTAGTTTAAACTGATATGATCACGAAATGTTAAAGTATGTAAAGAAATTAAAATTACATTCGTTGGTTCTAACGAATAATTACACGAATAGGAAATAAAGGAGTCCATACTCAAAAAAACTGGTATCAAGATATTGGATGTTTTTTTACAGTTACAGAACTTCAGACTACAACTGAAATTGAATAAAAAAAAAGATAATATTTTTTAAATTGACATGAAATTGACTTCATTCAGAAGATAATCTGTTGGCAATATAATTTACATGTGATTTCTGACCGCTGCTACGGCTGGCTCTGACGTAGTATAATCTAGAAGTCCAATTTTCGATGACTTTTTCAATATTATTGGCTGTATATCGGCAATAACGCTGCGAATTTTGTTCTTCAAGTGGTCAATCGTTTTAGGCTTATTGGCATTGACTTGCGACTTCACGTCATATCCTTACAGAAAATAGTCTGGGGGTGTTAAATCTGACGATCTTGGTGGCCAATTCACGTGTCTGAAACGTGAAACTATGCAGTTACCAAACGTTTCTTTTAATAAATCAATTGTGGCACAAGCTGTGTGACATGTTGCGCCGTCTTGTTAAAACTACAGCTCCTGCACATTATAGTTGTTCAAATAAAAAATAAAAAAGTCAGTAATCATGTTTCATGTTCAGTCACCATTAACTGCAATGTTCTGGTCAGTACTGTTTTTGAAGAAATACGAACCAATGATTCCACTAGCCCAAAAAGCAAACCAAACAGTCAATTTTTCTGGATGTGATGGTTTCTCAACATACACTTAAGGATTATCTTTACTCCAAATACGGCAGTTTTGTTTGTTAACATAGTCATTCAACCCAAAGTGAGATTCATCAGTAAACAAAATTCGCTTATAAAAATCAGGATCAACGGCAATCACGTTTTGTACCCATTCACTGAATATACGCCTTGCTAGGTGATCATGTAGCTTCAATTCTTACACGATATTTCCAGAGTTGGAAATGCATTCTCCGCTTTTGATTACTGACCACTTTTCGTCATTATCCATTCCAGATAATACACAAGTATTAAACATCTTTTTCAATCTAGATTAAAAAAGGAACTAAATGAGATGGAAAGGAATATGGATGTAGAACAACAACCTCAAAACGATAATAAAATCATTGCTTATGAAGTATTAGAAACAGAGAACAACGACAAAAAATACCACGAGCCACCATGGATGACAGAAAACGCAAAAGAAATGATACAAGAAAAAAACAAAATATGTAGAAATGGCTAACAAATAAAACGTCTAGCAATGGATTAACATATTTATTAAAGGAAAAACGATGAAGTACTCAAACAAATAAAAGAAGCAAAAACAATTTCTTAGAACAGAAATGTGTCCAAGTTGAAAATGTAATTAGTGGTTCTCAGACTACGGAAGCATGGAGAACTATCACTAATCTAAAAAAAACACCCATAACTCCTTAAGCAACTTAATTCCTATAGAAAAGTGAAAAAATCACTATAAAAATTTACTCCAAGAGTCCAGATTGGAATATATGGGAGAGGAATACAGTATGGAGAGACAAATAGAGAGTAACATTATTAGTACTAACATCGAGGTCCATACTGCGCTAATTAAAATGAAAAACTGGCGGTCTCCAGGACCTGGCAATATAGCTGTAGAGTTACTTAAAGCAGGATGTCCACTCCTAATACAACGAATAACTTTTCTAATGAATCAATGCTGCCAACAAATTTAAGTACCATCTGAATGGAGAACCGTTCACCAAGTAACCATCTTTAAAAAGGATTATAGAAAAGCTCCTAACTGTTACATAGTATTAAGTATCCTACCTACTTTCGGCAGATTGTTTGGAAAGATAATAAATGGAAAAATACAAGATGATGTAGGACATCAAATTAGCGAAGACCAAAGTAGATTTGCGCCTGGTAGATCTTGCACTGATAACTTGTTTATACTCCAACAATTCATAGAAAAAAAGAATAGCGGTTGGTACCGAAGTATTTCTACAGAAAATGTAGAAAGAACTGTAGAAATAAACAGACGAATAGAGATTGCCAGATTAGCATTTATACGAATGAAGCCACTCCTCACGTGCAAAAATCTAAATTTGGAGATCAGACTACGTACCATTCGCTGTTATATATTTTCAATATTATTATATGGAGCTGAGACTTGGACATTAAAAAAAATGTAATTTAAAAAGAATCGAGGCCTTCGAACTCTGGTTATACTGCAGAGTACTGAAAATATGATGGACTGATAGAATTACAAATAAAGAAGTACTGGAGAGGGTTGGTAAAGAAACAGAACTAATCACCACTATACAAACCAGAAAACTGGAATACCTGGGCCACGTGATGAGGGGACCAAAATATGAAATTTTGAGACTGATAATACAGGGAAAGTTTCAAGGAAGAAGATCTGTTGGCCGAAGGCAGAACTCATGGTTAAAGAATCTACGTGATTGGTACCAATGCAGATCGATTGATTTGTTTAGAGCAGCAAGTTCTAAAATAAAAATAGCCATTATGATTGCCAACCTCCGTAGGGAGACGGCACTCTAAGAAGAAGACCGAAGTATATCTAGCCTTCATCGACCTAGAAAAGGCATACGATACAGTTCCAAAACTTAAATTGTGGAAAGCTTTACAACAACTCGGCATTAGTCCATACATTTTAGGAATAGTCACAGAAGTATACAGGTGAAACCCTAATAACCTAAAAATCGATTATAGACTATCAGAGCCAATAAAAGTAATTAAAGGACTAAGACAAGAATGCAGTATGTCAGCCCTACTTTTAATTTTTATATATTGATGCAGCCCTCCAAAATTGGAAAAACCACTGACAGGGAATGGGAATCCCCATAAGAAATGACGTACCTTGAACTCTGCGGATGACTAAGTCGTCTTAGTTCAAGATTCTTGATCTAGAATTAATGATAAAGCGTCTATACAGACAATATGTAAAATGGGGGTTACAAGTCATCATGAAGAAAACCAAATATTTAGTTATCAATTCAAATGCAAGGTTTGAAGTGTCGATAGAAGAGGATGTGGAAATCAATCAAGTGAAAAAATTTAAATATTCAGGTGCACTCATTGATAAGATCGGCTTGGGAAAAACCGAAACGGTCATTGGCAGAACAGAAAAAAGAGATTTAAAATGGTTTGGATACCTATTGAGAATACCTGACGAACGATAACTCCAAAAACTTTACAGATGGAGGCCTCCTGGAAGAATAAAAAGAAGTAGATCTCGAAGCTCATGGAATGAAGGAATTAGAACGATGGAATCAAGAGGTTTGGAGTAGGAGCATACCTTGGATCGGAAGGATTAGCGGAGAAGAACAGGAATACGGAGATAGCCGTCTTCAAAATGTATTGTATTTACAAGTTAGCACAATGGCAATATTATCAAGCCGGCACAACTTTGAATAGCTGCAGTGTGATCTGTAAATAATTTAATGAAAATAATACTTTAGTTCATCATAAAAAATCGACCTTGCATAATATTGTTTACTCCTTTTTATTATTCTAATAAAGTACTATCGAGAAATGAAATTCCTTGGTATACCTCAATAGTTTTAAATTGTAAAATGGTAAAACCCGTATTACTGTTAGAAGGCAAAAAGTATAAATACTCACCTCTCGGTTAAAATCGATTTCCACGATGAAAAGTGTGTCTGGAATAAAATCAATGGAGTTAGTTTAAACTGATATGGACACGAAATGTTAAAGTATGTAAAGAGCTTAAAATTATATACGTTGATTTAAAGAGTAATTATGCGAATAGGAAATGATGAGGTCGATTCTAAAACAAAATATATAAAACTATTTTTTTATCGTCCTTCACCTTTGGTTTTCACGGTATTTATGTAAGGTAATTAGAAATATTGCCACTAACACAAAAACAAGAATCTACTAAAGCCATCTTTAAATATAAGTATATGGTTGTGTCTTCTTCTAGAAGTTCTTCTAGAACGGATCTTCTCAATTTTCGTATTCATATATTGTCTTTATGAATATATATTTTTATTGTGATTTTTAATAAATTTTAATAAACTGGTCTCCTGGAGAGAATGGAAACTAAAGAATGGCTCCTAGTCTTAACGGAAATGTTAAGGTGAAATGTGACATATGTCCTTAACATTTCCGTTAAGACCAGGAGCCATTATCTCTCCTGATGCCAACCAATATGTAGCTTGAAATCGTAGGCTTCCACGGCCAGAGTCATAATTATAGTTTATTCGTCTTCCGGGTTTGGACCGTGTCATTTGTGAGTGACCCAAAAGTGGGTTCATCTGATCATCATCAGTTCATTGCCTTCTATACCAATATGAGACGGCAGCCAAATAATATTAACTGTTATGATTTGGGACAAGATAATTTTGTAAGAGTCTACGATCTTTTGGACGATTGGATGATCGGTAAATATATTTTTGATAGAATGGATTGATGCTAAAGAGTCTGTGCATAGGGCAACCTGCTTATTAGGTGGAGATATATGGTTTAAAAGCTTGCAATATACTAAATAATTCGCCAGTATGAACGCTGCTGACGGCTGGTATAAGTGATGACTTAATTAGTGAATGAGAGGTTGTAACAGGGCAGCCTACTCCTGTGTGATTTTTTAAGACATCCGTGTATAATTATAATAAGTGTAAATTTGGGCGTGGACATGATTCAAGGAGGAGATAGAGGGGGATAAAGAGGAAGGGTATTTGTAAGAGAAATATCATTAAGTGTCTGTGCTAAAATTAGTGGAATAGGTTTTATTGGTGGTAAGGAATTGGTATCGTGTAAATTATGCGTGGACATTAAATAAGGGATGCACTGGATTAGAGGGGTTAGCTGATACCGATGCTGCATAAGAGAGTAGCAGTTGTTTTCGTCTTATACAAAAAGAAGGTTCGTTAGCTTCGTAATAAAGATTATCTACAGGACTAGATCGAAAAGCGCCAATACAAAGACGAAGGAGTTTAGAAGGTTAATATATGTTTTGGAGGCGGATATTATATATATATATATATATATATATATATATATATATATATATGTGTGTGTGTGTGTGTGTGTGTGTGTGTGTGTGTGTGTGTGTGTGTGACAACCATAATCTAGCTGGGAGCGTATTAGTGATCTGTATATTTTAAAACATGAGTTAAAATTCATTTATTCGAGCAATAACAAACGTGCTTTTGTACAAAATAGATGTTTTTCGTTATTACTGAAATTGTTGTTCATCTAAATCCCTAAGGTACGAATTTTACTTATTCCTATTACCATAATTTCACTTTCTGCTTATAAATAAATATCTACTTTCTTGAAATGATTTTAATTTTTAAATAACAATGGCGGACTTAGCTTTCTGTATCTCTATATTTTCAATAAATTATTAAAAATTCAATTCAGAGACAGAGATAAGGAGAAACCAAAAGAAATAAAATGCCATCCTAATGTAAACTCGCTGATTGAAATCCCAGTGCAATCTTGGGTGTGTACAGTGGCGTAGGAAAACGAATATGTTTATTATTTTTACATGATGTTGATCGTATTCTTATTATTCTGCAGATATTTTGAACTCAAAAGCAATACCGGGATATCTGAATTTATTATATTTATAAGAACTTAACATGGTTATAATCATCATTCAAATTTGATTTACTAATATATCAGTCGAGACAGGCAACTCCTATACATAACATAACTTAGTGTTCATACAAATGGTAAATAATTAGTTCCGTAACACTCAGTATTTTTTGTTTTTTTTTTTTGGTAAAACTATATTTTTGTTCATATCATATTTATACCCACCCTTAATGACGCTTCTAAGGATAAGCAACGAGGTCATCGTATTGTTCTTATGTATAATCGGATTATTACCACCTAAAGACTCCCATTGGTCACATTAAGTTATATTACTATGATTTAAAAAAGTATATATTGCTCGTCATATTATATCGCACTATCTACTATAGTCTGTCTTATCTTGACTTTACAGTACAAGTTCTTATGATCATGAGTGATGTCAAATTTTATCAGAAACAGGTTTGAAGCAAATATACTTTTTTCTATAGGATAATTGCTATAAATATAGTCGGCACGTAATTCCGTGAGAAAATTTATAGGAACCTGAGCGAAATAAAACTAGTAAAATGGCAACACTGTTAGAGTGAGCACTACTTTATTAAAGAGTAGCATAGATATCTAATTTTAAATTAAATAAAAATTTACTAAAAAAGTTTCATTTTCTATAAAGTTTAAATAAAAAATATCGGTGTTGTTAACTTCTGTGATATATCTTGGGACTGATAACACTAATAATCGACTCGACTGAAGAGAACTTATTGTAAAATAATAATATCTATATAAAACATTGTTAATAATAGTATATTCTTCAACGAGCTTGTAATAATGGCTATTACTCACGATGATGAAGATTGCCCAGAGTGACCTTTTCTACGGCCTTTTATTGTTTTAATTAGAAAAAATATATATAATTATCAACTACTCGAGATTTAAATTATAATTTACAAAAATTAATTTTGTTTACAAATACTCGTAGTACTCGGCTGAATAATTGGTTGCTTATTATTAGCCATGCTGTCTTAATTATTTATTGTAAGAAACACAACAAGAAATAGTCAATTCAAGTTACGTTCATTTCTGAAAAATTAGAAGTATAAAGTACCTACTACTGTCATTGTAATAAATAGGAAATGCCCATTATCGGTGAACGTATTTTAAAAAGTTTTAATGTACATTTATATTTAACTGTACAGTGATGAGCTCGCTAATAACCGACTGAATAACGCAAAAGATGGAAAACACATTAAGATATGAGACAAAAAGAAATGAAACTAGTGGAGGTGGGAGATTGAGCGATAAAAACCTATAAATTTACATTCTACTTATTGTTTCCCACCTTTAGACGTATCGGACAAGTTTGGCAACTGCCACTGTTACAGTTTTAGTTGACGTACTCCTCTAAAACGTTAATAATTTTTGTCCTATCAAGGAGTGTGTTTATATCCTGTTTTCAAAGATATATAAGCAAAATGAGAATA
Source organism: Diabrotica balteata (assembly GCA_918026665.1). Lineage (NCBI taxonomy): Eukaryota > Metazoa > Arthropoda > Insecta > Coleoptera > Chrysomelidae > Diabrotica > Diabrotica balteata. Next base: position 131,134,982 of record OU898283.1, read on the forward strand.
TCTACAATTACAATAGAAATAAAGATTTCAACTATCATTTAATTCGAATTCAATACTTACTATCTACTCAGAGTCACTGTTATCACTAGTATCACTAGTATCACTCGTATCATTTAAATTTATAGTTAATTTGGTTAATGCTGGTAAATATTTAACATAATCATTTTCCACTCCGATCACACATGTTTTATTACATTTTTCCAGTTGGTTGCTGTGATTTTTGTGACTTCTCTTCTAATTAACTAGAGAACAGAACGAAAATTTAGGAATTGAGCCCATATTAACTCTATTGGGTTCAATGTACAATAATAAGGAAGAAGTTTAAGCACAGTATGCCCGTTACTACGAAGACAGATGTCAACAACATATTCCCTTTCGTACTGTTTATTATGAGCAACCTCCAACAATTACTTTTTAATATATGATGCCTCAAAATACAAATCTTCCGTGAATAAAAATTACTGAGTTTGTAATTTATTCCAACTATGTATTATTTGGAGTTTTTTTCATTAATCTTTAATGATATGATGCGTTGTCCATGACAATGACACTATGTTTATGTAATTTCGGAAAAAGAGATTTTTCAAACTATGATTCAATAATTGAACTTTCCATATATTCATGATAATCTAGAAACGCGTATTTAATTTGTTTTGCAGATATTAATAATGCATCGTCGATCCATCCATTTTCTCCACTGTAGTGTAAAATTATAATCCTCTTTTCTTTATTGCGCGGTAGTGAGTTGAAAAACTTTTTGTTATTATTTGTTCAACTTTTTTTCATGGTGTCATGAGTATCATACCAGGTCTCATCTAAATAAACAATACTTCGTTTCATTTTTCGATACTCAGTTATCTGTCTGATATAACTGTTGCTTAAAGAAATTATTCTAGTACTTTCCATTCGTGTCTGGCGCTTGTCTATAGTTTTGTACTTAAAATTATTGGCTTTAAGAAATAATCGAAGTGTTGTTGCTGAATACGAGAGAATGCCCTTTCGAACTAATTCACTTCTAAAGGCTTTCAATAGTTGGGAAAATATTATCCACATACATTTTGTATGTTGTTCTAGTTATAGGTTCATTTAAGTGCGTATATATTTTGCTGAATTTGCCACAATCCTTTCTCTTCTGTAGGAGAAGATGTTTCTGCTATAATTTTGTAGCAGGTTACTTTGGCCACTCTTCGGCTAAAAAACATGTTTCTGAAGTTGCCTGTGATTTGGACAATTCAGTACACAGTCCTTCATAAACATTTTTCAGCATACGTTTGGAATCATCAGAAAGGTAATAAAAATATCGCTTACGTTTTACTACACGCCTTTGTAAATCTTCCAATTGACTAGAGGGTTGCATTGTCTCTTCAGCTACAGAATTATTATCATACCACGGACTTTAAAAGTATCAAATGTATAAAAACGTAATCACGTAAACACTGAACTAATTTAACTGAACGCTGTAGCAGTTCTGGTTATATAAAATATTCTTAATTACTATTAAACTGTTAATAAGCCACAATTAAAGATAAAAATACGTTTATTGACGTTTCAATTTCCACTTACAATTTCCCAAAATACAAACAGTAAATTAAACAAATTTTGTTTTTTGTTACATAGTGAAAAATTCTTCTAATAATTTAATTTTATCTGACTCATTTATATTGACAATTCAGACATACATTATGCATTTTAAAGTAGACGACTTTAAAATGATATTGCCAATATTGTTGAGTTGCGCTCCTGGGACGACTTTACTTATAAGATAGTTCATTCGATTACATGAAATCAACTTTAACTTGAGAATATCCGTCAGAAAAAAATCATAGCATGTAATTCGTCTTTAAAAAGACAAACACATGACATGATGACAGTAAAATTCTCCTGTTAGTGATTCCATAGTAAATTATGAGGGAAAACCAGGAAAAAAACCTCATAATACTATCCCGACATTGTAAGTATTTGTTTGTGAATTTAGTTTACCTTCAACAAACATCAAAATTCTGATTTTATATGTTACGTTATTTAAAAAACATAAATGATGTATCCTCTATATGTTACTGACTTACTAATACTGGTATTTTCTTATTAATAACTTCCTCTTTCAATATTGGTAACCAGATCCTACTACATTCTGCCGAAGAATTTGCGACACAATTGGCCTCATTTAACATAATTAGAGCCGCTTCTTTGATTTTTCTTTTTTTACCATCCGTTTCTTTTAGGACTACATTTGAATTACTCCATTGAACCCTATGTTCATTATCCCATGCGTGTTTACAGATTTGAGATCTATCAAATTCTTTATTTTTAATATAAGATTGATGTTCACTTATTCTAACATTTAATGGCCTTGATGATTCACCTAAATAAAACTGATCGCATTCACAAGGTATTTTATAAATGCAATTCTTTGTCCTTTCTTGTTAATTGTTAGGTTTGGTTTTGGACAAAATAGATCTCAATGTGTTTGTTGTTTTGAATGTTGTTGAAATGTTGAATTTATTTCCTATCCTTTTAAGTTTTTCTGATAGTCCTTTTATGTACGGTATTGTTATTTTCCTCATATTATTCCTTGTGTATGCTGTAGGATCTCGTTCTAAGTTGTTCTGTTCTATTCGATCGATTGTTGAAAATTCCTTATTTATAAACGATAAAGGATAATCATTTTTTAATAAAACAGATGTTAACAAATGTTTCTCCTCCAAGAACGAATTTTCGCTAGAACAAGTAATTTTGGCTCTATCGTATAAGGATTTAATTATTCCCTTTTTTACATTAATATTGTGATTTGATTTGAAATTTAAATATCTATTGGTGTGTGTTGGTTTTCTATACACCTGAGTCTCATATCCAGTATCGTTCTTAGAGATTAAAACATCCAGGAAAGGTAGCGTGTTATTATATTCCTTTTCGATGGTAAATGTTATTGTCTCTTCTTTATCGTTTATATCATTTAGGAATGTGTCCAACAACTCTGATCCATGAGGCCATATTGAGAATACATCATCTACATACCTCCACCATACTGTGGGTTTGAAATTTTGTTTAGAAATGATATTTGTTTCAAAATCTTCCATAAATATATCGGCTAAGAATGGAGATAAACTAGAGCCCATTGCTAGACCAAAATTTTGTTTATAGAATTCATTATTTAGTTGAAAATATGTATTATCAGTACATAATGTTAATAACTCCATTATAGCCGATATGTTTAGGCTTGTTCTAGTTGCCAATGAATCATCACTCTCTAATTTCGTCTTGACTATATTTAAAAGTCTTATTTAATGGCACATTCGTAAATAAACTATTTATGTCAAAACTTACCAAAGTATGATTTGAATTAAATTCAATATTTGATAATTTATTTAAAAAATGTTGTGTATTTTGTTTAAAAATATTCTTGTTTCCCAAAAATCCGTTGGTCATATTCGCAATTTAAAATTAAAATATTATAAAAGTAATTTTTATTCCTATAAATAGAAAAATCTGTATTTCAACTTTGATACCGCTGACCCCAGCGCGTCGCCTCTGAAAATGATATTCTCGGATCGGTATTGAAATGGATTCCAGCAAAAAATCATTCAAGAATTCAGATTAGCTACAGCAGAAAAAGTGTCCGGTGTATAAGGTAATGCACTAAAAATGGTTTAGAGGACCGAGACAGCGAATTGTTGAATTCAAAATGATATTTTGAAAATAAAATTGGACTTATTGGTACAAAAAAGGAGGTTATCCAATATTCTACCAGTCTGAGACTTTATCGCTTAATAATAACAGCCTTAATAATTTTAAATGTAATAAAACCAACAAGTTTTATAAAATAGAGATCGTAAAAGTTGAGTTTAGATAAGAGAATGTTTTGTTATGTTACTAACTTTTTCCGTCGACCGTTCATTTATGATCAATTTTAATACCCTCAAAATCATTGATTAATGACCCCTATTAATGAATAATTTTCTAATAATGAACGATTTCATTATATGCAACACAACATACATTGCTTGCATAAATTAATTAAACGGTCTGTGTTTGGCAGTGACCTGTGTTGTACGCAACCAAACATATATACCTATTTATATTTCCACTAAAAAATTTAAAATGAAGTAGTCGCTGTTGGTACTCTCTGTCATTATTTACTTTATTGTTTAAAATTCTGTGTATTTGAAAAATCCAAAGATGGATATTGACGAAAAGTTTAATTTAACTTCACCAGAAGTGGCAGAAACTGCAAATAAAATATCTTTAAGTTTACTGCCTGAAAAATAGCAGAGAGTTGTACGAAAAAAACATACGCTGAATTTATTGTAGGGTGTAACGAGAGAAAAATAATACGACATTCAGAATCTGTATTGTGGACATATTTTTCAAATATTGCCGAAAAAGAACTAAGAGCAAGTTTGTGGCCCAAATATTTGATGCTAAAATCAACCTTAAGTTTAAACTCAAACTTTGATATATCTAAATATAATAAGATAATTATGTTTATCAAGAAAAAAGAACAGGTTATGTTCCAAAGAAATCAAGTTGAATCAACCAAAGAAATTGAAAAGGAATAAGTCCAGAAATTCATTCCTGATGCTCCTAACAACGTGTTTCTAATGACAAAGGTAAATCAGTATTGAAAATTCTTAAAATTAGAGCACCCGCATCTCCAACTAAGTATGTTTCTAGCAACGTTGTAGAAAGCGCAAAGCTTCTTGACAACTTCGACACCTGACTTGGTTTTATTATATGTGATCATGGCTGGTTTCGTAGCTTGTCATGATGTCTGATCTATATAATCATCGTAATGCTGAGAAGATATAACAAGAACATTTTGATTCTTTTTTGGTACGTATTAAACAATAGTGGAGTGTTCTCCAAAAACAAACATAAATGACTGTGGTGGTCGCCCTTTTATTTCTTTTTAATTATTAAATTTTTAAAAATTAATCTAATTATCTGCCGGTATATTGCACCCTGTTCCATAAATAGATTGTGTGAATCTTATGACATCAGATGGTTTATTACTTTGTTTATAGGGTCCCTGGGGTTGCTTTTCAGCATATATTTCCAGGCTATACCTTTAAAAAGTAACTGCATCACACATAGCATAAAATTTTACTCCGTATTTGGATGACTTTAAAGGGATATGTTGTTTAAACCTGCAACGATCCTAAAAGCCTCCAGTTTTTCGTCAATAGTCACATACTGTCCTAGTGAATAGCTATGTGTACAATTATAAACAAAATCGTCGAAGTGTTCACGAATCTGCACAATGTTCTGATATTTCCACGCCGTGCCCATCTGTACACCAGAGAACCTCTAACATCATTTTGTTGGTATGCAAAGTTCCTGATAGATATAAAATGCCTATAAAGGCCTTGGGTTCTGTCATGTCCGTGTCAGTTGCATTACGTTGTCAAGTATCTGACTCCAACATTTTATATGTAACTTAGCTAGTCGTGCTTCATGTATTACTCCTGGGAGACATATAACCAGGTTATGCGGCTTAGTGCATCGCTTCTTCGCGCGCGGTGTTTCTTCCTCTGCCTCACTCTCTTCAGTATCAGAGTCACCAACTCTTTCATCCGTTGGCTGATCTTCCGCATCTGTGTCCGGTTCATCCTCGAAATTTTCCACTTGGTTAGGGACATCTTCATTTTTGTTCTCTTCTAACATAAATTTTCGAAGATATTACATTATTCTACTTACAAAGGTTGTAAATCCACTTTGTAGCCATTATACTCAAGATAAAAATATAAAATAACACTCATCTATATTAAGTAGGCCGAAAATAGCCTAAACTACGACCAAAGTAAAACAACACTTACAAGTTATGTCGCAATGTATCAATTTGATACAATACGCTTGTATCTAAACACACTCAATCACTAGGATTTTACGAATACGACTGAACGATAGACTAAACTGGTCTAGGAAGGTAATATGAAGGTGGGTTCTTCTTACTTTAGTATTAAATAATAGGAGGATTAAAAATATAAACAATATAACTATAACCGGAAAATATTTTTATTCCAATTTTCTTAAGTTACTAACTATCCTTCCCTTCGTAAAGATATCAATTTTTAAACGGCAGGAAAACCTCGTCCCTAAAGATATTAAATTGAAAGCGTCATAATCAGTCAATGTCAACAAATATTTTTTCGGGTTTGGCGGAAAAATTGGATGCGTGATATAAATGAAAATGTTTCGCCAAACCACCGAAAAAGTGGCTGTGTTTCTTATGAATTGCTACTCGTATTCATTGAATATTTAAGATGTTGTGTATCAAAGTTTGTTTCTCATTAAATATTTGGATACTGTTGAAACTAAAAATAACTAGATAATTCACTATCCTAAGCAGAAACAGAAACTAAATATTGAGCTATAAACGCTTTTGCACACTAAAAACAATTAGAGAATTGACAAACCTCAACTTTTTTGATAAGTAACCAGAGGCGGAGGTCTTAATATTTTTAATTAGGTAAATGCGAAACTACAATTTTAGTATTTATTTAATTTTAATCATTAAAATAAGTTTAAACTCAAATCAAATTAGTATGGTTAAATAGGTATTTTCAATACTTTTCAAATAAGGTATCACTTGGCATAAGGTGTTGTTTTAAAATTATCAGTTACAGTGGCGCTGTATCGTCATCTATCATTATTATGTCACTTGTTATCACTAGTTAAGAAGCATACATATGTTTATTACCTCCCTCTAAATGTTACTATTATAAGTGTATACAATAGCACTAAAGGCCTTAGGGGAACTTGGCTTAAAAATGTTGTTCTTTCTTCATTTTCGCTTTCCTTTATGTACTGGCTCGATATGTGACTTTTCTCCATTCCTTCTTGTTATTCATTTTTCTTTTCTGGCCGTCAAGTCCAATTTCTTTCATATCTTTTTCTACCTCCTGATTCCATCTATTTTTTGGCCTTCCTTTTCTCTTTTTTAAAGTTATAGTGTTGTTTAGTACCCTTTTTGGAGTCCTCATGTTCGGCATCCTTTCTAGATGACCTCGCCATCTTAGTCTCTGTGCCTTTATGACTCCTATTATGTTAGGTTGATTATATAATTTCTTTAACTCATCATTTGATCTTCTCATCCAAAAACCGTCCTTTATTATTCCTCCATATATCTTCCTAGGATTTTCCTTTCCCATATCTCCAGTAAATTTTGTTCATTTTTTGTCATTGTCCTCGTCTCACTTCAGTATGTTACTATTGGTTGTATAGTTGTTTTGTATAACTGTATATTTGCCTTCCTTGATAAAAACTTGCTTTTCAACATTCGACTAAGAGCATGTACACTTCTAATGCCTGCCATTATTCTAGCTTGTATTTCTTCTTTAATGTTAGGTTTACGTAATATTATTGTACCTAGGTATGTAAATTTTACTACCATTTCGAATTCGTATGATGATCTTTTTTCTAGTTCTCTTTTAAACTTTTTTCCATCCCTAAACTGATCATCTGTCCACTGCATACATTTTGTTTTAGTTTCATTTATGTAAAGCCCCATTTTCTTTGCTGCTTTTACTATTCTCTGTACTATCTCCTGTAACTCTTTTTTCGTCTTGCCAGCAACACTATATTATCCGCAAATGCCAAAACTTGGTGTCTTTTATGATATAGGAGTCCTTCTCTATTAAGTTTCGCTTCTCGCATTATTTTTTCGAGGCATAAATTGAAGAGTAATGATGACAAAGGATCGCCCTGCCTTAATACTTCGTTTACTATAAATTTGTCCGATGCATGATTGTTTACTTTGACTCTGTTTTCTGTATTCTCTAGAGTAAGATGTATCATGTTACGCAACTTTCTGCGAACTCCCAGTTCCTCAAGTGTCTCTTTTAATTCCTTCCTTTTTATTCTATCGTATGCTTGCTGGAAGTCGATGAATAGCGCTATCGTTGGTAAGTTGTGTTCATAGCTTTCTGCTTGTAATTCTCTGATTATGAATACTTGGTCCGTTGTGCTTCTCCCTCGTCTAAATCCGCACTGATATTCGCCTATTATATTTTCAACTTCTTTTTCTAGCTTATCTAGCTTATTATAAGTATACCCGTTCAAAAGATACGAGCGGGGGAACAGACTTTTAACTAGCACTGTATAAAACGGAAGAGGAAAAAGTTCACTATCATTCTAATCGTTAAATCATATTTCATATAAAAAAATGATTGGCAAACTTTTAATCATATAAATTACATTTTATAATAAGTAATATTTCAGAGTTGTATATAAATATTATATAACTTTAAATCTAGGCAGAAAATATACGAAACTGGGTTAAGGACATTTTAAATTTTATACAAATAACTTTCTTGCAATAAATTATCGATCTACATTTCTATCTATAGGTATTTCCAGAAGAACTTTACTTTACAACTAATTTTTCGCTTTAAAGCATTAAAGTCTACTTTTTCATCGCAGAAACGGTAACTTCCAACTGGGAGCGATGTACAGCTGACAATAAATCGATACAAATTAGGTCAATTTCTCTTAACATAGGTAAATAGTGTTACATCTAAGAGTAGAATAAGGCGTAATTTGATTTAATTAAGAGTAAAAAATAGAAAGCCACTTCAACGTTTGAAAGTTCACCCTACTGACACTAAACTTATTTTAATCTTTAATTGTGGCTAATTCCTATTAAAATAGTATCTACTTTAAAATGCCACAGGAAAATAGCTTCATAACAATATTATGCATTGCACTAGTAATCATGCATTGGTTAGTGATCAGTGCAGTAGGATCTGGGAGCTCGGAAGATTGAGACCTCGGAAGCTCTAAAGAAAACATCAAAGAGGATGTCGAAAGCTTGGCGCAATTATATTTGACGCGATTCAACCTGGAAGATTGTTGACTTACTTCTGTAATCACTTCTTATTTCACTTCTTGTAATAGTATAAATATTAGCTTATTTTCCTATACATAAATAAAAGGCAAACTAATACGACTACATTCGATGGCTGAAAGCACACTTATTCTATGTCCATTTTTTTCTATTATTGAGTTATGCATAGTACCCTAATGACCTCTTAACAATCTATCATCCTGCACAGACATCGCATGCAATAAAGCATTTGGTGTGGTACAAATGACATTTCAAAACTGGGAATTAAGCTCAAAAATGTATTATGAAGGAAACAATTGTTGCATGTCTATACATACAATATCTGTGCTCTCAGCAATTAGAAGAGAAATGGTAGAATATTGTATGTCCAGGACATACAATAATTGTGTACAAAATAATATATTACTATCAACAAGTCAGCTGGAACATTATTTTAGTTGTTTGTTGTTTAGTTGATTATAGTTGTTAAAGTTTTCTTTTGTGGTGTCAAGTGAATTTATTGTTTATGTTTGTATTATTAAAAATGTATTATATGAACTGGAAGCAGAAGGGCAGGTAGTAGAGAGGATAAGAGGGAGGCCTATGTCCAGAAACGAACACAGTGTTAAAAATCAACCAAAACTTTTCAATTAATATACCTAATATTCGTTTTCTAAATACATTTTTTTCTTGTTTCAGCTGACAAACCCAATCCTGAGCTTGGTACTTGGATTGAAGAAAATATAAATGTGGAAATGCTGTCTACCAAAGTTTAAATCCAGTAATATACAGTAATGATGACATCATCACATCTGCTAGACTATGTCACCGCAGGGGAACAATTAGGGGTCTAAACGCCTTCTAATGCCTCCGGGTGCTCTGTAGAGGGCTTCGGAAACGTCGACGAAAGCCCCTCTACTTGAATCCATTTGCGGGGTATGGATTCGTAAATGTTTTCTTCTGGTATCTTGCCTTGAAAAAGGCAAGATATTTTTCACATGACAAAGGTAAAGTCGAAATAAAAATACCAGGTTGCAGTAGAATAACATCTCAGCCACAGAGTATGGGAAAAAGCTAAAAAGAAAGAAAAGCAGAGCCCCGAGAGCACTAAGCTCTCGGAGAGCCCGTGAAGGACTGACTTGATTGACCTGAAAATCGCCTATTTTTATACTTTCTGAAGTAGCGATTAGGGATTTCCAGGTCAGGGAGGGGCCAACGGGAAAAATAAGGGGCGGGGCGATGCGTCTCGAACGTGAACTAGTCGCGTCCGAGAACAAGACTAGGTGAGAGTATTTGTACAACAGAATCAAAAAATGACTTGATTTCATCTACCTCATCGCATAATTTACATTCTCTAGCCAAAGAAAGTGAAATACATGACTCCTTTAAACCGACCAGGGGAATGGTAGATGACTTAATCTAACATAGTGATTTTTCTGATTTTGGTGAATCATACGTACCAAAATTTTCAGAGCTATCTAGTGATAAAAATAGTAATATAAGAGAAGTTGTGCAAGAGAATTTTAATCCAGAATTGTCTAACAATACAGTGGCACCTGATGAAAACTGTGGAAGTGTTTTAACTACAGACTCGAATAATGATGCAATTCCATCCAGCTCATCTACGATCTTCAACATTATCCAACTGAAGAAATGAATTCAGGTTTAACAAGAAAACGAAAGAGAATTGCAGACCCCTCCACTTGGACCAGAAATGTGAGAAAGGAAAAACGTATGTCAGGTAAGACGTATGGAAAAAGAATGCCTGAAAAAAATGTTGAAGATGTTGACTGCTCTAAATGCCGTTTTAAATACTCCCAAAAATATGCCAAATGCAAAGAAAAAAGATATTCAAAGATTATTGGCAGCTGAAAGATCCATGTAGACAAAAATCGTTCATTTGTACAGTTATAAAAAAGAATTTAATGTTACGAGAACGTCCACGAAGAAAACTCTGAAGGACATAGTATTTAAAGTATTATCACTTACTAGACGAATATAACGAAAATCAAAGAGTATGTATTAAGTTTTTCTGTAAGACTTTGAGCATAAGTTTTCAAGTAGATCTGGCACTGGCTGAACGTGGCGATTCAGGAGCGTATGTAGGTACAGATAAAAGAAAAGGCCGTAAGGCTCCTAATACTACACATTTAATTGCTAAAGCTAAGGAACACATCAATTCCTTTCTTCGTATGGAAAGTCACTATTGTAGAAAAGACTCAAAGGAGCTTTACTTATAGTACGATTTAAATGGCTTCATTTTTACAGACTCTATTATGAAAAATTTTGCCAGGAGAATAATATATCCAAGTGTACTATCAATGTGTATAGATTTCTTCTGCAATAGTTATAAAAATGCTTCAGACAAGTTCGCCTTAGAAAATGACTATCAAGCCCATAAAAAGAGAGTTTTCTTATGATGAAAGCTGAAAATAAAAAACGGTCAATAGATGACAGAGGTGTAACATTTCGATCTATTACATTTGACTTGCAGGCAGTTTTATCTGTGCCCTATGCTAGTGACGCTCAAGTCTACTCCAGACACAAACTTTTTATCTACAACTTTACAATATTTAATTACACTTCTGAAGAGCTTTAAATACGAAGAGGAGTAAAGCAGGGCTGCATTTTGTCCCCGCTACTATTTAACATCTATTGTGAGTTCGTTTTCAATAAAGCAGTGGATAATGTTTAATGTGGTATAAAAATGAATGGCGTCAATATTAATAATTTGAGATATGCGGATGACACAGTGTTAATTGCAAGCAATTACAAATACCTTCAACATCTAATTAATAGGATCACCACAACGTGTGATTAATATGGCCTTAAGCTAAACACCGCAAAGACAAAGGTGATGGTCGTCAGTAAAACGTTAATACAACCGGAAGTGATAACAGCTTATGGAGAACAACTGGAGACAACTAACAGTATCACTTTCCTTGGTTGAAATCTAAATGAGAACTGGAACATGAGCAAAAAAATTAGAATACTGATAGAGAAAGCCAGAGCTGCATTGTTTAAGATGAAAAAACTGTTATGTGAAAACAATATTACTTTAAATCTGAAAATTAGATTAGTGAGATGTTATGTGTTCTCTATTCTTTTGTATGGTGTCGAAGGTTGGACTTTGACGGATATACTTCTCAATAAACTTGAAGCCTTTGAAGTGTGAGTGTATCGGAGAATCCTATAAATAAGTTGGGTGGATGGAGTTCGTAACGAATACCCAGAGAGATATAATATGCTCCATTTAATAATACAAGGCAAGGTAGACGGAAGAAGAGGGCCAGGTCGAAGAAGAACGTCATGGCTTAGAAACCTGAGAGATTGGTTTAATAGATCCTCTGCATCTCTTTTCCGAACTGCCGTCAACAAAATTACTATAGCCAATTTGATAGCCAACGCTCGATAATCAAGCTCGGCACATGAAGAAGAAATCCAATTATTAAATCAAAATCATGATGTACACTTATTGTATGTCCATATTTTTATTGCCATACGTCCATTTAATGACGTATCATAAAAAATTAAACGAAGTTTAATGTTGAATGTAACACAGTGCTACAAGAGCTTAAACATCCAAATCGATTTATTCAAAAAGTAAATTCACGGATATACAATAAGTGTGCTTTAAATCATCGATATTATCTATGAATCACCCTAATCTACAATCACTCTTTTTTTTCAGTAAAGTTAACGGCAATTTACAATTTACAATATAACTTTTATATAAAAATCTTTAGGTTTTTCCCTCGATTAAAAAAGTTATTTTCTTACCTCTCTTTTACGTTTCAAAACTCCATAACAAATGTTTTCGAGATTTAGACAAATTAAAATCAACCACTGTGAAAATATTAGACAATTTTGTACGCCTTAATAACATTTCCCATTCATTATTCTTCGTAATATCTCCCTGTCAAAAATTCCTTCAAAACTTTCCCCATTCATTGCCTCGTTGAATAATCGTCTTTAACAGAGTAATAATTTGGAAACGAGAACCGAATTGAAAACAACAATTACTAACAAAATCACAAAACCAATTTTAACTTTTGTAGAACTTTAATCTCTCCTCTTATCGTCAGGAAAACTGCTTTTCTTTCTTTCGTAACAAGATAAAAATCGGATACAGCTGACGCAACGGCAACAGCAAACAAAAGAGGACGTCAGAGTCGACCCTATGCGTTTTAATTTTCTTCCGATACTTATACCAGCGACAATAGCTGTTCACGTAACCGGGTAATGATCGATTATCAAGAATAAATGTTACGTATTCATTGTAAAGTTACGAACGAAATATTGTTGTTGGCTTTAGATAAAATCACACGTGTTAGATCTACAATTCTTTTGAGTTAGACTATTATAAGATTTATATGTGAATCTCAGCTTTTTATGTACAGAGCCATCAGAAAAAGTTTAGGCAGTCCGTGCATGCGGTCTTTTATACAGCTTGATAGGAGTCTAATCATCTGTAACGACAATATTTTGCTTACCTCAGGGTAAGAACATGAGGGGTAGAAGATTGGGCAAACAAAATAATCGTAACAAGTGCGAACGACACTCAGTTGGTTATTGGAGAGCTGGGTCGTGGATAAGTTGAAATAAAGGGTTTTGGATTGGAATATCTACTAATTGAAACTAAGGGATACTTACATAAATCTCCTGGTCAATTGATAAAACAAACAGATCAAAAATAAACTGGGAACACCTCAAGAAATTTGATATAGGGCGCCACTTGAAGGATCCTAGCTTACAGAAGGAAAGAAAAAATTCTTCCCTAGTATCTAAAATAACAAGAAAGGTTAGGAGATTTTTCTAAATAAAATAAAAAAATAGATTAGAGAAACAAATCTAACATTTATTATTGTCTCAAACAGTTTTCAAAAATACAGCTTATACAAAGGCATATTATATAAAAATAGCTGTCAAATACAAATGAAAAAAACTTACATATCTGTTTACAAAAGGTTACAAAATTCTTCGAAATGGTTCCTAGTAGATAATGTAGCCAAATTTTATGGATATCCTTTAATAAAAAATAGAATTTAATCTTTACTATAAATCAAAATATCTTTTACAATAGATTAAAAATCAAGCTGTCATACGTCAAAACAAACATTTTTAAAACAGGATAAAATTATGACATGACAGTTTAAACCACGCCCTAACATAATATTTATTTTAATTACAAATATTTTTTAAAAAAATAATTTATAAAAGAAAGCAAATTTTGTCTTTTTAAAAGAAAATGTCTATTTTTACTTTAAAAATTAATAACGTAAATGTTACCTCAGTTCACACATGTTAACTTAAACTTTTGAACAACTGGCTAATTTCTGTGGGGTATCTAACTGCACATCAACGGAAAGCTTTATTGGAAGCTGAAACTGGCACATTCAAATCAAAACTGCTCCAATATCATTCTACGTGAGGTGAAAAGGCATCTTGGAAAGGAACTGGATTTCTCAAAAAACGAAAAGAAAGCAGGAACTAAACTTGTTCACTTCTCAAACATTATAAATCTTCAGCAAAATCAAAACAGTGGTTAGTGGTCACTCTTTCAAAAACGACATATTACATAGAGTGAAAATTCCACCATTTTTGGCGAATTAATTCCGGCTTACCACATCATAATTAAACGACCTTTCGCTTGACCACTACTTCGCTTGACCCTCTCGATCTCAATCTGCCGGATAGATACCGCCTCTCTTTTCCCCGCACAAAACCATTGCCATCTTGTCAAATCAACAAATTCTTTACTCAAACTCGTTCAAACTTCCGGCGTTACTGCGCTTTAGAAAAAAGAATACCATGGTTTGCAATATTTTTCTGGGAACGTTGAAGTTAAAAAGCCATAAATTGTTTTCTTTAGCAAATACGTCTTTATTTATTGAAGAATTATTGCGTATTTAAAAATCTCTACAGACAACACATTTCTAGCATACCAGGGGCGTACTATATAGAATCGAATTTATATTATTATTTAGACATTAAATATAAAACGCTACACATCATACTAAAGGAATTGACAATTGCGGTTTGTTAGTGTCAATATACTTGCTTGTTTCCTTGCTTCCCTCAGATTCCATGAAGCTGTCCTTTTTTTCCAAAGGAGTAGGATTTACCATTACTCTATGGTCTACCCATCTGGGGACCCATTCCTTTTTAGCCTTAAAACATCACGCTGGCTAGACGGGTGAGTGATTTTATACAATCCCAAAAATCAAGGGATTGCCACTTTCGCCATTCACATCGTACCAAAGGTGATCTTTCCACAGTGGCTGCCGTTGTGGACTTCATCCGTGACCATGAACAAGGGACCCTAAGCAGGTACTAGTTTCCGGGGTCAGGAAACACTTGGAATATGCGGAGGTCAGGGGTTGATTCATTTTCCCTGATAGGACTCTCCAAAGAAGTTCCTACCCGCTACCCGCATATATAGGGAATGCTATGTAAAAATGAAAGAGTATCACAAATACAATATTTCTAAAAAATATAATGTGGTGTAATCGATTTAAAAAAAATTGAGAAAATCGTAGTTTTGTTTTGTAGTTCACCCTGTGTACAAATTTTAGGCAATGATTTCAATTAAACTTAATTTAAAAACTACAATATATTGTTTTCTTTATTATATAAAATAAATAATGGTTTATGCATTACTTCTTCAAAAAACTAATATTATTAAGACACGTTTGGTTCAATTAAAATTATCAAGATGAAATTTCTGAATTTTCATAGTGACACTGTCTGGTCGTTTGATAAAAAGGGTAACAGAGATGGAGAAAAGTTTTGATGAAAGTTTTCCTTCTCTTTTTTTCTTTTTCAATATTGAATTTCTCACACTAAAGTGAATCCGTGGTAAACTTCTCGACGGTAAAATTTTGTTAAAATAGTTTTTGTTAATGAAATTGTCTGAATAGTGTACAACATGTCGACGATAATAGTTTTTTCTGTAGGTTTTCTTTCCTAACTTTATTTCATAAAGAACACTCTAAATGTAGAAAAGTTTTGAAGTAGGAGTATTTGTTGTAGAACAGTCAAATGCTGGAACATATTGCTTTTCACTTTTTTTGTTAGTGTTCTAAAATTTTATGTTTTCTAGTCTTAAAAAGAAAGATGTAAATACGGGTATTATAAACTATGTTAAAGAATGAAAACGGTAAAATTTGGTATGAGTAAACAGTTTAAATTGACACCGGAATTCAAGGGGTAGTTTACAGAGTGTTTAAATATGTTTGCTGAATTATTGTTATTGGATATCGCTGCCTCAAAGCAACAGGATATGTAAAAAAAATGACTTTTGTGATATTCATGACAAATGAATAGCTTAATTCCTTTTAGCTCAAATTTTTATAATGCAACACTAAGACAACATACATATCATACTTATGTAGCATATCATCATATCATACATGTACTTATTGCTGAGTTGCGATTATGTCTTTGTCCAGCTATTACTATCCAGCTTGCGATCACAATTTTATCTTCAGTAATCTTAAACGATAGATCTATTACATTGATGTTAAAACGTGTATGTTAAAAAGTAAAAAATGAATAATTCGGAAAATTTAAATTGTACAAATTTTGAGTATCTAGAAGTCAGTATTTATTGTATTTAGCGAACAAAAATAACACTGATTCTGAGCTGTTAAAATGAATTTATCAAGCACAGGAAAAAGGTAAGTTAAATTCATGATAAACTCCCCTTTAGAAATTTTGGGCTGATTAAATAAAATGCAATAAATTTGTATTTTCACAACTTTCAGTATCCGCTATTACCATTACTGATTGTGATGATTTTTTCATTTTATTTTGTTCATTATCTTTTGTTCATTCTGTGTCAAATTTTAAATTTTTTTGGAAAATAAGTACGTTCATGGTATTATTTATGTAATAACATGTTTGAAGAACAAAATTGTTTTGGTTTTTGTATTGAAATGTGTAAAATTTTAAACAAAACTTTAGTGCAATATAAGTTTATATAACAGAAGTTTACGGATATCTTTAAAAAACAGATTATCTTTGAGGGCAACAGTAGGACAACTAACTTTTTTTCCAATTATTTTTCACGTTTTTATTAATTAATCTAAATTGGTTTTTGACACATGTAAAGTTAGGTACTCAAACAAAATTCCACGCAAATCCATTCAATCCATTCCAATATAAAAGAAGTTATTAATTACTGAAGTTTCGTAAAATTTTCAAATGCGTTTTTCTCGAAACTACATTATTTTATATATCCTAGTGTTGCTTTGAGACGACGATATGTGGGTTTAATTTATTTTTTGAAATGCTTAGACTTATAGTAGTCATTTTAGGATGCGAGCACAACACTAGAGTGACCACTTGAGTCAAAGTACTGTTTATTTTACCCACTGACTTCATTATGTTAGATTTTGGGACACAAAAGTACGCATATACTCACATTGATAAATTCAAATTTATAAACCCTTTTCGCACTAGCCTAAACAATAATAACAATGTTTAACAGTAAGGTATAACATGCATTTGAAATAAGTGAATTTGTTAAAGAGAGTGAATGCTGTTTAGCTTAAATCTATACAATAATAATAATAATTAATAATAATACGAATCAAATTTAAATACGAAGACAGTGCAGATTGGAAAGTACCCAGACAATTCCTATTATTGTCTCTACTACTATTCCGAAGAACCTCCTAGAAAATATAAAAAATCTAGGTCTAAATAAACATCTCTACAAGACCATGCAGAAAGCTGTATGCTCTCAACGTCCCGATGTGTACAAACGTTTTTGGGAGATACTCCAGCATACCAAGTCACCTAGGGCTCGATAACACGGAAAGAGTCCCACCAGAGCTCAATTATTTTGATACCGTAGGTATTTGGGATGTGTAAATTTTACCCTTCGAGGGAGTGTGAGCCGTATGGCTAAATCTGGATAATCTGGTAAGAAACTACCCCCTAAATCACCTAGATACAACGGGGGAGACGTTAATACAAGACACCAAATAGACTATATACATGTTACCAAAAGATATCAAAATAGTTTCAACAGTGTTAAAACCTACCCAGGCGCTGATATTCAATCTGACCACAATCCTTTAGTGGGCGTGTATAGAACCAAGTTAAAGAAAACACGCGAAAAAACTGTAAAAAACATGACATGCGAAAACTGAAATGTAGTGAAATAAAAGAAATAGTCAGCAAAATAATAAATAGGAACTTCAAAGAAATCGATAATACAATGGAAAGCACAGAAGAGAAGATAGAATTACTTAATAAAACGATAGACGACATTAAAGAAAATATTATGAAGAACGAAGTAGGTAAGAATAAGACATGGATGACGACAGATATTCTGCAGCTGATGGAAGAAAGAAGGAAAACCAAGAAAAATAAGTCTATGTATAGAACATTACAACGAAATATACAGAGAAAGATCAGAGATGCCAAACAGAAAGAACTGGAGAAAAAATGCCAAAAAATCGAAATGCTGCAAAGTAAATCCGACGACTTCAACATGCATAAAAAAGTAAGAGAAATTACAGGCAAATGTAAGAAGAGAAGGGTAAGTAAACTTGTTAATGACAACGGAGAGGTCATCGTGGACAAAGAGAGTATTGATAATACCTGGAAAAATTACATACAAAATTTATTTTTTGATGAGAGTGAGAACCAGTCCCCAAAACATACGGAAACAGGACCACCTATTTTGGTGGCAGAAATAAGAGCAGCCAGAATATCACTAAAAGAAGGGAGAGCTCCAGGACCAGACAAAGTACAGTCTGAATTTCTTAAACTTCTTGATGATGAATCTTTAACAATACTATGGAAAATCTTCAATAATATCTATGACACAGGCGATATTCCAAAAGATTAGCTAGTTTTAGAGTTAATTACGTTACCAAAGAAACAGGGAGCGCAAAAGTGCGGAGAATATAGGCTAATAAGTCTAATAAGCCATACACTAAAGCTTTTTCTTTAAATTATACATCATAGAATATACAAGCTATTATATACAATATATATTCTACGAAGAGAAAATACAAGACACCCAGTTTGAATTCATGAAAGGCGTAGATACTAGAGATGCACTGTTTAGTCTATAGTTATTATTCCAAACATGAAGAGATATGACTTGCGATATCTACACCTACTTTGTGTACTACCAAAAAGCATTTGACACAGTTCAACACCAAAATGATGGATGTTCTAACAAAAGCCTAAATAGATAATAAAGACTGGTGTATAATACAAAATTTATATTGGAATCAATCAGCCACAGTAAGACAAATCTTGGAGATGAATCGACGGTACATTTGGTGTATTAGTAAGGCTACACCTTCTTTGGCCCTGTTTTCTTTGGTTACTCAACTGTAAAAACAATGTAAAAAGCTGGTTTCACAAATTTCAGATAAATATAAAATTTTAGTGCCATCTATTGGAATGTTATTAAGTTATTTTTCATTTTTCCCAATATTTTTACCTTTTATCTCTGATTTTTATTAGTTGCTATTATGTTTTTTTATGCTATTAACAAATTTACATCTGTTAACTTATTACATTTACAAAGCAACGTTGTATTAATTAAAATGAGTGCATCCCTGTCAGCTCTCTAAAACGAGGTATTCCACTAGCTTTTGTTAAAAACGGTGTAAAAACTGCAGTATATGACACTCTGTTGTAAAAATACACGAACAATATATACCAGACGCTGGCTTAGCTCAAAATAAAACGGTGCTCTTAATCCATTGTTGGAAATAATAAGTGTAATTAAAAAGCTGAAAAATATAAGCACTGACAAATTTATGGTGTAAAAAGAGAAAAATATAAAAAGAAATTTTCTGCAGTGAATTGTTAGTTTAAAAGGGCATTCTTTTATTTAATTATTTTACCGTGAGCTGAAATAAGTGTTATCCTCTCTTTGTTAACCAGTTTCTATCCATTTCTGAATGTAGGTCTCTCCCAATTGCTTCCATATTTCTCTATCTTGCGCCAATCTAATCCACTGTTTGCCTGTGCTCTTATGATATCTGACCATCTTTTTGAGGTCTTCCCATGCTTTTTGTTGTCGTCCTTGGTCTCCATTCTAAAATTCTTTGTATCCACCTGTTATCATTATATCAGGCAACGTGAAGTTTATTTTTGACGTTTTTATTACCACTCCGCAAAACGTTCTCAGATTATAATACATATAGATCTAATGTCCACTGACCATGATTTAAACGGTGAAGCATAAATAAAGATGCTGTGGACCGAGATAAGGCTGGCAATCAATGATATAATTACCATCCATCCTCAAGAGTTTACTAAAAACGTAATATTTCATTAAGACGGAGTTATGTCCCGCTATGCCGCTAGAGTGCGAGCTTATCTAGACAATGTTTTTTCCGGCAAACTGGATTAGCCGACAGAGACAAATAGGGTGGTCACAAAGATCTGATTTAACTCGGTTAGGTTTTGTCTCGCTAAAAATGTATCTTAAAATGACCAATTATTATTGATTAACAAAAATGTAGTTGGTACGATCAATTTTCAACAGATGGCGTTACTGTCATTCCATATATTGCCGTAGCAGTTCATGCTAATTTGAATTGAAACAAAAACAGCAAACGAATGATGATTTTTCGAGTTATGGGTGACATTTGAATTTATGTAAATTGTAAAATTTATGTCCGGCTCACATTGAACAGACAATATTATGCGTATTTTTATCTTTGACAGTGTTTTTTGAATACCTAGTTTTGTGTATTTCATTGTCAGTTAAATTAATTTGGATAAATAATTTAATCGAATATCATCGTGTGTACATACATACAGAACACTGTATACAATTCTCTTGTATTGTACTGCCCAGCTAATCAAAAGTGAAGTAAGTAACAATAGTAGGATTTTGAGAAAACTCGACATATGGTTTAGAAGGATGCTGTAATTTTGAATATGAAGATATTTTAGTTATTAATTGTTTATTCTTCAAGTACATTTATGTTAAACCCAAATGAAAGACGTAAAATCTCGTGGCTACGCAATTTCCGTGAATGGTTTGGATGCAGTTCAATTGAACTATTCAGGCGAGTAACCAATAAAATTATAATTGCCAGAATGCTTTCCAATCTCCGATAGGAGTGGAACTTGAAGAAGAATCAACATCAAATTCTTCATCATCAACTGAAAGGGCATTTTGTAGGTAAAATTAGCTCTGATTTCTCATCTTGTACAACTGTTGTGTCAATCTTGGTGCTTTTTAGAGCTAAGTTTACGATAAGTTTAGAACGAGTTGAACCTGTATTAAATTTTGAAGCACATAGGTTCCAAAACAAAAATTAACTAAATGTAATTTATATACTTTCTGAACCACTTCAACAACACAAATATTGGCTTATTATAACCTAAACTAAACACAGCAAATGTTTAGCAAACTTTTATGTTACAAACATAACCTTACAATTTACGGTCAACATAAATACAATGCAGTAAGTACATCAGCTGTTTAAATTACCACTAAGAAAGACTGCAGTAAGTACAGTGTACTAAGCATAAATGCAGTATGTACAAAGGAGTTACAGCATTCTTGATTAGTCTATTGTATTTACGGCAGTCTTGCATATTATTTTAAAACTTTTGATACGCTTACTGCAAAAAATTATTTTATATCTCGATCGCTGTTTGCAGATACTGCAATTTTGAATAGCACATTGAATTCTGCATGGTTAAAAATATGGGAAACAATATATAACTCAATATTCAATATTTTTGGACTTACGGCACTTTTCCTTAATTGGGCAGTATATGTCTATGGAAACATACTAGTCAGGCCCCTTCCTCTGAGACAACTGAACAACGAAAAAGAATTTACTTCATCACTTATCAAACAAGAAGCATCAAGAAGCAGAAGTGTCAAAAATACTCCCAAATTTTTTGGTATTTATGTAAATGATTAATGCAGATTTATACACTCTTTTCTAGTTTTCTGCAAAAAGGGTTTTCATGACTAAAAACGTTTTTGTTTACGCAGATTTTTTATTCACTCATGTTATCTCTTTATCCTATACA
This sequence comes from Diabrotica balteata, assembly GCA_918026665.1. Lineage (NCBI taxonomy): Eukaryota > Metazoa > Arthropoda > Insecta > Coleoptera > Chrysomelidae > Diabrotica > Diabrotica balteata. Next base: position 131,156,838 of record OU898283.1, read on the forward strand.
AAACATTTTCATTCTACAGAAATCATATCCAAATACCATTAATATCATCTTTATACGATACATTTTCCGTTCAGTACATAATGTAAAGAGTTTTAAAAGCTACATTTATGCTTTTACGCAAAACGTGTTCATTTATCGAAGTATACATATACGAATATAATGTCCCAACTGTCACAACCTTCATTGCTCACGTTAAAAGCTGATTTTTATTTTACAGTAAAACTATAATTTAATATTAACTCAGATCATCTGGCGTGCAAAGGTGGATCTATATTTTCATAATGTATTGTGTATATATGTATACAAAAAATTAAATGTAACCCTAGCATGAGCTATTGATTGGTCCAAAATTAGATTTAACATTGAATACACAGTCAATGCTTTGACTTTTATTTCATTATCTTCGATGTCCATCGGTGTATATAATTTAGTTCAAGGCCTCTATACTTTTATAAAAGCTAAATAATTATTGGTATTGTACAAGGTATTTAAATTGAAATAAATTTATTTAAAATCAAATTTAAAATTAAAAAATATGAATGCTAGGTTACTTTTATGTTTGAAAATGATTCAAATACCATGTACAATACATTTAAATTCTAGAAAAATACCGAGATGCAATTGCTATAGTTCAAGCTTACTGTGAGGGTATGATCTAATTGATTAGAGTATCCTAAACCATCTAACCAGGAAAGTAGTTCTCATGCTTATTATTATCTATAATAGAATGCTGCAATTATCTATAATAGTACTGCTTACAGTGTTGCAAGTCATTTTCCAATCCAGCGGAAATATGCTCATATTATAATGATTGCAAAGCCAGGTAAATTGTTTACAGAACCCTCTTCCTATCGTCTGATAAGCTTGTTACCCGTGATGTCGAAGATATTTGAAATATTCATGCTAAATAGAATAAACGAAACTGTACTACTCTAGAACATATGTTTGATTTCCAGTATCATAGAATAGTAAATAAAATCAAGAAAAGTTAGAAGAAAAGACTGTGTATTCCTCAGTATTTCTCGATATTCAGCAAGCTTTTGATAAATTCAGGCACAACATTTTGCTATATAAATTAAAATCTTTAATTATAAATCTTTAATGATAAGGTACACATCGCTATCATGAAGTTCTCTATTAACGTTCGTTCCAAGTAAAAATCAATAATGATTTCTCAACCTATTACTTAATCCAATCCCGAGTTCTTCAGGGAAGTATCCTCGCTCCCTTCGTATAGCTAATCTTACTGCTGACTCTGTATTGCCTTTCCACAACATTTCTAGGTTAGTGCAAGAGAAGGAGGTGTCCGAAATAAACCTACTGCTATTTGTTTTTACAATTCTGCCAAATCATTTATTGACGTGTCGGACCAGATGTCATCCTACTCTACTGCCTTACGAAAAACAATTAAATGGTTCAGAAAAATTGCAGTTGAGGCCTTAACAGGTACTGCTGTAGTTAATGCCTGGATTTTATATAATTCAGTACGTGATAGCCGTATGTCAATTACAACATTTAGAGAAAATTTGTGTTTGCAGTTACTAGGTGTCGACGATATTTCTGCAACTACAGACAATAATAGACTAGAAAAACATGAACTGATTCTGACAATCCGACAGAAAAACAGAAGCGGTGTAAAATAAAAGCAAGTTTTTATTTGATGTCAGTATCTACTGAAATGTTTTTATAATCTTTTTTTTGTTTTTAGAATGTGTAAATTTGTTTTATTTTGAACTACTTTTACCTAATTTGTAATTTGTACACAATAAACAAATTATCAGTACAAACATAGATACTTTACTTTAAAATTAATAATTTTTTACTGTAATAAAAAACATCCCAACAAAACTGTAAAAAAAATATTGACAAAACCAATTTATCTGCCAATTTTATATGATGTAATGTAGCGTCGTACCAATACATATCTTATAAGATACCTACGTTAACTGTGCAGAAATCGCATACACACGCCTACAATACAGCTATACCTCGTGAATAAAATCTAAACACACGGCGCCCTGGACCCGACTGCTGTGTATAGGTTATTCCACGAATATACGACTGTTTGGAATTATTGCTACAACGAATATTTTACTGTACAAGTAGAAGTATGAAAGTAAATTGGTCTAATTATTATTCCATAAAAAAGGGATCTTCTGTTACTATTACATATAAACTAAAATTATTTCAGTTAGTAGATGTTCAGATAGACGCAAAATTTATTGTGAAAATGAATCCGAAAATAACAAAAAAATTTACGTAAACGCTCCTACAAATAAATACAATGACCTCTATGAAGTTAAAATGTGTTCAACAGCCATTTGGGTTGGATTTCGGTGAAATGTAAACACCAAAGAGGCGCGCCGGGTATCTTTATTACTTTATTAGGAACTACAACGGTAATAAAAAGAAATATAATATTTTAATACAAATAAAAAGAAATTGGCAGAACGATGGTTCAGAAACCAGGAAAAGAATCTAGTATTCCACTTTGTTAGTTTTTTGTTTGCTTTGAGTGGATATACTCTTAAAAGTTCTGAAAGTAACGGTATAACATGAAGGCTATTGATAGTTAAAGTACCGAGTCATTACAGATATTAAAAAGTAACGAAAATTTACATACAGTTTCATAAATCGCCGACTGATTTAGTTTTAAAAACAGTCCGTGTAGAGGTGTCCGGTGAAGAGACGTGTCCGTTAAGAGAGAGTTTAGTGTAGTGTATTTGTTTGTAATGGTGATTAGGAGAATAAGAGTAAGAGTAAGTTTTTTTGTTTTTTTAATACTAATTGAATATTCGACTAAATAAATTAAACTATTTAATCACTTAAGTATTGTTACACTTTGTTTAAATCACTTAATTCAAAAACCAACTTGTTTACAATACTAAAGTCAATGAAAGTAATTATACGAGTATACTTCAAATCCTGAATTACAACTATTCTATAAACTATCAATTCTATATTTAGATCATAACTTCATATTTAAATCTAAGGTGTATATCTGTCATAACAGTATTTTAAAAATGGGAGAATTTACCATTGTACAATTCAGCACATTGGACCATTTAAGTCGACACCTTAAAGCGAATTTAAAACAGTCGTATATTCGTGGAATGGAGTATATATATTTTATACACAAAGCGCTTAACGTGTTAAACACATTTTAAATTCAAAAAACACTATAGATAATCTACTTTAGTTTTTAAATGATTTTAATTACTAAGCAAAGTGTAATTAACTCTTACCGTTCCGCTAACAACCTTATTAGGTCGAAGCAGGTTTTTTGTAAATAAAAAAAACTACTTTTATTTCCCCCTCATAGTATTCAATATTAAAAAGAAATAATATTCAATTCAATAACATAAAAAGTACGAACTTAAAAGTTATTTAGTTGATTAGTAAGTTCGCAAATTATGTAGTTAGTTGGTTTGATATAAATTAGGTATTAGCAAACTTAATAACAATGTAAACTATCTCGTCTATATAAGTATCGAATCTGCTTTGTATATTACTATGGAAATAAGTTATATTGCAGCATAAAACATAATAAGAACGTTATTGTGGTGTAGGAATATTTATTTTTTAATTTTTTTATCACCTGATACGATACCAGAAACTTGATTATTGTATAAATAAAAGCTATGTACGAAAATGGAAATTATATTGTAACAATAAAACACTGAAAACTTTGTTTTCAAACTTCCACAAATTTTATTTTAACCTATTATCACTACAGCTGTTTCGGCTGATTGCCTTTCTCGAGTGATCTATTTTTGGGATGCGTTTATACTTTATAGTCTCTAATGAAATAGGTTGAGGGGGGAGAACCGTTTGTCTCAAGTTGGTCATTCAGAATTATATCGGTTTTTTAATTTGTTGATTTCCATAGATTCTACCAAGGATAGCTTAAGGCCTTTATTTTGAATGTGAAGAATTTTAAATTCATCATTAAAAGAATGATTGTGATCTAGAAGGTGAAGTGCGTATGTAGAATCTGTTTTTCTATTATTGAAAGCCCTTTTATGTTCTGCTATTCGTTTATTAAAGTTTCTACCAGTTTGACCGATGTAAGTTTTTCAGCAGTCGCCACATTTAAGTTTTTACACACCACTGTGTAAGTGATTTCTATTTTGGCTCTTGTTGTTGTTGATATATTTGCCTAGGTTGTTATTTGTTCGAAAAGCTGGTGTTATTTCTTTCTTTTTTATGTGTTTGGCTATTTTTGTTGATATTTTGCCTATATATGTACTCGAGCAGAAGGTACTGGGTTTTTTCTCAGGTGGTGGAAATACTAATTTCAGGGCTTTCTTGTGTAGTTTTTGATTTAACATTTTATTAATTGTTTGTTCGTTGTATCCGTTGTTTACTGCTCTTTGCTTAATTATATTTAATTCTGTCTCAAAGTTGTATTTTGACATCGGAATTTCTATTAATCTTTGTAACATACTATGATAGGCTGCCAGTTTATGTTGTGTTGTGTCAAAATACAATTCCGTATCCTACAGTCTCCATTCGGAGAATATTTATCCAAAAATATTCTCCAATATACTATGCCATCGCATGGCACCATTTGCAGAGCGAATATTAGGACAATACCAGGCTGGTTTCAGAGGTAGTACATCAACAATTTATCAGATTTCAACCCTGAGACAAATTCTAGAGAAAACACTAGAATACGGTGTAGACACGCACCACATATTTATAGACTACAAGGCAGCCTACGACTCTGTAAATAGAAGAGAATTGTTTAGAGCAATGATAGACCTAGGAGTACCAAATCAGTTGGTAAGTCTAACCAAACTAACCTTGAAAAGTTGAATGCAAAGTACGAATCCAGGGGGATCTCTCTGAACCTTTTAAAACAAATAACGGGCTACGTCAGGGAGACCCACTCTCCTGTATACTATTCAATCTAGCTCTGGAAAAAGTAATACATACGTCACAAATCACAACTACTGGTTCAATATATAACAAATCTGTGCATATCCTAGCATATGCTGATGATATCACAATATTGTTGGGATAACGGAAAACGCAGGACGAGAGGCGTATGTAGCACTAAAGGAAGCGGCTACAAAAATGAGTTTAATAATAAACACCAATAATACGAAATATATGAAAATAGGTACGCAACCAGAAATACTACGGCCACATGTTATAGAAAAACGACGTCATCGAAGCAGTTAACGAATTTGTATATCTGGGAGCGCTCGTCAATACTGAAAATAACACTACCGCAGAGAAAAACCGCAGAATTTGCACGGCTAGTAGATGCTATTTTGGGCTTAATCTGCTTTTTAAATCTACAGCTATATCAAGAAATACAAAAGTAAACTCTACAAAACAATAATACGCCCAGTCCTAACATATGGTTCAGAAACCTGGACTTTAACAAAAAGCAATGAAAACATGTTAGGATGTTTCGAAAGAAAAATACTAAGGCGAATCTATGGAGCAGTAAATGAAAATGGTGTCTGGAGAAGACGATACAATTTCGAACTCTATAGAATATACCAAGAACGAGATATCGTAATACACATTAAGATAGGACGTCTGAGGCGGGTAGGCCATGTAATGCGGATGGAGCAAACCGACCCAGCTAGAAAAACGTTCTTTGATAGACGTATTGGTCAAAGAAGAAGAGGAAGACCCAGAACAAGATTCCTAGATAACATAGACCAATTGGGTCTATGCTATAATGTCTGTTATATCGCTATGTCTTACCGTTGCAACATCTGGTTGAAAAAACGTATTTAAGTATGTAATGTATGTAAAGTAATTTCTCGTCTTAACAAAATTTTTTTAATCAAATTTGATATGTATGAATTAGGAATATCAATTTCATTTAAAAAAAAACACAGAAGTTAAAACATTTCACACATGTGTATTGTGGTATAAAAACAAATATTTAAAACTTTATAAAAGTGTCGTCAACATTTAAATTCTGGCAGAACGTTTTCAATCTGAACAGTTCATCCTTAGTGCCTTGTGTATTTGTTGCTAACAGTAAAGTTTTCTATAAGACCTCCATGTATGGATTTACAGTATTCCAAATTTTACATTTAATAATGTTTTGACTCCAGGTCGATGACAATGGATATATTTTTAAAATTACTTTAGGGACTACATGTCTCCCTGCTCGAATATTAACACGTGGTACTTGTCAGTTGAAACGACACAGACCAAGTTTTGTGTTTTTTTTTAAACGATGGTATACAGCCAATTACGGGGTTTTTTCCCATTAATTTTAATTTCATTTAAAATCTGTAAAAATATACAAGGTGTTGTATTAATTTAAATAAGTTTAGGATATTTCCGGTGTAAATTAGTAACAAAAAATTTGGCAGCAGATGCGTTATATGTCATTGTACTTACATTATGAATGACGTCTTTTTTGTGTCAGATATTTTTTTGGATCCATACTTCATCCCAACCCTATAATACATTTTATTTACACTGTTGATACGCTTGTTCAGAAAAATAAAATAAAAATAAAGTTTAAAATGTTAATACAATTTTCTATGTTTACTAATTTCTCTAAAACTTCGATTTCATTACATTATCAGAATATAATGATGATGTTTTAAAATAGTTTTAAAAACGATGTTTCAATTAGCACTTCTGCATGATCTTTACTAAGAGTATGCATTTTAAAACTACGTATTTAAGGAAGCATAGCTTTCCTATTGGGGGCTACGAAGGAAGCGGTAAATCACACAGAGGGGCGTGAAAAAAATAAAACCGATTGCAACGATCGCGCGACCACACACTACATAGAGTCGTAAGTTCAGTACCATTAATGTTTATTAATAAAATAAAATACAATCGAATCGAATGGAATCGAGGTCGATTCGAACGGCGATGGATATGGACGACTGGAAGAGAATTATTGGGGAGGCTATGACCCACACAGGGTTGTAAAGCCAAAATAATGATGATTAAGAATATAGTTAAAGGGTACCTATTTACAAAAATAATAATATTAACGGTATGAAGTTTCGAAATTGTCATCTTATATCATTACTTACTAATCTACTATTACTTATACACCCCTTCTTTCTTTATTGGTTTACATTTTTATCCAATAATATTCAAGCGTTACTCACATAGCTTTAAAAACACTAAATTAAGCAGTTATTCGACAGTGGTCTGATCAGTAACACACAGTCCCACCCAAAACTATTAGTTCGCCAATAAAAATGTAAACACGTAAATGTGGTTTTACCTGTCATAGGAATAAAAAACCTGCTCCAAAGTTACACGCCCTTTCCTTCTTAATTGGTTTACCGTTTTATCGAATAATATTCAAGTGTTACTCACACACCTACAAAAAATAATACATTCAGCAGTTATTCGACAGTGGTCTGACCAGTCACAAGCAGTCCTATCCAAAACAATCCATTCACCAATAAAGATATAACAACTTGAATCTAGTTTTACAGCTAAGGTGAGTTAAAAACCTGCTACTCATTTTACTACTACCAATAACTAAGTGACACGCCCTTTTTCCTTCGTGTGTTTACAATTCTCTCGAATAATATTCAAGCGTTACTCACATAGTTATAAAAAAAAATCATCCACCGGTAATTTTTAGTGGTATGACCAATAACACTCAAAACTATCGGTTCGCCAATAAAAATTTACGAACATCAATCCAGTTTTACTAGTGGGTCAGTAAAAGTCGTAAAAAACCTGTTTCTTATTTATTTGACTAACACCAAGTTTTTGCATGAATGTTTTCGTTGTATGGATCGATCTGAAATTTTGAGGTCTTATAATTATTACAAGATCGAACTTGGAATGCAATATTAAAGATTTTGGCTGATTTTATAAGATTTGTTAATAAATAACGATTTTGCTATAATTTGAGTTTTCAGAGCACAAAAGTATGTTACAATTTTCAGAATTGGTCATTATAAAAATTTTACATGGTCAGATAGACAAGTGGAGACAACGGCTGACTCTCATTCGTTTTACTGTCGAAATGCTTTACGAAAGTGTCTGGTCGAACTGTGGTGGAGCAATACTGAAAGTAATGAGTGCTTGCGACTTTGTAAATGATCAAATTATTTGTAAAATTTTACATGTTTGTTAAATTTTTTGATAGTGTGCCAATATGTTCTCTTCTTCATCACTTTGGAATGTAGTTAATTCAGTGTGCGGAAAATTAAAAGGAAATACAAAAATTAAATCACACTTTTTTGATGAGCCTTATTAACAGATCCGATGTGACGAGACATAGGCCTAAAAATGAAGACTCCAAGCAAATACGATCATATTTTAAGTATTTTTCATTACCAAACAATACAGAAGAGGATGTTTGTAGAGAGGCATTTTTAAGTTTACATTCAATAAATAATGTAATGTAAAGCATTACAACATCTTAATAACTTCCACTATGATAAAAGAGGGTTTCATGAAAATTACCCCAGAAAATCGAATGATATTGTTAAAATAAGTCAAGATCATAATAAATCATACCCAAAGAAAACATCTCATTATTCATCAAAAACAGTTTTATATTTAGATGCAACCTTCTTCTTCTTCGGCTTTTCCCATTATGAGTTCGCCGTTTTCGTCCTCCACAGCACTATATTCTCCCAGTTACCTTCTCTGAGGTATGTTTTCCATCTTGTAGCAGGTCTTCCTCTCTGTCTTCTTCCCGGCGGGTCCCAGTTTAATATTCTTTTCGGCCACCAATGCTCTGGCATTCATTATACATGTCCGTACCACTGCAGGGCTCTGTTTTCCAAGTTTTTTGTACTTGAGCATTCTACTTCCATTCTGTTCCATATTTCCTCCGTTCTTATTCTATCCGCTCTTGTGATTTTTAGACATCTTCTCATAAAGTCGAGTTCAACTGTTCTTATTTTATTTCGTATTGTCGTTGTCATTGGCCATACTTCCGCTCCATATAGGGTAATATTTATCACTACGCTTTGAAAGATCCTCTTTTTGTTTTCTTTGGTTAGAGTGTTATTCCATATCACTCCTCTTGTGGCTTGTTTTCCCGTGCTATTTTCATTTCTATATTTTTCATACAAGTTCCATCTCGGCTAATCACTAACCCTAAATACTTAAAAGTCTTACAAATCTTACTAGTCTCTTCTTTCAAACTTAAGTTCAAATCTGTAACCTCTGGTCCAATACATAAGTATTCGGCATTGCACATATTTATCTTGAGTCCCCAAAGTTTATATTCTTCCTTTAATTTCTTTATCATATATCCCATATCCTCCTGTCTTGTGCAAAAATGACTTGATCATCTGCGAAAAGTAGTGAATGTAATATATTCTCTTGTACTAGTATGCCCATTGTTCCGCATTTTCTATACCATCTTTTCAAAGCCTGATCTATATATATATATATATATATATATATATATATATATATATATATATATATATATATATATATATATATATATATATATAAATATATATATATATATATATATATATATATATTGTTATGATTTACGTTTCTTTATTTTATATGAACGAAAAAAACAATTATTAAATTCTGTCGTTATCTTATCAATCAGCATACAAGAAAATAAACCAAATTATTATGATAATAAGATTATAAAGCTACATACATTTAGATTACGTGAAAAACCAATTTTACTTAAAATTTTCTTTACTTGAAAAAAGAAACCACAAACTTTAAACTTTTGATTAGCCTAATAAAACCTCAGTTCTTAAATTTTAATGATAATGACCATGATGTCGAAACGATCCTTCACAGATATAAAATTCAATTGTACAAACACTTACAGTTTATTTTCTTCTTGAGTTGTATGTTGGAACATACCCAGAAAAATCCAGTCTCCTCAAATATGTGATCTCCCCTCTTTGGCACCTCGGCTCCTTCTTTACGTCTCTGCAAACCTCCTTCAGACTACACAAAAAACACCTGATTCACTTCTCCAAACTCCGCTACTTATTTATGACACCAGAACCTCCTTTTGTCAACTTGCTGCCGTAAGAATACTTTCACATATCTTTTAAAATGCCACGGTAAATACAAGGACCTCTTTTAATCCACTTGTTATCTCCTTCTTCAAACTATTCACTTCTTTTCGTTACGCCGGTATCCAAACTCACGAACCACACCCTATCTTGAGACAAACGACTGTTTCCTTTCGATGACCAAAATATGACTAACTTCTCCTCTCTCATGATCGACTCACCAAAATTCCCATTTAAAAACGACCGTCCAATCAAAAAGCTTAAATTGTGTTTACCATGATTTTGGAAAGCCTAATTTCGGTTTCAGAGAAAACTAAATAGCTTACTTTAAAATTGGTTTTTTTTCAATACATCATTTATACATATTTCAAAGATTAAATATGGTCATTTAATACTCGACTATACAAACAATGAAAAGATTAACTTACAGGTAAAATGTCTTCTAATTCTAAACAAAGGTTTTTTGATAATTTTGTTTGAAACGAAAAAACGCCAAACAAATTTCTATTCTTATCTACACTAAATCTTATCTTAAATTACTATATACAATTTGTTTATATTGATATCTTGAAACTTTATTTGCACTTGTGTTTCTTTATACAGTCTTTGTGTTATATTGACCCATTTCTCTCTAACGTGCATTCTTCTCATTGCTTCCCATAGTTGTTTTCTGGGTACACTATCGTAGCTTTCTCTAAGTCGATAAAGGTCATATGTGTTTCAATGTTTTTTTTCTTTGTTCTTTTCAATCACCAGTCTCATAATGAATATATTATCTAAACATAATCTGGCTCTTCGGAATCTGGCTTGTTCTTCGCTATAATGGTCCATGTGTTGGACGCCTACATAATATAAATATCCTGAAATTTCGTCAAATAATATCAAGTATGAGTTCTTTTAAAATACAATAAGGAAAACTTTGATTTTAAATTCGGCAAGCCTCAAGTCGACGTCTGTTCAGACTGCGAAGAACTCTCTGTGAAAATGAAATCTTCTCTTAACCAAAATGCAAAATTATCAGCTGCAGCTGAAATTGTTATACTTAAAAGAAAAACTAAAAAAATTTTATTCTAAAATAAAATGTGTTCCAGAAATGTGCAATATCAGAACAGACATTATGGTAATTAGTTTTGACTTTATGAAAAATGTACAGTGTGCAGGAAATGTTTTACCTGCTTAACTATGGTTTTATGTCTTTAGGGTCCATAACCTAACAACTAATCAAGTAGTGTTTTATACCTATCATAAGGGTTCAGGGAAAAAGGGACCTAACGAGGTTTGTACGATGGTATCTAAGTACATTAGAGATAAAATACCCCCTGAAGTAAAATAGTTACATGTTTTTAGTGACGCTTGCGGTCAAAACCGCAAAAACACCATTATAAGAATGTTTTTAGCACTAATAATGACAGGAAGATTTAACACAATTCACTATTATTTTACACCAGAACAAGACAATAACATCAATCAGGGAGCTAAAGTAAAAGCTCCAAAATTTCTAGTAGTACTATTGGAACTTGCAAATTTTCTTGATTTTAAACAATGATGGCACACCGACCATAAACGACAGTCCATAAATCATATAATAAATTTATGGCAAGCAGCCTGGGATACAACAGACTCTAAGTTGAAAACAATAAAGCCTCGAGTAGACGCCAGCCTACCACAACAAGGAAAAAGAAGAGATCAAGTAATCGTAAATCGTCTTTGAATCGGCCACACAATACTAACACACCAACACCTTCTAAATAAAGAACCAGCTCCAATTTGTACCTACTGCTCTACTCAACTCACCGTGAAGCATCTGATAGTCGACTGTCCGCAGTTCCAACCTCAGAGAACATGCCGAGGAATCAATGGAAACCTGAGAAGTGCGCTTACGACAAATATCTCGGATTTATTGCAGTTTTTAAAAGACATAAACATTTATAATAAACTTTAATTTAACAAACTGTACTACTGTGTATGTCCCCCCACTAATAACCCTTGGTGGTTGATGTGGGTTTTGTATGTTTAAATAATAAAAAAAAAAATGGTGGCCTTTAATATTCAAGAAAACTACAAAAAGAGAAGACACGACACAAGATTTTAACATCAGTAAATTCAAGCACTTCCAGTATACCAGTGAGAAAAAATATGGATATGTCGACTCTTGTCCATTTATTGATTCTTTCGTGGTTAGAACTTTCAAGTTGCATAAAGGAAGAAGAGTGGAGCTTCCCACAGATGAAGTCTATCACTCTATGTTGCCAGTGAAAGCTAATAATATCGTTGATGTTAAAAATATTATGCATTACATACCAGAGGAACATAAACATTTCTACAAACAGATCCTAAGTTGGGACCCATTGATTCCAATGGAGGGGAATGGTGAAAGTCTTATCAATGATTTAAGTGACGATGAATAAACTATATAACAGCATTTAAATGTAAATAAATAAGTTTGTAGTAATAAAATAGCGTTGATATTTTACTTGACTTCTAAAAGGATAACATTCCAATAAGTAAAATAGTAATTACTCGATAAATGTGTACATATAAAACCTAATTGTTACATAAATATCTTTTGCTTACACTATACTACAAAAAAGTAATTTTTGTAGTAGAGTTTTTTGCTCTTAAAAATAATTAAAGAGATAAAACGTTTTAATTTTCCAGAAGTAAAGTTTTTGAAATTTTATCCTTTTACATTTTACTATTTTTTACTATTCTAACTCGACCTAAATCAGCACCAGTAATTTTAACAACAATGCGGCAAGTGAAAGTGAAAACCTGAGGAAAAGTTATAAAATATGAATTAAGAAAACTTTAAAAAATATTAAAATTGACGAAGTAAAAAAATAAAATGTTGTGAATTTTTTTTAAATTGCTTTCCTCTAAACTAAGTAAAAGTGAGTTACAATGGTGTTCATATCAGGTGTCGATATATCTGCTTATACTTGCACAATTAAATAAACAGGAAAGTTGTATTAAGAAAAAATGTTCTTTTACTTCTAACCTAAAAACTTTTTTGTAGTCAAGAAAACAATTTTATAAACTAGTTTAAGCATTTGCAATGTCAGTAAACAAATTAAAAAGAATATTTTATATATTATTTGTCCATTACACGGAATAGGTCAATGTAAGTTAAAAACTTACGTTAGATTTCCTGAATTAAGCTTCCCGCCTGAGTTCTCTCGGAAACTTCACATGGCACTAAGCTTTAAACCCGGCGCCTCCAAAGAGGCGGCGTTCGCATTTTAGCGCGACGTGTTCAAGTTGTCGACTGAAAAGCGACGCGTCTGGTATACCGTCGCGATGCCTCTTAGCGGGAGGAATGCGCGAGGGATCCGATGTAGCCGATCTCTGTAGATGGAATGCAACTTATCTGCTAGGCGTTGACGAACTTATGTTGAAGTGTAATCTGCAGGGTGTTACACTAGTAAGCTGATCGAAATTAACAGCACTGATAACTAAGGGATTTCGTTGTTTCTGTTGATTTTGAAAAAAAAAATCTAAACGTTTTTTCCAAAAATACCATTTAATGATGTGATATATATGATATATATGATTTCACTACTTTGTTACTGTTTTGTTATTTATTTCAAATGGGGTTGACGAGTCGTTTTAAATTTTTACTACTGATAGCATCTTCGCCATTGTCACGTTATCAAACATATGAGTTATTTTTTAGAATTCCTAACTCATTCATAGCGTTGTAAAGACTTTGTCTTAAGACACTGTCATATGGTGCTTTAAAATCGACAAAAATATGATACATATATACGTTTATATACATCTATTTAATGCAATAAAATGAATTCTTGTGTATGTTACTCCATTAATAACCCTGCGTGGTTGATGTGGATTATATGTTAAAATAAAAAAAAACATAAAATGTGATTTTTAGATGGTAACCATTAAAAAACTTTAAAGAATTTCCGTGGCAACGTTATTTTAAACACGCATTAGTAAATTGTTTTATTTAAATTGTCAGTATTTTAATTTAAGTAAAAAGATCGTTCAATTCAATTCTGAAAAATGGTTAGATTAACGGAAATGAATTAAATAACAGTTTTACAAATGATTATTTACGGAGATAACACCCGTACACAACAGGAAGTAACTCGCCTATTTCATGAAAATTTTTCTAATTTACCGCCTATATCCCAAGGAACAATAAGTAAATAGAGAAGCAGTTTCGCGAGTTTGGTCTCGTAAGGCAGATAAAAAAAAGCAGCTGCCAATGCACTGAGTAATGAACTCAAATTAGATGTGTTGCTTGAGTTTCAGGAAAATCCACATACATCGAGTAGACAGGCATCCACTACATTCAATGCTAGCCATACATCGATAGTAAACATATTAAAAGAAAATAAATTGCATCCCTATAAGATGATTCCTACTCAGGAGCTCATGGAATACTATATTGATAGGAGAACTTTTTTTGCGAGCAAATGATGGACATGTTGGATAACAATATTATCCAATTAGAAGACGTTATGTTTTCTGATGAGTGTACTTTTTCACTTAACGGTCATGCTAATCGGCAAAATTGCCGCCACTGGGCCACAGAAAATCCTCACTGAATGAGAGAAGGACACACTCAATACCCTCAAAAGGTTAATGTTTGGGCAGGGATTGTAGGAAACGATACCTTTGGTCCTTTTTCATTGAGGGCAACTTGAATGGCAACAATTATTTGGCACTACTTCAAAATTATGTCATTCCAACGTTGGCAAATTTATATCTTGATCAGGAAACCCTCAAGTTCTAGCGAATACGATATGGTTTCAGCAGGATGGAGCACCACCACATTACCAACTTAATGTCCGGCAGTACCTCGATACAATATTTCCCAATCGGTGGATAGGGAGACAAGGATCGATTGAATGGCCAGCGCGATCACCTGATCTTACATTATTAGATGCCTTTTTATGGGGATATGTGAAGAGCCATATGTACAAAACTAAACCTTCAGATTTAAATGACTTAAAAGAACGAATAACGCTTGCGATTAGGTCGATCACGCCTGTTATGTTAAATAATGTTAGAAGACAGTTTTTTTGAGATTAGGATGTTGCTAAGACGTTTACGGTGAACATTTTGAACATCTACTTCATTAACATTCATAGTTCTTTGTCGTGTTCTACATTTTATTACGGTTTGCGTTACATTTTAGTTTTTGATTGTATTGTAGCGAATTTCAGTAACCACATGATTTTAATTTATTTTATCTTAATTAATTTTAATAAACTTATAAACGATAACATTCTTGAATGGAGAATAAAAATACCTTTCAAACTATATATCACAAGCTATACTTCCTATTTTAAAAATTGGGGGTTGTACCTGTCAATCTAAGGGGGTTGAAGGTAGGGGTTGCATTTTTTTCACGTTAAAGAATGTCAAGTTATAATTTAAATTTGACGTGTTTCGGGATTTTTTATAAATATGTACAGTAACCTAAATAATGATAATGATTATATTGGATAATTGGAATCGGTTTTACTTTCTTCTCTTGTCGTTTTGTAATATCATTCTTATATTCAGTGGAAATATATGCAACCTCTCTTTTATCTTTTCATTCACCGATTATTGTGCATTCGTATACTTTGCTATAGTTTCATTATTTTACACACTTTGTCCTTTACTTCCCGGGGAAATGATTTTCTATTAGTTCGCATAGTTCCTGTGCAATGCGTTTTTTTATATGCAAGATGCTGTGTTAGTTCATACCAATTATAATAATTATCCATATACAAGCTATGTCCAACACCTAAAAATTCTTCCAATAAATTTAGGACAACTTTTTCTGTGTGTCCTTTTCCTCCACAATCATCTGGCGTTCCTACCTACCTTTCAGCACTCACTTAAACTACGCGACTTGTAAGAATATCACTCGCTGGTGCGTGAATGGCACCTGACTGATGTAGCCATATCACATGCGGAATATTTGTTACAACCAGATTAGTTACAACCAGATTACCTAGAATTTAATGTGGTTCTAAACAGTGAGCAAAAGAACAAAAATGTAATATCGTATTACATTTATTAGTCACCCTCCTTAATTTCTTGTCAGAGTATAACACGTAGTATTTTTATCCACATCATTATATTTAATAAGTAATCCTGTCTCCTATAGCCATATTTTAATCCAAATACCAATACCCTATGTCCCAATATTTATACTTCACTCTAGATTTAAAGAGACCTAAAAACCAAAGATACTTCAAATGGACGTAACTTATTTTAAACTTTAATTTTATTTTTCAACTTCTCTTAAAGGTCAGTTCGGGATAGGGAATAGGTAATGAACTTAACTTGTTTGTAAAACTTTTATTATCAATGTGTAGAAATACAAAAACATAAAAACTCTATTTAAAAGGCATAGAAATACTTTACCAAGCTATAAATTTTAGCCACGATCGTAAAACATGAGGGCAATCATCGGTTGTACTATAGAAAAAATATGAATTATTTTAACGGAAAAAATTTTGATGTTGATTAATTTTGGTGCTGTTTAATGCCATGGAAGGAAGAAATTATAATGATGGTTTTGTATTATAATTAGATTTTATTTTTACTGCTTTTAGAACAGTCATATATAGAGAGGTTCAACATTGTTGCCAAAATTATGGTTTCTATTTGACCTATTGGTTTTTTAGCATTCGAAAAATATGCTAAGACAATTAAATTTGTGCAAATTAATTTATTTTAAATAGCAGCTTACTACTTTTATTGAGAATAAGCCACAATTTTATTCTTCTTCTTCTTTGTGCGACTAGAAGTACTCCTGTTTGTCTGCCTCTTATTCTGTTTCAGTAGTTGTTGACTATACATTATCTTTCCACCTTTTTGGCGGCCTTCCAACGGGTCTTATGCTAGACCACTTGTTGTTTTTACAGATGTTCGCTAACCTATCTGGTCCCATTCGGTTTACATTATCGTTCCAGTTTTTTTTTTTTTTGTTTTTATCCACCTGTTAATATTTTGAATTTTGCATTTTTCGCGTATATTTCTGTTGGTTTGTCTATCTCTTAATGATATGCCCGCTATTGATCTTAATACTTTTATTTCGATATTGTTGATTTATTGTTTAGGAAAAGGAAGTAATGCCATCGGAGTGGTATGAGGCCCGCATATGTCCTCTGCATAAAAAAGGAGACAAACTAAAGTTTGACAACTATATAGGTATAGCCTTATTAGGACACGGTATACAAAATCTTGGCAAGGATGTTGAGAAATAGACTAAATTGTTACACGGAAAGAATCCTGCATGAATATCAGGCCGGCTTTAGAAAGGACAGATCTACTGTAGACCAAATCTTCTCATTAAAGGAGATACAAACGACTTGTTATGAAGGTAAAGTTCCCCTGTATATTTTGTTTGTGGATTTTAGACAAGCATATGATAGAGTCGATAGAGTCAAAATGTATGGAACAATGGAACATTTAGATATACCAAAGAACCTGATCTGGCTAGTTAAAATGACACTTAATAATTCTACGTGTGAAATTGCTTGGCAGGGTCACATATCAGATCAATTTACGGTTGCAAAAGCCTTGAGACAGGGAGATCCTTTATCTTGAGACAACTTAATGTTAGAAACTGTAATTAGAAAATGCAGCATGAAGGTGGAAGAAACGATCATGAAAAATGAGCAACAGTGCTTGGCATTTGCTGACGATCTAACGATCCTAGCAAAAACCGAGAAAGAATTAAGAAGAGTTGTGAAGAAAATCATAGAAGAAGAACAGAAATTCGGATTGGAACTTAATGAAGACAAAACCAAATGTATGATCATGGGAGGGGCAGAAGGGAAAAAAGAAGACTTTAGCGTGAAATCAGTAAGTGGTAAAAGCTATAGTTTTAAGAGGGTAGATAAATTTTGAATACCTGGGTGGTTTTCGATGAAAATGGAAAAGAGAAATGGGATCTCGAAGCCAAAATAGCAAAAGGGAATAAAAAATTAGGTAGTTTAAGAGCCCTACTGAACTAAAAATACGTTTCTAGACAAGGTAAACACAGAATATATAAAACAGTAATTCGACCCACAGTAACATATGCCGGTGAGACATGGACATTAAATAAGAAGGAAGAGAATACTCTGGAAAGATGGGAAAGGAAAATATTGAGACGCATATTCGGAGGACGGAAGACAGAAGATGGTTGGGAGAGAAGAACCAACAATGAATTAATGGCTTTGTACAAAGAACCTACTATTACCAAGTTCGTCAAAGCACAAAGAATCAGATGGTTGGGACATGTGGAAAGAATGGCAGCAAACAGAATGCCTAAACTAGTAATAACCAGAAAATTAATCGGCCCAAAAGAAGAGGTAGACCCAGAACGAAGTGGATTAGTAAAGCGGAAGAAGACCTTAAACACATGAAGGTGAGGGACTGGAAAATAAAAGCACAAAATAGAAGCGAATGGAGAAATATTGTACACCAGGTCCTTCAGGATAGTTAAGAATGTTATATACACAGATTTAAGTTAAAGTTTTGTTTGAAATAATTGTAATCAGTTAATATTAGGATTATGTTGTAAAAAAATGCCCTAGGCCTTAACGGCCTGTTGTGCGTAAAACTAAAAAATTAGTGATTTGTTGTTTCGTCTTTCTTGTATCGGTCCTTGTTTCCGCTGCACATGTTAGGATTGGTCTTACTGTTGTCTTGTGTGTCTCCTAAATTATTTACAACTTTGCTAGACGACGCGTGTAAAACAATAGATTGGAACGAAAAGGGTATCAGTGTCGATGGAAAATTTTTAAATAACCTTAAATTTGCAGATGATATCGTTCTTATTGCAGACAGCTTTGATCAGGCACAGATAATGCTCCAAGAACTCCATACTGCCACAAAAAGAATTGGTCTTAAAATAAATTTTTCAAAAACACAATTTATGACAAATTTAGTTCACAACAAAACCATCTCAGTAGCTCAGACCCCGAATATAAGCCATCAGAAATCGAGGTCGACCCCCGACGAGATGGACAGATGACATAAAAAGTGACTACAATTGGATTCAGATGGCGCAAAATCGGATTAAGTGGAAAAGAATGCGAGAGGCCTATGTTTAGCAGTGGACAGAGGCTAGTTGATGATGATGTATGTATGACTAAATTTTCATTCGAAATAAGGCATTCATAACTAAGTAAGACATAACAATTTTTGTTAGTTTTTGGTTTTTAAAAAAAAAGTGTACCTAAATTTTTTTTTAAAAACACTATTCGGATCTGAATATATTTTTCGCAAATATGAATTCGCAAAATATTTACAATTTTTTATTCGTGTTTATTTTCTAATAAATAGTTAACAAGATATAGACATAATTATCTTTTTGCTTAAGGAATTTTTACATTATTCAGCTAAAGCTCTCTTTTCATCCCATTATCAAGTTTTTGTCGTGTTAAGCCCAAACAAATACCCGAAATGCAATCTCTGATATCAGACCCCAAGAATTTCAATCATTCCCAAAATATCCTCCAAACATCTCGAATTCTAGGGTTGTCGTCGAATATGTTCCAACACGACGTTGTTATGCATTAAATTCTGTTCATTATATTTTGCAAAATCGGTGTTTGTAAATGGTTTATTTTTAGATTGAAAAGAAAAAAGTGTCTGTCAACTAAATGTAACTAAGTATGAAGGAAATCACAAATAAGATAAAAATAATCTTCCTAAATCGACGTTTTGTTATAAGCTACACAAAAATTACACTTTAATTCTGATCAATGAAGACCTAAGTGGATAAAAGTCGTATCAGCCCAGTCTGTTTATGCAAAAATCGATTTCACGGTAAAATTTTTCGCAGATATCTGAACCTTTTAAAACATAGGTGGGGGTTGCTAGATGACGAATAGATGAAAAAGTACTTGTATTTTTACCTTGCGTATTTCTAAACAATAATTTATAGTCACAATTTGATTTTTTGTCTATATGTCTATCTTTTTTTATTTTATGAAGAATAAAGTGCAATGCGTTTCTGGCTTTGCGGCATTTGTTCCTTCCAAGAATGTAAGAAAGGTCCATTATCCCTTCTGTGTACAGTTATGTTACCCTGACAATCTATAATTTCGCATTTATCAGTGCCGTCCTAACACTCCTAACAGTCAAATTTTCTGTTTCGGAACAGTCGGTTTAAGAAATTTTCGCTACCGTGAAATTGTGTTCGGATCGTTTTGTTTTTTTTTTATTTTAATTTGATAATTAGCTTTTATTTTTTAATAAGGCAAGTTGTAGCACTAAAAGGAAGGTTTTGCCTATTAAAGAAAAAGTGCGTGTTATAAGAGCATTTGAAAGTGGTCGAAAAATTGCTGATGTATGCCGGCAATTTGGACTTGTTAATTCGACTGTCGGCTCAATCATAAAAAAACAAGGACAGAATTTTAAAAGCCTTTAAAAAGGACGGAAACAATGTTAAAAAGATTAGGAAGTGCGTTCGTGGTGATGTAGATTCAGCTCTACTCAAATGGTTCAAGCAGTGTCGCAGTTCTGATATCCCTGTGTCCGGGCCACTTTTAAAGGAGAAAGCTACAGAGTTCGGAAAATTGTTTGGTGAAGATTTCACATGCTCTAACAGCTGGTTAGATCAGTTTAAAGCCAGGCACTCAATTTCCTTCTCGAAAATTGTTGGAGAGGCAAAATGTGTGGACGAGAACGTAACAAGTGACTGGTTACAAAACACATAGCCACAACAAAGACAACCATACAAAGATGAAGATATCTTTAATGGTAACGAGACAGGTGTCTTTTATAAATTAACGCCAGACAAAACTTTAAATTTCAAAAATCAAAAATGTGTCAGTGGAAAACTTTCCAAGCAAAGAGTGACGGCTTTTGTTTGTGCAAATATGACAGCTACAGAGAAAAAGAAAGCTTTTGGTTATTGGGAAAAGTTTACATCCTAGATGTTTCAAAAACATTAAAACACTACCTGTAAGCTACACAGCCAATAAAAAAGCATGGATGACTTCTGCTATTTTTGAAGAAGAATTGAGAAAGTGGGACAAGGAACTCTCTTTCAAAAAAAAGAAAAATTCTTCTCCTAGTTGACAACTGTGCAGCCCATCCCAAACTTAATTTGACCAATATAAATCTAGTGTTGTTACCAGCCAACTGCACGAATGTCTTGCAGCCTATGGACCAGGGAGTCATAAGAAGTTTAAAGTGTCATTATCGAAAACAGCTTTTAAAAAGAATGATTTTTTGTATGGATAATGGAGAACGTGAACATTACCATCCTGGATGCTGTTCAGTTTTTAGACAATGCGTGGAGTGCGGTTACGTCAGTGACAATCATAAGTGTTTTCGTCAAGCAAAATTGACTGTAACTTCTCTCAATGTTGAGGACGTTGATAAAGATGACGAAATGTCTTTGTCAGAGTGGATACAAAAATTTAATGTGAATCAGGGAGCGTTCGGAACTGATCTTGACTCCTACATTTCAGTAAACGAAGAGGTGGAAACATTTCAAGTCCTAAATGATAGAGCTGCTAAGACCATATCCAGGTTTTACCAGTTCAGGGAGGAATCCACAAATACCAAAGAAGCAGCTCAGCTTATTAAGGAAACAACAGAAAAACTTTATTTTTTCGGAAAGGGTTGTGCAAAAGAAAATACCGGACTTTTTTCAGCAATAGAATTTTTTTACACAATGTAAGTTTCATATACATACATAACATGTTTTGTTTTTTAATTGTTTTTTATCCTAAAATGATTCTTGTTTTTTTTTAAGTTTGACTTAAGTAAATGTTATATTTTCGGTATATCGTAAACTATGTTAAATTATCATGTTTAGGCCCAGAGTAATTAACAAATAATATATCTACTATACCCAATAATGCTGTAATAATATTTTCCCTCATTAAAATTTTATTTTTCTCAACCTCTTTTTTAACGTCACTCTGATATAGCGTCATTTTTTATTGGACCCTTCAATGACACTATAACCAAGTTCCACTCTAAATAGATTGTGAGTAAGTCTTGTTCTTATTTCTTATACATATTTGAAATGGACTAAAATAACTTTGACTTTATTTGCATTGGAATTCCACCAACGAGTTTAGATTTGTAAGTCGGCCTTTTGGGCAAGTTCGGGCCTGAGTTTCAACAGTTTTTTATTAAAATTTGTATATAAAAAACAATGATACTTATTCTGTGTTTATTTAAACATTGTACTCAATGTAATTGTCACAATAATTGCACTTTAGAGCAGTTAGGGATACACAACTACCAGGAAATCTTTATTTAGTATAATTAAAAACAGTATAAAATATTATTATTGTCTAGAAAATATGCAATGTTCTTCCAACCGGTAAATAGAGTCGTAGCCTCCTTACATTCTTTTTCCGCTAACGAGATGTTATAGATACGTCTGGAGATCAGTGGCGCCAGTAGAAAAAGTAGGAACCGTATTAGGACTTTGTAACAATTTTTGTCGTTTTTTGAAAGTGTTTCTGTATTGTATGTAAGTCCCAGAATATGAAATCTTTGACAAATGCATAATATTGTAATAATGCTGGAATTGAAATTATTTGGGAGCAGCTTTGATTAAATGTTAGCAATTACGGGAGAATAAGAACAATAGTACAAGACTATTTTGAATTTAAATAAACTAATAAATCAGTTGAAAAAAGGCAGCAAATATTTGATTTCACGCAAACAAATCCTATGTATCTGTTGATACGTATTTCGACCTAATAGGTCTGGTCAGAACAGCTATTCATAGGAGTTCTCAACGTGAAAAATCAATATTTTCTGCCTTTTAAGAAGCAACAATAACATGGCTTCAATACGGACGCGCTAGCGACATCTAATTACAAATCCGTAAAATAGTTTCGAAACACAATTCAGATTTCTGCTTATAGTCTAAGCCTTCTAAAAATTGCAAGGCAAACAGACGTTGATAAAAGATGTTAAAAGAGACATGGGGAATCTAAAATTTGCATTCCACGACATGTCTTTTACAACTAAGCAGAAATCCTTAGCGAATTGTGCTTCTAGTTCTTACACAGAGTACTAGAGTACTTTTTATTCGGATTTACTACTAATAAGTATTTATTCGTGGCTGTTTCCTTCCCAAGACTCGTTCTTCTTCTTAGAGATTTTGCTTCGTACTTCTGCTTGTTTTTTTTTATATTTTAATGTGTCTTGTAATGATTTGGAGCTTAAATATTGTTGGTATGGTTGTCTTTTATTTCTTCCTCTATTTCATTATCCCACCAGTATGGTTTGTTTAAAAAAATCACAAAAACCAAAATGTTGAAATCCCTACTTTGTATTTTTTTGCACGAGTGATTTATAAATCCGAATTACATAAATACATTTATTTTTATGTTTTTTATTAACACCTTGGCGACGACGTGTACCACCGGTGGTACATGCTGTATTTTATTTGTAGCCGTCGTGTACCACCGGTGGTACATGGTAATATATTGAGTTAACGTGATATAAAATCAACCAGATTTAAGTGAAGCTTTCAATATTCAGTCCTCGGCTATATAAAAGGTATAAGTACATCAGTGTACCACCGGTGGCGCACTCGGTTATTATTATGATTAGAACATGACAATAAAGAGCGGACACAAAAATAATAATTATTTTTATTTTCCAATTTAAAAATATTAAAATTAAAATAATTCTGAACAAAAATAAAAACTTTAGCTTACTAACTAATATGACAACAAATATTGAAAATCAAAAAACTTATTATTCTTATATTTCTTAAAACTAATTATATGAAAATTAAAACAAAAGCGAAAAAAATTAACATGAATTACGTTTATGTTTTTCATTAAAGCATTCTAAACATAATACAGGTTTGTTTGGACAATCCTGACAGAAAGTATTTACACGTTTAGTTTTTTTTCTCGCATGAGCACTACCAGCAGCTTCCTGCAATTTCTCGTAACAAGAGACACACCTTTTGCGGTTGTCACGTACTTTTCCTTCGTATTTTGCCAGCTTATGAATAGTCATACTGCTACGAGACTTTGTTCGTGTGGGTTCCACTGCTTCCATAGTTTCAGAAATGCCCGACAATAACTCACGTGCAATTAGTTCTCTAAATTCCAACATGTGAAGTTTTTTGTTTGGGTTTGAATCATTGAAAATGATCCATGCGTTCACCATAGCTGTGCCCAAAACAACTTCCACAAATACTTTTTTATACCATTTTAGGCTTTTTCTCAAACAGGTATAATACGCAGACATTTGATCTGATATATCTACCCCCTTTTTAGCTTTGTTGTAAGCAATCACAACAGGAGGTTTGAGAATGTCCTCTCCTCTTCGATTTTGCTTTCCAGTAGCCTGTAGATCACAGATGTGGCTTGGAACAGTGCTTATCATTAAAACGGCACGTTTGTCTACCCACTTTACGACACGTACGCCGTTATGATTTTGTTCGCCGTAAATCTCTCCTTTTCGTAATTTTTTTTGAGTAACTGATTTTGGAACTCCTCGTTTATTTGATCTTAACGTGCCGCACACGTACGTTTTAGCTTCTAGAAGAGACCTACAAAGCTGAACGCTAGTATAGAAGTTATCTATATATAACGTTCGGCCCTCATTCAGTAATCCTTGCAGTAAGTCCATACAGATGTCATAAGTGTGTCCATAAGATGTAATGGGTGGATTCGGATTATTTTTCCCTGCATATATTCTAAGGTCATAAGTGTAGCCCTCTGTTGTGCAAATTTTGTAAAGTTTTATTCCGTATTTGTGGGATTTAGCAGGCAAATACTGTCGAAAGGCTAGTCGGCCTCTCAAGGCACCATCGACTCATCTATTACAATTTGTTCGCCAGGAGAAACTGTCTTTTTAAATTGATTACAGATGAGATCAACAATATTTTTTACTTTGCCCAATCGATCACTACTGACAGCAGGATTTTCATTATTCGCAAAGTGTAAAAATTTCAACAGTGTATCGAATCGGTCACGTGTCATAGTTTGTTGAATAAGTTTGTTACCAAACATTTCACTGCTACTCCAGTATAAGCGCATTTTGGGTAAATGATTTATGCCCATAATTATAATTATGCCGATGAGTTTTTTTATTTCATTACGATTTGTTTCTTTCCATTTCCGGTACATTGAACGGGGGCGCAGTACATGGGATCTCAAATATTGCTCCGCAAAACGATTTGTCTCTGAAACAATCACATCAAGTACTTCATCTGTTACAAACTGTCTGAAAATGTCATATGGTTTCGCCAAGTTTATAGTGTCTACAATTACACCACTCTGTCCAGAGAACTGAAAACTCACTGGAATGTGTTCACATGCACTCCATGTGTCACTTTCTTTACCACGATTCTGCATAAATATTTCATTATCCGACTGAGCAGTCACTGCATCTACTTCTTCATCAGAGTTTTGGCTAGATGGCTCGACGTCTGATTCCTCTTGGCCACTATCACTGGGAACATAAGATTCTTCTGAATCTGCAAAGGGATCAGATTCTTCCGAAGAGGTAACAGAAACAGCAGCTGATGTTGAAGGATACACTAGTGGCTCTATGTTCTGGGATAATGTTGCTGAAGGTTCAACATTTTCTAGTGACGTAGAAGTAGCGTCTTGAGGATTTTCATGTTTTTCTTCGTTATTTTCTGTGTCGGCGGAGACCAACGCAATTATTTTTTTCCCTCTAGACGACATTTCTACTGGCTAATCTGAAACAAAAAGCTATTTTATAGACACCTTCTTCCGTGTACCACCGGTGGTACACGTCGGCTCCAGTAAATAATTATTCATTACAGCCGTCATGTACCACCGGTGGTACACGTTTCAAATGTAATTTAAATGTAAAAAAACAACATTGTTAAAGTTAATACAATTTTTTTTTGTAATTTAAATCCAGTTACACTTAAAATAAATGAAAAGTTGCTCTCGGCTCTGACTAATGACAGCGTTTTGAGGTGCCGTCGTCAAGGTGTTAAAACTGCTCCCAAAAAAATATTAGAGGTGATGGATTTTAACAAAAGCTATGACCTTGTAAATAACAGGTAAACTTGTGTACTAAATCGGTATGACTCATAGCTCTTGTCAAAATCCATTACTTTTAACATCACATTAAAAACTGCGAAAAAATAATCTGGGCACTAATGGATTAATTATATCTTCAAAGTAAAGTAAATTACCTCGTCTTCAATTAAAGCAGTATATATTGACTAAAAAAATATAATTAGCAACAAAAAAACTAAAAATATAATCTGGCTTCTGGCTTTTTTAAAGAAAAAAATTAAGAACTTTGAAATTATTTTTTGACTAGATTTTGTCAATTTTATTTATTCTGCATTTTCCTATTGGATTGATTTATTATCTTCTATAGTATCCCTTCCTTTCGATCCTTCGACATCTGACAACCGATCTGATGCTTCGTCAAATTTAGTGTCTTCCACAGCTGGAAAAATACGCAGTAACATATTGTATGAAATAAAAAAGACAACAAAATAATAAGTAAGTCTTACGTTTGAGTTTTTCCAGTTCTGTTTCAATCAAATTGTAAAAATTGGTTTGTATGTTGCGAACAGTCTTATTCAAAAATCCCGCCTCCTCCGCTTCTTCCTCTTCGTCACCCTCCTTGCCTTCCCGATCATCTTGTTCTTCTTGTTCATCTTGTTTAGCATCAGATTGTTGCTGTTTTAGTTTTAGCCGAATTTCTCTATTGCGAGCTTCAAGGATCTTCTCTCGTTTCGTTTCCCGTTCCAGCATCTAAAATTATTTAAATAGTGTTTTTACAATTGTCATATGTCATAATGACATTGTCATACAACTGTCACCTTCCTAACATAAAATCTCAATAAATAACACACATTTCATAAATATATCTCTGGAATGAATATAAATAACTTTTAAATAACTCAATGTTATATAAACATTACTTTCATCTAACAAACAATCACATTACACCTATCTCTACTTCATTGGATAAAATCTATCTCCTCAAGAACTTCCCCGTTTATTGTCAAACAATTACAATAGCAGACTTAGGTTCTCCATTCAACAATACCTGATAGTTTCAACCATGTTCTACCATCCATCAATTAATAGAGTACCGGCATGTAAGTAATGTTTTATTTATTTGTTCATTTATTAATTTGTTACAATTTAATAGACTATTTTATACCAATTTGTGGGTCTTACCTTGTCTGCTTAAACATTTTATTCATTTTTCAAAACCACAGACATGTAATATTGGCATAATTACTGTAATTTATATCATCTATCTTTGTTTATCTTTATTAGACAACACCCTAATATGGGTTTTATTATTTCAGCAATTATCTAACTTTGTATCGAGACCTGAAGATGCTTTGCATATTGTAGAAAGCGAAACCGGTCGTCTGGATATTTAAATTAAGTTGATTGTGAGTAAGTCTTATTTATTATTTCTTTTACCTATTTGTCTTAAATTTTCTTTCAATTCCTGAAGATTACCTGCAAGGTGGAACTAATTGTTTACCAGGAATATTATCTCCCTTGTAATTCCTGTATGGTTCGCCTTTTGTACGTGACTTTTTTGTAATATTTCGTTGGTAATTTTTAGAAACTGCTTTCCTCTTTTTGTGGGTAGTAACTTCGACACTCGTTTCCCCAAAACTCAAAACACACTACGTGTAATCTGGTTTTTGGAAGAATATGAGTATACACACGTAATTGCATCGCACCACAGCAAAATAATACATATCTATATTCAACTTATCTAGTAGTCAACGATGTATTTATTTGGTAATCAGCAGAAAGAACATAAGTCCTGGACATGTGTGGTTTCTGCTGAGTAAGATATTAGATATGCATGAGCTTAAACAGCTGTGCAATCGGTTATTTCTATGACAAAGTCAATCATAATCTACGTACATAGTGTGTTACGACTAGTTACGTAGATAATGTGCAATAGGTAATTTCTCGTAGAAATAACCGATTGCACAGCTGTTCAAACGCACGCACATCTAATCTCTTACTCAGCAGGAACCACACATTCCAGGACTCATGTGGTTTCTGCTGATTATCAAATAAATCTATCGTTGGTTACTATAATATGGACATGTGTTATTTTGCTGTAGTACGATGTAATTACGTGTATATACTCATAATCTTCCAAAAACCAGATTTACATAAAAAATGGACATGTGTTGTTTCTGCATTATAGAGATTCAATTAGTATAGAGACAGAATGACCTATATAATTATGCAACCATGCGTGATAAACGATGTATGCATTTTGCAGTATGTGGCTCGGATTAATTATTATAATAACACTCTGATTTAAACCACGTTTGATTTTAATTATAGGTTAAATTTAACAACAGTTTGAATAGTTAGACTGTACATTTGTGATTATAATTAGAAATGAATACCTACTGGTAATATGAAATATAAAAATAATCCAGTGCAGTTGTTTATTCATAATCATGGTTTTAGCAGTAACAGCATTGTTGTATATTTAAGAATTAAGTTTTATGTTTAGAGTAGAATCTAGTTGTATTTTAGACATTACTGTTTGTGTTAGTCTGTATGTAGCTTTAGATCATGAACTTTAGTGTGTAGACAGCTTAAGCTGACAACTGACAGAAAAACAATGATGGCCGCTAGTTAGAGCCCGTAATGTAAGTTATATGTTTTAAAAAAAAGAAAATAAAGTTCTCCAGAATAGTTATTTTTATAATATCCACCACCAACGAAATAAAACAAGCATTACGTAATAATAATATACAGTGAGGACGTTTAGTTTGGAATAAATTCAATAAGTTTGCAATGATCATCGTACGCTGCAATTGAATGTACTAATGACGTCACCACTTTCATGTAAATGACCTCATCGGTTATTGGTTTATCAGGATGGTCAGTGGTACATATAAAAGCCATTTCAAAAACACTTTGTGATGAAAATTTAATTTAAATACAACATATCTGATAGAATGTGTTGGAATTTTTTTATATTTATATTAATAATGATATTGTTCTGAAGCTATTTTCTTGTGCATTTTAAATTAATTACTATTTAACTGGGAATAAGCCACAATTAAAGATAAAAATACGTTTATTGACGTTTCAATTTCCACTTCGGAAATCGTTCTCAAAATATAAAAAGGAAATTAAACAAATTTTGTTTTTTGTTACATAGTGAAAAATTCTAATAATAATTTAATTTTATCTGACTCATTTATATTGACAATTCAGACATATATTATGCATTTTAAAGTAGACGACTTTAAAATGATATTGCCAATATTGTTGAGTTGCGCTCTTGGGACGCCTTTACTTATAAGATAGTTCATTCGATTACATGAAATCAACTTTAACATGAGAATATCCGTCAAAAAAAATCATAGCATGTAATTCGTCTTTAAAAAGACAAACACATGACATGATGACAGTAAAATTCTCCTGTTAGTGATTCCATAGTAAATTATGAGGGAAAACCAGGAAAAAAACCTCATAATACTATCCCGAATAGGAATGGGATAGTATTATGAGGTTTAAATGAACTAGCAATGGGCTCTAGTTTATCTCCATTCTTAGCCGATATATTTATGGAAGATTTTGAAACAAATATCATTTCTAAACAAAATTTAAAACCCACAGTATGATCAGATCAACAGATCAACAGATCAGAGTTGTTGGACACATTCCTAAATGATATAAACGATAAAGAAGAGACAATAACATTTACCATGGAAAAGGAATATAATAACACGCTACCTTTCCTGGATGTTTTAATCTCTAAGAACGATACAAGACGATATGAGACTCAGGTGTATAGAAAACCAACACACACCAATAGATATTTAAATTTCAAATCAAATCACAATATTAATGTAAAAAAAGGGAATAATTAAATCCTTATACGATAGAGCCAAAAATTACTTGTTCTATCGAAAATTCGTTCTGGGAGGAGAAACATTTGTTAACATCTGTTTTATTAAAAAATGATTATCCTTTATCGTTTATAAATAAGGAATTTTCAACAATCGATCGAATAGAACAGAACAACTTAGAACGAGTTCCTACAGCATACACAAGGAATAATACGAGGAAAATAACAATACCGTACATAAAAGGATTATCAGAAAAACTTAAAAGGATAGGAAATAAATTCAACATTTCAACAACATTTAAAACAACAAACACGTTGAGATCTATTTTGTCCAAAACCAAACCTAACAATGAACAAGAAAGGACAAAGAATTGCATTTATAAAATACCTTGTGAATGCGATCAGTTTTATTTAGGTGAAACATCAAGGCAATTAAATGTTAGAATAAGTGAACATCAATCTTTTATTAAAAATAGAGAATTTGATAGATCTCAAATATGTAAACACGCATGGGATAATGAACATAGGGTTCAATGGAATAATTCAAATGTAGTCTTAAAGAAACGGATGGTAAAAAAAGAAAAATCGAAGAAGCGGCTCTAATTATGCTAAATGAGGCCAATTGTGTCGCAAATTCCTCGGCAGAATGTAGTAGGATCTGGATACCAATATTGAAAGAGGAAGTTATTAATAAGAAAATACCAGTATTAGTAAGTCAGTAACATATAGAGGATACATCATTTATGTTTTTTAAATAACGAAACATATAAAAACAGAATTTTGGTGTTTATTGAAGGTAAACTAAATGCACGAACAAATACTTACCATGTCGGGATAGTATTATGAGGTTTTTTTCCTGGTTTTTCCCTCATAATTTACTATGGAATCAATAACAATCAGATATTCTCAAGTTAAAGTTGATTTCATGTAATCGAATGAACTATCTTATAAGTAAAGTCGTCCCAGGAGCGCAACTCAACAATATTGGCAATATAATTTTAAAGTCGTCTACTTTAAAATGCATAATGTATGTCTGAATTGTCAATATAAATGAGTCAGATAAAATTAAATTATTAGAAGAATTTTTCACTATGTAACAAAAAACAAAATGTGTTTAATTTACTGTTTATATTTTTGAGAACGATTTCCGAAGTGGAAATTGAAACGTCACTAAACGTATTTTTTTATCTTTAATTGTGGCTTATTCCCAGTTAAATAGTAATTAATTAATAATAATGTCACATAATTTAATATCTAGTACATTTGTATATACTTACTGAGGTCAGCAGCATCTTGTCGTTTTTAACAAGAGTGGAAAGATTCTCACTGAGTTCTACCAAGTAAGCAGTACCGTTTTGATTTCCCATAGCAACAAGTCTACCTTGATCATGTGTTTTTAAACAATTTAGCCTTTCTTCGCATACTCGCACGCTAAGGCTAGCTTGCTTTTGGTGCTGTAGAACATCCCACACATCGAATATACCATCGGATCTCGTTGTAAAGTAACACGATAATCTATGAAAATAAAATTTAATCAACTTTTGGCCTACAAATATTTAAATAAAGTAACAAAAATGATAATGCTATGTCAAAAAAGGTAAGAACTCTTGAAAACCACACTTGAAAAACAAAAACGTAATACTGGAATAGGAAACTGAATAAAAAAAGAACATCCCCTGGAAGCCTTTTTTGTTTGGCACAAAGGAATTGCTAAACGAGGGTCGGATAAAGTTGCCAGTTGCTTAAAAAAAACAGCGAGAAACATTCTGAAGCAAGCAGTATAGGAATCCAAAGTAAACAAAAATATTCATGTTATAACTTTCAACCTCAAACAAGCTTTACCAACTCCAAAATTGACTACTGGACCTTGCTTATTAAAAAAACTTTGGTACTATAATTTCAGTATCTACTGCTGCAATAGTACGAATTAACAGCTCGATATCAGATAGAATACAGATCAAAAGAGGTGTTCGGCAGGGCTGTGTGTTGTGTCCAACCTTGTTCAATGTCTACGCGGAAGAAGTTATTAAAAAAGCTCTTATGAACGAAAAAGCCGGAGTAAAGATCAACGGTCACCCCATTTGCAATATCCGATATGCTGATGATACCGCGCTCATAGCAGAAAATATTGACGACCTACAGAGATTACTAAACAAAGTGGTAGAAGCAAGTGAAGAATTTGGTCTGTCACTGAATACAAAGAAGACCAAATTCATGATAATTACAAAGAAACGTATCAATAATATCAACTTACATGTAGGACAGAATCTCATTGAACGAGTACAAAATTACAATTACCTCGGAACAAATATTAACTAGTCAAACGAATACACCAGAGAAATAAGAATAAGAATAGAGAAAGCCCGCAGTGCTTTTAACAACATGAAACGAATGTTGTGTAGCCGAAACCTAAGCCTAAAGCTGAAAATACGAATGCTTAAATGTTATTTTTTCTCGGTCCTGTTATACGGAGTGGAGGCGTGGACACTAAATAAGCAATGTATGGGTAAGCTGGAGGCATTTGAGATTTGGGCGTACCGAAGAATGTTAAAAATCTCCTGAAAGGATAAGATAACTAACCAAGCTGTATTAGACAGGATGAATAAACAAAAGGAGGTCGTATTGAGTGTTAAAATGAGGAAACTATAATACTGGGACATATTACACGTGGGAATAAATATCAAACTGATTTACAACTAATTATGCAAGGAAAGGTTGAAGGTAGGCGCAGCATAGGTAGGTAGGTGAAGATGTCATGGTTGAGAAACTCAGGGTGTGTTTGCTTGCACTTCCATACAATTGTTCCAGGGTCAAAATTGCTATGATGATAGCCAACCTTCGTAGCGGAGATGGCACGTGAAGAAGAAGAACTGCTGCAATCAACCTGAAGATATGGTATTTTTTCTTTGGCATGAAGGAATCACTAAATGAGGGTCAGATAAAGTTCCCATTTGCTTAAACAAGTGTTTTGAAAATTTTGATATCCACGGAGAAATACTTTGTCATATCAGATAACACAATAAAAATTGGACAGTCGTGCGATTTTGGTTACCTCTATTAGCTTCTGGAAGATTCAAAATAATTGTTTATGTTTTTCCACAGGTAGGTCATACTGTGTTATCTAGTGACAGGGATTTTGCCCTCGTGAAAAAACGAATGCGGCAGTCTCTTAATCCAGTGATTGGGAATGGATTCTAAATGGAGCCAAAAAGAAAGACCTTTCGTTGTAACTAGTCTAAATTCAGGACTTTCCAGACCGATCAACTTGGAACGGAATGGAAAACCAATGGAATTGTCGATAAAGTATCCACAAGCTTTGCCCATTAAAGAGCCGAAACTAGCAACATGTCTTGTCTGTCTGTCTTGTCTTCAATGGATTCCTCCAATTTATCATCTGTTTTACCATTCACTTCATTCGAAGTGAATATTTAATTATTCCCTATTTGCAAGTTCGTTTGTTCAATATATTACTTACTGATCCTTTGCTGTTATTAAAACTTTTGACAATTTAAATAGTTTTTCTATCTTCAGTCCGAGTGTATCCAAGTATAACTTTTTCTTTGCCAATGGGTTATAAAAAACCTGTTAAGTAACATTTTTCTCAAGTTTTCTTTCGATAATTTGTTAAAAAAAATAAATCTAGTAATGGCTATTGTTTTAATATGAGTCTACATGATTTCCCTTTTATTCAAAAATTTTTGTTAACATCTTATTTTTAAAATATTTACATTTTAACTTTAAATTAAATCAATATAATCAATATTTTCTTAGTTTCTTCATTATCTAACTTTGACACTTATTTTGCGTTCGGGTGGCGTTAAATGTTAATGTAAGTTCTATGATGTTTAAAAAATATGTTGGGAAAAGGAGATTTTAGACTAACACTGTATGTATATTCTTCGTTTTGGTGACTATAGTACATATTGTAGCAGGACAACCTCAAAAACAAGGAAGCGATTAAAACGGTAGGCACGTGGTAGTTATTTCCATATTTTTTTAAACTGATGTCGGTTTCATATACAAGAATAATTGTTTTTTCCTCATGGCTATTTTTGGAAATTAGATCGTCCCATTTTAAATTGGTTTTTATTTAATTTTAAATATATAATTTAATTTGCTGTTCCATTGCAAATAAAAATACTCATTCATAATCAATTGCAAATTTATTGTAATTTTTTTATGTATTTCTTTTTAACCAAATTAATATAGATATTGAATTGAGTGAATTGAGTAGCTCTATAATCGATGCAGCCGGTCCCAAGCCCGGATAAAAGAGAAGGGACAGAGGAGTAACACCTCTTAAAAAAACCAGGGTTCAGCTGAACCTCCTGAAAGTAACCTGTGAAAGTCCCTGCCTAGGGTACAGGCGAAAACCGGTCAACGGTCTCAAGAGCAGAGGATGGCTAGAAAAGTCACAATGGTCGAATACGGCGGAAGCGGAACCAACAGTGTCTGATCCAGAATGGGCAGCTGAAGAAAAGGTCCACCAAACGCGGGTTGTGGCGTTAGCAATTAGCAACCGAACACACAGAAAAACGTAAGGGTAAGAAGAACGAAAATCGCAAGATGAAAAAGCCAAAATACGGAAACACATCCCCGGAAGGAAATCCACACCATCGGATACGGGTATGGTGTTGGAAGATGTTGCGAAGAGTTCAGATGACAAAGTCTTATCAAAGCTCAACCAAAAATCAAAACGAAGATAAGATACACACATTAATATGTGCAACGACCCCCTCTGTGGCTCAGTGGTAAGAGCGCCTACCTTTAAACCTAAAGGTCGTGAGTTCTAATCTCCCCTGGGTGGAGAAATTTTCGTTTATTAAAAATTAATGAATAAAAATAATTTCTATCCTTGTGCGATCGGTACTCACCGGAGGGACCGCAGACGTTCGGATATAATTAGCGTCTCTTAGCAAGACAAATGACGTCGACTTTGCTAAGTATCAAGACAATTATACACACACACGCACACACACACACACACAACACACACACACACACACACCACACACACACACACACACACACACACTACTCTAGGTAGCTAGACTGTACTGTAATAAAAAATATATGTGCAACGTGGAATATACAAGGATGGAACAAAAAGGGGACGGAAGTCTCAAGGAAGTAATCAAGGAGTTTAGATAAAGCAACTCTTACTAGTAACAACAGAAACCAAAAAGAAAGGAAATGGAACGAAAACAATTGAAGACCATATCCACTGTTGGAGCGGAGTTAATAAGGAATGTAGAGCAAAGGCAGGAGTGGGAATACTAATGAAAAATAAGTGAAAGAACAGGGTTAAAACATGGGAGTCAATCAACGAGATGATAATTTAAATGCATATAGACATATATAACAGAGATGGAATGCCTGCAAAGATGCTGCAGAGTAACAAGAATGGATAGGAGAATGACATAATAAAGCAAAGAACATTAATAGAAACAGACATCTAAACGTATATAGAAAAAAAAGGCTAAAGTTTTATGAATATGTAAAAAGAACAAACGACAGCAGATGAATAAAGAGAATAACCGAATGGAACCCCATAGAAAGGAGAAAAGAGGACAAGCTGAAGATCCTGGAGCAACGAAGATGACGCCAGAGTAAGAGGTGCCTGAGAGGTGCCCTGAATTATTATAATATATATTTATATATATATATAAATTATTATATATATTATATATTTTATATATATATATAGTATATATATAATATATATATGGTCCTTGCAGGGACAGCGTGACAAATGAATGGAGGAGCAGATACAACAATGAAATAGGACTCTCTTCGGGAAAGGCAACATCGTAAGATACATAAAAGCCAATAGATTAAGATGGGCAGGCCACTTGGTACGGAGTGATGACGACAGACTGATTAGCAATGTATTTTGGGAAAGACCAGATGGTAAAAGATCGACAGGAAGGCCTAGAAAAGGTGGAAAGACGCTGTCAGGGAAGACCTGGAGAAGATGGAAGTAAGGCCATGGGAAATAATAGTACAGGAGCGGAATCAATGGATGGCAATTAGTAAACGCGGCAAAAACTCACGAAGAGTTGTGTAAAAGCCAATGATGATGATATATATATATATATTATATATATATATATATATATATATTTATATATTATATTATTATAAATATATAAATATATATGTATATATATATATTATTTTATTTTATGATGATACTGATACCTAGTAGGACTCCAGGCACCATCTGTTAAAGCACATTTATGGAAACCAGTCCATATGATACTGCTCTCTCTACAATCTTCTGTCCAGATTTTAGCAGTCCAGTCGCCAATGGTCAAGAAATTCTTCGGGAAGGCTGGGTTTCGCTGGAGGGCTACGATTGGTCCCATATGAGCATTTGGAATTCTACCCACCATTTTCTCTATTGCTGTTTTTCCCTTTCGATTTCCAAATATAATGGTACCTGTTCCGTGCCAACCATAAACCTTGTTGGGATGGTCACTTCATATTCTAGAACAGAAACGCCCAAAGCTTTTGAAAACTGTTGTTCTTCTTCTTTGGCGTAGTCTAATATAAGGGTGTCTGTGGGCTCGGATAGTTTTCTGGTGTCCCACCTAAAATATTTGACATGTTTTTGAAAATAATGTAATTTCAAGTGGAATAAAGTAGATACTACGTCGTATTGGAAAATACTCAGAAGCAACACCATAACATATCAGATATTAAACACTATAAGAATGAGCAAATTTCTTTAGACCAGATCCTATTCCTTGCGAAAAGTTTTTCAAAGCAGGAGAAAATATTAAAATATTTTATTTAAAACTTCAACATGTACCTATATGGTGTTAATATAATTGTGGAAGAAATTAGAAAATCCTTTCCTGACTGACAATCGAGGCAATTTCAGGAAATTGTTAACATTAATTGCAAAAAAAGATCAAACATTTTGCCAACATCTAGAAACATACTGTTTTTTTTGGGATTTCAAGTGATGTACAAAACGATATTGTTGAAGCCATATCTACATTTATGATTGATGAAATTAAAGTTTTGTAGCTGATATATTAATATATTATTCATAACTTTCTGTTGTATTTAGATATAATTTGCCCAATGTTAGTGCAGAGTGTTCAGCGGGACTGCTATCGCAAATTTTGTTCGGTCTGTTAAATGAGTTTCAGTGTAAAAATAAACAAATTGCACAGACTTACGATGGTTCGACTGTAATCAGTGGGCAACACAACGCCCTACAAAAACTGGTTAGAGATAAGTTTCAAAACGCAATTTTTGTTATTGTTGTGCGCATAGACTCAATTTGGTTTTACAGTAATCGGTGGTATATATTAAAAAGTGTAAATTATTTATAAACGTTAATAGGGCTTGCTGCATTTTTTCAACATCTCCAAAATCGCTGCTGCTTTGGATAAATTAAATATTTAATAGCAGCCACAAGGTGGATTTATGCTCGTAGATTCGTTGAAGTTGTTTCTTGTATTCGTTCAGAGCTTCTCGAACTATTTAAAGAAATGCATACTTACACAGCAACATGCGATGGAGAGACACAAATTTGTTCGAAGATTTTTTACCTTTATACCTTTTACCTTTCGAAAGATTATCTTGCAAGAATTTGATTTTAATTTCTGTTTAAGTTTATTTGAGGTTTATTCTACCAAAATCAGAAATTTTGTTTGATATTTTACAGAAAAGAATGTATGACATTGGATTTTGTACGAGAAAGGTAAGTACGTTAAAGTAATGTAAATTGCATAAGATTAAGTTGATGTAAGTAAGAAATATTAATTTATTTTATATTTTAAATTTATTTTAATATGTTTGTATATGTTTAATTTGTATTTTAAATTATTTAATAAGAAAATATAATAAACTGTACACCTTAAAGGACAATTATAAAGTAAATAGCTTATTAAGCACTATTCTAATATTAAAGCATGATATATTTGGCTCAAGTTACTAATGTCTGTTCTCTTATTGAGAGCATTACTGTATTTAAGTATTGAATACGAAGACGCCCTTTCAGTGATCTCCCAGTCTGACCGATGTAACATGAGTTACACTCAGCACAAGGTATATGATAACTGGTGTTAACTGTTCCAAAAGGGACAAGGGTGTTTTAGTTTTTGAGAACAAATTTCTTCAACAGTCTTAGCATTTTTGACAGCAATTTTTACAGGTACTGTTATTCTGTTTATACAGTTTAATAAGTTTCTCAGTAACTTGAGGAAAATAAGGTAAAGATGAATAATGGGTAGTAGGAGTCCCAAGACTCCTATTAGGGCTGCAGTCAGACCGACTGCAAACTGTCATAAACTGTGTAGGAAAGGTACTTACCATTTTATTTCACCATCGCTGGATGCACTAAAAAATTCTGTTCCTGTCTTGGAATGTATCCAAAGCAGCTTCTGTACAGGATCGATAAAACTGTTCTCTTTGACGCTCACTTCAACTGGTTCCATACCTTTACGCACGTCCCATACAGCAACTTGACCGCCAAATTGACCGCTAGCCAAAATATGCGGATCCTTCTGGTTATATTCCAGACATACCGTATAATCATCCGGTTTTAAAATATGTAAGGGTCTGTTAGGATTTTCTATTAAATTAAATAATAAATTCATTAAATTAATAAAAACATTAAAATCAGTTTATCCAATATAAATTGCAATTTTTAAAGTTAACAATAATCTCATATACAGTTTCTACGTCAGGAGGAAATAATTTCAGATAAACATTTCCAGTCTGTAAATTTGAAATAGCAATGTATTATTACAAAATATCGATGTGGAAGACCAAACTTTTTGAGAAGTTGCTTTATGAACAGATTATTTCAATACAAGTTGCACACTACAGAAACTTTTTTTAAAAATTCATAATCTTTAACTCAGTTTGGAAATGCGTAGGGAAAAGTCCAACTAATGGTGCACGGCGGATAATTGTGCGCATTGATGTTTCTTGTCTCTTAATAAAATGTCAAAAAAAGTCTTAGAAAAAGTCACCTTCTATGTATAAGCTACACAGAATGCTTTTAAATAAAGATATTACATTAAAATACAAAAGTAAAGAGTAAAATGTCAAATTCGATGCTTTAAACTTGTTGTCTATAAAGTGAAATATGTTACTATAATCCATCACTTAATTACCTACCTACTTCCCATATGTACGAAACCTTTGCTTGTTTAGGTACGTGGTTTTGAATATCAGATTGCAGTAAGCTATAGCCAACTTGGTTTGGTTGTCTGGAGACCAAGAAATATGTGTGATAGGTCTTGTAGGTAATGACGGATCCTGATAGACATTAACTGTTCTGGCTGAGCTTCGTTTAACCGGTAGGATTGTTTCTACGTCGGAGAAGTACTGTTGATATATATTCAAAGCATTATTTTGCAATATACAATTCTCCATATTCTAAAAGAATTCAATAAATATTTAATATATTTGAAAAATATTTATCATATGAAGCTGCACGTTAATAATGGTTTATGTAAATACTACCTCTATTGCAATGAGTTATATAGCCTATCCAAATCTCAAGAAGGCTGGTTACGTTGCCAAAAGTGTCGAATGTGGGCTCATGCAGAGTATGCGGGACTATCAATGAAGGCTAAGAATTTTATTTGTGAATTATGTTTTGATAATTAATCACTTTATGTATAAATCCACGTATGTGCCGTCTTCCCTTCTAGGGTAGGGCAAGATGACATTTTGACTCTTTTTTGTTTTACATTTACAGTTTTAAAATGGAGTTCTGTTTTTGTTTTTCACTTGATAAATATTAAAAAAGAATGTTCTGTTTGTATTATGGCGCTTTTTAGTTCATGATAACTAGACTTCGGCAAATGTGCAAATAAAATGTAGAAAATATGCGCATAAATATGCACGTGTTTACCCGAAAATATGCAAATATTTTACAAAATATGCATACAAATAAATAAAAAAATCGTAAAATAGTAACAATTTTATTTAAAAAAAAAAGTGTACATAACTAAATATTTCCTACTATTCATTAAGATTTACATTTATTTTAAGTAACTACATCATTTTTAAGTATGAATAAACTTATTTAGAATTATGGTAACAATAAATGACCAAGTGGTGTTCAAAATTTTCTAACAAAAACTTGTGGCTTCTGTCTGAGTACATATATTTATATATGGAAAAACTTCGTTCAACATCAACTGATGTAACGGGAGCATTTTTCAAACTAACCAAAACATTTGGTTCTAAATTAATTGTTTCCGAAATATTTCCAGCTAGAACACTGACTACTTCAGAAAGAATATGGTAACCTTTATTTTTTTCCATAGTAGCTTCAAATTTTTTTAAAATATCTTTTCCAATATTACCTCTAACGTTCCGACAACATGACGCAAATTCTTTTATTAATGCTGTACTTTCGAACAATGACAGTTTTGGTGATTCTAACTGAGTAATTGTTTTTTGAACAAAACTAAAATTTGATTTTATAAATGAAAGTTCTTGTTGAAGCAAGTTACTCTGAAAAGTTTGTTTAGAATCCAAAAGAGATTGGGAACTTTCATCTGTTAACGTATCAATTATGTTCTTTATTTTAACAAAATGATCTGCATAAAAATTAGCTGCTTCTA
Organism: Diabrotica balteata; assembly: GCA_918026665.1. Lineage (NCBI taxonomy): Eukaryota > Metazoa > Arthropoda > Insecta > Coleoptera > Chrysomelidae > Diabrotica > Diabrotica balteata. Next base: position 131,197,219 of record OU898283.1, read on the forward strand.
ACCATGTTCCCCATCGCGTTAAAATAGGTTGTGGTGGAAGAGGAATGTTAGGTAGCATTTCTTTATAAAGTTGAATTCTTATAGGAGATTTAAGAAATACTTTTTTGACACTGGATATCATGGTATTTACAAGAGGAAACTTTTTTCGTATTTCCTCTGCAACTCTGTTTAATCCATGCGCTACACAAGTAACATGTATTAAATCTGGGAAAAATATTTTTAAATTTTGTCCTGCTTTCACCATATAAGGAGCAGCATCCGATAAAATAAGCAGTAATTTATTAGAAGGAATAGTTGTCGGAAGAAAAAAAGTTGCTAATGTTTCTTGTATAAAACGCGAAATTGTTAAAGCATTTGTTTTCTCAAGTTGCTGGCATGAAATAAGATGAGATTTTGGTAAGGTATCTTCTTTAAGAACACCAATCAATAAATGAGCAATATACTTTCCTGAGGAATCAGTGGTTTCGTCTACAGATATGTAAAAATAATTATCTGCAATTTCTTCCTTAATATTAATTAACACCGACGAGTATAGCCCGTTCACATTATTTCTTCTTAGAGACCGATCACTTGGAACATTAAGTTTGCAATATTTTTTTAGAAACGAACTAAAATTTACATTTGCTAATTTTGAAAGCGGTATGTTTGCAGACACTAATGCGCGACACAAGTCTTCATTAAAAGTTTCTTGCTCATCTAATTTTTTTGAAGTAGATTGGAAACATTTAGCCATTGAAGTTTGATGTTTTCCTCCTATTTTTCCTTTTTTTGCAATGTGTGAAGCAGTTCTCACATGTTGGTCTATCTGAAATTTCTTCTCACATGCTATCTATAAATAAAAATAAAAACCTTTATTTTAACCCAACCTTTAAAATATAAAAATATACAAGGTGTTTTTGGTTAATCAAATAACTGGTTTGGAAAAAAAAACACTCGCTAAGTGTTTTAAATGCAGTATTAATCCACAAATTAGTTTTTGTTACTAACCATTAGTACATCATATAACTTATTTTAAAATTCAACAAAAGTTTTTTTTTGTTAATTCAATTACAATAAAAATAATTGTGTTTTAGAATAGCTGACTTCATAAAAAAAGTAAAGGTGAAAAATTTTTCTAAATACACACCATTGTATTGTACCATGGACAATTTTTTCTCACTAAAGGAAGCTATTTTTCATTTAAAAACAACCTACGAGTACTAAATTTCAAGTAAATACGTTTATTGGTTTTAAAGTTATTGTTGTTATTAACTAAAAGAATTTAATTTTTTTTAATTTTAACACCCTGTATCTCGAAAAGTAAATAAGTTTGACCCCTCATTAACTATATCGTTTTGTTCAATTTTTCGAGAAGTATCTACAGTCAAACGTTGTAAGTGTCATTTGGAAACACCCTGTATGTATGAAATATTAGATATTTAATAGAAAATATTAGATACTTACAATTTTGCCACAGACTGAACAGTAGATTTTTCCCATATCCATAGACAGCTCTTTATAAGGTTTAATCCAAGTTGAAGCACTGGTTGTTTTAGGCATTATAAAATCACAATCTTCCTTTTTGTTACGCACAACGAGTGTTTACGCTTTGAATATCAAAACAAAAATGATTTACAAATCTGAGCATCAAATTAGAAATGTTTAGGTACCTAATTCAATAAACTGGGAGATTTTGGAAAATCCCTAAATTAGGAACAAAACTATTAGCCGTTTACCTGCTGTTAAGATACAATAAATTGTAGATAGATTTGGGGATTAGATCATAAAATGCAAATGAGCGAACCCTTAGCGATTATCCAATAACTGAATGCCTCAGTGACCGAGACTTTCTAAGAATGTTGAGGGCTACTTAAATTGATCTTCTTTGAAATTGTAAATGTTTTGTACCTGTAGAGATTACGTACTTAGATCATTTCTTGATTAAAATGACTACAAAATTTTATACAAGAATTGAAATAAATTGGTATGTTTAAAAATTTTCAAATACAGTATAAAAATCTGAACTTTTATGCACTTTATGCAAACTTTTATACAAATATGCCAAAATATGAAATATTTGCATAAAATATGCACAATATGCAAAATATGCAATATGCATATTTGCCGAAGTCTAATGATAACTTTTACATTTTTCAAAATAAATCGATTTTACCTTCGAGTATCTCGACTTGCCTATCCTTCTCCTATATAAATGTTTCCTTGTTCATTTAAAAAATTAATTAAAATTATTTGTTTTACTTTTTTGGAATTGAAAAAAAAAATCGTAATATTACGAATGGTTATGTCTACAGGAGTGAAAATTAATTTTAGTGTTCTGGAGTTAAATGAAAAGAGAGGAGATTTACTATACGGTTATTCTTACTTTAAATAAGTTCATCATAATATTGTAAAATTGTTCATCTTTTTCAATTTTGCGCCGATACCTCTTAGTTTGTTCTTCATCTGCGATATTAACGTCTTTGGGCCATCCTCCTTCAACATGATTGATACTAACATTTGCAAATTCCGCTCTCATAGTATTCAAATAATGTTCCGCTTGTACCGGTGCGCATTGTTGGTAGCGCGTCACAGGATCTCTGTAATAGCAAAAGTTAAGGGTTGTCTTTTGTTAAATAATATTAATATTGTACTTTAACATAAATTCTTTGTATAATTTCCTAAATGAAGGAAAGTTGTCTATTAATTCAGGTCCTCTGTCTGAAAATAGACATTGCCTTCCAAATTCACTTCGTTTCTTCTGGTATGGAAATGATACGTCCATGATTTCTTAGAAAATTATTAAATATATGCTTGAAGGAAGGTCAAATTTTATTTACGTCAAATTATAATCTACCTGGATACCAATATGCTAATTATGATTTGAATTGTCATCGAAAATAATTAATCGACTTCAAAGCCTCAAAATCATTGAATGTAAATATAGTGATCGTGTAAAATGCATTATATGTACATTAAAATATGTTGTTCAATAAGCTTTAAATTATGATCCAGAAGAATCACTCCAAAATATATGTGAAAACTACCGAATACAGCATCCAAGCACCAAGTTGGGTAGTGTATTCTGTAGTGAAACCTTTAACAAGATCAGAAAAGAACATCTAATAGAAAATAAAGAGAAGAGGATAAGTTGGATGAATGACAACTTACTGAAACTCATGGAAGAAAGAAGAAAATTAAATATTAACAAAAAATGTACAAAAATATTCAAAGACAAATAAGAACCGAAATACGAAAGACCAAAGAAAATTGGTTAAAAACACAGTGTGAAGAGAGAGAAATTGCTATGCGATTGCCGCGTTCAAGTTCCTTGTTTGATGGCCTTTTCAATCACTTTCCCAAAAGTAGAAACAATGCTTATGGGCACAGAATAATAAACAATTGTTTATTATTCTGTGTTCTTTTTCTTCTTAACGTGCCCTATCAAGTCCCCTTGACGTTGGCGATTAACATGGCGAAACTGTCTCTGTCTCGAGCTATTCTAAAGAGTTGCTCAGCTTTCCTTATTCCTGTCCACTCCCTGATATTGATATGTTCAACCAAGAGGCCTGCTTTCTACCAATCTCACTGCGTCCTTCGATTTTACGATCATAATACGTTAAAGAATATTACATCTTTCTACACTTGATGTTATCAAGCAGCTCGCAAGCAGCATTTACTCTCTCAAGGACTGCCACATTTGTCAGCATAGCCGTCCATGGAATTTTTAGTATACGTCTGTGCAGCCACATTTCAAAGGCTTCCAGACGATTAATGGTGGATATTTTTAATGTCCATGCTTTGACACCGTCTAAGAGCACTGACCAAATGTAGCATTTAACCATGCGCTTTCGAAGTTGAAGTTGCAAGTTATCATTACAGAAGAATGACCTCATTTTTAAAAATGTCGTGCGGGCTATCTCGATTCTACATTTTATCTCTTGATCTGGATCTAGTTGTTCAGTAATATGGCAACCAAGATAATTAAAACTGGACACTCTTTGAATTATATGACCATCAACATATAATCGTGCATCTTGATGTGCTGAACGGCTAAGCACCATGTGTTTTGTTTTTGAACAGTTTATGTCTCTTCCCACTGTATCAATGGCATTTGTCATTGTAGTCCATTCATGTTATCACTTAAAATAACTGTATCGTCTGCATATCTGATTGTATTTATCAGAATTCCATTAACTTTCAGGCCCCATTCCAAATTTTGCAGCGCTTCTTTAAATATTTTATCTGAACATAATTTAAATAACAGTGGGGATAGTATACAACCCTGTCTGACACCTCTTTGTATTTTACATATTTCTGTTGATTTTCCGTTTATGCAAGCTGTCGCTGTTTGACGCCAGTACCTATAACTTTTCTATGAATCGTATGTCTTGACTATCAACTCCTTTATCTTTTAATATTGTAATTAATTTGTGATGCTGTACTCGATGAAAAGCCTTTTCATAGTCAATAAATACGGCAAAGACGTCTTTCCTTTGATCTCGACATTTCTGCAGTAATACGTTTAGTGCAAAGAAGGCGTTCCGAGTTCCCAGTCCATTTCTGAAGCCAAATTGTGTTTTATCCTGGTCTTCTTCACATTTATCTCTGATTCTACTGTGGATGATGCGCAGAAATATTTTCAAAGTGTGGCTCATAAGGCTTATCATTCTATAATCGCTACAGTTTTTCGGACGTTGTTTTTGTGGTAGTGTTATGAATTCGGACTTTAACCAATCTTCAAAGCTTGACCAGTATTCCAATGTTCTCCTCATTTATAAGCTTTAACATCTCTGTCGGTATGTTATCAGGGCCAACGGCTTTTCTTGTTCTTTGCTAACTTTATAGCATGCAGTATTTCTGATTTTAGTATTTCTGGTCCTTCACCTTCAACTAAAGTCTCCGGTTCTTCGGGTCTATCATTATACAGTTCACTTATATAATTACACCAGGTTGTTCGAATTTCATGTTAGTCTATTATTATTTTTCCCGACGAATCGGTTATAGTATGTGGAGTTTTCTTATGATAAAGACCACCTACTTCTCTAACTTTTTTAAACATATTAAACGTATCATGTTTTTCATTCAACTTTTCTGTTTCCTTGCATTTATCCTCCATCAATGTTTCTTTAGCCACCTTTATTTTTTAATTAGTTTCTGTTTTTCCTTATATTCTGCCTTATTTACTTTCAGTTACCTTTCAGTTTCCTTCTCTGCTCCATTAATTCCAGGATTTCATCAGTCATCCATTGTTGTCTTTTTTTGCCTGTGTAACTTTGTTGAATATTTTTCTATTACTTTCAAGGTAAGATCTTTAAATGTGTTCCATATTTCTGTGTTGTTTTCATTTATTGGTTTCTTTAGCTCATTGTTTGTCATTTTCTATTAACGTTTTGTTAGATATTGATATATTTAATTTTGGTGTTTTGGGGCTTTCTTGGGCTTTTTTGAGCTTCACTTTGATGTCAGTTATTACAGGGTTATGGTCTGAACCGATATCTGCACCAGGATATGTCGTTACTCTGGTGACGCCATTCTTAAATCTCTTGTTTACCAGAATATAGTCTATCTGATTTCTAATCATATGTAGTGAATTATCTCCTGGTCATCTCCATGTGTGTAACCTTCTTTTGTGTAATTTGAACCATGTATTTGCGATTATCATGTCATGTTCTTGACAGAACTGGTATAATCTATCGCCTCTTTCATTGATCTCACACACAAAACGCTTAGTTCGTCACGTCTAGTCGGATGAAGTAGTCGTTGTTAGTATCATTAGGCTAATTATTCTGTAGTCTTCGCATGTTTTTACATTTAATTTTTTTGGTATAGTTACGAAGGTTGCCTTTAACCAGCTTTGGGGAGGGAATATTTCCAGTTATGTATACAAGTTATGTATACGTATATATAAAAATATAGACATTCATTAAAAATATAAAGAAATAAAGAAACAATATGTCAAACTAATCGACGAAACAAAAAAAGAGTTTCTTTCAAAATAGTTTGGAATGTAATATATATCTATTATTTTTCCTGCTTTGTTTTTAACGAATAAGGGTTTTTGTTGGAAACCTTTTTTTTTAATTTCTAGCACCTTGATATAGGTTTTTTATTTTTTTATTTTTGTAATTCTCTTCTCTTTCTTTTAGCTTATTTTCTAAGTGTTTTCTCTTCTTTCTCTCAGCACCCTCTTTATTTTTTGTCTTTGCTCCCTATATCTATTCTTTGTCTCTGTTGTTTCTTTCGTGATCATTTCCATCCTTAATGATTTTCTTAGTTCTATTTCTTTTTGGCACTCTATGTCGAACCAGTCTTTCATCTTTTTATTCTCTTGTTTATAACATTATTTTGCTGCTTTGTTCACTATTTGCTTTATGTTTTCCCATTTGTTCTCAGTTTGCTCTTCTATTTGTATCTTTTTTAGTTCTCTTTCCATTGTTTCCTCGTATATTTCTTGCTCTTTCTTTGTTGCTAATCGAATTGGGTTATGTATACATTTCTTTTGTTTTATTTTGTTTTTGTTTTCTAGTATCAGTTGCTTAATTTTGATGCCCACCATGTAATGATCTGAGTCAGCGTCTGGTCCTCTGTATGTTCTTATCTTTATACATTGCTGTTCCTCTTTTTCGATGAGCACGTGGTCTATTTGGTTTTTAGTCTTTCTATCTGGCGATATCCATGTTTCCATGTGTATTTCTTTTCTTTCGAAATATGTGCTCATTATGATCATATTTTTTTCTCTTGCGAAATTTATCAGGAATTGTCCATTCTCATTAGTTTCATTGTGTTTACTATATTTTCCTATTGTCGGTCTAAATACTTCTTCCTTCCCTATTTTGCCATTTGCGTCGCCTAGAATAATTTTCCTATCATATCTGGGTATATTTTCGATCGTTCTGTTTAATTCACTGTAAAAACATTCTTTGACATCATTATCTTTTCTTCTGAAGGCACGTGAATATTTATGAGGGTGATTTTTTGGTATTTTCCCTTGAACCTGATACTACATATGCGGTCTGATACTGGTTTAAACTGGTCTTTTTTCCTTTTTTTTTTTTTGTTTACCATCTTTAGTTTTCCTAATAGCTACCGTGACTTTCAATGGTAATCGGTAATCCTGTTTTTCTTTGGTAATCATTTTAGTAAGTTTTTCCAAAATATCCAAAATATATTACGTATTAGTTACGAATTTCGGATTTGCTTTCGTTTTCGGCACAGAATTATTCTGTAACTAATAAAAATAAAGAGGGTATATGGGTATTAACAAATAATAAAACCATGTTTTAAAACATTGTATTTAATACTTAATACATGTATAAATAATGTTTTCGCTTCACCTATTTAAAATAATATCTAAAATAATAAGTAGATCATGTTCACCCT